>JAKOGI010000016.1:350000-950000 GCA_029747015.1 Carnegiea gigantea | reverse complement strand
GTTAGAGGAAGATCTATCAGCACATCATCAGTTAGATATTAGGAGTTAGGACAGCTGAAAATTGAATATACGAAGTTGTGGACAAATACATGGCATTCAATAAAATTCATGTAAATTAAATGAACCTGACTATACAGAAGGAGAATAAAATCAATATACACAATAGTCAATTCAAAGGTGTCACCATTTCCCAACCTGGCCTTTTTCTAGCCACTGCTAGGAGTGGTGTCACCATTATGCCATCACCACCATCACCAAAGGTGATAATCACCCTAACTCCAGAAATGGCCATAATTGCTCAAAACAAAAGCCAAAAGATTGTCCAAGTAGCCAGTAGATATAACTTTCGAAGCTTTGTATTAGATATAAGCTTAAAATCTTTTGGCTTGTGAAGGCTCTCTTTGAGCAGAAAAGTTAAACAAGATGTCACTAGAAGAAAATTCATCACACTACTACCGTTTGGATCATTTAGATACAAGAACCTTCAATAGTAGTTCATTGCACTACTGCCATTTGGATCATCTAGATGCAAGAACCTTCAATATTGGTCCTAGAGGATTATTTAGCAGCACCTCATCAGGATCTCTTCAGGCATCAGACATTAACTGATCAATACTTCATATTTTGTGATAATGATGACTCATGCCTTCACTACGAGTATTATATTTGTTAAGTGTTATATTTGTTGCTAGGCTTAATGTCGGTTGTTGAATTCCTCTGTAAGATACTAGCTTGGATTCCTAACCCCTTTTGGTATCTTTTATTCAAAGAATTTCCTTATCAAAAATACATCACAACTTTCCATCTTCAAAAATTTGCTGCAAAGCATCTGGCAACTAAGTCCACTAATCTGATATTGATTGAGGTACTCAATGGTCAACAAGGGCATAGGTACGTACATTGAGGAAAGCGAAGCTTTATCCCAAAAAATCATACACTTAGCTTTCCCATCAACAAGCCGCACCTGTGCACTCAGCCCAATATATGACAACATTATACAGTTTGTAGAAAGCATGGATATTGGTTTCAAGCTTCAACAGCTGAAGCCGCTACCATAGATGCATTAACATATTCAATCCCACTTCTGAGAACCTAGGGACAAATGGACATCATTATTCCATTTGGGCAACCTCAGTTGGACGAGATTGATGTATGTGTATGCGAAAAACATAAGGGGAACTGATGCAGGAAATCTACAGAATGCTCATAGAACTGGGATTTGCAGAGAGAAGAAAAAAGAGATCCGGTCATGTTCTATGGGGAAGGCAGTTTAATGGGGTAGCACAATAATTGTTTGCCATTGTCTGGATAGATATATGTATCATAAGAATACCTATTTCCATTTAAACAAAAATCTTGGATTTCTATTTCCTTGTGATGACGCTGAACTTGGGGAACATTTCGACCTTATAAAATGCAATTATGCTTAGCTGGTTTCGCCATATGACCTGCCTCACAAGGATTGGGACTGGACAAGGCCTGGACTCCAACAAGGGGGCAGCATTGAACAATCTTGACAACGCGCTGGCTCAAGCATGTATTGGAAATATTTTGCAGAGAAATTCTATGTTAGAAATGACAGTGCCAGAGTCAAGGGGTAATTGTAGTAAACCAAAGACTTACTATTTTAATAACTGTGGGATAGTTCACAAACCATTTAGAATAAAATCAAGTTTGTCCATGTCATATCTAGGGGAAGGGGGAAAGCAATGCATTGCTCTCTGCTGCTGCCTACTAGTCCATGAACTACTGAAGGTTTCATATAAGTTAACCTAAAAAGGAAAAATCGGAACCATGCAGCAAAATCTTATGGAAAGAAAAAGAGGATTGGAGGGAGTTTTCCACAGCTACAAAGACGAGAGAATTTCCCAAGATAAAAGGAAAAAAGAATTTCTCCGAACTCTCCAACTCTTTATTTTTGCCAAGTGAAACAAGAGAGCAAAACAAAGTATGAGGCACACAAATATAGTGCAACAGGTACAAAATCGTCAATTTCACAAAAGTAGGAGAGGTGAAGAAAATTGATCTTTTTTTTGGGGGGGGGATAAGTAAGAGGTGAAGAAAATTGATCTTGGAAGATTGTGAAAGAATGTCTTCCACATTAGCATGTATAAGAAAATGTAAGCACTAGTTGATACCAATAATGTAATGTAATGAGACTGTTCGTCTTATTTATGAATTTCCTATGACTTTGTGAATGTTCGCCTCATCTACGTATTTCCTATAATTTTTTAGTGTTGTTACACCAGATTATCTTTCTGCAATCCTGGAGCTTAGCTTTCATTAAGAAGTATCTATTCTGTAATGAAAATGATATTTAGTTCATTTATGAACTCCCTGAAGTTGCCAAGGCCTCTGTATATGATATGATTTCCACATTATATTTTTTGATTTTTGAAGAATGTGAAAACAAATGCCAAATATCGCTGATACAATGAAGACTTTTACTAATGAAAATATGTTCCACTATAATGTCCTTCGTTTAATAAGGGAAAAGGAAACATTTCACTGCATCCTACCACAGAGAATTACCTACTAGACTCCATACAAGAAGAGATAATGCAGGATAACATAATATGACTTCAGTTATGAGGACCATCTCTCTAGTTGCAAGGATATGGCCCCCATATCCAGATCTCCCCAAAACTTTCTCAGGAAGGACCACACTGGCGGTGGTGTTGTAGTTATGGGAACCACTAACATCCTTCTATTTCCAAAGAAAAAGGATATATTTTGTCATAAATTGTACATTCTAGCTTTTTTTGATGAGGCAATTAATAAATACTGCTTTATAAAAGGACTTTTTGTTGACGTAATCAATAGGCTTGTATTTTAAGAAAGAAAAATGAAAATATTCATGCAGACGACTCAAGTACTCTAGATCTGCCCAAATCCTACTCCAAGAGGATCCATACTGACTCAGCATTGTTGCTGCTGCTGGAACAACCAGCAGTTGATGAAAAGCAATTGGCATGAAAATAATTTGATGTAGAAATAGCTCATGGAGACTAAGATACAATTACCGTTCTCTCCATGAGGAAAACAAGGGTTCTAACAATTCGCAGGCCAACAAAGAAGGAAATCAAAGCTTCACCATAGGAAACAATGGTGGCATACCATGAATGAACAAAAGATGAATTGCTGAACACAGCAGGATATCAAGAACCTGTTAACCTATACATATAACTGGAAGATATTAACTGTGAAAGTCTTTATATTTGCCCCTTTTGCACATGGGTGACATTCCCTTTGTATCTTATTAATACACCTCTTGATTATTTACCTTAAAAGGAAAAAATTATGGTTAAAGTTTCATTGATTTATGGCTGCGGTTTGCTTCACTATAGATATTAATTCATGGGACAAGTTACTTTCTATAATTATGTATCACATAAAATATGCATGACTTCTCCTATCCAAAAAAAAAAAAAAATATGCATGACTTCAATTATGGAAACTATTACTTGGACATGCTTGTCCTGGGTTTCTATAAGATATTTCCTGAGCACATAGTTTGCTTATCTTATTACCCTAAACACTGATCTCAGGTCATTTTTATCCTAAAGGAGGGGGGTGACCTCAAACAATTGGATATTAAGAGCAAACACAATGGTAGATTTTGGTGGGGACTATAGATATGAGACCCACCAAAATTCCCAAAATCCGCAAAAATTAGGTTTCATGGATCATGGATTATGAAGTTAAGACCCTTTTGCGGATTATGGCATTAGCAAATGTGTAAAACCAAATTTCTTAATTTCCTTCTCTCTCATCATTCCTTTCACTTTCCCTTTTTTACAACACTTTGAAACTCTATGAAACTTGCACTGTACAAGTGGGTTTCATTGAGATGACGGTTATAGTTATTTTGATGACATGGCAAAGAAGAAAACCCAACCTATAATACCCCCCACCCTGGCATTTCATCTGAGAAAGAAGAGTTTCTCACCCCAAAAAGAAAAATGAGGGAGTAATACCCAGCACCAGGATTGTGCTTTTAGATAGAGCAATGGACAATAAGCTTGATCTTTATACTGAAGTCTTGTATGTGAACTTACTCTTTATACCAAAATATTCATGTTCTCACAGAACCGGATATCCAAGATTGTTAATTACAAGACATGAAGGCGAAATCATGTCCAACAGGCCATTCAATAATTTCTAATAAAAGGTCTAACCAGAAATCAAGTCTCGTTCCAACCAAGGCTCTAACTAAAATGGCCTCTTTTCAGTAGTAAACTAACTAAGGCATAAGACCCCCCCCCCCAAAAAAAAAAGGAAAGGAAAAAAGACCACAAAAAGAAAGCCTCGTTGGTCCTAGGTATTCAAGCTGAAATGTACATAAATCCGAAGCTATGACAGACAGTGAAGTAAATATGTGAATTCATCATGCATCCTTTTTGGCATCAAACAGACTTTTCTCCCTGCACAAGAAGCTGGAGACCAAAAGCTCCCACAAGATTAAAGGGTAGAAAATAAACCATGCCCCACCCATATGTAGAAGAATTACAACAAAGTACATAGAAGAACATCGAGACAACTGTTATTCACAATTGATTCACTTACGTGCATTACTAATTGAGACATTCTGTAATTCAGAGGGGACGGGAATGTAAATTCACCTTCTCTGTACGACAATTAGGATCACAACTATGGTTAACAAAGCGACCCAAGTTTCCTTTGGCACAGGCATCAATAACCTTCAAAAAAAAAAAAAAAAAAAAAGGCAAATCAGTAAACCAGGCATAAGAAATGAAATCACATATACACAAAGCAACGAAAAGAAAAGACAGGTTAAAATCTGGAACTGTTACTACAGAATATGGCTTCACCATCATGCACATATACCTCTTGATTATTTATCCCAAAAAAAAAAAAAAAAAGAATATGGCTTCACAGTCATGCACCGCTTAAACTTCAAATGCAAAGGATAGAACGGAACATGGATATTCAACTTTAAAAAATACATAAAAGAAAGCTGGGGGAGGGGGAGATGAGCAAAACAGAGAAACTATGGCACTCCATTAATAAAGAAGAGTCCCCATAGTCCATAGATAAGCCAGAGAAAATTTATCACATGAGAGGAAAAAATGAACACAGAGATACCATTATAAAACAAGCTACTCTTACACCTGTGGGGGGGGGCACGGATTAAAAATAAGATCAACCAACAAGAAGCAGACTAGAGAGCAGCACAACAGACAGCGTTACTTCCAACTAGAAACAGCTACAAAGATTGTAGGCTGATCATTACCGAAGTCGAGAAATATCCAAGGTCAAGGAAAAAGAAAAACTAACCTAGCCGTACTTTGCACAGACATCAAGGTCATTTTCATTCATCAAGAGAAAGAAAACCCCATAAATAAGGAGAATTGTGGTACTCAAACATCTTCTTCTGCCTAAGACCACAAGACTTACGGTGGCGTAGGCAATCAATTGGAATCATCAACATTCAGAATGTAGACTTCATACATTATTCGCAAAGTACCAGATATCAAAGAATGATGTGAGAGAGAGTAAGATGATGACATAGGATGCCAACGTCCATATACATAACTGTACTCTCTACTGGGCGTACACATAAAAAAGAATTAAGGGATAACAGACACAAATGCAGTAGAGTAGCAGTCAGAACCTCATTCCCATTCAACGTCATGAAGTAGAAATGCTTATATCCCTTTGAAGCATACTCTTTCTGCCTTGCCTCATAAGCTTGCAAATCCAGCACCTATGCCAAATACAAAACAACGCATGAAATTACCTGGTTATATATACAAGCTTTCCGAGCCCTGGTTACCTTAAACTGACACCAATACAAAAGGTGCAATTACAAATAATCATGCCCTCAAGCTCTAATACATAATGTTATCTAAAGCTTAACAAGCAATTATCCTAAGTCTTGCGGTCAGGGGCGGCATGGGTTGGAGATTAATGAACGTGTCATTAAAAAATTTAACACTAGTCATAAAAATGAGATTATAGGGGGGTCAATAGGAACTTGAAGGGAGAAGGCAGAGGCGGAGAGTATCTTCGAACAGCAGTAGCTGCAGTAGCATTTTGTTCCAAAAAAAAAAAATGAAAGGCCCCAAAACCAAAAAAAAAGGCGGGGAAAAACAGTTTGCTTGATTCGTAGCCGTAGGTGGGGACCATGGGTAGTGCTGGACTAACAAGGAGTGAACTTACCACTGAGCTCAGCCCACCCGAATTTTTTGTGAATAACAGGGGGTCAATATATATACATATGTATACCATGATTTTTTTTTTAATACGTAATTCTTAGTCAGAAATTCACAGGGTCGGATGACCTCCCTCTGGCCTCAGTAGCTCTGCCATTGCTAACAGTACTAAATTGCCTTCTGTTTTGGAGAATCAGAAAAGCCTTGTAAGAATTCATGGTCAAGGCGTCACATCTGGAGCTGAAAATTAATACATATACTTTACAGTTAGTAACCAGTTGCCATATAAAGCATTGCTAGGAATACCTCTCCAACATATTCGATAAGAAACTGCCCTTTAGAAATATCTTCTGATGCTTGCAGCCCATAACCCTTTTTCCCACAACGGAACCAATTTAACTTGGCATATTGCCGTTTTTGGAACTACATGAAAACAAATAATCCGTGAACCACTAAAAGAGTGAACATACAGATAAAAGTAATGAAAGGGCAGCAGCATGGACAGCAGAGATACTGGCACATCACCTGTTGATTTGAACAAAGATCCCCACATGGGCAGGTACCTTGAATGCACTCAATGTTCAGCATCCTATTCAGACACTGACTCCCACAACCCAGACTATCAGCTGCCGGAGGCTTGCAGTGGCAAACCATTATCTGATTGCACACCATAAGATGCCATCAAGTTCTTGAAAAACTACAAGTACTTAAGAGCAACAGAAAATAAAGAGATGAGCCCTCATAGCAAGGGATGACAATCTCATCAAGCTTTGATTTAGAACCTCAAACATGAAACAGCAAGAGTATGCAGATTCCATCAAGGGTACTCAGCAGGATGAAGGACAAA
The DNA here is from genome assembly GCA_029747015.1 of Carnegiea gigantea. Lineage (NCBI taxonomy): Eukaryota > Viridiplantae > Streptophyta > Magnoliopsida > Caryophyllales > Cactaceae > Carnegiea > Carnegiea gigantea. The sequence goes on along the minus strand of JAKOGI010000016.1, from coordinate 942,977 downwards.
TAGACGTGTTTCAAGTTTACAAGAATCAAAAACACCCATCAGTTATAAACATGAAAGAATGACAAAGAAGTATGAAATAACTAATCTAGAATTATTACTACAAACACATGTTCAAATTCAGTAAGTTCTCAAACCTCATCCATGGTCTGGGTTTTGCGACTGCGGTGCAGGAACAAGTTGGACTTTATCAGCATCCAAGTTGATGGTTGTGGGGCTGTGACTGGACAAACATGAAACACAAAAAGTAAATGTGAAAACTCAAGAAAGCAAAACAACTTGATACCATCAAATTCCCCAGCATAGACGAGACACAAACCTATTGCATGCCTAATGCCACCACCCTTAGAACCTAAGTGGCCATCGCGACCATCCTCCTCATCTGAGATTTGCAGCTCAGCATTAATTTCAGCATTAGATTTCTCCTGGGGAATGGAACAATCAGCAAAGGCTTGATCCTGGTTGTCCTTGCAAGTCCTTCAAGATACATTGTAATAAGTGGAAGATACAGCAAAACAGCAAAAGCAATGCCTTCAGGTGACAATACTTTGACAGAATCAGGTAAAAAGGATATCATTTCCCCATGAGATACAGTTAGAACTTAAAAGCCCCTTCTTTGAGGTCATATTTCCTTCAAATATACAATAACAGTAATAACAATAACCACAAAAACAATAACCACAAAAACAATAACAATCGCCAAGGCAACTATGGAGAATCCAATGGTTCCGAGAGACCCACACCAAAAACCCCCCCCAAAAAAAAGAATAAAAAAAAGGCATTGCGAGATTTTGCTACAAAATAAAGGAGCCAGAAAGTACTCCCTCTGTCCCATAAATTTTGTGTTGCCTAGATAATAAAAGTTTTTAAGGGAATATCAATTAATGTTGCATTTTCCAATTGTTTTTAGAAGGGAGAGAAAATTTTTAGATAGTAAAAAGGTACTTTATTTTGGTACTTCCATAAAAAGGAGTAAGGACAAAAATTATAGGACGGAGGGAGTACCGGAGTATATAAAAGTTGGCAACTAGCAATATACATATTAGGTTAGCATTGATACAACGTCTAACCAGAGATAGACGGTGCTGCAAAGTACTTAGTTCGCATAAACTAAGGCGTAGCATTAGACATGAAACAAAGTCAGCCCGGCACTAAAATCACAAGCGTAATTAATACCACACTTAAGTCAAGAGAGTGCAAGTAATATAAACTAGGTAGGCAAATCTGGTACCACGTACAAGTATGCACTAACATGCTAAGTGGGAACACTAAATGCCCAAGCGAAACAACAACTCCCCATGTGGGCTCCGCTTGGGCAGGGTTTAGGAAGATTCAGACGTAAGGGGCCTTCCCTTTGCAGGTAACATTACCCACGAAAAGAGACCGATTCTAATAGACCCACAAAAGATTTGAGAATAAGAATAGGCATGGATTCAAAAGTACATAAGAAAGGGCAGCGAGGCACATACAAGATGTCCACAATGCTAAACCTAAGATAACCATGATGTACTTCTATCAAAGGTCACGACCTCATAAGCTACCACCTCCTTCTATCAAAGGCAACTCCTTGGCATGGTCATTCCACAACGGAGCGGCCACATCAGAAAGGTTTTTGAGTTGGATGATCTGCGTTTTTACCCTGCAACAACCACGACATGGAATGCGATTGCTGCATTAGAGTGATTTTTCATACCACGACCGAACCCGCAGTTGCAGCCAAAGCCGCATTGTGAATCCTTGCTCTTTGGTAAGCTGTGCATTCGTCAAATCTAGTCTATAGTAACTTCATTCCAGCTCTTCCATTGTATTCTGCTTCCTCTCTCACAGTCTAGACTCTTTGGTCATATCTCATCGTTGCGAATGAATATATATACACTACCTAAGCCTTTTTCTCCATATTTATCCCTTACACAGCCACTCTCATCATATCTTTGATTACTTCATTCCTTATCTTATCCCACTTGCATAACCACATATCCATTGACTCTTCATCATCTCTTCATCATCTTTATTATGATACAGCTTTTTAGTATGGTGAAAAGTGCTGGCTGACTGCAAAGGTACAGTCAAATGCCTAACAATGAAATTGGGCACGATCCTTGCAACAGGGAAAAGAGGGTGTGAAGCAAAAAAGAATAGTAAAGTAGTCAACGAGAGCTACATTGTACACCTTCATATCCTTTGAAAACTCCCAAAAGAAGCCTCAAACGTTCCTGGAACAAAGTAATTAAGGGAAGTACTATCTTTCTCAGAATCAATACCAACAGGAACAACCTGACTCAGGGATTTCAGCGAGATTATTCAACCTCATAGGCTCCTAGACTTAATAAATTTACATTTACATTCGACGGTTTGTTAAAAAATTGCAACATAGAAGCATTGCTAAACTACACTCAAGTAACAGGGAGCAAGGGGACCGACTGTCCATTCTATTCAGACAAATGCCCAGCTGTAAATCACCACCAAGAACTTGTGATCTCTAAATTCTACGTTCAAAATCAAGAATCTCATATCGTTGGTGTTAGAAACTTGAGTTTTTTGGATTTTGTAGATAATACTATGCATAAGAGCTTTAGGGCATAGTGATTTATGCACCTGTACCCTTTTGTGGGTTCCAATTTGGCACCTGCTGTTCCAGCAAAAATACTATGTATAAGATTTAAGTAACAGAGATTTCAGCAACGAACTTTACCATCTACAGTGTGTTTCTTCAATGATATCTGCAAGTTTGGCAGATATACAACGCCATTTATTACAATCATCACAACAAACCCATGCAACACGTGGTGGCAAAATCTGCTCTCCACCTTCAGCAGGCAGATCATCCAGGCAAGATACATTCTCAGGCACCACTCCGTTGCCAGTTTCACTTTGTCTCACATCAAGTATGTCATACTTCCCTGCAACATAATTTTCCTAATTTCTATCAGCTCTCAAAGTAACATATCCAAAGGAAGGTGAAGTTCAACCAATAGAAGGACAGAAAATATTTAGAAGAAATAGATATAAGAACATAGAATCAGGCATAAGAATGGAGAATAGGATATACCAATCAGAAATCTTGCATACCTGTTTGTGATTGGCTCCCTTTGTGATAAGCCTGATCTGAACTGTCATTCTCTCTCACTTTAGATTTACACTCTTCCTTTCTTTTGTTGCCTTTCAATTGACCAGAAGATTCTCTTTGTTTCTTTGTTGTGTCAGCTACCTTAGATTCAATCCTGGATTTCCCCTTGGCTTTTGATCCTTTTGAAGTTCTCTTCCCCTGAGCTCCATCAGGAGAAAGAGGCAGACAGAAGTTTTCTGAATCAATTGGTTCAATCCCTGCAACCATAAGGAAACTGGCATTGCTATAAGCACCATTATCCAAACTAGTGGCCTTGCTGGGAATCTTCTCAGAGACTGACAAGGGCTCCATCGAAATGAGATCATTCCCAGAAAAGTTGCTGGAAGGATTTTCATTAGCAGCTACGATCCCACTATCCTTGAAGCAAAAACCACGATTTATTCTCTGTCGCCGACCCTTCTTTGACTTAGCCTTATCAATGCCAGCTTGGCACAACCCTTTATCTTCTGTCCCGAGATTGCTTGCTTCACACAGTTTATCCTTCTTATTCCTGTTCTTCTTCTTAGATTTGTCAGCGCCAGCTTGACAGATCATTTTGTCTTCAATGCCTACATCGGTCGCTTCACAGAGCTTATCCTTCTTATTCCTCTTCTTCTTGCTCTCTTTAGAAGGAAATGAAAAACTGGCATTCCCAGGAACAGCTATTCCATCAGACACAATGTTTACAGGATTATGGAGTACTGTCAAAGTGCTCTGCACAATATTGGAATCGACAACCTGATCAATAACCTCGGAATCAGGAGAAGTACCTGGATCCACATATTTGTCAGCATGAGAGCTAACCAGTTTCTGAGGTTCCAATTGAACAGTATCAGGACAAGTAGACTCCCCTACAGTCTTCTGCATGTATAAACATAAAGCAGGCTTATTAGCCTCATCGCTAGATCGAAGAACAGCTTGAGCATCAACAGCCTCAGAAGGCATGACCTCCACCTTTTTTTGTTCCACTTTTTTCCCAAATGTGACCTTCAAACGAATTGGACGACAGGGAACCCCTTGAACTCCCTCAGATATTTGTGAGCTTGCAACGACCTTAAGCATTTGCTTCTTCTTGCTCCGTTGACCAACCTTTCCTCTTTTCGATACTTTATCCAACACTCGGTTACCTGTAGCGTCATTGCTACAATCAAAATATTTTGAAAGATTCCCGGACAATCCCCAACCAGATGGACAAAGTGATCTGCTTAGGCAACTTCGTTTCTTTCTAGTAGCCTTTGAGAGCAGGTCAATGGTTCCACAATGAGACAAATTAGACGCTTTCTTCGAGCATTTTGTTGGATGTCTCCCTCCTTGTATTTTCTGAACACATTTTCTAGTCCGAGAACTCCTCCGTAAAGAAGAGGATGAAGCATCAGGGAAATCTATTTTACACATGTCATCATCTGTCCTGCGATTACCTTCTGCTTGTTTTTCTACATGATCAGAACCTCCAAAGCTATAGGTAAAATTAACAGCTGCTGAACGATTCAGAAGTAACCCATTTGAAATCGGCATGCTCTCAGAATACCCGTCATCCACAGCAGCCTCAATAAACTTCATATTCGGGAAAACCTCCACAAGAGTTTCTATAGAGGGCTTGTCACCACCTACAGTACTATCCGACTCATTCTCTGCTGTAGAACTACCAACATGCTGTAATTTTGATGGTACTTCATGCTCACCTGAGTGATCTATCTGGTTGCTAGGGCATAATATCATCTCACTCTTGCATTGTGTTTCATCGAAATAAATTTTGCTTAAGCCAATTTCAATACTTGACACATTCCCTGACTCATGGCTAACGTCACCATCTTTAGGATCAAAATTCGCTGTTACCTCCAAATCTGTATCTCCATCAGCAGGCACTGAACAACCATCCATTGTATGTCTATCTTCAGCTTGCAGTGGCCCTAACCCATCCTCTGACCCTGAGCAAGAATGGCCCTCAGAGATAGATTTTGGAACAATGTCAGCTCTCCCTCTAGGCAGTGCCCTTGAACCACTGTTCGCATTTGAAAGGGGCTCAACCCACTCACTTGAACACCCCGTCTGGTTGCTACAACATGGACTCATCTCACTTCTGCATTGTGTTTCATCAAAACACATTCTTTTCAGACCAAGTTTGATACTTGACACATTCCCCAAATCAGGGCTAACATCATCATGGCCACAGTCCAAGTCCCTCGTTCCTTGAGTACCTTTATCTCCAACATCAGGCTTCTGACAGCCATCCGTTGCATTCGATTCTTCATCTTCCAGTGGACCTAAACGATGACCAGAGTCTAAGCAGCAATGCTCTTCAGAAACTGATCGTAAAACCAGTCCATACCCATCTGTTGGTGATGCGCCTGAACCATTATCCAAGCTCAACACGGGCTCCACCATGCAGCGTCCCAGCTGTCCTCCTAAAGAACCAATCCCCAGCTCCTCTGCCCCATTAGACACCAGCATTTGTGGCGAGCCACCAGCAGGTTCATCGTAATGGTCACAAGTACCCATCACCGTTTTTTATGATTGAGCAAAATTAAAGCATTACCACCACTTTCTTTGAGAATAGGGATCAAACCCAATTGATCAAACTGGTTGTAAACTGGTCAAACCCGCCAGTGATCATCAATCATTCGCTCATGCCAGCACAATGCAAGACCTAACAACTATCAAAAACTCCAAACTAATGAGTTTCCGCACATGGGTCGCGCCCAACAGACCAAAAAAGAGTCCAACAAAACGAGAACCAATAATAAATTCTCCCTTGCCTGGAAAAATTAAAACCCTAGCTTCAGAAACCGCACTAAACCCAATAATGCACGTAAAAAAAACAACCCCAAATTGCACCCCAGTAAGGACAAATTAAAAACGACAAAAGACCAATTGACGATTCAGAAGAAAGGTGAAGAACCCATTTACCCGGTACTCAGCAGGGGGAGAGAAACCCAGAAATCGAGCCGTTGACGTCTTATTCGTTGTCTCCTGCTAATGGGGTTTCTTCCTTCAATTTTTTTTTTCCCTGGGGGGAGGGGGGGTACCCAACTTGAGATTCCGGGGAGAGAGAGGGCAGAGCGGTGCAAAAAGAAAAATAAACGGTTTAATTGAAAGAGGGCAGGCACGGAAGGAGAGGCGATATGAGAAGAAGAAAGAGCGAGCCGCCGGTCCAAACAGCAAGTGCCTTTTTATCCCTCTCTTTCTTTCTCCTCACCCTCCTACTCTGTTTTTTTTTGGGGGGGGGGGGGTGTTTGTTTCGTTATGCTGTGTAAAATTGCTTTCCCGTAGTGGTTTGTTGGGGTTGATGAATTATGATTGGTTGAGGATACTATAAGATTCCTTTTTTTTTAATTTCAAGTAGGGAATTAATGTTTGGGAATTTAGGAGTTGTTGAGGATATTGGATTGAATGTTATTTATTAGCTATTTTGTTTGGAGTGTTATTTGCTTCCTTAACTCTTAAAATTAGATTTGAAGTGAAATTCTCGTATTGTGAAAAAATTATGATGTAACTTGATTTACTTCTTTGGTTTAATATCATAATTATTAATGTATGCATGTTTGTCATTGTCAAGTAATAGGTAAATTAAAATCATGTGTAGCTGTTAACGTAAGCAAAAGTAAAAAATACGGAGGAAAAAAATGTGTATGAATCTACCGCATGATTGTGGTATGGATAATAAAATCACCCATTACCTAAAAATTAATTTTATAGGACATTTGACAATGCTGGGACATGAAGTAAATAATTTCACCATGATTTGGGGAAAGTTCTGGTCAATAATTAATATGCGCACTCAACTATTGTGCTCCAATTGTTTCAAAATTATGCAAGTGCATAACAAGGGTGTTTATTTGATCAATGTTGCACTAGAAACAATTATTACTAGTAAAATACGATACTGATTTTAGATGCAACGAGAAATATGGAACATGTATTATTCGACAACTTTAATAAAAATTACGGTCAAATATTTACTTTAAACAGTTGACTTTTATATAACGTAAAGTTACATGTACATGTTTTATACAGTTGCTTTTGCAAAAAATTGGGCCAAAAATATGACCCTTATTTTTTTATTTTTTCTTATATTTACACATAGATTACAATTAGATAATTAGACATATGTTTTTTACTTTACAATTATAATTGATTCAAATCATTTAACAATCAGGTCCAATATAATAAGCAATATAACATCATGTAAAATTATAAATGCTAAACAAAGGTTCTTGAAAATAATGAGAACTACGATCTAATCCACCACTAAACAATGGATCACATACCGTCTACGTCATCATCAGTATTTATACATATGGATTCCAAACTAGTACTGAACATGTGAAGGTTTTAGACAAATCATTAGAAAAAAAATGATGATCATCGAGTCGAAATTGATTTTTGCACAGTAGCATCAGTGGTGATCGCTCTGATCAGTGCAAGACTTTTGCCCTTTTTCGGTGACTTGTAGTCATGCACACATGGTAGACAAATACAGATGGAGAGGTGGACCGCTATGGAATATGTAATACCCCGAGTGTGGCTTAAAAGGATCAAAGTGACTACTTATATCACTAAATGTGCACATTTCTTTTTCGGGAAGCTAACTCTTAAGAACTCCACAGTTAAGCGTGTTTGCTGTGGAGCAATCTTATGATTGGTGACCTCCTGGGAAGTTTCACAGGCAGCGTGTGAGCGACGGAAATGCATGTGGTGATTTGTGGGGTCAGTCAACGATCATTTAAGTCATTCCTTGTAACTGTCCGCGACACAGGAGGGGCCGGGGTGTTACAGAATATTAATTAAATTGAATTAAAATTCTTTATTAAGTGTCTAATGTTTTTCAGCTTTGTACGCTTGCTCGCATATATCACGTTTAATTTAGTCATGCCAGTAGTTTGTGCATTTTAAACGACTGCTACATTTTAAAATAGATTAACATTTTTAATACTCTCAATATGTGTTTAAGACGCATTTTAAACGGCGAATTACTCACACAACCAATATCTGATCCATACCAACCAATGTTGACCTGGAACCAAATCTAGTGGGACGAGATTAGTTTACAATAATTCTTATCATAAGTTTTTGTCTTTTTTATTGTTATTTTGCCTCTTTAAATAATCGGTTAAAGATAAAATGCATATGCACATCTTTGTTTGAGTGATACATTTGACTTTTGACCTCTACATGTTTGAATTAAGAAATATTTGTAAGTGTGAATTTAGTAAATGCATCAATGTTTAGATATCATGTTGTGCATTATATAACCAAGTACATGCACAATGCATAATTTGGTATAATACCCCGAGTGTGGCTTAAAATGATCAAAGTGACTACTTATATCACCAGAAGATGCACCTTTTTAGGAGGAGCCAACTCATAAAAACTCCACAGTTAAGCGTGCTTGCTGTGGGGAAATCTTATGATGGGTGACCTGTTGGGAAGTTTCCCAGACAACATGTAAGCGAGGACGAAGCACAACCGAAAGGCTTATGGTGCTTTGTGGGGTCAGTCGACAATCATTTAAGCCATTTCTGGTAACTGTCCGTGACCCATGAAGGATCGGGGCGTTGCATTTGGATTCATGGTTTAACCAATTTACTTGATGATTAAGTATATAAAATGAAAATGATTAAGTAAAGTTTATACAAATATGCGGTTATATGCTAAATCACTATGATAAGATCAAATTAGTTGCAAGATATTAGAAATGAAAAAAAAGAAGGGAGTTAGCCATTAAACCAAAGGAAAGGGATTTTTATACTAAAAAAAAAAAAACTAATTGCAAGATATTAGAAATGAAAAAAAGAAGGGAGTTGGCCATTCAACCAAAAGAAAGGGGTTTTTTATACTTTTTTTAAAAAAATGCAAGGCAAAGAAACAGATACAATTTCTTTTTTCACCTCATCTCGTTTTCTTCCTCTCACTTGCCCGCCTATGAAAATGGTTAGGTTTGCTTCGTGTCACTACCAACTCACGTACCATCTAATCAGTTGACACCATCAGTGCTATCCCCACACATTTTCTTTTCATTCCTCTTGCCTTTACACAACAACGATGAATGCCGGATGCCCTTGTTCTACGGCTCCAACTTAGCAAACCTCGAGCTAACGAACATCATACACACTGCCATTGCCCATCTCCACTCACTTCTACTCATCATCTTCTCCATACATGTTAAATCAAAACTTTATGTTTAAGAAAAACATATCATAAAACAAGGCTCGGAAATAAAATATTGGACCTTAGAAAGTACATTATTGCTTGTACCTTTCAAAAATGCTTGAATTTATGAGTATGCATAAAGATTTGAATTTGATCATTAGAACTTATAAGATCCGCTGCACAACTGAAAATTCATACTTATACCACATATTTCACAATTCATCGTTTATAATATCCTGTTAGAAGAAACTCCTATATATTGCCCCCTTTAAATCAATATGCATATCATAGAATCAATTATCTTACAACCTTGCTAGATATAGTTGTAATAGGAATATCCACATTGTAACCTTGGTTGATGAATGAATTATTGTCGTTGTTGGAAATATCAGCTGAAGTCTCACATTATATAAGTTTTCAGACAGTGGTTTTGAAAATATGTGTGGACTCACTACTTTCACAAGTGTATTTTTAATATAAAGGGTAACATATTGAGCTTATAGGTCATTTTTTTGTTATATTACTTCTTAACTACATATTGGGAAAGGAAAGCAAACCAAGTGTCTAGTCATCAAAAGTGGATAATTAATTGCTCTTATTCTCTTAGTTTTGGTCGCGCTTGACATTTACCTAAGGTTTTACTTGGGCTTTTGTGTACAACAAACTGATTAAAAACGATAGAGTATTGGCAAATGCGCGTTGAAGCAACGAATGAATAGTACCCAATATATACAGGGTTAGACCATGCAAAATCCACGTGTTTGAGCTTCAACTTAGCAAACATTGTCATTATCAAATCCATCTTCTGTGCTTGCCTGCTTTGAAAGGTTGTATGGGTTGTGTACTCGAGTCACCTAGCTATGTTACGACATGTTTTTGATGCTGTGACCATCGAACTTAGGCACAACTAAATACAAAGATCGATCCATGTAACAAGCACATAGGTCGTGCAATCATGTCAAACTATGTGCCGACTTGTTCCTTCATTCATCAACATCCATGCTAGTGCAAGACATAGGTTGTGTGGCCAAGTTGCCAAGTTTTAGGTTGCACCAGTCGCTAGCTACATCCAACAATGTACCCAATTTGACCATGTACTTCAACATAACCCATATATCATACATTGACACACGTTGCTCCAAAAATCTCACCTGTTCGACTTGTAATATTTCAAGAAGTTGTAAGGCCTTGTGAATGGTAATTTAGTTTAGATTTTAATTTAGCTTCATTTAGGTGGGTTCTTCCTTATACTCATAGTAACATTTTTTTAGATTACTTAAAGGCGAGTTTTAATTGTTCCATTAAAATCTTATTTTATCTTTCCTATACCAACTGTTTTATCTATTTTGATTGAAATCTTCATGGGTAATGATGTCTTTCCCCTTTGCTCATCTTCTTTGCTTTTTATTTAAACTTTATTGCTTCCTTGTTGATTACGAAGATTCGTATTGTCATTTAGTGTTCATTCTATATATTCAATCATGTTTACGGTATGTTCAATTTTTGTTAGCACACTCAATCATGTTCTCGATACTCTCATGTTAATCAGGAATTTAGGATGCATTAGTAATTAATTTTAATATTCAATCCCATCTATTTGTAATCAACTATCATGTGCGATGGTTGACAGTCATATGTTGCAACAAAACTTTACTTTTCTTTAAAAATTGTACACTAAAGAAAAGTAAGATGTGGCAAAACCAGAAGAATATGGCAATGGTAACACATAATAGTGACCGTATGTTATCATACATCAACAAATGTGTCGTGGTTAACAGTTGGTTGTTTTGCTTTTCGTTTGGGAGATACCCTTAGAGTTGGCTCCTTGATTGGGGGCTTCTTATACAATGCTAGGTAACTTTGTCTTGGGATATAGATGATATTATAGAGAAAAGCCATGTCTAGTGGCTCAAGTGCTCAGCTTGTATCATATCTTCTAATGTTTGTAGAAGCTTAAATTTTTAACCATAATTGATCCACTTTACCTAATTACCCTGTATTACCTTGCATGTTTTAGCCTTGTCCTCTTTAAAGGAGGCGCAATGATAGCGGTCAAGCCTTGGAGTTAAACTTCCACAACCTCATCTGCCTAATGCATAATTAGATATTGAGGTCTTCATTGATTACTAAGTCGGTGCACTTAAAATAATCAACATATTCATAATATAAAACATTTATAATGACCAATGTATTCATAACACATAACTTATCAATGAGAACGTAGCATTTTTAGAAGAGACAAGTAGCAACTTAATGAAAATACACTTTTTTTTTTTTTTTCTATATCATTTATAGGCAGAGTGTGTATGTTATTAACATTCTTAAATTACATAGTAATGAAAATATGTGTTACATATCAACACATCATGTGCAAACCCTAGTGCACTATAGCTGATAATTTGTGTTATATACATGCCAACTAAAACATATAGGTCAATTTACTTGTTTATACAACAAAAATTTGTAAATATAATTTACATTCAAAAGTTATCTATTTATCTGAATACTTCCACATATAACATTTTCAGTAGGCCATTTAATGTCGAATTCACAAGATGAGCTTGGGAAAATATTATGTTGTATACATGTAATCCTGTACTATATGTAATCCTTAAGTGTTATTTTACATGAAAGTAGTTATACATTATATACTACTTGTAAGTGTTGCGCACTTGTACAACTTAATCATGATAAAATTAATATTGTTTTTACCACTTTGTATGATAAATCTTCACATCCGATTATTTTTTTAAAAAAAATATACATCTCTTTTATCTAATCAAAATGCTTTCATAAAATGGTTACCAAAAGTGTTTAATATAGTGACAATGAGGTGACACAAGTTCAAGTCTTATAATGCATAAGTTCTCCTTGTTAGAAAGTTTGTAAAAAATCAACACACTCCCTTACAGTGGGTTAGCTTATTGAGCATTGTATCCCCCCCCCCCCCTTCTTCTTCTATATCCATTAGTGACCTATTGGGCTCATCGTGCGCAAAGGGATCTAGGACATGTTTGTTTTCAGTATATTAAACCTGATATCTACTCCAATTTGTCCTAACCTATTTTAATTTGTTATAATATACTATAACTTGTTCCAACCTCCTACTATCTGCTCCGACCCCTTTCTTCCCCCTCTCAAAAAAATGTTCTCAATCTGCTTCAATCTGCTCCAATCTGCTTTAATCTACTTCAACCTATTTCACCCCTGCTAACCGCTTTTTCAAAATGCTAAAACGAACAAACCTCTAGTGAGTGCGTCTTACCACACCAAGACATAATCTCTTTTACTTATTTGCTAGTTTTTATTTTCTTAATTTTCCAATCAAACTATTAAATTTGACAATTTGTATCTCGAATAATATTATAAATAAAGGAAAAGAAACAAAACAATTGCTACATTGGATGCAGGTGACATGTTCATGTATAATCAACGATTCAAGAATCGATTGCAAAATGAAAAAAGGCGAAGGAGTCTAAAGAAATTCACGTAATATTAATTTTGGTATTTTTAATGCTTTTCTCCTTGAATAAAAAATGTAATTGGTTACAAAAAGGGGGAGAAATATAAATGTGTTTGCGTTGAATGTACATAATGATGTTAAGTTCATAAGAAGGATGGACGTGCACAATTCCACTTAAGCCAAAAATATTTTTAAAAAAAGAAAACGATTGAAGCAAAACTAGACAAATTCACACATACATGCGAGCGCATACACGCATATAAGAAGTTGCGGTTGCGATACGTTACTATTTTTGTACTTTAAAATTTCTAATTTACGAATTAGTGTTACAATTAAAAAACATATTTAATGTTGCGAGTATGAAGAGTGTGAATGTTGTGGTCTTGACACATGATAACTGAAGAGTTGATGCTATAGTTGATTTAAATGTTAAACTTTGGCTTGATGAGACTCTCAATCTCCTTTCCTTAAATAAAATAAATGAAGAAAAAAACTCAATATTGCAAAGACTAATACGCACGTATTAATGAAGAGATTATTTTTTATAAAGAACATAAAATATCATAAGTTATAATACAAGCATTTCACATTACTTTTAATAACTGTAATTTAATAAAAGTTTGTGCGCAACAATGGATCAAGGTATAGTGCCAATTAATTAGTCTGATCTTAGGGCACAAAATTTGAATATTTGGCTTTCAACTATGTTCGGTCTAAACTCAAAATAAACATAACTGGGACTGAAAATCTTAGAGTGAACGTTGAGATGCTGCGTTACTCGTGGGAACACATCTTTATATTATAAGTGTAAAGATGTACAGGAGGGGGTTGATATGCCAAGAAAGGGGAACCCTCCACTGTAGTTCACTCTTACCTTTTGCCCCATAATTTAAATTTAAATTTTAAATTTTAAAATAGGGATAATATGTAGTTATAAAATTAAGGATATTTGTTTTAAAAAATTAGCTTAATCTTATTCATATCCCTAAAATGGGCATGCATTTACTCCCCCTCTCCCTCTCCCTCTCCCTCTCCCATAATCGGTTTTCTAAAATGTGACTTTTATCCCCTTACATTTCATAACCAATTATCCAGTTATCTCCTTATATTCTTACTTGGATGCCTCATTTATTTTTTGTTCCCTATGGTTTCCATAGTCCTTCCTTTAGCATTATAAAATTTTAAAAGAGTATTATGTTTACAAATCAATTACTCTGTATTCACTTTTTTCCCCCTTACTGTAAGATCATCATCTCATCGTCCACTCCCTTGCACACATACCACCCATTATTGTAAGCATTGTCATTGTTGCGAAGCAACAATCAAATCCACACACAAACACACACTCTACTAACGTTGAATATGTCCCTTTATAAGATTTTCTTTTTTAAAAATATGGATAACAAAGTCAAATATTTGTTTATCCATCAATGCCATGACCATTAATGATAACTATTTTCTTCAAACGTTTAATTTGGTTTAAATCTATGAATCGTGCTTTAATTAATCGTAATTTTAATTGTTTCTAAGTGTACAGTAGTGAATCTTACGATTTAGGTTCTTTATATTTCTCAACTTTTATATCTATTTCTCCGTCTAATTAAGTCAGGTTTTTAGACTATTATCTTTGCCTTTTGGTTCAATATCAATAATATATTTGGGTTTGTGTGGGTTTGATTAAGAATGATTCAAAAATGGAAATTCATATAGATCATTAATATTATGTTTCTTTCAAGATGGATTTGTTATGTCACATAGATACGTATTATCTGAAGTTATATAATAGTATAGTGAGATTCAGAAAAGACAAACTATAGTCGAAAAATGCAATTTGTGATTAAAATGATGTTACAAGTATAGAGGCGGTTGAAAGTATAATTACAATTAATTCCGTTGAAAGAGAGATTTATTATGATATCTTAGGTTTATTTTTGTTAGAAAAGCATCGACGTAGCAGTCATATGAGTTTTCATTTATGAACTTTCTTTTTTGTTTAATTCCCAAAATCCCTTTTACCAAAGTTTGCCGTGTTGCCTGTGACAATAGTAGACTCAAGTTGCACCAAAATAGTGACAGCATTTGATGAACATGATTAGGTCACTACGCGTTGTTCAACATCTTATGAGAAGAATAACTCAATTTAGTTGAGGAGATATTATCTCCACACTTGGCTTTTTATATTTTTTAAATAACATTTGTCTGTCACACATGATCAAAGTAATGGGTCAAATAAGTTAAATGTATAATTAAGCGCTATCATGATGACTGCGCACACAGTGAGTTCCTAAACATCTAAAAAAGAAATTACATATTGACTTCACATTTCGTCTTTTGTGTGTGTGTGTGTGTGTTTTTTTTTTTTTTTTGATTTGTTGTGTGAAGAAGAATGTTACTGTTTGACCACTCACATCAAATTAATACAACAATGAAAATAGGATAGAGAATTTTCATTTAGATGTGCAGTTTTCTCACATATGGCACATATGACACTTAGAATTTTTTTCATACAAAATTTTATTTCGTATTTTAACTTTTGGCGATGTTAATTGAATTTAATACTTCTTCATTATACACTTAATTTTTTTTAATCATGCATTTTTTTATTAATTTTTAATGTCTAAACACCCCATGCAAATGCAAACCAGTATTAAAAGTTCAATGACAATTTACAGTTTTTTAAAAATGCAAACTCAATATCTTTTCACTTTTCTCTAATTATTTCAAATCGATGCCGCTATTCATCATTTGTTTGCCTCCTTGAGTAATAGGATTTTCTATTCTATTTCAGTTCCCTCTGTTTATCTTTTTAAAAAAAGTTTTATTTTTTGTTTCTATTTTATATTTTAATAAGTAGTTTTAATTTATTTAGCTATATGTTGAAATATATTATGCCAATAATTTCAGGGTTCACATACTCTGCTGAAACATACTAATGAACTTTCTTTTTCGCGATAAGATACAATTCTAAGCTGTAAGAAAAAATGTAAGGAAGTGTAAGAAGTGGTAAGAAATTGTAAAGAATATAAACAAATTGCAAGAAGATGCACGTAGTTGTAAGAAGCAGTAAGGATCTGTAAGGATGTATGTAAGCAATTGTTGAGTTATTAAAAAGTTCTATAAATATAATTTTTAAACATGTATGCATAAATTATTTAATGAAAGTATATTATGTATAATACGTCAGTGGTATTTATGAAAATAATTTTATATCATCAGTAAATAAATTATTTTTTTACATTGTACAAAAAAATTGTATTTTTCTACAACAATGATGAGAAAAAATAATATTGAAATTACATAATTAATAAAAATAAACCTCTAAATGTTAAAGCCCCCAAATTTATAGGACCAAATATGTTCTACACTTGAGGCGGAAAATATGATCTGCCTGAAAGACTAAAAGAGCAATTCAACCATCGAACTCATCTTTACAGATGACAATGAAGAGGAAATTTGGAGTACAAAAGGAGAGATGAAAAATATTAGCAGATGATTGTCTCAAATGAGCAAAATATTAGTAGACAGACTATCTCAAATGAGAGTGGAACAACACGTTGATGTAATTGTTGCGTGTTGTATTCTCCACAGTTATATTATTCTGCATAAAAAGAACACTGCAATTTCGGTAAGGGATCTAAGTATGAATATACTACTAAATATTTAATTCTACGATGATACAACCAAATTGACATGAAAAAACTTATGAGTGAAATAGTTGAGGTGCTTTTGTCACCTATAATGGACTATTTTCATATAGAATTCACGTCAAAACTCAAAAATAAATGCAATGTTTGCATTATAATTTTAAAAATATCTCAACTTATTTTCTCTATAATGGCATATATGATTCACATTGTAGTTCAAATATAATTCACGTTGTTCAATTTTATTTTTATGTTTATACAAATATTATATTCATAAAAATATATATAGATTTTTCATATTGGTGTTACATAAAAAATATATACATATTTTTATAACTATGGGGGAAAAAAATGACAAGCTAAATGTTATAAAAAATATATAAGGAGATGTAAGAATTTTGTTAAAGATGCAATGAGTTATAAAGAGCTATAAGAAATTGTAAAAATATGCAAGCTGTAATTTAAATGCTCACTATCGCAAAGAGACCAATGCCCAAGTGTCTATAATGTAAAACAAAAAGAGTAAAATAGGGAATAATTATACATACAATATTCATTTAAAAAATATCACGAATATGAATAGATTTTTAAAAAAATCAAGAAATGCATTAAAAACAACTAGCTATATACCAAAATTCAAATAATTCTAATTCTTTCACAATAATTTCACGTGTCATTTGTATACTGTGTGATGTCGTGGGCTAATTACTATTTTAACGAAAGGTTAGATACATATAGAACAAATCGAATCAGTTCGACAAAACGTGTCATAAAATAAGTGTACTAGAATAGAGTTGTTTTCCAATAAGTATAAAATCCACCTAATATCCATCGAGATTCATGACCATAAATTGCATCTTTCATTATTGCTTGCACCTTTGTGACCTAAGTTGCCCTAAATCCAAAGCACCTTGGCCCCAAATTAATTAGTCCACAAGGGCAAAGCACAACTCCTAAAAGCTGAAACCCCCAACCCCCTTCCTCTCAATTACACCATAAACAAAGCCAGCATTAACTTCCAAACAAACCCAATCCCTATCTTAATTCTCATCTCAAACCACCCTTTGCTTCACAAAAATTAATACCAAAAATTGTTAGATGACAGAAGAGAAGAACACAGAAGTCAGAAAAGAACGAGAGAAAAGAGTGAGGTAAACAAAGCGCAGCCGTAGAACGGGATGAACGAAGAAGACAACGTTTCTTCCCGGTTAAAAATATTTCCCCCGTTTTCTGCGAAACGTTTCGCTTATCCCGCCATTGTTACACCCTAATTTCTCTCTCTCAGCTTTCTCTCTCACCCCCCTTTCGAATTCTTCGATCCTCATCGACTCGTCTCTTTTCGTCGGTTGACTGAGTCTAGGGTTTGTGTTCCGTCGAGTTTTCGATGGCGGAAGAGGGTGGCGCGGCCGCCGGCGATTCGTCGTCGGCGGCCAGGGTGAAGTCGTCGTTCGTGAAGGTCGGTGATAGGACCAGGTTTACGGTGGAGTTGAGGCCTGGTGAGACTACTATTGTGTCGTGGAAGAAGCTTATGAAGGACGCTGCCAAAGCGGATGGCGTCTCCTTCTCCTCCACCACCAAAGCGGCCGCCGCCGCCGTCGCCGTCGCCGCTGCTGCCGCCACTGAGCCGCCGACCAATGCTCACCCTTCGCTTGAGTCTAGGCTTGCGCCGGTATGAGTTGCTCTAGTACAATTTTGTGCTGTGTTTTTGTTTAATTTGGTGTTTTGTTGATTTTCTTATGTTGTGATTATTTTGGTGTTCTTGGAATGCTGATTGCTGAGTAATGTGAGTTCAAGTATTCGCTTCAGTTCAACTAAAGTGTGTTCAGGTTATTAACTGATTGTTTACAAATTGCTTGGCATTCTCTAATGTGGACTCCCTGATGCAATGATATCTTCTTCAGCTGGATTCTGAGGTATATTAACAGGCGAAGGTTAAGTCACTTGTAGGTTGAATGACTGAACTGCTTAATTAGTGATCTGCTACGATGATGGATCATAAACTTTGTTGGCACCCTGATCAAAAAAAAAAAAAAAAAAAAAAAACACTTTGTTAGCACTGGAGTGGATAAAATAGTGATTATTGCTGTTAAACATTGCATAGAATTGAATTCAGAGGTCCAAAAGTAGGAAAAGAATATGCATTAAAGGTGACTTGAGCCGAAATTTGATTGAACTGAAAAATATCAAGCTTGAGCATCTTCTTTGGTTTTCTGTATGTCAAATGTGAAGTATATTGTTATCTGATGTTCTACTTGGTATTGAATTTAGTGTGAGGACTACCTCATGTGCCTAGTGAAATGAAGATAATTGGATTGGTTATAAGGAGTAACTGTATCTAGTAGTGATCTATATAGGATAGTCTTCATCCTTTAACCCATTGAATGAGTAATGTGCACTTATCTGTGAATTTCCATTATTTAAGATGCCTACCACTTAGGGGCTGCTCTTTTAAACTCATTTTCTAACTATATAGTATATAGTTAAGTAAGGTTTCCTTGTTTATTCCGGTTTCAACTTTCAACTCAATTAAACTTTACAACTTCTTCTAGTTTCTGCCATTTTTTTGGTTTCTTCAAATTTATTCGAGTTAAGTCTTATCCTGACCTCAATCATTTGGCCTCCACACTAATAGGAAATAAACTCGACCTTTTTAGCGTTTATTTGGAGTTAACTTAGGCCTAGCTTTTGACATGGCCAATTCCACTCTCGGGTACTACAATGATGCTTAGTATGATTTTATTTGTTCCAACCATTCAAATTAGTGTACTGAACAAAGGTTTTTTTTTTTTTTGGGTTTTTTTTGGGAGGGGGGATGAAGCGCCAACCATAAGTGTCAACAAAATGTGGGCAAGAGTTGTCAGTTATTGATGCCGGGGGGCAGGGGGAGGGGAGTTACTCTTCATGTTATGTCTTTTTGAATTCCGGATTGGCTCACAATGCAAAAGCCTTAGCAGAACCAGCTGTGGGGCTTATAGGTCATGTGACTGCTGTAGGAATAATGGGAAATTTGGTGACTTGACTCTACATGGTAACATATACTTTCTGTAATTTCCACTGTCCACTGATGGTCTGTCTCATGTGGTGCGGGATGCTTCGCAAACGGTAATGGAGATGTGCTAGCTGGCCTCCTTGGCATGAAGATTCTTTGTACTCCAAATTACAGTTTTGGTTTATGCCTGTCAAACAGGCCCCTCTTATCATAGACCGCTTTTTCTTTGATCTTAGCCACTATTCTTGATACATGTCATCTTCAAATAAATTGTGCAGTTCCAGTGAATGATCTGATTGACAGAAGAAGCTTTTACATTCGCCTTTGATCAAACTCTGACGTGGAACCTTTTCTAGGGTTAGATAAACGAGGGGGGTTTCTAGCAACCTTACTGGTAAAGTGAAGATTTTCCCCAGCAGGCAATTGTAAACATTTGTGTCATCTTGCCATCATTTTGTTCCTTCCGCTTGTGATGTTCTTCTTTCATTTTTTTTTGGGGGGGGGGGGGGTTATGTGATTGTTATGTCAATTGCATTTGATGATGTTGTTTGTAGTGTGTACATTAAGGAGCACCAACAGGAACTCTCCTTGGCGGAGCATGTAACCATGTTGGTTTTGGATTTGCTTTGTCTTGTTTAGTGATATATGAAAAATTGATTGGTTATGTAGCATTTGCAGTCATCACTGTTTTTCATGTCTCCACCATATGATTAGGTGTGAAAAAATAAATGCAGGCTGAAAAACTATGCTGGACAGCAGCGTGGAGATCTTTATTTTGATTGCCATGTACATTCATATGCATCTGTGCCTGTGAGAGACAATCAAGAACATACATATCTTGAGATAATAGCCCACTGTATTTGCAGGGACAACCAGCCACAAATGAACTGAAGGATGCGGCACCTCCAAATCGTTTTAGTGCTGTTATTGAGAAGATTGAACGCCTTTATATGGTGAGAAGCTCTTGCTCATTTGAAGTTTACTGTTTCTGTCATATATTTATTTTCCTTTTGGGAGCAACCTCTCTCGCACTTTACCCCTCCCTACAAAAAAAGGGGAAATAGGGGAAGTAAATTAGTCTTTGCCATGAAGCTTGCATTTTATTTATGGTCTGGCTTTCCATGATCAGGGCAAAGATAGTAGTGATGAGGAAGATCTGGATGACATTCCTGACGATGATCAGTATGATACAGAAGACTCATTTATTGATGATGCGGAGCTGGTCTGTATTTGTTTCTTTACGCAGTTGCTTATAGACTGGATAATTTTTCTTTTCATTATGCTTTTTTTTTTTGGGTCTTGATCTGGCTGTGAAGTGATGTCTCAGAAAGTCTAGTGCTTACTGTTGAGAAGAAATTTTCTATGATGAAAGATCAAACTGTAGCATTGTATTCACTGGCAATGGTTGCTTGCGTTTAAATACAGGATGAGTATTTTGAAGTTGATAAGTCAAAGACAAAGCATGATGGATACTTTGTTAATAGGGGGACGCTGGAAAAAATGTGAGTACATGGGTTATATTTTCTGTTTTAGAATATACTACTTTCCCTAGAAGTTTGACCTTTTGTGAGCTCAAACTTGTGGTGTTTTCCAATCTAGTTTTCTTCGTCTTAGTCCTTTGTGGTCTGTTCTCTGCAGAAGTGAACCATTGGTTTCAGCTAATCAGCAGCCAAAGAAAAGGAGGAGGAGAGAAATGGCAAAGGCTCCTGGTGATGACGACAATGGTCATCGTCCTGGCAAGCACCTGAAAGTGGGCAAGAAGGGTGCTGGGAGGTCCATGCTATCAGTTGAAAAGCATGTTGTGCCTGCCTCTCAGGGTCCTGTAAAAAACTTGGAGGAAATGAAAATTCAGGGTCAGGTCAATGCTTCTGGAACTCTTCACCAGAATGTAGGTGGTGATGGCAAATCTTTATTGGACATTTCTCAACCTTTGAGGAGTTCAAATGGTGATGCATCCTCATATTTAGCTGATAGCAGTGAAAAGCAAAAGACTGGTTTGCTTGCAGCCAAAAATCATAGCAGCAAGTTGAAAGAGGTAAGTGAATTTGCTTATTTTTTTGCTTGTGAACATAATGATTGAAGTGAATATTTCCATAAACCTCAAATCTGTTGAGCAGAATAATCCCGAGGAGTCTGAAGTAGTGATACAACAGAAGGACAAAAGTGGCATGCGTGAAAGGATAGACCTTAATCTTCCTGACAACAAACAGACCGTGCAACCTATTGTGAGTACCTTTTTTTCTGCACTTGTTTTCAAGTTTCCGGTATTTTCTGCACTTTAATTCCTTACTTTTGCCGTTTGATATTATGCTGCTGATTTCTGCAGCCCTTTGATTCAAGACGACTATGTTCTTCTATCTGCGTTTTCGAACTTGTAAATGTGAATATGACACCTCTTCTGGTCAGTATGACTTCAGAGAGAGTTAGTGTAAAAGTTGGAAACTATGGAGTTACTTTGGTCCTTTCGCTAAACGGACCATAGGCACTAAAGTCTCAAGGAAATGAACTCCTTGCTGTGAAACATGGATTCCAAATGTGGTTTTTCTGCAACCAAACGGCCGCATCGGAAAGATTTGAAGTTCAGCAAACCACGTTTTCACTTTTCACCCTGAGACCATTGTGATATGCAATATGGTTGCTGCATTTGTGGTAACCCGACCCGAACTACATTTTGGGTCCTTGCTGTGAAATACTTTTTTCTCATTCCGACACCTCTAAATTACTTTCTTCAGATTTATGTTTATTTTCATTCTTTATTTATTTTTTTTCCTGTATTCCATCTGGGAGGAGAATACAAGTATTAAAGGGTGTTTATTCGTAGGGTACGATTCTTCATAATTTGTCTGGCTCTATAATACAATTTTTGATAACTTATCAAAAATAAAAATAATTTGTCTGTCCTATACATTTAGAGATAGATAACTGATTTTGATAAAGCTATGACTATTCTTGACTCAACTTTCCTTTATTTTTGGTGGACGATGGAAAGCATTATTTTATTAGAGACGCCAAAAGGATTGGATGCTAGGCTTTCATCCTGCATTATATCCCATAAAAACATTATGAGCAAAGTCAAGTACATCAATGGAGAACAAAGGCCACCCTTCTTTGAATTGTCTTGATCTAGTCATTCTTTAGTTTTCAAGTGGTGTTTAAATACCATAGAAAACTCTTCTATTTCTCTGAGTACAAATCACCAAGAGAATAGCAACACTGTGACAGGCATAGTTCTAACGTCTCACGAGTTGCTTTTTAACTGTTCTGAAAGAGCCTTATGAACACATCACGTATTGTTTAACTTAATGCATGGATTCATAATTAACCTGATGTGTGATTATTCATTTCTTTATGTCAAGAAGGTTGCATCTGCTTTTGTTACCTTGCTTGGTAGTTAGGTTTATCCAATTCTTTTCTAAATGATCTCCCTTTTGAGGCTATCCTACATTGGCCTGTGAGTTCCAGAATTTTAAAAAAATAAAATAAATCAGCATAGTTATATTTATTAGTTAGCTCTTTTAAGCACCTGGCTTTGCGCATTTACTTGTGCATCTAATGTTGTTATTTTTATTTATTTTCTAATGTGTTCTAAATATTTTTGTAAGCAGGACCCATACTGAGACTTTGAGAGTAGTTGTTGTTGTAGTAACCCGGCTTTGCTAGCTTTATCTCCTTCTCTACTGCCTGCCATGTCTTAATATCTGAGAATGGTATATGGTTATTGTAAGCCTATGCGATGTCTGCATGTGTGATTGCATGTGTCCAACGATTGTAAATACTTGTCCATGGATGCATGACTCAGCAATTGGCACTGAGAGTTGTCATACACCTGGACATGAGAGGGCAAGTGCATGTGGTTGAGATGCTCGTTGTACATGACTCTGTACTGATCTGTTATTCTTTTGACAGAATTAATGGTGGCGATGACTTCTATTAGATTAAGAAAAGCCATGAGAACTGAATATTTCCCTTAACGTGGTCATTTGGTCCATTGTTATTTGTTAGGGCTAGAACCTTATTAATGCTTCTTTCTCCATGAGGCTTGATCTTTGGGGACAGGAGCATTAGTTGGTGAAACTAAGATGTGTGGCCTCTATTAGTTAATCCGAGTTTTGACCCATGTCATTGGTCCTAAGATGAATTCATGACAGATAGCCAAATGTTCAGTTATTTCATTTCTGACTTGATCCATGGATTTTCTACATTGATCAAACAAGTCAAGATCTGCTCTTCCTTCAATGTTAGGTCTCTTGCTGAGGTTATTATCCTCTTTCTTTGAGGATGAGTAAAATGGGAAGTGTAAATGCTAAAAGGAACACAAAAAAGTTAAAAGAAAAGTGAATATGTATAGATTATCAAAGCATAATTACACTCTTGATAAGAAAATAAAAATTGCTGTCTTTATATATTTGTCATAATAAGAATTTGTGAAAATGAAAAGTGAAAGCTAAAAATTATGCTGGAAAAATTAAGAAATTGGAAGAAACTAAAAAAACTGAAATACAAAAATTTGAACTTTTCTCGACTTAACTGAAGTGACTAAACTGCAGTCAGCTTGGATGAACAGGACTACAGTTAACTTAATTGAACTGAGGTGCACTTACTGAAGTAAACTTCACTTAAGTTTGAAAGGTCCTAATAGTGCAAAATCCTTCTGTATGTCATTATTCTGGCATGGGCAATTATAGAACTGATGAATGGAAAATAACAATCGATTGAATTGCTCTGTCAGCGCAAAATCCTTCTGCATGTCATAATTCTGGCATGGGCAATTATAGAATTGATGAATGCAAAATAACAATCGATTGGCTATCACATGGTTAGTTGTTCGCTGTTGCCAAAGCCTGTTTGCTGCTCTTTCTTATCCTGTTCATATTTTCGAGATGTCAATAATTGCCTTTTTTTTTTAATGTTTAGTTTTGGTTCGTTTATTGTAGTTTGAATTTGCAACATCTAGACTTGTAATTTTCATGCATCGGTGGCATGTACTAAGACTTGAGTAATATAACTGAACTCATGTTATTGCGCAGAAAAAGCCAAAAGCTAGCTCGTTGGAGAAGGCCATTAGAGAACTGGAAAAGATGGTTGCAGAATGTTAGTATTCTTATGGTGTTAAATTCTGTATTATTGACTGCTAATAACTTTTGTGCTTTATTCGCACCTTATACTATGACCGGCTTCTTTAACCTTGCAGCGAGACCTCCAGCTGTGGATGCTCAAGATGCTGATGGTTCATCACAGTCTATCAAAAGAAGGTTGCCCCGTGAAATTAAGCTGAAGCTTGCTAAAGTTGCAAGATTAGCGGTATATCAAAGCGTTAGCAGTGATGACTCTTGTTGTTTCATCTTCTGTTTGTATCTTATTACTTTCTGCTATGACATTTCAAAGTGTTTTGGGTAGCATAAGAATTCAAGCTCTCCATTTTTCAAATGTTTGTAGTATGCGAGCAATGGCAAGGTGTCAAAGGAAGTACTGAACCGTCTCATGGGTATTCTCGGGCATATAATTCAGATCAGGACCTTAAAGGTAAGAGCTTAAACCTGAAGTCATTCTGTAACTCTGGTGTCATGCTATTGTCAAACAAACCTTCACTGAGTGCTGTTGACTTGATCAATTAGCTGTGAGGCTGTAAAAGGCTCTGTGTGTACATGCGTATATGCTTTTATAGTATGTATTATTGGTGAAGTTTATAGTATGCATTATCTATAGATTTCGTTTCCTTGTTCCCCCCCAAAAAAAAATCTGTTGATTTTGGTAAGGTAATTATTGGTGAAGTTTGTTCATGATGCCATTTTGAAAGCAAGGATACTTAATTTTAATTTAATATAAGCAAGGAGCCTTTAGTTGAGGTCCTTGAGGATGACACTCTTGCAAGTTTTTTTTTTTTTTAAAAATTTTTAAAAAACAAGCTTAGTGATGCAAAACTAGGAGACTTTTCACATGATATAGTTAAATGGGATTTGGATCCTAAAGAAGGGACTTCACGGTTAAGTCCTATTACTTGGGGCTTCTACACTTGATTTATCCATCATTACAAACTCTTTTTTGGAGGAGGGTTCTCTTGCAAATTCATTTGGAAGTCTTTCGCCTCTTTAAAGGTTTCTTTTTTTGTTTGGGAAGCAGCACATGATGACTGGTGATAACCTACGAAAGAGGCAAAGATCCTGGTGAATGGCTGCTATATGTGCAAAGGTGATATGGAATCAGTGGATGATGAATCACTTGTTGCTTCACTGTCCGTTTGCTAGGGGTCTTTGAGAGCTTGCTTTTTTTTTTCTTTTTTTTTTTTGGCTTGGGCATTTCTTGGGTTACTTCTAATTCCATCTTGAACCATTTGGGAGGGCTTCTTTGGTAGAAAAGTGAGACAAACGATAGCCATGGTTGTTCCTCATGTGATTTTTCAGAGTATTTGGACAGCAAAATTGAAGAGTCTTTGAGGGTGATGAAACTTCCCTTCAACAGTTGAAAGACAATTTGATGAAGACTCTTTATTCTGGGGATAAGGGGAGCTTTTGCTTGTCAGGTACTCAGGTTTGGTGTTGGCAACCTTGTGGGTAGCTTACATATTTTTCCTTCTAGAGGGGGGGGGGGGAAGCAAGGAGATTTTATTCATGATAGAAGGATGTAAAAGGATAAGTTGCCAAACAGCATTAGCTCAAGTGACATCAAGGTCACTTCCCATGGTGGAAACTAGAGTTGGAATCAACTCGCAATTTGTTGTTTGGAATTTTTTGAGGAGTGACCGACGAAGCCCTTGGCCTTTGTCTTTTATGGGCTGTGTCCTTCTTCTTACCCCTAATCCCCTCTGAGGAAGCGCCGTTAGGTCGCCTGTCATAGAGGCCTAGTGGGGTGGGACCCTTACCCAGTACCCACCAACCAAAAGAAAAAAGGAGGCTAAATGTTCTTCTGTAAATGATGTAGTGACTAGTGAGTGTTGCATGGTGGAATGTCTGTGGACCTTTACACTGGGGGCCAGGATGTAGTATGGTTCTCTTAATTGTGCTGCAATCATAGCATCAGCCATTTCTTTTCATTGGAAAAGCTGCTAGACCTTTCGCATGTAGAGAATATTGCGAAGTTTACAGTCGGTCAATCAGATGGAGTGATGGAAACATTTAGCAGCTGTCGGGCAATGGAATTTGAGCTCAGCATTATATGCTAGGCTGTTGTATATGTTTTTATCGCCTAAAACTTCATTGTAAGAGGTCATTGTTTAACATATAAATGCTGTTACATAGAGCACATGGACAGCTATACTCACATTTGGCTTTTAGGAGTGTTTGAAGCCTCTTATGCCCTCGGAAACAATAGGGAAACGGGTAGAAAAAGTATATTTTCCTTGTAAGACTTTTGGAGTATAGCCAAAAGGCCCAGAACTTTTGATTTTATATTTTTCAAGTCAGAACTTAGACAGTTGAGAGGCTACAATAGCTTTGATCCTTGACATTATTTCTGTGAGAGGCTGATCATTTGATTCTGACTCACCACAATTGGGAATGTAATTGCAATTGAGTTTCCTGGTCTTTCAATTGAGTGTTAAAATAATAGGAGTCTTTAAAAGTTATTCCCAACAAGACCTATCAAAACTTTGTCAGAGTCACTCCAATAGCAACCTAAAAGAACTAAAGAAACTTGGTTGATTTACTTTGACTATAATTTTGGAGTTGAACTCTTCACCCATCAAAAGAAAAAAAAGAGTAGAACTCTTCAATTCTTTTGGTCCGTGCCATGACAACCTTGAAACCTTGATGCAACGTTAGAGATCCTATCTGACCATGGTTACTTTTGCTGCTGACGTATGCATCTATTGGGTGTGCTAGGAGACCAAGTTTGATCCCAATAACCAGGTGACTTGTTTCATTCGGAAGCATTTCCCTTTTAAAAAATTTTTCATGACTTTGGAACAGAGACACCTGAAAGTTATGATGAACACGAGTTTGTCGGCAAAGCAAGAGAAAGATGACAAGTTCCAACAGATAAAGAAGGAGGTTATGGAAATGGTTAAAGCCCGTGTTCCTTCCATTATGTCTAAGGTGTGTGTACTTGGCCATGTTCTCCTTTCCGAACCTGGTGTGCATATATTTGCTTATATTTGTTGTTTAAATTGTCATCTGAACAGCTGTTTTACAAGAAAACTTTGTTTAGTGATTAAAAAAAAAACTTTGTTTAGTGATATCTTTTCTTACTTCAAATAGCATAAGTCCTCAAGGTATGCACATGTTCACAGATGGTGTTTGGATTTATCCATACAGTTTTGGGGGCAGGCCTATGGTTAGCAGCCAATTAGTGAAAAACTTGGGAGTCATTAAATGTCAGATATCGTCTCTTTGGCTGTGTTTTACAATAACTAGTATGTAAACTGCAACTTAAGATATCTTCTCTTTGGCTGCGTTTTGCAATATTTAGTGTGTAACCTGCAGCTTATTAGGAAAAGAAGTAAAGTATTTAAACTGCTGTATGCGGTGACTATAACGCTGAACTGCTTTAGTGGTGAGAACTTTCATAAAACTTATGCCATAGGTGACTTGCTAGTCAGTGACTCAAAGCGGTTGTCTTGTTTGGCAACCTGAACCAGTAGAGCAAAGAACCAACCACCCGAGGCGGATGCAGTCTTGGAGTGGAATCCCATTGGCCTGGGAGGTTTACCTTGCAGAAGCAGACAATTCTTTTAGCAACTGCACTTCTTAGTAGTGGTTGATCCACAAATTTTGGACAAGGATCTCTACATAATAGTGCAAGCTGCTAGAGCTTGGATCAGTGCTGTTTGGTTGTTGTGGGCAACTGGGCATCCATTCAAAAACACCTAATCTAAGTACTTTTATAGGAAGGGTACAAGCTACTTCTTCTTCAATCTGCTGCTACAACTTTTAGCTGCTTAAGAACCAACTTATGAAAGGGCCCTGCCAATCATCTAGTGTATGAGTAGCCCAAAGCAGGGTTATGTACTCTTTATTCCTATGCTTTAGCTGATTGTGCAGATGCAAGGTTACATGAAGTGACAGCATGCTCCTGTAGGCCTTGCTTTTTTTGGCTGAATCTTTTCTGAGGAAGGCAGGGTAGTTGGTTGAGAGCATACTCTTCGCAACTCCACCCTGTAAAAGAATAATAACGTTTGTAAAGTTCTGAATGTGATTTGTTGGATTTGAACCATCTTGGGTTTGGTCTTTGTTTATTTTCAGTTAGATTCTGCAAGGGATCGTATCTCTTGTGTCCTCTTAAAAAAATAGGGGGAAAAAGGCTTTATGCTTGCTGTGATTTTAGAATAGAGTAGCTTGCCAAATTTATCAGTTCTCTATTTTATTTACTTATTCTGAGATTTTGAAGTTGTGATCCTTTTACTAGTAGTTTATGATGTTAAATAAATTCCGTGAATCAAAGTAACACATTGAAAAGGCTTTTGTTTTTTTTTTTGGGGGGGGGGGGTTGAAAATATAGTCATAAAAAAATGTAGCAGTGGAAAAAAACCCCTCAGGTCGTGGTGAAAACAAGTTCGAATGAGTTAAACAAAGTTATTGTTGGCTTGATGCGTATCCAGTTCAAACCCATTGTTTGGATCGAGTTTAGTATTAGATACTGGATTGGTGTTTGTCGGAATTGTCTGATTACTTGACGGCCTTTTTTTTTTCAAAAAATAAAAAATAAAAATAGAAGTGTTTATTGTCTGCGGAGGCTAGTACTACAAATAGACAGATTGGAATTGTTTGGTTCCAATCACCGCTCTCAAGTCAGACGATTTTTTTATTTTATTAGTAATAAAAAGTTTGTATGAATAAGGTACCAAGGGTATGTCACCTATGTATAAAAGGGGCAATCACAGAATGACTTATGCCCTCATGCTCTCTAGAATAACTATATCGACATAATCCAAAATGTCAACTTTATACCCTGATCCAGAACTTGACTCCAACGATGCAAATTTTTCAAAAAATAAAGCTTGTAATCTTGATAGGACCTAGTCTTGCCCTCAAAAATATGTTGAATCCTCTCTTGCCATGTGCTCCACCATATAGCCAACACAACCATTTTCCTAATTCCTAGGACCCATCTCTTGTTCAACCTTCTTCTCCAAGCCACCAACCCTTCTTTGACAGTCAGAAGTTGCACCTAACTAGCCCCATCAAGGAGACCGATAAATGCCAAAGCATAGGGAGCCACCTATGATGGACAAAAAGGTGGTATGCTGATTCTTCCTTGTAGAAACAGATGGGAGATTGGAGTTAGCACATCTACTTGCCAACTTAGCATTACTCCTTTTAAGCATGTCTTCTGGGGGAATGTTTCCTTTGGTTGCTGCACAAACCAAGAAGCAAGCTTTGGTGGGCGCTTTAGACGTCCAGCCTGCCTTGGCAGGAAAATCAAGATGAGTTAACTGTTCTCAAACCTTTTTGCAGAGACTCTTCAAAATGAACTGGCCTTTATAGTCATGGGGTCAATTCGAACAACTTTTGTTGAATCACTGGACCTGGTCCTCAGATTGAATTGCATCCAGACAACTAGTTGTTTGAATTTCGAAATTGGACAAAATACTTGCGCACATTCAGTCTCTTCTGAATTCAGATAGTTGATCAGACAAGCATTTACTAGTTAATTGTATATTGTGCAATAACTCAAGCAGTTCACTGTTGTGGTTGCCTTAGTTTAAAAAAGCCTGCCTGAGGCACGCCTAGGCGCGACTCGGCGTGAGGCTACTGGGTCAGCGCCTCGGAGGGGATGAGATGCGCCTCAAGGATGCGAGGCTATATCTTCCCCCTTTTTCTTCTTTTTCTTATTGTTGCCTTTACCTTTTTTCTTCTTTTCCTTCCTTGGGAGCTAAAAGGTGAGTTAAACTTGTACCGTAAGTATGTGCATTGGGGAATTACGATGATAAGATAACATATCTTAAGATTATTTGCGGTTTTAGCAGTCATATTGATATCTAATCACATTTTTAATGCATTTATCTAATTTGTTTCTACAAAATATGCTTTATGAAATATGAAATACTTTTAAAAAAGTTTGCATAGAAGTGCGTCTCGTGTCCATGATGCGTACGCCTTCACCTCGCGCTTTGCGCCTCACACTTTGTGACCCTATACGCCTCAGTGCGCGAGCGCCTCGCGCTTTTTAAAACTAAGGTGGTTGCCATGTTTGTTTGAATTGGTTGTATCTATCACTTTAGATAAAAAGGCAGCGGTGCATTTGATTTATTATCGTCCCCCCATTGCAGGCAGCTGAATTACAAAGTGGAGGATCTGGTGATATTCAGGAATCAGGTCATTCAGATAAGGCATCGAAAGTTCAAATTTATATGGATGCCACATTGGAGGACAAAATCTGTGATCTCTATGATATTTTTGTTGATGTACGGATGTGCAATGCTCTTTTTAAAGATACCTGGCCCTTATTAGTGACAGAGAAATTGTAGGCTAACAACTGATTTTGTCTTTGATGTGTGTTAAATTTTATAGGGACTTGATGAAGATGCTGCACCTCAAGTCAGAAAATTATATGCTGAGGTATGCTTTCATTCATTACTTTGTATACTTTTATTACTTGTGCTACAGGTGCTATTTCATTGCTTTCATTATGCACCATCTTCTTTATGATTGTTTGCCTTTGGCATATATAGAGATAATTATAGAAATGTTAGAGCAATTCATGTAGCCTCTGTTGAAGAGGACAAACCCATGTGGTCTGTCCATCTGAATTAGAGTATTCATTCCATTCTTCAAATGTCATAACATAAAACCACATTTTGTCTTCTGTTGCTACATCTGACACTCCCCCCCCCCCCCCAAACACCTCGCCTAGTGGCGGGATTTTGGGGGTATTGGATTTGGATTTTTGCTTTGTCTTGTTTTGGCCCTCTCTCTCTCTCTCTCTCTCTCTCTCACACACACACACACACACACACACACACACACACACACACTCTTTCTATCCTAATATTTCTTTGATACAAAGGAAACTACTGGATTGTGGAGCATCTATTGTTCAAAATACGTAGGGTACTGGTTTGTTTTCAGGAGATTCCATGTCTGATTAAAGCAAGAATATACTTATAGCTGAATTCGTATTTGGTAAATTTTGCCCCTTGTGTTTAAGGAAGACGATTGATCCTGTTATTTTGTTATTTTACAGCCGATTGAACTGAATGGTAGTTCTGAGTTTATGTTGTCAGTATTTTGCGCATAATATTATTCCCTGTTATATCTTGAGAAAAAAACTAGGGTAATATAGTGGGATGCAGGCCGACGTAAAACCTGCAATTACTACTCTTTCTGGGTTGCTTTACTCTTGTTTGTTTCTATTACATCAATTGCAATACCTTTTAAATTATTTATATATTTTTGACACATACTTCTTTCTATGATTCAGCTTGCTGAACTATGGCCTAAGGGAGTCATGGACAATCATGGGATAAAACGTGCAATTTGTCGCGCAAAAGAGCGGAGGAGGGCACTGAATGAGAGGAATAAGGTGGGATGATCTGTTAGTATATGTGCATCTCGTGTCGACGTCATCAAGTAGTCATTTCTGCTGGCCTTTTTGTCTCTCTCTCTCTCTCTCTCTCTCTCTCTCTCTCTGTGTGGGTTTTTTTTTTATTTTTTTAATTTTTTCGGTGGAGGGAGCGGGGTGGCGGTGTGTTTGCTTGACGGTTTGCACAAAATATATTTTACCATCACTGGCAGACGCGGTATCTTTTGTCCTTCTGGTTTACACAGGGCAGGTTGAAATTTTAGCTCTACATTGCATTTTGGTAGGGTGAATACAGGTCAGGTAGGGTGAAATTTTACCCAGGTAGGGTGAATACTCATGTGCTGCTGATTTTGGTGTTTGGAACTTTTGGAGCCATTTTTGTGGTCCATGGTTATTCATTACTAGCTTTGAAGCTACGTGGGGAAAAAGAGAGAGAGAGAGAGAGAGAGTGTGTGTGTGTGTGTGTGTGTGTGTGGGGCTTAGGAAGCTGGTGATAGGAGCATGCAAAACAAACAGCAACCATGCCTGAAACTATCAAGACTGATTCTATCTGCAATCCTAATGGGCAGGTATCACTCACAATGATGCACTTGAGTGTAAGTATAAGGTTTATTATCAATCAATAAGGGGAATTTGGTTTTGTGAACAATTCAAGTGAAAGTCCCTTTCCAATGTTCTTCCTGCTTCCAAAAGTTAATAGTGCGGATAATGTCCGACTGCTAGCATAATCTGTTGCTTTTTGACTTCCCTTATGTGTGAACTCAGCAACGTATGATGAGCCCCCTCCCTGTGTGTCTGAAGAAGGGTGAGAATTTCTAATGAAGCCACACTGTTACCCTTCATGTCTGTTTAGCTCCCCTTTTTGGGCTAGGGCAGGAGAATCTAAAGTGAGAAACAAGCAGAAGCCTACTTATAATATGCATCTGGCTTGCCCCATATGGCTGTGCTAAATTCAAGAGCACTACTTTTCTTCCTGAATATATTTGAGTGATTTATGCCAAATTTATACACTTAACCCCCCCCCCCCAAAAAAAAGGGCCCTTACCGAAAACAACAGAAGGCACATGTAGTCAGAAAGAGTATTGGACCCTCATTTACAGCTTATGGTGGGATTTAACATCCTTTATGAATTTTCTTGTTCTTCCTTAAGAGGAAATGGAGGGGAGAAATGAAATTTGTTATACCCCATAATGACCGGAAAGAATCAGACAATGACAAGAAAAACTATCTATAAGTCCAAAGATAAATTAGGTAAACTCTCTTTATGATCTCTTCAGTTTTTCTTTGATGGAGATCTGATTCTTCTTGTGTAAATCCTTTTCTTGCTTGTGTCCTTAGCTAGGCGTGATGGTGGAGTTGATATTGATCTGCTCATTCCTTATCAGGATCTACTTTATTTAGTGTTCATCACTTCATCCTAGTGAGCGGTGCTCGTTTCCATTGGATAGCCTAGTTGGTATCTGTTGAAGATCCTGCTAATTTCAATAATATATATTATTTTTTTTCTTTGTTCTTCTTTCTTTTGTTGGGCCAATAAGTCAAAAATAAATGTTAAACTAGTCATAAAAGTAAACTTAAAAGTCCCCAACAATTTTGAATTCTGAATGTATATTGTTCATTCACGATTCGTAATTGGTTTTAACATCTACTTATTACTTCAGCGATGTTTCATCCCTACGCAGGCATGTTCGGTAAATTATGACTTCTTAGGAAAATTTATACTAGCAAAATGGCAATCTGGATATCCAGCTTGCTTTTATCTTTAGCAAGTCTCTGTGCATTTAGTCAAAGTGGCTACAATGGCTGCCCATTAGATACGGGACTGACCTCGTTGACTGGGATGTGCTAAACGTTTTAGGGCTTATGTATATTATAATCCCATACTCCGAGGTAAGTGGCTACAGAGAGGGTGGAGTAAGTACCGTCAGCTGTGCACTTTTTCCAAGAGAGAAGAGACTATTGTAAATGCAATCCTGGTGACAAAATTTATTTGAAGAATTTTAAGGAGAACTACTAAGCTGATGCACCAAACATGCGATGTGATCATATGACATTATTAAGCGGAAAGAACCATGGAAGGCATCGATGCTGCGTATAGGAATATGCAACTGAAGGTGTGCAAAGTAAAAATTGAGGATGCGCTCATGTTAACACTCAATCATGTGATTAATTGCATGGTTGGAATATTATATGTCTCTCGTAAACGAAGCTTGCTTATTATTGGGAGCAGAGGGAATTGCAAATGTGGCATAAGTGCACTAGACTCAACTGGTAATACCATGTTTCTTGGCACTTAATGATCACATTATTGTAGAGTTCCCATTAGAGTTATAAGAAAGACGTCTTTCTCACGAGCTTTTAATTTAGAGAGAGAAGAATGCATTAGTATTATTTGCACTGATGAAAGATCTATTAGTCTGTAAGGACACATGAAATGTTACCCTAATCTCTAGCACACATGCACTCTTTGTTCTGGGGAGAGTTTTGAGGACTTTGGCTAGGTGAGAATCATGTGACATGGCTGTTTCAGTTACTTGCTATTGTTGGGTGTAATTTAAAGTGTCTATGTGCCTTATCATAGTTATCTCTAAGAGCTGGACCTGAGGTTGTAATGATGGATCCGACTCGTGAACCCTGATAGAATTTATTTGATGCTATGAATATCAAAGATGGACCTATTGAAGTAGGCTGAGTGACAGAAACTCGGAGTGAGCTGTCAATAAATCTGTTTGCACGTGCTGCATTTGTTTATGTGATTTACTTGTGTAACTTTTGGTTTTATTTTATTAGAACTTGTCTAATGCAGTTTCAGGAAATAATACATAAAGTTGCTTTCTATTTATATATATATATATATATATATATATATATATATATATATATATATATATATATAGTTGAACTCGCTGGTAGCTGGCTTAAGTATGTTGTGGATAGTTTTATACTAGTTGATGTTAATATTTTGGGCTTGCTTGTGAAGTTGCTTAACAGTTTCTTTTTTCTGGTGGATTCCTTGGCTTGTACTGCTTTATTGATCCTATGATTACATTCATTATCACAATAAGGTCAATCAAGTGGTTTCAACATTGCCAGTTGGGGACTTATAGCGGAGGCAGTAACGTTATGCAGTCATCTATAAAATTTCGAATGATGAATCTATTTGTCATATTGTAGCTTCCAAGTTTCAACACAAATTCCAAATTGAAGTTGTGGGTTCTTGGATTTTGTAACTAGTACTATAATTTTATAAATCCAGTTATATAAACAATGGGCATGTGGATCCTGAAACTAGTGCTAAATTTCTACCATGGTCATGCATATGCCTGTGAAGTCAGCTATCTCAGTAGTTTTTGCTCTGCTTGTGCCTTTAAAAAAGAAAAATTAATTGATTTATCTTGGATTCTAGCCTGTCATTTGACCTCAACATATAATTGAAACTGTACATCCTACTAAACTGCTACATGTTAATATACTGGAAGACTACATGGTTTCCTTATAGGAATGTGCTTTTGGAGATTCATATTAGGTCAATCGTGTCTCCTGTGTTCCAGCGTTCCTAATTTGCACATATCACTCTTTGTTGTTGCCTGAGATCCAAGTTGGTGACCGTTAGGGGAATTAAATCTGGATTTTTTTAATAAATTTTTTGGGATCAAGGAACTAGATCTGTATTACCTATTCTGTTTCGTTGTGCTGATGGTTGTGGGTATCTCGCACGGAGATAATTAATGTGCTTTTTGTGGGTTTATTGACTCTTTGAAGTCATTAGTTATTGATTTGTTCAAAGGCTGTGTTATTAAGTATATCCCAGTTTGCAGCTGCTCTTTAATTTAGCTCCTTGTTGCCAAAGTTGCGTCAAAAAGCACCAAAAAAAGATGGTGAAATAATATGGTTTCCAGTTATCTGCCTATCTTAGGTAGCTTTCATATCCGAACCATGTGCTTCTCTTTGCGACGATTGTTTCCATTACCCTTTGGGCGTCAGCATTGTTGCTGTACTATCTAGTCCTCTGTTCTAGGGAAATTTGCAAAGAATTCTCTTCCCAGAATTAATTCACGTACAATGTTTCTTTTTGCATCTGTTTGGAAAGCGTAGTGGAAATCATCTGTTTGAATGGTTGCATCTAAATTGTTGGGCGACTAATTGCGGCTGATAATAATATTTGGGCCTCTAGAACTGTAGCCCATACGTAACCATTGTTAAATTTTTCAATATTGTGTGTGGTACTTGCTTGCCGGGCTCATTTTTAGAATTTTTGTTTTAGGGTTGGGGCACTGGGTTGAGGGAAAGGGAGGGGGAAATTCTGGCTGGTATTGCAGTTAAAGTGGCAATCCATCAGAAGCAGAAGTGGAAAATCAGAACTGGCTGTTTTATTTATCATATAACTTAGGACTTTGCTGGATTTTATTTGGGTGACTTCTGAAGCTTGTTAATAGTTATCGGGCTAGATAAGGTGTGCCATTTATATTCGCAGTTTCGTACACATGTAAGAGTATCCAGCTGGATAATCACATTGATATGTAATAGCTTTTCTTTTTCTTATTTTTCTTTTTGGTTGCAAAACGGAGTTTCAGAGGCCTATGGATGGGTTGTCTTACCTAGGTCCTCATACAACCCCCAAGGATCTTGTCAGTAGAGCTGGCTTAAATCTCTGGTTTGTGTGCATCCTCTAAGATTGGATTTTGTGTGAAAAAATAATAATTTCCAATTTTGAGCCTTGTTCAAGGCTGTTGTTTGCCTGTTGCTTCTTCTGACTGTACGTGTAATAAGTCGTCGAGGAAAGATCTTTCAGAGAGGGTGTTGGTGTCACTGATTTGAACAAGCAAAAAACTCAGTTAATTTTGATGTCATTCTTGGCACCTTTAAAAAGCCAAGCTATGTTTTTGCTCCTGCCGATCTAATTGTGTGCCTTGCTAAAAGCAGTTCTAGTAAGTGCTTTTGTTGGTGACTTTGAGTGTGGGTCGTCTTAAAATTTGTCCTCTCTGTCCAGCAGGAGAAGGAGAAAATCAGGAGGAAGAAGCTGGCGGCTACAAAGATAGAGGACACTGTTCGCACAGAAACGAGTGCAGCTGCTCAACCACAGTTTGTTGAGTTGAGGTTGGGCACTTCTGATCCTGGCATTGCGGTTGTGAGCCAACCAAGTAGGCTTATTTCCAGTGCCACTGGTTCTGCCACTGGAACTCAAGTTGGTCCTACGCACATCGCTGCCCTTCCTGCTCCAAATGTACTTAATTTTGAGCGATCAAAGCAGGACAAGATGAAGGGGATGCAAAACAGTTCTTTAACAGAGATGCGAAATGTTGATGGTGTGGTTTTAAAGAAAAAAGTGAAAAGGAAGACAGAAAACCTGGTAGATGGGCATTTGCGTCCAGAAAAGTTGTCTTCTCTTCATGGTGATGCCAAGCAAAAGCTAAGCAAGCATGCTTCAACTCCTCTGCAGAGTACTCCCCATAAGTCAAGTTACGAGGAGTTCCGATTTGGGCCATTGACATGACAGATTAGGCATGCCCTCAGCATGCTTGTGTAACAAAGCTAATTTTTACCTTCATTTTTCTCAATTTTCTTCATTTGTTTCCAGCCAGGTGATTTTAGGTAGTTCTGTAATTAAGCTCGCTGCCTTCCTCTATTTTGGCTTAATTTTAGCGTTGAGTATAGTTGACATAGAGCTCTAGTTGTAGTTGGTGTTCGTTTTTCTGCTCTTCGGATACCAATGCCAATGATTATCGGGGATCATTGAAGGAGCAAGTGTGGTTAGGGTTGAGAGAAACTTGAAAGAACAGCCCTGAGTGGCTGCTGCAAGTTCTGGAAATTGAGCTTCGAAGGTTTCACAAAGCGTGCACCGTATTTGTGGTGCTCTGGTGCAACCGTGCAAATGTGTATTAAGATCAATGCTTTCTGTTTTTGCTGAGTATTTTCAGAATGTTTACTTGGTCTTTTGTTTGTACTTTTGTAAATTACAAGTGAAGCTGGTCGGACTCTGATAGGTGACGTGATGAAGTGTGGTAGTCGAAATTGGCGTAGATGCATCAAAGTCTGGTGACTAAAAAACATTAATGGGAGGATTTGGTCAATTTAATTGGTAAAGTGATATGTTATTTGAATGGTCTTCGTGTAATGTTTTATATCAAAGATTTTTATGGCTCCTCTGACCTAAGAAAAGGAAATGAAATTTACTTTGATTACTTAAAAGATTTTGAAAGAGGGAATGAAATTTACATTTTGATAATGCTGTTTGCAAGTATGTTAGAACACCTTATATTGTAGAATGTTTTATTGACCCATAAGACCATTTGTGGCCATTGAAATGAGTTCAAGTGGGGCCTTCTTAAGTTCCATATGCGATTTTTTTTTTTTGTTGCAGGCTGCAGCCAATTTGTTTTATGGAATGACATTCATGGAGGATTGTGGTGGTGTTATTCTATTGCTCACCTTATGTTGTAGAATGTTTTATTGACCTATAACTCTGCTCTCTATGAAAAGAAATGTAGATCTCGTTGTCCTTGAGACATTTTTATAGGGCAAAGATTTGAATGCTTTTTTGGGGTTTTTTTGGGGGGGGGGGGGGGGGGGGGCACGGGTGTGTATTCGGTATGAGTCTGTTCTAAACGAGGACCAAATAATGTTGAGCAATTAATTTGGTACTCAACTTTTGTTACTGTACTTTGGAACTCTTATTTATTTGATGATGCCACCTTTTTTGCAGATGGTGTAATGCTTTACCACAATTTCTTATCAAAATTTGTCACCCAAAACGAATAAGAAAGAAAAGGAATTGACTAGTGGGGAAAAATTGCTATTGGATCGTATGTTGGACATGAACATGATAAAAATTTGGATAAAACTTATTTGGTTTCAGATATAAGAGCATAGTGTTGTTACATGATATTTACTTCGTAAATAAGCAATTACAATGAGGACAGTTACACTGCCGGCTCAAATGAGAGTAAAAATATGATTTTCTAATACAAGGTGAGATTTATGTTGTATGCTTGGGAGAGAGAAATGTGTCTAGTTTGGTAAGCCAGAAGTAGGGTCTACATACGACTAAATTTCTTTATCGTTGATTGAGATTATGGTCATAAGAGTATCTATATTCAAGGGTTTTTACTTTAGATCTTAAGCATCTATATCCAAGGGTTTTTACTTTAGATCTTAAGTATATTTCATTCGTCTTACTTCATCGGAATAAGACTCTTAACAACTTTTGAACACTCCCTTTTAATTTTGTTTTCTCATTCAAAAATTTATCCTTGGTACTTGTGGGCTCAATTTTACCATTTACCTAATTTGAATGTGGCCCTGTTCGGCAAGATTAGCGGTTTAAGTAGCGGACAGTAGTTCAGGTAGCGGATAGCATTTCTAATAGCTGTTAGCGAATTGCTGTTTAGATGAGCAATTAAAATAAATTTGTGCGGTAAATTTAGCTGTTGGGTTAGCTGATTAATGTAAATTGACATAAAAGGATATAGATAATTTCCAAAGATAAAATTCTCAAAGGATTTTTGGGCAAGAAAATATGAAACGCTACTTTTAAATGCAAAACGTTAATACTATTAGCTTTTCAGAAACGCTGCTTAAAACGCTAAACGCGACCTGAAATGCTAGTCAAAACACTATGTTACCGAACACTAAAAATTATCTGATGAATGTATTGACTTAATTAAAACTTCAAACGCTACCCAAAATATTATTGCGGAACACGCCCTATGTCCTAGATTATTATTGTTGTAAATTTTTTTGCATGATTTGATTGCTGTTAGAGGGACAATTTTACAGCCAATGAAAAAAGATAACTAAACAAGACAAATTAAGAAGTAAGGAAATTTAGATATTGTAAATCTATAAAACTTTGGTTCGAGTACGTCTTTATGAAAATTTGTATTTTCTTAGAGTTTGTCAAAAATCTAAAAATCTTCTTCGCCCTCGGAGACTTTGATTTTCCTATCCTCTAACCCAATTTGTAATGCTTAGATGTAAATGTTCTAACGTACTTGGTCATTAGTCAAAGCGGATTATAACATACCAATGAGACCACATAATAGTTAAGAACGAGGTATTGGATAGAAAAATTTGCACATTGACCCATTGTGGTTTGGTGTATTAATTTCTAGAACCGATGACGTTGGTAAATAATTTTTGGAACCAACAAAGTTTGGGGTAATTAATTTGATGAACCTTTTCCGGTGCAAAAGTTAGATATCCGGTCAAATTAACTGCAATTGACTAAAATACCCTTGTGGACACGTTTTTTGAGGAATTGAATTTATGGGAAGTGTTCATCCAAACTTTGATATAAGGTGCTTCCCCTCATTTACCCCAATGATCCTCTGCCCATTTCTCTCTCCTCTCTCTTCCTCACTGTAACAACCCAGAATTTCAAGCGAATTCACCAGCAACAACGCCCATAATTCCATTCACCAGCAGATTCACCACAACCATTCAACATAGGCAACACAACTGAGAATGTCATTCACCGGCATATTCACCAACAAGATTTAGGACAGAGGCAACAAAACCCAGAATTTCTGACACCATCATATTCACCACCAAGATTCATGACAAAGGCAACAAAACCCAGAATTTCATTTAGCAGCAAGAATTCGGGACGTGCATGTGCAAATTTTTCGAACTCGGGCAACACTTCAAACCCCGAAAAAACCCCCCAAATCTTAAACCCTAATTTCAGTACTGTAACAACCACTACCACCTATTTCGCATATAATTTTCATTAATACCATATTTTACCCCAAAACCCAACACCTACCCCTGAATATGAAGCCAGATCTGTAAAAAAGAAATAATTTTAAATTGCTCCTTACCGTCTTTTTCAATGGGCTTTTCTGCTTTCCCATGCTAAAGCTTGCATGGGGACCAAACACCTCTCCTTTCAACACCTACCCCTTCTTTGTCTCCCCACTTGCTACTCAGTAGATGTGGGCCTCATCTTCAGCGCACATGGCCGACGAAAGCAGCAAATTTCCCTATTCCACCTGCAACCAAACCCCACAAGTACACAATTAATGGAGCTTGGTGAGTAAATTCTCAACTACTGTAGAGGTGAGGGCCACTGAGACATACGAATTCAGCAGGGAAGAAAGGGAACACAGAGAGGGGATTTGGGAGGGCTTAGCGAAGACAGAGAAAGGGTCGAACAGGGACCCGGAATCGCGAAGACAGAGACGAGATTGACTACTGCTTTTTCCCCCTTTTGGCCAGTAGGGGTATTTCCGTCAATTTACGTCCAATTTTGGCTCAATTCACCGGATCTCTAAGTTTTGTCTCGGAAATGATTCCCCAAATTAATTACCCCAAACGTTGTTGGTTCTAAAAATTTTTTACCAACGCCATCGGTTCTGAAAATTAATACACCAAACCACAATAGGTCAATGTGCAAATTTTTCATATTGGATACATTAAATTCAAAATTTAATTTACTTTTTCTCATTGTATTGTAATTATGTTATACTACCTTTTGTGTGACTTCTAAAAAAATAGTAATTACAACATCATAAATAAGATTGGAAATTGGAATGCCGTGAACAAGACTAAAGGGGATGTTGGGAAATTTTCACCCCCTTCTACTGGGTACACTTCTACACCCGCCGCTTTGTGTCGCCTTCGTTCCCATCTTCGTTCAAACACCCCCCTCCCCCAAAAAAGAAAAAATTTATAGTCCTCAAATTCAAAAATCCAG
This sequence comes from Carnegiea gigantea, assembly GCA_029747015.1. NCBI lineage: Eukaryota > Viridiplantae > Streptophyta > Magnoliopsida > Caryophyllales > Cactaceae > Carnegiea > Carnegiea gigantea. The sequence continues at coordinate 901,478 of JAKOGI010000016.1, read as the reverse complement.
CTCTCTCTCTCTCTCTCTCTCTCTCTCTCTCTCTCTAAGATGAACACGAAGCCATTCAAGGGTTCAAATGTGTTCATGTCCAGGAAGCTGGTGCCACCAGAAGTGTTCGATACGCTTCACGATGCCCTAAAGCTCAACGGCGCCGACGTCTTCCTTTGTTGCGATCCTTCTCGCAATTCTATCAATGATTTTCATGTCATTTCTTCGTCCGATCATGTTTGTATTCGCCACTTCTCTTTCTAATTTCTGCTTGTTTGAGTTTTTGCACTGATTTTTATTTATTTATTTTTGATTTCAGGAGAAATTTGAGGATTTGAGAGCTAAGGGTTGCAATTTACTTGGTAATTTAATTAAGCATTGCTGTTTTGTTGCTGTGTTTGTGTTTGATTTGTCGTTTTACTATGATTTGGGTTGCTTCGTTGGGTAAATTTTATGTTGTGGTGCTCAGTTCAGGGTAGATTTTTTGTAGTTTGAATTCAATAAGGAAAATATAAAATGGGTAATAAAATGGGAAGGATTTGCTGCGGAGAGTGGAAGGAAGTGGAGATAGAAAAATGTAGAATATGTCTGGAATTTGTTCTGCTTGGTGCAATTATCCAGTATGCTACATTCCAATAAAGTGAAGTTGATTTGGTATTGCTCATTGATAGCTTGCTAAAACTGAAGATTTAAAAGCTCCCTCATTCAATTGATGGAACTATCCAGAATGCTACATTCAATATATTGTTCAGTCGTTTGAAGCAAGAATTGTACCCCAGCATTTGCAAAACAGCTGTTTTCAATTCTGAATGTTCACTGCGACCTCTTTTGCTAAAACCCTGCAAATCTGCATGTTTTGAGAATTTTTAGTTGATTGTGGCACCTTGAGGCTTCGTGGTGCCTTGAGGCTTCGTGGTGCCTAGCTGGGTTCCCCATACCTATAATGAGTATACTCATTATTCCCCACGTCTCTAGGACTCATCAAAACTTTGATTTTTTGTCATGTTTGTCAAGTTTTTATAACTCTATTTTAGCTGCTTAGGAGAATAGGCTTGTAAGGAAGGATGCATAGACGTGGCTAGAAGGTGACGTGCCACATTTTTGGAAACTGGAAACAATGTGGAAGAGCATGCAGAAACGGCACTTAGCATATCCATCCATCTGTGATAAATGGCACTTCCCCATGTTCATTCTGCATTTTTACGGATGTCTAACTAGTGCAAGCTAGCTCTAAAGTGATTACTTTATTGTCAGTTAGCTTTAAAAAAAAAGAACTAGCAGAAAATCACTGAACTTGTTCCGTAAGTCATTAAGTGCTATTTTAACCTTCACAGTAATGGGAGAAAGAAAATTTTTTTTCACCTATCTTTGGACCCTCTTAGTAATATATATGTCAATGATGCATACTGAATGAATTTTTTGGGAATAGTCCAATTTTTTTAACGTGTCTATTATATCAATTTGCAATTTGCTTGTTCAGAAACCTTGCAAATTATTAGCTTTTTATTGACAGGTCCACAATGTGTTATGTCCTGCTCAAAAGAAAGGCGAGCTCTTCCTAAAATAGGATATGCTTGTTGTCTTGCAATGGATGGTGTTAAAGTGCTTGCATCCGGGTTTGACACAGAGGAAAGGGTAATACTCAAGGGTATATACTTGATCATTCTAACTTAAGTGTTCAGTATGTCATGCAGGAGATTGCATGTAATTTCCATTATAAGCATAGGCAACATCTTCTGCCTCTTTTTTTTTTTTTTTTTTTTGGGGGGTTGCCTATGTTTATTGATGTTCTATAAGTTTTTAGGTTTCCATGATGGAGCCAATTTGTTGGGGAAGAGGAAAACTTCATATGTGTGATGGGACTCTTTTTCATTAAAAACAAGAATTTACCTGCTGTTCCAGAATTTCTTTTGAGGGGTAAAGCGAAGAAGAGAGAGTGCATGTTAGCAGGTAATTAACTTTGTAACTGAGGTGCAACTGAAAGTGAATGGCCTTTATGGGTTATAAGTGGGTACGTGCTGAACTGCTTGAAACAAAGAGCTTAAAAGGATGCTGATAAGTCAGAATTTGGGGAAAAATATCGCTCATCTATACTGTTCTGTACTAGGAATAGTCCTCAAACTCAAAAACTTTCCGTAGAATCCTTCACTGATATGATGGAGGATGTGTGCGTATGCTTTATGTGTCATAATAAGCTGCTCTTAGCTGACCTTCTGTTGAGATGGTTCGTAAGAACTTAATTGAAACCTTGATTGTTGAATGTCTATAAAGCTGGAGTGAAGTGCTTTTAAATTCCGTGGATTGACTTGAATCTCCAATTCAATTAATGGTGAAGTGTGACAGCTGATGGGGAAAGTAGTATCTACTTTTCAGGGCTGGGACCAAAGCAGTGCAGGAAGCAGTGCCACATGGGTATTTGTATAAGATTCAGGTGCCTTACAGGGAAGGATATTCTCTGAAATCACTAGTGACTTTGCTTCACTTTATCCAAAAAGTTATTGCCATTGAAGCAAACAATTATACATGTCATAAAATCTTTCTACTGTTTGTTTGATTGTGCAATATTCCCAGCTGGACATTGTTTTGTTTCTTTTTTTCTCTTTTTGAAACCTATTATTTATCTTTCATATAGCTCTTGACTGCTTGCCCAAAAATTTATGCTTTTCTGGAATCTCAATGCTGTTTTTTCAGTGACTTTAATTGCTCAGTATGCCATATAGCTAAGTGTTCACTCAATATTTTTGCAGGTAAGAATAGAGAAGTTAGTTACATCCATGGGTGGAACGTTGCATACTAGAATATCTTCAGATATTAGCTTTGTCATTGTGAAGCATGTGATGGCTGCAAAGTACAAGGTCATGTATTTTTCTACTATTGTTCTTAATAGAAGTATAACATAGTTTTTCATATAATCTAGCCTAAGATTTTTGGATCTTGAAGGTTGTCTCAGCATAGTTATTCAAATTTTCTTTTTACCTTTAATGTGGGTATTACTCACAGAAAACAGCATACATGCTGCTGATTAGATTCCAAGTTTAGAGGTGTTTCTATTGGCTTTCACATAATTTGTCCACTATGATGCCGAATCTGGTGAAGTGACTTTGTTTCTACTGCAGTGGGCCGTGAGTAAAGAGAAGAACATTGTCACCATTAATTGGTTGCATCAGTGTTGGAATGAGCATCGTATAGTTCCCATGGAGTCGCATCGAGTCCCTCCCTTCTATGGATTGATTATCTGTGTCACAAGAATCCCTGCAGGTTGTCTTGCTGGCTGTGAATAAATATGCTAGTATCATCTACTGATTTCGCAACTAAGTTTTCTTTGACAGTTAATTTTAGTTTTCTTGTTTTCTGAATGCTCTTCGATTTCTAGATGAGCGGAAGGAAATGGAAAAGCTTATCGTACAAAATGGTGGAAAATACTCTGCCGAACTTACGAAGCAGTGCACACATCTTATTTGTGAAATATCCTTGACATGGTTTTGCAGATCAATCTAGTTTAACTTCTTTATGGTTTCAGCAAGCACAGACACTTGGCTAAACTGTTTGGGCTTTTGTTGCTTAATGTTGTATACCATCACCTACCTTGGTTCACACACAATTGGTGCTTGTTGATATATTCTTTGACCAGAAAAGCTTCTGCTTGATTCATTGATGTGAGTGTTTACGGTTGGCCTTCTTACAAGTATCTCTATATTTCTCTTTGTGGCTTTTCCTGTTGATTGCTGTAGTTTCAGCCAATGAATTCCTTTCCGTGGAAAATTCCATTAAACCAATTTCTAAGTTAATTTTGTCCTTTCAATTGTTTTTGGTGTCTTAACTCTGAGCATAGGTTCAAGAACATGTGAGTACCTTCGCTTCTATTCTATATATGAAGAACTCTTTTTGACTGCCACCCAATGTTCCGTCGGCAAGAAATTTTGTCCTGAACTTTTTATCACAGATGCAGCCAATGTGTTTAGCTATTTTCTCCTTGACTTATGTATAAGTCCCTGAAGGTGACAAATTCAAGGTTGCTCAGAGGTGGGGAAACATCCGTATTGTTACTCGAAAATGGTTTGATCAGTCGATTGCTAAAAGAGGTATGATTCATTGTATGGTTAATTTATGTTGCTTTTGTTCTGTCCTGTTGCTGGAAGTGAGCAAGTTGCAAGTTCTTACCTTCTCTTTCCCCTTATGATTGCCAGTATGCCTCAGTGAGGATGCCTATCCTGTTAAGACTAGTTCAGTATCTTCAGTCACTGCCTTAAGGGGTAAACTAATGGCCAAATCTGGGCAAAACATGAGAGATTCTCAATCTGTCCTATCATCAGGTGCAACGATTTCATCCTTGCCAGGTCCATGTGTTGGAACAACGGATTCAGATCTGGATGTTGCTGCTTCCCAGAACTTTTCTTCTGCAAATCCAGACGTCTCTGCTTCTGTAAAGGAAGAAGGGACAGGCCCACCTGACAAGCCTGAAAATGATACAGGGCTGGAACGTTGTGTTGCGGATGACTCAGAAACTGATGACAATGACTTATACTTGTCTGAATGCAGAATCTGCCTCGTAGGTTTTGATGCTTCTGATATGCGGAAACTAGTTGGTGTAATTCGAAAAGGTGGGGGCTCAAGATACATGTCATGCAGTGAGAGATTGACACATATTGTTGTCGGAGCACCATCTGATGCGTAAGTCATTTTTTTGTTGATAAAAGATGGGAGCTTTTTGCCTTTTGTTTTGTCATCCTTGTCTTATCTTTCCACCATTGATTTACATTTCTTATGTACTTGTGATCGACTTCATCACTGTTTCTTTGAGGATATTTTGGAAATAAAATAGCCTGTTTGCTTTTGGGTTGAATAACACTATTCAGCCTTTCACTTGGTGGTTGATTGTAATTGTTGTTGCTCACACTTCATTAAGAATAAGATAGATTCCTTCTCTAGCTTCCATGGATGTTATCTTATTTTAAACATTTCAATCTTCTCTTTGACAAAAATGTTAAGGTTTTGGTGCCTTGTTCATTTTTAATTGGATAATTGTATCCTGTAGGATCATAAATAACGTATATGAAGTGTAAACTCTTAAAAACATCTTCCTTATCTTGTCTAGTTTTGGTTGTATTCCATGCTTTGGTAGAGCCTTTAATTATTTGTTGAAAGAAAGGTTGTTTCCAGTCCTATGTCTTTGTTTATGGATTGTTTAGGCAAAACCTCTTTCTACTTCCCCCTGGTACCTCATGCAGGTTGAATATATGCTTTGTTCTGTATAACTCTTGAGGAGGAAAATTGCCTTATTCATTTATTCTTATCTTACATTGTTTATCAGAGAAAAAAAGGAATTAAGAGGCTTGGCTGCCCTAGGGATCATACATGTTGTTAGACGGAACTGGCTTGAAGATTGTGACCGTGAAAGGAAAGAGGTCCCTGTAATTCAGAAGCACACTGCTTATGAACTACTACTACCAAGAGGTCTCCTCCCTAGTTATCTTGGAATTAGTTGTTTCTCTTCATTTTAGCAGCTTGTGCATCAGGATAGTTTGTTCTCATGAGATCTTCTTGTCAATGTGTCTGAATAGTATGTCCTATGAAATTTCATAATCTCTTCTAAATTCCATGTTTGAATTGCAAATATTTGGTAGATCTCTCGAATAAGTCATCAACTGCTCGTATAAGCAGTACGAAACAAGGGGGATGCTCAACCCTGCTTTCCAGTATGCCTGTAGATCTGGCGTCAGGAGCTGTAAGTTCCGGTACAGAGATCTCGGCAGAAAAAGATGGCGAGGAAAAAGTGGATGTCAACAGAAATGGTAGCAGCTTTCTGGGCGGAACAAAACGATCTTCACAGAATGAAAAACTTTGTGCTGTAAATGACGTTGGCACAAGCCAACAGAAGATGCAGCATGGTGGAAGATTACCTAGTGGGAAGTTTTCAAATGTATTCATTGGGAAGATTTTTTGTTTCTCGGATTCTTTCCCTCAAGATAGGGTAAGTTGTGTCTTGTGTCTAGAAACATTCTAGGTTTATATTGTTAAGCATTTTGCACCAAGATTATGTTAATGTTCATGTGCTAGTAATCTAATGCTAAGTGGTATATGGTGGCAAAAGGATAACCCCATGTATGATTAACCTACATGCTAAGTGGTATATGGTGACAAAACGTAACCCAATGTATGATTAAATTATGCTGCAGATCATAGTATTTATTAGTTTGAAGCTATGTTGGTAGTGACTTCAGTCTGTCAATTTATCCTTCTCCCCTCATTTATCTTCATGGGGTTTTCCATCTATTTTAACATTGTCATTCTTGCTTAAATACAACCCCTCCCGGCCACATTGCCAATGGCCTACTCATCCTTTTCCTTGCATCAGTTAGCATGTACATGCTTTACAAATATGCGAACGGCCAAGCTTTCTTGTAATACCATTTCATCGACTTAACATTTTAAGTGCTTAAACTTCCCAGTCTTGCAATTGTCTTGTCACCTTGTATTTGCTTTATTATTTAACTCATATATACTACAGGGTGCTGTATTTTGTTCCAGTGCATGCTTCAAAAGCGACATCACTGGATTCGGATTCTATGTTATTTGTTCTCTAACAAGTGATGTAAAGAACCTGTTTATGAGATGTAAAGTAGTGCTTGAACTTGAAAATCTAGGATTGGCGTTTCTAATAAGCCCAGTTGGTGCGTAGTTTTTAAGATAATTACTTCAGCTTCAACATGTTTGCCTAGTCCTTCTTTTGCCCCTTTCCTTAAATTACTTAGGCAATGAGATTCTAATGTGTGATTGTTGCTTTTGCTTTGGGGTTTTGCTTAGAGAGATGAAGTTGTTCAATGGGTAAATGAAGGTGGAGGTGAAGTAATAGATGGTGTTGTCAGAAAGGATGTGGACTTCTTTGTTGAATGTCATGGTGCGATGCATCAGCCATCTAGCTCACAAACTACTTACGTGTCAACTCACTGGATACGGTCCTGTTTAGAGGTATGCATCCCAGGTGGTTGTCATCTTTTCTAATAATCATTTATGGATTACTTGTTCTTTCGTTGATAATGATTTGACATGTTATGTGTTGGCCCCGTTCATTGGACTGATGATTAGGATATGATACCATTGTTTAATTGTTTTATGAACCCAAAAAGAAAAGGAAGTTACAGCAGTAGCAGCTACAACAACAACAACAACAACAACAAAAGACCAATAGTTTGATTTTTAGATCCAGATGTAGGTAGTCTTACCCCTACAAGCACAAAGGCTATCTCTAAGAGACTTACAAAGACGACTTTTGGGAATAAGATTTGCGTAATGCAAATGCTTTGGAAAATAGTGAAAACATTTTGGAAAATATTGAATTTATTTGGGAAACCAAAGAGGGCTGTGCAGCAATCAAAATTTGGTGCTAGCTCTCTTATCAAAACATTAAGATTTCATCACATAGTATAAGAAGTCGAATATCGGAAACTAAAATGGTAAAGCTCAAGACATGTGAGAACGCTTCGAGTTAAGAAACCTAAAGCGGATCGACATCAGTAAAGTTTCCATAGCCGAAGAGGTGGAAACTAAAGAAATTGAACATTTGGAAGGTCCATAGGAATGTAGCTCTAAACTAGGACTTGATTGGTTTTGTGATTTTTGCCATTGACAGAATCTGCCTGTAGTGGGATGTGATGTCTCTGATATGTCAAGGCATGCATGATCGTATGATACATGTGAAGGAGAAATTGGGACAACATGAGTCTTTGTTGACCATAGCGTATGGGTCGAATAATGCTATGGAATGAAATAGTTCATGCTAACTAGGGGAGGGAATTTAATGCTATATTAAATCCTACAGACAGAATGAAGACAGTGGGTGATGACTACAGAGCTCCATTTTAGCTAAGTCCTATCTTGGCTGTCCTAATTTAGCTGATATTTGTGCTAAGTATCTGAGCATACATGGCCAACTTGGCATAAGAAGCTTCCTCAGGAGTATATTAGAAAATTGACGGACTAACAGGCACATGGCTTGCCTAGTTACTTACTGGAAGTGCAGTCTTTGAATGCTAACATATCAGACACTCACTTGTGGTTGTATGCTTTGAAGCTGATAGAAGTTCAGAGGGCCTGTAAGTTCTGTGAGAGTTCCGTAGAGCTACAATAGATGGTTGGCAATTGGCAATTACCTGTTCAGGCATGTGCTATGTTCAGAGTATGGAGAAAGTGAACTGTTAAAAGACAATGGAGACATATGGGAAATGAGAAATGTAACAAAATGAAGCTGAAGTTATGGAGATTAAGTCACCCATTAGTGATGTGCAAAATCAACTGAAACGAACTTGTTTGGACAGCCTCTGTATTTGTTTCGGAGCCGTTTTGGCTGCGAAACCCCAAAAAAGCAGCTGTTTTTCGGACTTAGTTCCTGCCATTCTGTCAGAATCTGGTTGGGTTCTTTATTTTGAAGAGAGAAGCGCTTTTCCTTCATTTTGTTCTTTAGGGGGAGATTTCTGGTGGCCAACTTGCAAAAATTAATATTGATTGAAGAAGAAGCACTATGGCAAGAATCAAGAATACACATGTGAAGGAAGCAGATGCAAGTACCCCAATTTTCCCCCCCTTTTCATGCTACTCCAGAAGCAGGGAAATTGCAGATGAATTTTTGCGCTCTACCTGAATAATTATCTTTTTGATCTACCTTTATCCATCCGCAGGCTGCCTCTATTACAATGAAAATGTTTGGCAGCAAAAGCGGTTAACTGGCAGGATATTTGATGTTGCTGGGGAAGTGTAGAGAGCAATGTAGAATATATATTGCTTACGAAGTGCTTGGATGTGGGGATAGGTGCTAAAAGCCGCATATAGTAAATTGGAACGTGAGTGCCAGCTTTGCAGGAAGATTGCAGCAAATACTATGTGAAAATCACCTGTAGCTTTCCAGCTAAAGGCTGTAATTTGATTGGAGTCTTTCTTGAGCTCATTACCATTCTTATTCTTCTCTGTGCTTTTTTTCTCTGAAGTTGTGGCTTCCCACGAGGACCTTATAAATTCAACCAGAGTAGACTTTAATTAAGTGCTTTCCTGAGGGATAAATAGTTACTGTTTTTATGTGGTTCATTATTGCTAATAAGAGCATAAATCCTAATAAATTTCTTATCATTGTTATTGATGTAAGGTTGCTCAAGATATTGATGACCTCAAATGTAATCTTGCATTGCAGGATGGATGCTTGCTTGACATTGGTAGTCACATACTTTATTCTCCACTTGCCTGCCAAATTCCGTTACCTGGATTTGAGCGTTTAAGATTCTGTGTTTCACAATATATGGACAAAGAGCGGCAACTTTTGCGGAACTTATGCTTTGTACTTGGAGCTAAATTTGTGGAGAAACTCACCAGAAAGGTCACGCACCTTTTATGTAAATTTGCCACTGGTGACAAGTATGAGGCGGCCTATAGATGGGGAACGCCAACCATTACATGTGAGTGGCTTTATGAATGTGCGAGGAAGGTGAGAATTTCTACATACCTGTGTTTTGTCTAATGCACTGTTTATTGTTGAACCCTCCTGGAGGTACTAAGATTGAACAAGACTCGTAAGATACCATTCTGAGCATTTATGTTGTACAGGGTGGCCTTGTTGCACCGGATAGCTTCCGTCCAAAAGTTCCTGACAATCCTGAGTCAGGGGCGTGTAATGTGAGCCAGTACCCTACCCAAGCTGAGTTATCTGTGGATAATTCTTTGCAGTTTCCAAGTCAGGCCCTAGATTTGGGGAAGGAAAACACTCAGTATTCTAGCAAAAAACTAAGATTATCGAATGAAGAGCCTGGGCTTAATCAAAATACTAGGACGAATGTGGGTTCTGCGGCTGTTGACATTTGTCACAATGGTAAGGAAAATGGTCATATTGTTCCTGACGTTGCTGCTGCTATTGAGGACTTGCTGGAGCAAACGAGCAAGGTAGCCTGTAGTCATTCAAAATGCTTCTCGAGTTTATGTTTAGCTTGTGTTGACATTTTTCTGTTTAGCTTGTGTTGGAGTTTGACGTGTATCCTATTAATGCTTGGTACATTAATGATCATAAGTATGTATAACTCTTCTGTTGTTTCATTGACAGATTCAAGAACTGAAATCACCGAGTGTTACAGAATGTGAAAAAAGTGTATCCTTGATTTGACAGTTTTCTTATCTTGTTTATGCTCTTTTAGCTTCCCCTTGGTTGCCCTTCATAACATGATAGATCTTCTCATCTGATTGTTCAATGCTTGGTAGAGATCGTGTTCTCTCTGCCTTTGGGCCTTCTGGACATTGGTTAAGCAGGTGATTCCCATGCCCTCTCTCCCCCTGCCCTCCAAAACAAAAAGGGGGCCCCCAAAAAAAAGAGAGGGCCAAAGTTATAAATGTATCTGTCAAGCGTATTTGTCTTCTGTTGTTGGCTAGGATGTAATACAGCACATTCTGTAAATGCAGTTAATTGTCATACTTTGATTTAAGCAAAAAAGGATTATGGGCCTTTACTGAGTGTTTAAGTTTTTGCCATGTTGCATTCATTAAAATTTTGCTTCATTGTGTCGTACAGTCTGGGGAAAAAGGAGGACCTTCAAACTGGTTCCAGGGATCAAAGCACTGGCTTGCATGATGGTTTCAGTGAAACACAGACGGAGTCTCAGGTTTGCCTTTTCCCCAAGACCTGGTGTTTTTCTGAGCTCTTTACTCTTGATATTGAAGATAGACGGTAATATTATATGTGCTAATTCTAGAATGAGATGGACTCCTGAACTATTTCCATTAGATCTTAGAATACATGGTAAAATCATATGTGCCAGTTGTGTAATCAGAGTAGGCTCCCGAACTACTTCCATTAGACGACCATCTTCTCGTTGGGACTTTTATGCGGCCCAACCAGTTTCCCTTAATTTGCTAATTTTGTAGGTGAGATGGTCTCACCCAAGACAGGCTCTATCATATGTTCTATGCCTTCTGAGTTCGCATTCTACTATCAAATGGTGAACTCACACTGATAGTCTTGTAATCTGTATTTTGCAAATGCAGTTGGTTGGTTATGAAGAAGATTTATCAGGCAGGCAAATGATAATAGACAGAGTTCGAACTCGAAGTAGCATGACTTAAATTACTCAAGTAACTTTGCGATAAACAATGGACAATGGAATGTTAGGTATGTTCCATCTGGCGACCAAAAAAAAGGGTATGTGCCATCTCAGAAAAACAAAAGCTTGGAATATTACCCCACATTGTCGCTACTCACTATTAACAGGCAATCGAAATTGAATTTGTCTCCTTTGCATTTAATCTTTGATTCCCCCCCCCCCCGGCCCCCAAGATGGTGTAACACTCTGTCCTGAACTGCAGACCCTTTTTCGGTACTTGGTGATGGGTTGTAGGCTGCAGTTGTATATCGATTACCGAGCCCCTTTTTGATTAGCTGGTTGAACCTGTTTATCGGTCTTACCATCTTGCCGAGCAGTTCTGCCTATGATATTCAGCTTTGGGCACCCATTCATTCTTCTCTCTGCCATTGCCATTTCATCTTGACATCGATGGTTGTGAGTGCTGAAACGGGCAGTTCCACATGGACCACATCTCAGCTTCTGTTGCTGGTACATATTCACATAACGATTTGAGTTTCTGTACTTTTCAAATGCATGCTTTTGTGTAGAAATGCAGTCGAACTACTAGCATATGGATATTTTTAGCTGCTGCTTCTAGAGCTGTCTGTATATACAGTTGTATGCTAGCATTAGGCTTTGCCCAGGGGAAGTAGGTGCTCCTTGCCCTGTGAGCTTCATTTGTGAAGCGTGTCCTCTTCGTTTCAGTTGCTTCTCCAGTCGTCGTTTCATTAACTCTTTTGTCTTTGAAGTCCTTTGCACATTTGCCCCATATGAACAGATTATGTGAAAAATGCAGGATTAAAGCTGTACAATTGTGAAATGGACACCATTTGAAGTTCTTTTTTCGTATCAAAAGTGTTGAATGAAATTGAATAAATATTACTGATGATTGGTGTTAACTAGAGTAATAAAGTTTAAAGCAACGTTACTTGAAAGTAAGATAATTTGATCACTATGCCTGACAAACACATACATCTGACAATTAAAAAGGTTTTATTCTCGCTCCAGAAGTATTCATTACTGCAATAAACAGTGGCTATACTCTATAGCTCTATTATCCATTGACAAATAAGTAGATTTTTAAAGACAACTTTGACAGGATCTTTCATATTACATAAAAAAAAAATATCCCTTCTGGGCGTGATCATCATTGAATTGAATTTAGGTAACGTCATATGTGATTTTGTCGACTTTCGTAGTTCCGTATAGATTTGCTCTACATTCACTTTCCACGCTGATTGTGCCGCAAGGCCCTTTAGCATATATACAAAATCTTTGTTGGTGACGTTGATTACTTTTATTAAGGGTAAGATTGACTAACCCATACACGTTGAGTCTACTTAGATGAAAGTATGGAACTTAGGGCCTATTTTTTTCCTTGGTTATTTTCAATGTATCAACTTCAACCTACTTTAATCTATTTCAATAAAAATTACCAACTTTAACTCACTTCAACCAACTTCAATCTATTTCAACCTACTTCAATCAATTTTAACCCGCGTTCTTCAAAATTTTATTCTTACTATTTTAACCAACTTCAAAAAATATACCAACTTCAACCCACTTCAACCTATTTCAACCATTTTACCAACCTTAATTTACCAATGAAAAGAACATGCCCTTCAATGTGAGATATATGTCAGCAGCTCCTCAACTGATTTTCTTTTGTCATGGTCATCTTGTGAGTGATACTTTGGAGGACATGTGGGGAGAGCAAGTACTATAAAAAACACTGGTGCATAGAGAACAAATTTGTAATGAGAAGATATATCATGGAAGATTGAATTTTATTGCCAAGGTTTTATAATAGAAAAGAGTCATGCCTCTCTATCCAACCAAATGGTGAGAAATGACGGAAGAAATTATATGCTCCATATATTGGTTCATGTTTTAAGTTTTAGAATGGATTGGTAGTATGGTGCCGCCATTGCTGCATAAGGTTATGTTGGGAAAAATAACGATAGATAGTGTAGGAAGCTAGTGACAACTATGCTTTTATGTCTGACCTTTGGTATATTCAATTTTAACATGACAACTTCAAGTCAACAATAATTTTACTTGTCAATTTAATTAAAAGGTATCTTACGCGTCACATTTTGAATAATGGTGCTGTAAAAGTAAAAGAAAATATGCTATCCACATGTGATACATAAGTTGTCACATCTCAGATTGAAGAATTGAAAGGCTTCCACTTTATCTTACCATTTAATAAATCTAAAGCACCCTAACTTTAAGGTGTGAGTTTACTTATCACATGTAAATGATGGTGTGGGAAAAAAGAACAGAGATATACAATTCACATGTGATAAATAACTCACCATGTCATCAAATAAACAAACAAAACTATTGCTGACTCTGTGATGGTATAGTCAAAATAAAATCCTAAAAGGCTAGCATGTTGGGTAAGAAATCTAAAAGTTAGACTATTTTATGGAAAATTCCCTAAGGTGAGATTATTTGACATCGGAAACTATTTCTAATAACAAAATTGATTCTTAACAAAGTTACTTTCTCGTACCACTTTTTCATTTTTGAATTGACCTGATAAAAACAATTCAACTATGACTGATTGTTATGAGTAGAAGTGATTGATTTTGATGTTGAAGATATGGTGATATGAAACCTTTGAGCATTTTTTTAATCATTAATAAGTTTTAAAGATGATAAAGAAAATATGATAAAGTAGAACTGATTTACATAATGAAAACATCTTACAATCTTTATTAGGCAAAATAATTCACCCAAAACATAATATAGAAACCATCCAAATTGTACCCAAAAAACCACCTTGGTTTAAAGATTCACCTAAAAGGACCATACAACCCAACCACCTAAATTGTACTAGAACTATCCAACACTGAAACTGCCTCATGCTCCAAAAATCAGCAAGCTCGATTGGAATCACTAAATCGATCACCATAATAATTTTCCATTAGTTTGCATCTAGGGTCCACTATGCCTACACCAAATGAATTGGGTTAATTTGCATCTTTTTTCCAAAAATTGCAAACATTGAGACTACAATCTTGCTACTTCCAAAAACTACATTTAAGCATAAATTTTCAAATGCTCAAATTGAAAATTCTAAACTTGAAATTAATTTTTTTAAAAACTATATTTCATAGAAAAAAATAAAAACCAAAACAAAGGCAATCTTATATTATACTAAAATTTCCATAAAATTAGTGAAATTTCTTAGATGTTCTCAATATGAACTATCCCTTCTGCTAACTACAATATAGACTTGAGACTATATATAATGAACATACTCGTAGTTGTATTACTCAAACCACCTCTTGGCATAAGAGATATATTTTTTATATATTTTTTAAATTAGTCCAATTACATTATCAGTTAAGATTGTCCGAAAAAATTGGGAGAAACAAAAATATGAGGAGATGAAGCTGCAATAAAATACCCAAATTTAATAGCCAGTCTACTATCATGTTTACCTTGTTGAAGATATAATTGATGAAGAGTTGAATACTATTGTTCAACCAAGCATGAGGGCATCCCCAGCCATATTACACGCGTGAAGGGGAGGGGGACCGCGGGTGACACGGGTCGTGGGCAGTCGAGAGCATGCGTGGAAGAAATGCGAGACGGAACCGTGCACAGTTTCGTCCCGCGTTCAATTTTTTTTTGTCTTTTGTGGGTATGAAATGCAGCGTTTTGCCCATGATGCAGCAATGGAGTGCTGTGTTTTAGGGGACTGGCCAAAAAAAAAAGAGAGAAGTCTGCAAAAGGGGGCTAAAGAAAACAGATTCAAGACATTCTAACAATATATTTTCAAATATATGTTTGAATTTTTTAATTTAATTGGTGAAATAATTTTTTTTCACTTGTTGGAAAACAAACACAAAAAAATAATAATAGGAAAAATTAAAATCAATTTATACATTTTTATGTCAATACAATAAATATTCCTTACTCTCGAAAAATAAAAACATTCGCACATGTTACAGAAGTTAAAACACAAACACAATATAAAAAATAAAAAGTAATAAATTAAGTTTAAATTGTGGGCTCCATAACAATTAATTGTCCTGAAATGAGTTCCAGTGGTTGGAAAATTGAATGGAATGCAAGTGAAACTCATACTGACGTGGTAGGCCTGAGTTCTAAAAAATGTAACTCTGGCTGGGGATGCACTGAACACAAGCCATAATATTGGATATTTGCTAAGTGATTTATTTATTACATGAAAAGCCATCAAGATCTTGCATTTATTTGATAAAAATTGCCATGCAAATTAAGCCTCTTGAAAATATTAATGCAGCAAGCAATCTTTCCAGAGCCATCTATACATCAAGACGTTACACCACATAATAAAACTCAAAAAAGTATCTAACAAAAAATCAAGATATTTTACCAAAAAGAGTAGGCCACCCTTCATCTGATTTGCTGATTCAATTGGTTGGAGCCAAATTGACAACCAATCGCAAACCCTAACTTCTGATCTTGGTCCCACACCAAGGTTTTGAATTGAGTACGTGGCTGTCGATTGGCTGATAACAATTGCATAATTGGCTCTACTTTCTATCTGGGTTTGAATTCCCTGTTGCCAACATCGCATCACCATCACCATCACCATCACCATCACCATCACCATCATCTCCTCTTTCTCTCTCTGCCTGTGACCAACACTGAAATCCTCACCAGAGAATATTGGATAGAAAGCAGAACTGTGACAAAAATGAGGATGAAAATGATGCCCAATAGACCTCGTCCACCTCCTCCTACGCCTAAAACCTCACCCACGCCATTCGCCATCGCAATTGCATCTCCACCCTCTTTCTCTCTCTTCCCACTACAATCCTACCAAACTTTCACTTGTTACAACGCCCCATACGTACCCAAAACATCCCATAAAATTTTGATCCCTGCTCAGGTTTTTGAATCGAGGAAAAAGAGGAGATGCTGGAAATTTTAAGCATTGGATGGAATTTCTGATTAAGCCATTCAATGGTGGCGTGTTGCTGGTGCCACTTGGTGGCGATTGACATGAGCCCATCAACTTGTACTGCAAAATTTTCCCACTTTTGGGCTCATGGGTTGTCTAAAGTAAGTGACTTTAGGCATGCCCAGGTGGTGTTTGGAAGTGGGCATGATGGGCTGGTGTTGCAAAAAAAGCAGCTACGACGTCTTAAATTTGTGGTTGCCGCAGAGCTCCCCAGGAGATCATTTTCACTCGATTTTGGTTTTGACTTGGATTCTCAGGTTTTGCTTATTTTAGTTTTTTTTTTTTTTTTGGTTTAAAGCTTTGAATTTTCACTTGGAGTATAATTAATAGAATTTCAGCCCATTTATTGACAGGATGATTGAGTTTGTTTGGATGTCGGGTTGTAGAAGTGGTGGTTGATTGCTTTGGTTTAGTGCTCCTCTTTTCTTTTTCGTGGTGCTTATTTGATTTGCTAGTCCATCATTGATTTTGATGGAGGCAGACAAGTTTTAAGAAGCACATTTACTGCAACAGAGTTATGTTTTACATTGGATTATTGAAATACGATCTGGCATTATACAACTTGAGGGAACTGTTGATTTCGTTTGATGATGTTCTGTTTGGGGCTTTTTGATGTATTCCGAGGATATTGCATTTTTATCAATATTCATTTGAAATGGGAAAGCTCAATATAGTCTACTTTTTAAGAGGATGACTATCTCCATAGTTTGTTGGAGTTGTGAAAAGTGGGGTTGTGCCACATTGGTAATTCAAGAGGTTCTAAGATTGAAACCTTATTTGAGTTTATGTGCATGACTAGTTTGTTTACTTCCTAATTTGTATAAAAATTTAAAATGGTATCAAACTGAGTTGCTCGATTTTGATTTGTCACCGTCCCTATTTGATTAATGGTGTGCATGTGTTGGAACTTGTAAGTAGCCCACACGTGAGGGGGCATGTCGGAGTTGTGAAAAGTGGGGTTGTCCCACATTGACAATTTAAGAGGCCTTGAACATGTATATAACTTTGTGAGTCACTCCGCCCATGTCCAGTTGATTTTGGATTGAAATTTCATTTGAACTTATATACATAACTCATTTTTTTAAGGTCCAAGTTCTATAAAAATTTAACATATTTTAACTATTGTTTTCACATTAAAAATAAAATGCATTTATGTTTGATTAATGCATGTACAAGGGGGTTGTCCGTTCAAGTTATCCAGTAGCAATTTGGCGTCCACTCATTCTTGGTTGGCTCACCAAAGTAAAAATCCTTGTTAGGAGATGGTAGCTTATGTTTGTAACTGGGCCTTTTCTTGGTATAGTCTTTGTTTCGAATGTCTTTGATTGGTTTGAGCAGCAATATAGCACAAGTCCACAGTATTTTGAATTACCTTGAACCATAAAAACCCATTTGTTTTTTCATTCCTTTTAGTTCGTCCATATTTTCGTGCAGGTTTTTTGTGTCTCTGTGAATCCACCAAGTCTTTTGCTTCTTCTTTCGGTTACAAAAGTTGCTACATGTTTTATAATTAGCTGTTGTACATGTTTTATTTGGTGGTTATGCTTCTCTACTTGGTTTTGTAGACCTTTCAGCCTCTTGATGTATCACAGCTGCGTTGGATTGGACCTGTTCCTGGGGATATTGCTGAAGTGGAGGCTTACTGTCGGATTTTTAGGGCCGCAGAACATCTTCATACTACGTTGATGGACACATTATGTGATCCTGTGACAGGTGTCTGTACTGTGTCGTATGATTTCCCATTAGAAATGTTAGAAGATAAGCTAGTGTCGGTACTTGGATGCATGATCTCTCTCTTGGACAAAGGACGGCAAGATGTTCTTTCTGGCAGGTCATCGATTATGGCATCCTTCCAAGTTGAAGAGGTGAGCGCAATAGAGGACAGGCTTCCTCCACTCGCAATTTTTAGAAGCGAGATCAAGAGGTGTTGTGAAAGCTTGCATGTTGCTCTTGAGAATTATTTAACACCTGGTGATGGTAGAAGCAATGATATATGGAGGAAGCTTCAACGTCTTAAAAATGTGTGCTATGATTTGGGCTTTCCGCGTGAGGAGGATTCTCCCAGTCATACGTTGTTTGCCAATTGGGCAGGGGTATCGATATCCACTTCTAAAGAAGACACTTCCTCCGCAGATTCTGATGTTGTCTTCTGGAAAGGTGGTCAGGTAACAGAAGAAGGCCTAAAGTGGTTAATGGATAGAGGTTTCCGCACCATTGTTGACCTTAGAGCTGAGACTGTGAAAGACAAGTTCTATCAAGTTGCGTTAGATGATGCTCTTGGCTCTGGGAAAGTTGAATTGTTCAAGTTTCCAGTTGATATCGGAACAGCACCTTCAAAGGAGCAGGTTGAGAAGTTTGCAGCCTTGGTATCTGATCCCAACAGGAGGCCTCTCTATCTTCATAGTAAAGAAGGTGTCTGGAGAACATCTGCTATGGTGTCAAGATGGCGGCAGTTTGTCGTTCGTCATCAATCACAGCTTGCTTCAAATAGTTCTATCCCTTCATTTGGTGCTTTAGGATGGGGAATACGAAAGCTTTCAGGTGATGCGATCTCTACTTTATCTACAGAGGAAAACTTAGTGGATGGAGATAGTTTGCTGCAAAATACCATGAATGATATGAGTACCCCTAATGGACTATTGAGCAACCAAGCTTCTGTAATCATTGAAGAACATGATCAGGAGATCAACAGGGCCTGTGGTGTTGGCCTTATTCATGGTGAATTTGTTCCTTTAACTGAGACACTTGACAGCATGTTCCTGTCTGCTTTCAGCACAGAAATTGTTCCTTTCAAGTTGCAAATTCCCCCCAGAGATGTATTCTCTAGAAAAGAAATGTCTAACTTTTTAAGAAACAGGAACATATCCCCATCCACTTTTGCCCGTTCTGTAAGGAAAAGCGCATGGTCTGTCCCTGCTGCCAGAGAATCATGTACTAGGACCAGTGAAAAAGTTGACTATGTCAGGAAGGATTCTGTGTCAGTGCTGATGAAGACTGGGAGTTCAAATGAATCATCTCTTAACAAGGATAACTCTGTGCTTGGCCAACAAAGCACTACAGAAAATGGCGTGACTCTGGATTATAGAAATGATATTTCCAATGGTGCAGCTGTAGGTGGAGGCAGGCCTCAGATTATTGCAAATGGTCATTCAGCACTAGTGACTGATAAGATGCCGAGCAAGGAGGATGTGTCTGCAACTATTGGGTCCGATCAGAAGAACAATGGGCATTTGTCCATAGTGCCTGGAGACAATGGTATAGAGGTGATTGAAGGAAATATGTGTGCTTCTACAACAGGTGTTGTGAGGGTGCAATCAAGAAAGAAAGCTGAAATGTTTATAGTTCGCACAGATGGATTCTCTTGTACAAGAGAAAAAGTGACAGAATCTTCACTGGCATTCTCTCACCCAACTACTCAGCAGCAGATGCTTATGTGGAAATCAACACCAAAGACTGTCCTCTTGTTAAAGAAGCTGGGGCCAGAACTAATGGAGGAAGCTAAAGAGGTACTGATGTAACTTCTCTTGCCCCACTCCCTCTCTGTCTCCCCTGTTTTATTTTTTTCCTGGGACTTGTCTTTGTTCTGGAGGTCACTTCCTCATGCTTACATTATGCTGCACCAATGCAAGTGATCAAGCACAAAATTCTGACATATTGAAGAAGCATTTGTATTTGTGAGTATGAGCCTTCTTCTCTAAGATGATAATACCCTGTCAATTGAGCTGATATGATGATGAAAAACAATTGTCATCTTCTTCTGGTGGCATAGCGCTGGCAACTATCAATCCTGGTCTTTAGCACCGGCAAATATCAACCCCAGTCTTCTCACCTCTTCTCCTCCAAACCCCCCCCCCAAAAAAAAAGGAAGGTAGAGACCTATATACAAAACTACTGTAGAAAAGTGCATGCCCATCTTTAAGATGGGATTTTGCCTGTTTTGATTATGGTACAAGTGCTCAGTTGATTTGTGCTAAATGAGTTCATATTAATGCAGCAATTCTCTGTTAGCAGCAGTCTGTTTCTTGCATATTTTTTTAGAAGTGAATCATGTTATATGTTCATTGTTCTTGTTCTAGGCATTTCATGGTAATCTATGAAGCATTTATATTTCATCATGGTTTCCCATTTTTCCTTCGATTTCTGTTCTGGATGTGTAGGTTGCTTCTTTCTTGTATTACCAAGAGAAAATGGATGTTCTTGTTGAGCCAGATGTGCATGATGTGTTTGCAAGAATACCAGGATTTGGGTTTGTTCAGACTTTTTATGCTTACGATACTAGGTAATTGTCTGCTGTCCGTTGACTTGTTTAGTGCCTTCATTATTTTGGAATTAGACACTGCTTGAGCTAGTCTACTCCTTTTCATTGCAGCGATCTTCATGAAAAGGTTGATTTTGTAGTATGTCTGGGAGGAGATGGGGTGATCCTTCATGCATCAAATTTATTCGGTGGTGCTGTGCCTCCAGTTGTGTCATTTAACCTTGGCTCTCTTGGTTTTCTCACATCCCATAATGTGCGGTTCTGAACTTGTGTTGAATCTAAATATGTTTTCAATCTGCAGTTCGTTCATGATCAACAACTTATTCTCGTGATGTTTATGCAGTTTGAAGGCTATAAAAAGGATCTTAGACAAGTTATTCATGGAAATAACACTAGGGAAGGTGTTTATATAACTCTTCGAATGCGCCTTCGGTGTGAAGTCTTTCGAAATGGCAAACCAATGCCCGTTAAAGTTTTTGATGTCTTGAATGAGGTTGTGGTTGATCGCGGTTCAAACCCATACCTTTCCAAAATTGAGTGCTATGAGCATGAACGACTCATAACCAAGGTAGGCTATTTGTACTTGAAAAGTTTCATATCTCATCATGCCTAGAATTGCTTTTTTATGGTTGCTTTCCATTTGATCATTTGCTCTAGTTCTATGTTCACAGTTCTTAACTGTTTACAATCTATTCGTAAGGAAACTGGTCTGTACTTACCTAATTAAGTTCAGCCATGAGACAAGCGCTCTGGCTACCTTCATCATTCAACTTTTCTGGCAACTGGGAAGCAATATATGTTATTAGCCGTCTGAGATATTTCGATAACTCTTTTCTTTTTCTGTTATTGTGTATCACATCCATACGCATGATGCGATGCCCTGCAGGTGCAAGGTGATGGTATCATAGTGGCAACACCTACTGGAAGCACAGCATATTCGACATCTGCCGGAGGTTCCATGGTGAGTACCTTTCCTGATGTTGTTTCGAGTACTAGCACAACTTTTGTTGTATTTCCTTCCATCTACTTGAGGTCCTGAGGAGTATATCACCTTTGACATCTGCCGATCATCAGCCTGTCACAGACTAGGCTTTTTCTCCCCAGGTGCTGAATGTTATTAGAATTGAGGGAAGGGAAAGTATGCTTAGTTTCTTAACCCCCCCCCCCCCCCGGGTAAAATTCTTGTGAACCACATGGGTCTATTAGATGCCTAAAGCATGCACCTTGTGCCTCAGCTTCAAGGTGCACCAGAGTGCATGCTTTCGTTCCCCTCACAAACACCAGCATAGCTGTGCATGCCTTGATGTGCTGGTTGGCACCTCTTCTATCCTTGCACCTTAGGCATGAAACTAAGTTTTCTTCCAATGGGCAGAGTGGACAGTCAGGTCTTAGCTGTCTCTGTCTTGAGTATATCAACTTTGAGCTGTCAAAAGAGCTTTCTGACTGTGTCTTCGTTCATGTTTCAGTAGGCAACATGGCCAACATTCCATCTTCCTCCATGTTGCACTTCTGAGGGCTCCTTGACTTCATATCTTACTTCTGCAGTTATCTAGGTTTACTTTAACAATAGGCTCCATGTCTAGTTCTCGAAACAGTCGAGTTCCCGGCGAATCAACCATGGGGAGTGTGGAGTCATGGACCTGGTCCCTTCAGTCCACATCGTTGGACCTCTTTAGTTCTCCAGCGTCAGAAATGCGTCATTCATGCTGTATTAATGTAGATTCTATAGGCAAGATTTTGTATAGCTCGATTATTGAATGTGTTTGACCTGAAAAAGGGTACGTCTGATTTGTTCAACCAAAAACGCCTGGATATTCAAGAAAAAAAAATTGTCCATTTAATACATTGTACTATTTGACTGATATAACTTGAACCAGATCCACGAAGTTCTGCATTCTCTAACTTCACATTATGTTAATTTGGCTTGATGAAAAGTTCGGATTGGATAGGTGCAGTTGTGGGCATTCGGTGTCGGATCTTATTCAAGTCTGCTGTTAGTTTTGCTGTGAGTTTATTAGAATATGAAATGAATTCCAGTTAGACATTTAAAGAAGGTTTGACTTGGGCTGGGAAACTCGTGTTTTGTTTTATTCGTGTGCGCTTATTTCTGATCCTTTACGTCAGGTGTAGCGGTATAGCACACGGGTTAAATTTTGCAAGGTCTAAGCAATACAGCAAACCTTTACCTTCATGATAAAATTGTGCATTCTCAGAAGAAAAGGCTAATCCGCAATTTGAACTCTTTGGGCTTCATAGCTAAAGGGATTGAGTAGTGGTATACTGAAATTCTTTTCTATGGTTTTCATCATTTGCATTCATACCTCTGGGTATGACCAAACCGAGTAGAGTTGGGCACTCACGCTTGAGCCAAACCTAATTTAAGCCAAGCTTGACTAAGTTGGAGCTTTAAAACAGGCTCAGCCTGAGCGGGCTTCCTGTCCCCTTCCCCCTTTTCATGTGCGACTTGTCTCTGTACAAGTCGCTTACAGACTAGTGAATATTTTGATCCCCAGACCCCCTTTTCTCGAAATTAAAACAAGAATCAAATGTCTGTTTCAATCCCAAACACGGACATATAGATTAGCATAAAGTCAAATCCTAAAGTGGGAGACATGACCTATGTCTTAAAAGAAAAAAGAAAAGAGCTTGATAGAGCTAAGGAAAATCGAATAGGATTTCAAAAGGAACAGGTTGCATGTCTCCAACTGTCCCCAGAGCGCCTTTTAGTCAGACTTGATCTGCCTTTTGCTATTTGCTATTGCCTACTGTCATGTTGCATGTGTGTGCCAAATTGGCTGCATGACTGACATGTATTTTGTTGTCTGGAATTCAGGTACATCCGAATGTCCCCTGCATGTTGTTCACGCCAATCTGTCCTCACTCTCTTTCATTTAGACCAGTGATACTTCCAGATTCTGCATGGTTGGAATTGAAGGTAAAACCAATCACTGTCTAAGCTTATGTTTGAATGGTAAAACTTTAAGTTTCTTGCTGTATGGGATGTTGTATGAGTCACTGGAGAGAATCCTCTGCTCAATTAAGACAATTGTAGTTCCGTGTGGAGGATCACATTTCATTGCTTACGTGTGTTGGATTCTATAAAGATTAAGGGTGCAAACATTTTTTAAGGATTAAAAAAATAGAATTCTATGGGTAAGAGAGTTGTGTTTTATAGGCTGACTTGTACAATCCACGACCAAATCTTTTGCAGGCTCAAATAAAGGTTAAACTATCCTCTACTACATTTTCTCAGTGTTTCTGCTCGCTGACGACCTTGCAGTATGGAAACCATATTTATCCTGGGTGATAGGATTGGGGGAGAAGTACCCTCTTGTACAGAGTACATATGGTAGTTTGGTGGATCTGTCTTTAATCCTCCTCGCCTACCTCTCAAGTCTCACCCTTCTAGTACTTTGAATCCCGTCACTGCACAAGTTGCCTCCCTTCGTTTTTGTAGTAGGATCAAGGGATTGGAATTGGGGGCCTGCTTTTTTTTTTTGGGGGGGGGGGGTTGTTGGACTTGTTTGTAGTTTCTGCATATGTTCTAAGGAAACCATTCTGTCTGCATCTGTCCTTAGGCAGTAATTAAGTTTATTGCCATTATGTCACATCTAGTATACCTACGCTCATGTTGGATGCCTCTCTAGGGAAGGCTTAGACCATGGTGCCACCATTCCACCTGAAGAGTAGGTAGGATCCCACCCGGAGGATGGTGGTGTTGGCCATAACAAGCTGTGGATAGATGACTTAGGCTGAGTGTTTGACCTTGCATCAAGTGCATGATCAGCACTCACTAATTTCCCTTACTAGCAAACTGGGATACCCTAACAGTATTATGAGCGAGTGTTTTTGGAAACCTCTTTGCCAGCTTATGCCAAGGGTGAAGTTATGCAAAATCTTGACCTCACCCAAATTCCATGGAAGGTTGTCCTTGCTGTTCTAGGATTGTCATACAGTGCAGTTGCGCTACTTGTCCTCTCCAACCTCTTTTTCTGGAATTGGAACCATTGGATTTTCCGGTAAATGAAAGTAGTTAAACACATGATATTGATGATGACATAACATTCAGTTATAAATGAAAAAGTTTCAGATTATTTGGTGAATGATCCCCTGAAACTACAAACTGTGAATTTCTCAATTTTGATTGTCTGCAAACAGATTCCAGAAGATGCGAGAAGTAATGCTTGGGTTTCTTTTGATGGGAAGAGAAGGCAACAACTCTCCAGAGGAGACTCTGTCCGGATATCCATGAGCCAGCATCCACTCCCGACAGTTGACAAATCAGATCAGACTGGTGATTGGTTCCACAGTTTGATTCGGTGCCTCAACTGGAATGAAAGGATGGATCAGAAGGCCCTTTGAAGCAATTCCTAAAAATTGATTCGTTCACAGGTTCCTGTAATTACTGTACATAATTCTTGTTTGACCTAATAGATATAACATCATAGGGTTTAACTGTGTGATTTATTCTCAACTTTGGCGTCCCAACATATAAGTTGCAGCAACTGCAATTTATAATTTTTTTTTTTTCCTCCCTTGCTGTCTGTACAAAATCACCAATGTATACTGCAATTGCTGCATATAGAAATGAAATAATGCATTTGCTGTCTATCTGTGTCCCTTGAAGTATTAAACTTGCTATTAGATTGATAAATGAAGCTGCTGTAATAGCAATGCAAGGAAAATTACCGGCGAGAGGCCACGACCTCTGACAAATACTAAGATATATGCCGTTGTTTTCATGTTCATCATTGCTTGTTTAATTCCTAGCTTTTTATTTCTTGATGATTTTAACTTCTGTTGGGGAGATCCAAGGAAGGAGCCCACTTCAACCAAGGTCCATGGTAACAAGCCCAAGTGAGGTTCCATCCTAAAATCAATTGGCAATAGGAGGAGTAGCCCACTTGACTTATATACCATGACCCTTATTCTCAAACTTCCGATGTGGGACTTCTTTACTCATGTGTGATATTCCTAACAATCTCCCCCTCACACATGAGTCTCTTTCACACCACATCAATGCACAAGCTCCCCCTTGAGCGGAAGCCTTAACCAAGGTGTCAAGCCACCACCATCAAGAGCTTATTCACACCACCGAGCCACGCTGTAGCACACGTATTACCGCCCGATCAACACCTGCGTGTAATTTCACCAAGCTCATTCATGGGGTCCACCATGCCACACCTATGTCGCCTAGCCTAATGCACCATCGGCTCTGATACCACTTGTTAGGATTAATATCATAGTAACAATAATAGCGGAAGCAATAGGATGAATTAGAAATTCAGAATTCAAGTGAGTAAGAAGACAAGAGATTTAACGTGGAAAACCCAATGCGGGAAAAACCACGGACGGCGACAGCACCAGAACAATTCACTATGAGCAGGAAGAATACAACACGATCACAATCACCACAGTGATTTGATCTAAGAGCAGAATTACAACCTCTCTATTGTAATCTCTCACAAAGTACTTCTACCTCTCAATGTATGTATGAGTACTGGAGATATTTCAGATCCTAGGCTTGACCCTCTTTATATAGGGTCTAAAAAATAGGGTTTCCCCCCCTTAGCATGCAACCCTAACCGCTAGGTGGAATCCCCCCTTGAATAGAACTCTAACCGCCTTCCGAGAGAGGCGGCGTAGAAACACGGGGCACGACCGTGCCACGTAGCACGGTCACCCCGTGCCATATGGCACGGCCGTGCCACATGGCACGGTACCCCCGTGCCGTTTTTCTGTCCTCTTCGACTGGACGTTCTTCGACTTGACACGCCCGTGTCTTGTGTAGCACGGTCCCACCGTGCCGGTACTTGGATTTTGGCCACAAAACCCAACAATCTCCACCTTGGACCAAAATCTCCAATCACTGCTTTCTGACTCCGTCATCGCACCCCGAAGGGCACTCAAATGCTGCGAATGCCAACTGAGTCCAAGCAATGCTTGAACTTAGCTCTAGGAGATGACTTATATGAACTTTCCTTCATATAACCTACCACAGTAGATGCCTGCAAGACATAGAGGTCTCCTTACCTCGAACCCTTCAGCAGAATCCTACTGCCCTTTGAGACCTTCAGAACTCCACCTTCAGCTGAATATTTGCACCCTTTGGATTCAAGGGTGCCCAACGAGATGAGGTTACGCTTCAAGTCAGGAACATGACGAACATTCGATAAAGTCCTGACAACACCATCATGAGTCTTGATTTTAACAGTACCGATTCCAGTTACATTACATTGGGCATTATTGCCCATGTGAACAACAGTTGAGTCAACTGGATCATATGTTGAAAACCAATCCTTGTGAGGACACATATGATAGGTACATCCAGAATCAAGAATCCAATCAGAATCGCTCCCCCCTTCAGTAGAGGTAGCAAACAGAACGTCACCATCAGAATCAGATTCAGCAAATGAAGTTTCAGCAGGCTCCTGAGAATTATCTTCCTCTTTCTCCTTCTTCTTTTGCAGTTTCCAGCAGTTAGCAATAATATGACCCAATTTACCACAGTAATTGCAGGTCTTACCAGCATGAGGATTTTTAGACTTAGAACGGTTCTTACTCCTATTACCGTTCCCCTTTTCAGTTGTTGTACTCCTTACTGCTAATCCCTCAGCAGAATCAGCATGAATGTCAAGATCAAACTTCTCCTTAGACAACAGGTTTGACTTAACATCTTCAAACGATATAGTATTAGAATTACTATATAGTATAATCTCCTTAAAATGTTTATAAGAAGGGGGTAACGACACAACAAGCATAATAGCCTTATCCTCATCCTCAACTTTCACATCTAGACTCTCCAAAAGTCAATAAGAATAGAGTTAAACTCATTCAAATGCTTTTGGACAGGGGTACCTTCAGCCATACGAAAGGTGTACAACCTTTCCTTCAAACGGATCTTGTTGGCGAGACTCTTCGTCATGTAGAGTTCCTCCAACCGAGCCCAAAGATCCACCGCAGTTGTCTTATCTAGCACCTCTCGCAGAAATCTTCCCATCGAATTTCTGAATATCTACCTTCATGATAGAAGACATCCTATAACCAAAGTTCTGATACCACTTGTTGGGGAGATCCAAGGAAGGAGCCCACTTTAACCAAGGTCCATGGTAACAAGTCCAAGTGAGGTTCCATCCTAAAACCAATTGGCAATAGGAGGAGTAGCCCACTTGACTTATATACCATGACCCTTATTCTCAAACTCCCGATGTGGGACTTCTTTACTCATGTGTGATATTCCCAACAACTTCAAATATGTCCATGTGGAGGACATGTCACATGTTGATTACTTGTCTCTTTGTGGTTCACCTATCCGCACTAATATACTGTTGTACAAGCATGTTTCTTTGGTCCCCTTACAAACTACCACTAGAACAAATTAAGTATAGTTCCATTGAAATGGGGTATGGGGAGTGCAACTACGAAAAGATAGACGCGATTTTTCCAAAATACCCTCCGACACATTTCTCATTTATCCCCCGCCCCAAAAAAAGAAGATAAATAAACTCGTGTTTGGGAAAATGTAAATAATTATGATTAAATTTTCCTAAAAGTGAAGCTTAACCCAAGCAAGAGTGACAAGGAATCATTCCAAAACAAAATCCCTTGCTCTCAAGCAGACGGGATATTGAATGCACCTGAGAATTGCCTCCCAAGAACTTTGAGAATGCTGGTCTCGCCTGGGTTCACTGCGCAAGCCAGTAGTGTTCTTCTCCATTTGCTGGAAACCAAATTACCTTTGCAATGATTCATAAACCATCACACTCTGTCGTAAATTTGAGCATCTTAAACGTTGCTTAGACCAACTCAGCACCATTTTCCAAACAGCACTGGATACCGGGCATTTAAAAAACAAATGCTGGCACTAATTAGTACCAGCCTCAAAGCAAAGCACACATGTATCCCCAACTGCCAAGCCTCGGTGTCTTAATAACTGCTCTGTTGTCAACCTGTTCTTAACAGCAGGCCATAAGATATATTTGTGTCTCCCCCACGCCTAACTCTGCCAAACTGTTCTCCACCAGTGGACTCTTGGATGATCTGAACAGAACATCTGATAAGCCTTACTCAGCTCAAAAGTGCTAGTAGAGAGAGAGAGCCATTGCTTGATTTCTGCAAGGCCCCCTAGCTTCAAGGCAACTTCATTTGTGATTTTAATGAGAATCCACTAGCCCCATGCATCCAAGCTATGCACTTTGACTTGGAAAACATCACCCCCTTTCAGCATATAGGAGCTGGCCCAAGTAATAAACACAGTAAGTACGATTCCAATTTCCTGACATTTTTCACATCTGATGGAAGTCCTGCGGAGCCCAGTGGGAGAACTCTTATCATAGTCTTTGTTCTTTAGGGGTCATCGATCTTTGTCCACATCATGATAGCCCATTGACTTATATTGAAATCATATCGCATTGATTTGATACCATGAAACCTCAATTGCATATCATGTCCTTGTAAAACTAGGAGATTGCTACATGTTGACATGCCCTGCTAGAATCTGTTGGTGCGTCAGAATTAGTGGAACTCTAGTACGCCCTGCAAAATTTCTGAGATTGCTGTCTGCTCGGGTAAATTTGCTTGCTTGCAAGAGTGTTTGCAAGGGTAATACTACTTACATATGTACTTCCTAGACCCTGTAAAAGTGAGATATACACTGAAAGTTGTTAATTAGAGAGGGAATCATAAAGTCAGATGAAGATTGCTATGGAACCTAGTTCACTTTCACCACATTTTACAGTTGAATTATTTGACGCCTTTTCCTTGTTTGCCTTTAATATTGCATAATAGCTCTCCCCTCTTCTCTCTGGAGTACGTTTGGGGTCATATATGTTTTTTTTTAATGTTTCTTCTCGTTAGTAGTGCCACTGCAACGTTCTTAACTACTTTTCCCTGAAAATGACTATTATTGTGCATACAAAATACCATTCCATTATGCAGGCTCCTCTTTTTTTTGGCAAATGAAAGAAACCTTTTGACATTTATTGGTTTTTTAACCGTTGTTTATTGGTATAAAGTCAAACTTCCACACTGCTGATGCAACCGAACCCCCCCCCCTCCCCAAAAAAAAAAGAGCAAGAAGACGTGGACTCTTGTTCAATGTCTGATCAGTCGCTGAACTGATTTAATATATCGGTCCTGTCATGGCGGCTTTTAAGGAAGCTAAGATATATGTAGCCTTACCCTTGATACAGACAATCTTATCATATTCATATTGGTGACTCATAACTCGTCCTACTTAGTGACAGTATAACCTGCTAAATTTCAACAGGTATTTAATCAAATAATATTTGGCAGAAGTCAGAAATGGACCAACTGACCAAGTATGGCACAAGCATGTACATTAAGGCAACCACATGCCGAACTACAGAGCACAAGTGTGCAACATCCAACATTTTTAAACCACCAGTTGTACTCCACACATCCCTTTCACACACCAGGCAGAGAGAGCCCTTTTTTTTTGGGGGGGGGGGTGCAGACCAGTCAGACACACTATACTTCTAAGGATAGGGTCCCCAACCCATAAAATATAGGGTAAAAAACTTTCCCAAAGAAGAAAAAAAAGGAAAGACAACCAAAAAAACAACTTTCCCAAGTGACAATTCAGTCCGTCGTAGTTAAAAAACAGAATTTTACAGAGCCTTAACAGCTTCAAACCTGGGCTCTTTATCCAGAAACTTCTGCTGTACATAGACAGACATATAATCTCCAAACAGAAACTTAGGATACTTCACTTTCCCACCATGACTTGCTTCCACCTCTTTCTTCTGGGCCTGCTCGATGAGCTGTGGGGCAGGGGCAATGGCTGCGTTGTAGGACGGGTTATAGAACGAGGCAATGGACCGCCTGTTCCCATCTGGAGTGGCCTGGACCCGGTGCCAAGCACTCTTGTATCGGCCATTGCTGAGGACCTCGATCTGGTCACCTGTGTTGATGACTATAGCATTCGGAACAGGCTGGACATCGATCCATTCCTCTCCCTTGAGCATCTGAAGGCCCCCCACTTGGTCATCCTGGAATAGGAGGATCACCCCCCCGGCATCTGTATGGGCCCGGAGCCCTGTCAGTAGCTCAGGGTGGGGGCAGGGCGGGTAGTGACTCACCTTGGTGCCGAAAAAGGCAGTGTCATTAGGCGTTCCTTCACCTCCGTTGTTAAAGACTTTTTTGATGTAGCCTTTGGGAAGTCCTAGGTTCTCATCCATGATCTCCATCACTTTCTCTGCTAGCTTTTTAAGTTCTGCTCTGTACTCTGCCATTGTCTCCCTATCATTCACATTGAACAATCATTATCAGTCTTATTTTATTTTAGTCTACGATTGATTCGAAATAATATGATTTAGTCATGTCTGTGACACATGAAGGTCCATTATATGATCCCACTTGGACCCATCAAACTTGTTCTATACGCCGTTATATACTTGAACAGCTCAAAAGCGACCCAATTATGATCCAAACACAAATGACTTGAGTTGGACCACATGCAACCCCAAAATGCTATCGAGTATTGACCCCTTCTAAAATTAACTAACTCGATCTAAATGACCTATTTGCAAGCTTTTGCCTTTTTTGGGGGGAAGCTGAGTGTTTTGTGCTTACTTGAAGCCAGGAGTCTTTGATGGCCACTCATTAGCATTGTCATCAGTAAGAAGGAAGACGTCCTCCCAGTCGACTCCCTCGACTTTTCCTCCGGTGTTGTTCTCGATGATCTCGTTCAGCATTTTGACCGGCTTTGAGCTCTTGAAGCCTTCCTCTCGTTCGAGCTTGTAACATTCAGAGCACACTTTCTTCACCCTCTCTAGAAGCTCCTCTGGAATTCCATGATTCACCAACTACAACAAACAACATCACATTTACAAATATCAACACATGATCAACGGTACCTTTGAATTTAAAAACCCAAAAAAAAAGGAAGACTTCAGTAAATATGGTAAATCTCCTACTACCCTGCATTATTTTTCAGGATGGATCAGATAAGTGCAAATGCCTCATTATCCGATCCAAATGACCTGAAGCACGACCAAAACCCATAACTAAAATAAGACAATCCAAGTTGACATGTACCCAAAACAACTGACCCAAACATAACCGAATTTGTTTGATATAACATTTTCTTGACCATCTATCGTATTGAATAAATACTCAGTTGACTGAGGTGTCACTCAAACCCAAATTGATCCGAATCCAAAACCAATATGAATCAAATATTTTGACCCGACCCGATTCAAAATCAACTCAACCCGAAAGATCAATTCACTACTAGCATGTAGTAAGCACCTGGAAGAATCCCCATTCTTCACATCCATTGTGGATCTTAGCCATGATCTCGGCCCTCTCTTCGCCATTGAGCTTCGAGAAATCGATCACCGGGACCACCATGGTGGTAAGCTCAGGAGGAACAGAGGTGGTGTGAAGAGAGAGAAATTGATGAAGGGTTGATTTGATTACTTTCTTTAACAAAAGCTTTGTTTTTTGGGTGTAGTTCTGTGGTTTATGAGGCAGTGGCAAAAGGGTATTTATAAGGGCAAATTTTGTTCTTCCCGCCGAGTGAGATAATCAACAAACCAATCATAGCTAAAGGTGTGAGGTGGAAGGGGCGGTGACCCCCTTTATTTAATTTCCTAATTATTAGGCATTAATTACATAAACCAGAAGCATGCTTGAGTGTTAATTAATGAGGTCATGTAGACTGAAACTTGAATTGATCCAAAATAGAATGATCTTACAAAGTTGCTTATTTTTACATCACAAGCTTGTCGGATCAAATATCTGTGAATCCGAAATCGACCTACACCAGAAATCATCTGACCTGACATTATCTGAAATGTTGTTTGATATGAAAACTTAACAGAACCGCACCCAAGCCAAACCGTCCGTTTGTTAGGTCTACTATGAAATATAAACACCATGGGCTTTTAATATATAAAGGTTATATCACACAAGAAATCGGAGGCCTTTTCAGCAAAGTCATAAAGCCAAACAATTTATTCAATGTTAGGGTATAAAGCCTATTCTAGAACTTTCGGCTATTAGTTTAAACATTTGATTGAATTGATTCTTTATTTTGATTTTATCTACTTTTGAAAATATGCCAATCTTTTAAAGGTGTTCTGTGATGATGCATTACTTCCTTATTCGAAGGCTTTAAGTTCATTTCCGAAATTACCAAGTGAAAGTAGTACGGCGGTGGAAGTAAACCAGAAAAGGTTGATGGAGATGGAGATGGAGATGGAGATGGAGATGGTTAGGCAGATTCAAAATTTCAAATCTTTGAATTCGTAAGCCATGAACTATTACAAAATGAGGGTCATGCTAACGTGGAAAGAAATAAACTGCTTAACATCTGAAAATTGTGATCTAATGTCGAAATTGACTTAATTGACAATAATTGTATTCTTAATTCTCAAAATCATTTTATGTCTATCTCTTAAAAGCAGCCTCTCTACGATACCGGCAGAGATGTCTGTAGGGTAAGATTGTCTGCATCTGAATCTTTCTAAATCTCGCAACAGCGGGACGTATACTGAGAGGTGGTGGAGGTGTTGTAATTCTATTTTTTAAAACTAAGATTGCCACCGAAGTTTTTTTTTGGGGGGGGGGGGGGGAAGTGGGATTGCCACCAAAGTGATGTGATCTATAATTATATTATTCTACTCTCTTATGCAAAACTAAGAGAATAGCGTTAAAGTTGCAATATGGAGTGTATTACAAAAATAGTATTCATAAGGTTTTTCATCTCACATAACAAAGCTTTTTTTTGGGTTTATTTTATTTTATTTTGTATTCTTATAATGTTGGATATATAACTACTAAGATAGACATAACAGCCCCCCCCCCCTTTTTTTAAAGATAGACGTAATAACTAAAAGTGATAAGTTTTTGAATTAATGTAAAATCTTGCTGTAGTTTTCCCTTGGGAAAATGACAAACCTACCAATAGAATAAGATGTATCAACTACTAAAAGAATTATTACGCCAAAACAACTCAAAAGTAAATCTTTTTCCTTTTTTTGTTCCTTTTTTCATAATTATAATGCCCACAGACATATAGGATACCAATTACCAACCCACACGGTTTGCAATTAAATAAAAATAATCATATGGAATGTGTTTCTTTTGAAAGCTCTTCTTAACATTGTTTTGCTTTTTAAATAATGAAAAGTTCTTATTAACATAAATTTCAACCATTCTTATGAATCACTAATGACTTTCACCAGTGGGCATTTAATAAGTAAAATATTTGAATTTTGTTATCAAAGACTTGAATTTGCATGCTATTTGTATTGACCCTTTATGCCTTATTTGCACAAAAAATTAAACTAATTAATTCAATACAATAGAGCAATTGAATAGTCATCACAATCTATCTCTTTTTCTCTAAAATTTGTATGTATACACAGTACCGTTTATACAAAAAATGGGACATATCGGTCATTGCACTGCTTTTTCCTGGAACGAGACATACAGAACTTATGTACCGTTATATCGGACTCGTAACGTCTTGAATTTTAAAAATTTTTTAAAAAATTAAAGGACAAAATTTTGAATGGTATTTGACCGAAAATACTAGTACAGTTCGGTATTTGGCGGTATAGAGCGGTATTGACCCATACAATACCGGACAATAGCTTATACCTTTTCTGATTGGTATGGTACGCTCCAGTCGGTACTGAACGGTGCGGTAATTATAACACTGATAAGATATCGACCCTATTTGGGAAGAGGAATGCTTGTTGAATGTTCAAAATGTTTGATTAAGCTGGAAACCTCTAAAGCCTTGCTTGAAACCCAAAAAATCACTGCCGACTTCTATTAACCCTAGGTAGCTTCACCGTGTTGGCCACTTTACAAGTCAAACATCAATGATTATGACCCATAACTCCTTGCTAGGTGGGGATGTGCCTTTGAATATTGAAAAGTAAATAAATACAAATCCTAATTAATTCACTAACATGACTGCTTTGCAGCCATACTTTGAGGGTGAAGCAACACTAACAACTTTGACCCTTCAATCTTTTATTTGTCTTTCCCATTTTTGTAAGATTAACTTGGGATTAATTAATTATTGGTTTGTCAACTCATTATTCCTCTCACTTTTGCAAGAGCATCTTGCATTGGTATTAGTTTAATATCGCTTGGTCAACCCAATAGTGAACTTGCCAAAGTGGATTTAATTTAATCTTCTTTTGTGGATGAAAGGAAAAAAAAAATCTACTCATTACAATTTACAAAGCTGTTTTGTTAATCGAGGTCAGGACATATATATATGAGATGGCTTAGAATTATAGAGTAATATTGTTACAGCTAACTATTAAATATTGAGTCGGAGAATTTATAATTAGTCCATATGTTAAAAGTGTGATGGATAGCATAAAAATGTTATAAGGAGATTAAAAACCAATAGCGCCCTGTTATTCTGTTGGTAAATTCTAATTTAACAACTTCAACCCACTTCACAAACTTCAAAAAAAAATACACACTTCAACTCACTTTAACCCACTATTTTAACCAATTTCTACCTATTATATAAAAAATATACCAATTAACTTTAGCCAACTTCAACCCACTTCAACAAAAAAATACCCATTTCAACAAACTTCAACCAATTTCACCCATTTTCCAATCCTTATTTCCTAATTAAAAGAAAAGGCAAGAGTTGGCGTAGTTGGTAAGGAATGGGTATGACATTGACGAGAAATACATACATATTCTATTTACTTCATTGGTGTGAGGGCCTTGAGGGCGGATGTATTTGTAGAATCTCTTGTATATATAAGCTTAATAAGTTATGCACCCATATACACTTTTCATAACCAATAAAAATAGATCACATCTTATAATTATGAAGTTACAGAATACAGTAAGTTTATACAATATAAGAACATCAACTACTACATTACCCAATCCCACTGATCCCCCCCAAAAAAATGTTTTACATAACCGATATACAACTTTAGTGTGTGCACCACCCATGTAAATTGTTAACATGATCGAATGGCACAATTGGCATATTTATATATGGTTAGCCAGCTCTGATTTTGATTCTGAATTGCCCAATTGTTGAGGGGACAACATTGACTACGCGGCAGCATTGTAACCGTTAGATCATGGCTGTATAGGAGATCAATTGATCAATTATCATGAAATCAAGTGGCATTGCATGAGTGGGCTATTTGCACTGTGCCTCAAACCTTTGTTTTGGTGTAAGGACGGCTAGATTTGTACTCTAACGCATTGTCATGTGCAATCATGCATTGCCCAACGTGGGTGAACAATTATTTCTTTCCAATGGCCTTCTGGTACAAGTGCCCTAGCTAGCTATCTCATAATTTAGAGGTTATACAA
This sequence comes from Carnegiea gigantea, assembly GCA_029747015.1. Classification (NCBI taxonomy): domain Eukaryota; kingdom Viridiplantae; phylum Streptophyta; class Magnoliopsida; order Caryophyllales; family Cactaceae; genus Carnegiea; species Carnegiea gigantea. Next base: position 865,846 of record JAKOGI010000016.1, on the reverse strand, counting down.
AAGTAATTTGGAAGTAGAGCCTATGCAAATATCTCTTATGAAATGATATACTGTTGATAGAGTGAACGCGATTTAAAAGAAATAAATTTTACCAGCAATGTATTAATTTAGTCGATAAAATTGGGGGCTTAAATTTAACTAGTTATTTCTTTTATTTGTAACCTCATTATACGTAGTTTTGTTTGCTATATATTTTTATTCTCTTCAAAAAATTTTACCAACAATGTATTAATTCTAGGGGAAAATATGTTGAACGCATCAATTCCAACTCAAAATAGCAACCCTTTGTAACAAGATATCCAACACCCGAGTTCTTTGGAAAGCTTGGTTCTCTTCACAAAATAATTTCCTACTTATACAATTGAATTGTGAGGATTAAAAGACACATATATAACTCATAATTTCTTTTCTAATCGTTTATTTCTCATAAGACTTGTTGCACTTGGTAATATGTTAAAGAATACATAAAGTTGATATAGACAGATCGATTACGTACTTAAAATTATCGGACCTGATTACTCTTAGGTCGAGCTAATTGATCTATTAATTTAACACATCCTTGGAAAACTCTTACATAGAATCACACATATTTGATTATTAAAATAGCCCAACCCAAGCATTACAACTCAATCAAATTGATTAAACATGGAAACCATCTTCTAGAGATTGTCCTATTTAGCAGTTATGATGTCCTACCGTCACACCTTTTAATTGTCCTGTTTGACAAGTTCTAACGTTAGAAATTGTTAGGATTAATATCAGAGTAACAGTATAGCGGAAGTGATAGGATGCAATAGAAAATTAGAAATTCAATCAACAAAACAACAGAATAATAGGAAGAGGACAAGAACACAGGAATTTAACGTGGAAAACCCAGTGTGGGAAAAACCACGGATGGCGACAGCACCAAAACAATCCACTATGAGTAGGAAAGTACACTATGACCACAATCACCTCAGTGATTCGATCTAAGAGCAGACTTACAATCTCTCTCTATTGTAATCTCTCGCAGACTACTTTAACCTCTCAATGTGTTTATGAGTACTGAAGTATTTTAGAACCTAGGCCTGACCCTCCTTTTATAGGGCCTGAAAAATAGGGTTTTCCCCCCTTGAAAAAACCCTAGCCGCCGCGGAGAAAACACCCTCAACGCCAAACCCTAGCCGCCAAAACAAAGCGGCAAAAAATTGGCTGGGGCACGGCCGTGCCACGTGGCACGACCCCACCGTGCCACATGGCACGACCGTGCCACGTGGCACGGCACCCCGTGCCACTTTGCTGTTTGCTCCGTCTTCGACTCTTCGTCTTGGCACGCCCGTGTCTGTGCAGCATGGGCTCCCCGTGCCGATACTCGAGATTTTGGGGCATAAAACTCAACAGAAATCAATTGATTTGATTCTGCAGATGTGGGTGGCAACTGACATCAACCTAACTAATTATTAATTAGTAGGGACAGAACTGGATTTACATTTCATAATCAAGGTAGGCAAAGATCGGGAAATGGAAATTAGCAGAGATGGGTTCCAACTTTAAGGTAGAGGTAGACCACATTTTTTTTTATTTAAAATATGGATGAAGATTCTATTACATTTGTTGGGTTTTATGGCCCAAAATCTCGAGTATCGGCACGGGGAGCCCATGCTGCACAGACACGGGCGTGCCAAGACGAAGAGCCGAAGACGAGCGGGACAGAAAACTGGCACGGGGGTGCCGTGCCATGTGACACGGGGTGACCGTGCCACGGGGCACGGTCGTGCCACGTGTTTTTTCGCCGCCTCTTTCGGATGCGGCTAGGGTTTCTGTCTTCAAGGAGGACTCCTCTGCGGCGGCTAGGGTTTTTTCCAAAAAGGGGAAAACCCTATTCTTCAGGCCCTATAAAAGGAGGGTCAAGTCTAGGATTCAAAACACTCCATTATAGAAAACACATTGAGAGAGTGAGGTTATTTGTGAGAGAATTCAATTGAGAGTATTGTAATTCTGCTCTTAATCACTGAAGTGATTGTGGTGTACAACTCTGCTCATAGTGAAATTTGTCGGTGTGCTGTCGCCGTCCGTGGTTTTTTCCCACATTGGGTTTCCACGTAAAAATTCTCTGTGTCCTTTATTCTTGTTTTTTCATTGTTGCGTTGTGTTCTTGGTTGAATTCTGTTGCATTGTCACATCCTATTATTTCCTTTATTCCTAACAAGTGGTATCAGAGCGAGGTTATAGGATGTCTTCAATTATGAAGGTGGACATATAGAAATTCGACGGGGAGATTAGCTTTAATCTCTGGAAGGTGCAGATGAGGGCGGTCCTCATCCAGCACGGGCTGTGGAAGGTCCTGCAGGGGCCTCACGCTAAACCCGCAGGCACAACGGATGAAAAGTGGGCTGAGGATCAGCAGAAAAGGCGTGGGAAGTTGACAAATGAGGAATGGGAGGAACTGGAGCTGAAGGCAGTTTCAGCCATACAACTATGTCTGGCCCCTCACGTGCTCCGCGAGGTTCTTGATAAGGTAACTGCTGTTGACCTTTGGGCTAGGCTAGAAGACCTATATATGACAAAGAGTCTAGCCAATAAGATCAGGCTAAAAGAAAGGTTGTACACCTGTCGTATGGCTGAAGGTACGCCTGTCCAGAAACATCTGAATGATTTCAATTCAATTCTAGTTGATTTGGAAAGTCTGGATGTAAAAATTGATGATGAGGATAAAGCCATCTTGCTTGTTGTCTCACTACCCCCTTCATATAAACACTTTAAAGAAATCATGCTGTATAGTAACACAGATACTATATCGTTTGAGGATGTCAAGGCTAACCTTCTTTCAAAAGAAAAGTTTGACCATGACATTCATACTGACCAGGGTGAAGGATTGGCAGTTAGGGGTAGGACAACTGAGAAGAAGGGAAACGGTAATAGGAAGAGCCGTTCTAAATCGAGAAATCCTCATGCTAATAAAACCTGCCACTTTTGCAAAAAATTGGATCACATAAAGGCTAATTGTTGGAAGTTAAAGAACAAGACTGAAGAAAAGGGTAAAACTGCTACTGCTGACTGTGTGGTAGAGTCTGAGTCAGATGGGGATGTACTGCTTGCTACTTCTTTAGCTACTACCTCTGGGAGAGGAGTGAATGATAATTGGGTTTTAGATTCTGGTTGCACGTTCCACATGTGTCCTCGTAGGGACTGGTTTATAACTTATGAACCTGTGGAGTCTGGGGTTGTACTTATGGGCAACGATGCTGAATGCAAGGTTGCAGGGATAGGTACAGTTCAGATTAAAACCCATGATGGCACTATTAGAACCTTGTCTAAAGTGCGTCACATTCCTGATATGACTCGTTGCTTGATCTCTTTGGGTACTCTTGAGTCTAATGGTTGCAGAATCATCATGGAGAATGGAGCTCTAAAGGTGGCTAAAGGAGCCATGGTGATGATGAAGGGACTGAGGCAGGGCAGTCTCTACATCCTGCAAGGAGCCACAGTTACAGGAGTAGCTGCGGTAAGTACAGCAGATGAGACAATGTTATGGCACATGAGGCTGGGCCATATGAGTGAGAAAGGGATGACCATTCTAGGTAAGAAAGGTTGTCTTGGTAACGCAAGTACGGGTAAGTTGGATTTTTGTGATCACTGTGTATTTGGGAAACAGAAAAGGGTAAGTTTCTCAAAGGCTAGTCACCGTACTCAGGGGGTCCTGGACTACATCCATTCTGATTTGTGGGGTCCCTCTAAGGTACCTTCGATGGGAGGTAAGCGTTACATGTTAACATTTGTTGATGATTTCTCACGAAAAATTTGGGTATATTTCTTGAGACAGAAAAACGAGACATTCTCAATGTTCAAGAAATTCAAGGCTCTGGTTGATAACCAGACTGGCAAAAGGATCAAGAAACTCAGGACTGATAATGGCCTGGAGTTTGTTGAATCTGAGTTTGAAGAATTCTGCACCGCAAGCGGCATAGCCAGGCATAAAACCTTGGTCGGGAAACCACAACAGAATGGGGTCGCAGAACGAATTAACAGGACATTGTTAGAGAGAGCAAGGTGTTTGCTTTCAACTGCTGGGCTTTGGGATCGCAAAGCGTTTTGGGCTGAGGCCATTTCTACGGCCTGCTACCTGGTGAATCGATCACCACACTCCTCCATTGAGTTTCAGATTCCAGAAGAAGTATGGTCAGGTAATCCTGTTGACTACTCTAATCTCAGGGTATTTGGGTGTCCTGTGTATGCTCATGTAAATGAGGGCAAACTAGCACCTAGAGCAGTTAAATGTATGTTTTTGGGGTATGCTAGTGAATCTAAGGGGTATCGTATGTGGTGTCCTGATTCTAGGAAAGTAATACAAAGTAAGGATGTTACTTTCAATGAGTCTGATATATTATCTTCTGGAAAGAATGCTGCTGCTCCTTCTACTGGTGCAGGAACTCAGCAAGACACCAGCATGGAGGTGGAGCTGGAGACTGCTACAGTTCAAGGTGGAGCTGTTGAAGAAACTATGAGGGAAGTCCAGGTCACTGAGCCTGGGGCTATCAGCACTAAACAACCTCAGGAGGAGGTTGAGCACTCTATAGCACATGATCGTCCTCGCAGGGAGATCAGGAGACCGGCCCGGTACAACGATGATGAAGGGCTGATAGCATTTGCACTTTCAGTTGCAGAGGAAGTGTCTGAAGGAACTGAGCCTTCAAATTATACTGAAGCCATCACCTGCCCAAGTTCACCCAATTGGGTTCTGGCTATGCAAGAAGAAATGGAAAGTCTGCAGAAAAATGGGACTTGGGAGTTATGTAACCTGCCTAAAGGCCGACGGGCCTTAACTGCCAAATGGATATACAAGAAGAAGGAGGGCATTCCTGGGGTAGAGGATGCAAGGTGGAAAGCAAGGTTGGTTGTTCGTGGTTGCAACCAACGGGAAGGTATAGACTACAATGAGGTTTTCTCTCCTGTAGTCAGACACACCTCTATTCGATTATTGTTATCCATTGTGATATTGTTTAACTTGGAGTTGGAACAGCTTGATGTAAAAACAGCCTTCCTGCATGGTGAGCTGGAAGAGGAGATATATATGAAGCAACCTGAAGGGTTTGCTGTTCCTGATAAGGAACACATGGTATGTAAGTTGAAAAAGTCCTTGTATGGACTCAAGCAGGCTCCTGGGCAGTGGTATAAACGTTTTGACACGTTTATGATTGATAATGGTTACATACGTAGTAGATATGATAATTGTGTATACTTTAGACAATATGGTGATGGGTCCTTTATATATCTATTACTGTATGTTGATGACATGCTAATTGCATCTAAAGATAAAACCCTGATTAGCATGCTAAAATCTCAGCTCAGTAAGGAATTCGAAATGAAAGACTTAGGTGCAGCTAAAAGGATCCTGGGCATGGAGATTCACAGGGATCGAAAGGAGGGAAAATTATACTTGTCTCAAGAAAAATATCTTGAGAAGGTATTAAGCAAGTTCAAAATGAGAGACCGCAAGGCAGTGTCTACCCCTCTTGCTGCACATTTTAAACTGTCTGCAGAATGCTGTCCGCAAACAGAAGAGGACATCGGTAGAATGTCCAATGTACCATACTCCAGTGCTGTAGGGAGTTTGATGTATGCCATGGTCTGTACCAGACCAGACTTATCACATGCTGTAAGTGTGGTAAGTAGATATATGCATAATCCTGGAAAGGATCACTGGGAGGGTGTAAAATGGATCCTGCGGTATGTAAAGGGAACTGTGGGAAAAGGGCTGGTATTTGATAGAAACAAGGTTGCTACATCTGATGTAGTAGGGTATGTTGATTCTGACTATGCTGGTGATTTGGATAGGAGGAGGTCCATATCTGGGTACATCTTTACTATGTGTGGGGGCGCTATCTCTTGGAAAGCGTCTTTACAATCTATTGCAGCTCTGTCCACAACAGAAGCTGAGTATATTGCTGCCACTGAAGGGGGGAAGGAAGCTACCTGGCTAAGGGGACTGGTAATGGAGCTTGGAATACCACAATCTGCTACTGTGGTATATTCTGATAGTCAGAGTGCCATACATCTGACAAAGAATGATGCCTACCACTTGAAGACCAAGCATATCAGCGTCAAATATCATTATGTACGAGATACAGTTGCTGCAGGAGAAATAATGATGAAGAAAGTTCACACCTCAGAGAATCCCGCTGACATGCTTACAAAGCCACTACCTACAGCTAAGTTCGAGCATTGCTTGGACTTAGTGGGAGTTCACAGTCATTGAAAAGCCCTGCGGGGCATAGCCCCATGGGGGGCAACACCCTTAGGGGTGGACGACGGCGACGGAAAGTTGAAGATTGGAGATTTTGGTCCAAGGTGGATATTGTTGGGTTTTATGGCCCAAAATCTCGAGTATCGGCACGGGGAGCCCATGCTGCACAGACACGGGCGTGCCAAGACGAAGAGCCGAAGACGAGCGGGACAGAAAACTGGCACGGGGGTGCCGTGCCATATAGCACGGCCGTGCCATGTGACACGGGGTGACCGTGCCATGGGGCACGGTCGTGCCACGTGTCTTTTCGCCGCCTCTTTCGGATGCGGCTAGGGTTTCTGTCTTCAAGGAGGACTCTTCTGCGGCGGCTAGGGTTTTTCCAAAAAGGGGAAAACCCTATTCTTCAGGCCCTATAAAAGGAGGGTCAAGCCTAGGATTCAAAACACTCCAGTATAGAAAACACATTGAGAGAGTGAGGTTATTTGTGAGAGAATTCAATTGAGAGTATTGTAATTCTGCTCTTAATCACAGAAGTGATTGTGGTGTACCACTCTGCTCATAGTGAAATTTGTCGGTGTGCTGTCGCCGTCCGTGGTTTTTCCCACATTGGGTTTCCACGTAAAAATTCCCTGTGTCCTTTATTCTTGTTTTTCATTGTTGCGTTGTGTTCTTGGTTGAATTCTGTTGCATTGTCACATCCTATTATTTCCTTTATTCCTAACAACATTTTTTTCAAACCTAGGTAGAGATAGACTCTACATTTCTTTTTTTAAAAAAACGAAAACATAGGCAAAGATTCTACCTTATTGACCCCTATGGCCCTATTACAGGGCATTTTGATGAGGTTTAGTGGATAGGAAAAGAGATTAAGGACCATATGAGTTCGTAATAATATTTTTAATATAAAGACCTGATTGTTCTTCGACACATATATGTCTAAAATAGGTGCTTGTATTATATGTATTCAAATTCGAGCATTAGTTTTCGAAGTAGAGGAAGAAAACTTGTGCCACTACTCGTGCTACAAGGCCTTGAGGAAGGGTCCTCGATGAGGCACTAATTTCAAGTATCAACACTCTTGGGTTCAGTACCAGGAAACGCATAGTATTGTCAAATAAAATTGGAAAATGAGAGTGCGAGGTACTTTTATGTATCAGCTAGCACAGAAACTGAAAAAAATCAAATTGGATCTTAAATCGTGGAGTAAGAGTACCTTTGAAAATTTTAAACATAAGCTTGAAAGGAATGCGGAGAAGCTTCTACAAGTTGAAACAAAATTAGTGCAGGATTCCAACAACGCTCGATTAAATAACTGGCATTGCAGACTTATCAAGCAAAGAGAAAAGATGCACCTCTTTAACCAGAAATATTGGAGGAAAATGGCAAGAGTTGATTGGCTTGTAAATGGAGATAGAAACCCTCGATATTTCTATCAATCTATGAAGGCAAGAAAAGACAAGAAGCAAAATTACAAAAATTAAGGATAATTCCACAGTATGAGTTGATGAATCTACACAAATTGAAAAAATGTTTATCACTGACTTTACTACCAGATTTAAATCAGCTCAGGCAGTCACCTCTAATATAGAGATGAAAATGCTTAACTTAGTAACCGTAAAGAACAATAAAAGATTATTAGAGCCTATTCAAGAAACGGAAATTAAAGATGCTTTTTTTCAAATGGACAAGTTTAAAGCTCTTGGGCCTGATGGCTTTAGAGCAGCTTTCTTTCAAGATTACTAGCATATTATTAAGGATGACATTAATCCCAAAAGTTTAAAGCTCCTCAAACAGATTAATCATACGCTTATTGCATTAATCCCAAAAGTGAACCAGCGATCGACAACTGTCCAATTTCGACCAATTAGCCTTTGTAATACTATTTATAAGATTATTTTAAAGATCATAGCTAATCGAATACTGCTAATTTTGGAAAAGATTATTGATCCTATCCAAAGTGTTTTTGTGCTTAAACGTTCCATCCATGAACATCCTACTTACGCATGACATCATGACTAAATTCAAAAATATGAATGGCAAGAAAGCCTGGATAGCACTCAAACTTGATATGGAAAAGGTTATAATAAAATAGAATGGAACTTCCTACTCAATACATTACACAAATTTGGCCTTCATTCCAAGTGGATAGACTTGATTAAAGCTTGCATTTCTTCCGTTTCGTACTCTGTGATTTTGAACAATAACGTCTGAGGATTTTTTGTGCGTACTAGAGATATGCGACAAGGGGACCCTCTCTCCCCTTATCTTTTCATCTTATGCATGGAAGTTTTAACCAGAACCCTTCGCAAGGTGCTACATAGGAAAAAGTGCGGGATTGGTATCAAGATTTCTCCGTGAGCGGCTAAAATCCCATGCTTGCTTTTTACAGATGATAGCCTTCCATTTTGCAAAACTAATATTGAATCTTGTCGTGGGCTAAGTTCTATCTGCGTAATTTCTATCAAATTTCTGGGCAGCTCATCAATTTTCATAAATAATCATTCACATTCTCTGGTATTGCAACTATTCATGACAAGCAAACTGTGTCATCCATTTTCAACATTATGTACCAAGCTAACCTTGGTAAGTACCTTGGGTGTTCAGTTTTCAAGGGTCAGCCAAAAACAGAAACTTTTTTAGAATTAGTCAACAGAACAGCTGCAAAATTACAAACTTGAAAAGCCAGATACGTTTCTAAGGAAGGGAGAGTGGCACTAATCCAATCGAACATCAAATCAATGCCTGCACATAAAATGCAGTGTTTTCAACTACCCAAAGAAACTAATCACCAGATTGATAAAATCAGTAGAGACTTTTTTTGGAAAAAGTCAAATGACATTAAGGGCCTATCTATGGTTTCATGGGACAAAATTTGTCAACCCAAAAAGGTTGAAAGACTTGTGCTTAGAAAAATGGAAGCAGTTAATAGCGCATTCCTAAGCAAATTAACCTAAAAATTGTTTCATAATCACAGCCTGTGGGTGGAGCAAATGCAGGTGAAATACCAAATTGACGGAAACTTGTTTGCTATTAAAGCCAAAAAAACATGACTCGTGGGCTTGGAAATGTATACATAAGAATCAACATCAATTTAAAAAAGGAGTGAGATAGAAAGTTGGTAATAGAATAAATATTAATTTCTGGCTCAACAATTAGTGTGCAAACGATAGTTTAGCCAATTTACTTAAGGTCATGGACCTCTCCCTCATTGATACGTCTCTTAAGGTATCATAGTTTATAACAGAAAGTAAGAAATGGGATTATTGCAAGACTCAGTTTACTAGTAGATTCTGTGAACTTATAGTTGATTCTTGCAACACCTATCCCTATTAATTCAATTGCCGATTTTGTATGTTGGGGACTCTATGCCAATGGCCAGTTCTCTACTAAGACAGCAATTTGGGCGGCCCATGGGTTGGACCTTGTGAATCCACTTGTCTGGTAGTATAATTGGATTTGGAAACTAGACATCATGCCAAAGCTAAAAATTTTTCTTTGGCAAATTTATCATGCATCATTTTCTACTAGAGGAACCTTGGTTCAAAGAGGTATGAATATTGATTCTCTTTGCCCCTTTTGTCAATCAGAGACTGAAGATACGAATCATTTGTTTTTGGGATGTAACATTTCATAGGATTGTTGGAGATTAGCAGCTTCTCATAACTGGGCTAATACAAATCTCTTTTTCAACCCATAAATTGGTCTATTACAAATGCTTAATGTTGCCAGAGCTGCAGGACCTATAGTCAAAATGGATAGCTTAGCCGCTGCTATGAAGTATATGGAAAACAAGGAACAACATGGTATTTCATAGTGAAACACCTAATCCAGGTACAACATTGATAAGAGCCAAAAAAGTTACTGCTGAATAGTGTATTAGACATAAACTCATACAAACAATTCAATCACCAAACCCAAATCACTCAGTTATCAACCGGAAGAAGACATACTAGATAGCATGGAGGAAACCACAAGGGGGGTTCATCAAAATAAAATTTTGATGGATCAAAATCATCACAAGATACAGCCGGAGGTTTCATCACTCGTAACTAGGAAGAAAAGCTCATTCAAGCATCAGCATTCAACTTAGGAATATCATCAATCTTGATAGCAGAAGCAACAGCTATGCGCAACAGAATCAAAGCTGCAATACAATCAGGTTTCATTCATATTCATATAGAAGGAGATAACAAAACTCTCATTCAAACTATTCAAGGTCAAATTCAATCGCCATGGGAAATACAAGTACTCGTACAGGACATACTCGCTTACATTAAGTTATGTAACAAGGTTTTTATTCATCATATTCTTAGAGAAGGAAATTGCGCAGCCGATTGGCTGGTAAAATTTGATCATCCCTTACATTCCACGGTTGTATGGAATATGATCTCGCATAGGGACCTTCTTTCTATTCTCTACGAGGATAATCTAGGGAGAACCCCTAAGAGAACGGTTGCTTAGATTGTAATGCTTACCTTTCTTATTAAAAAAAAAAAAAGGGCCTTGAGGAGGGGTAGCTAGACTCTATTTGGCTTATTGCTAGTTAAGACAATTTGTTTTTTTTTCCAATTTTTTTTATTTTGGCACTAAAAGATAATTACATAACATATTGCACTCTATTATAGATTGTATTATATGGTGTATTTTGAGAAGAATTTTTTTTAAAATTTTTTTTAAGTGGATACCAGGTAAACAGAGGGTTTAGAAATTTATGACTATTTGTGTAAGTTTTCATATTCACTATGTTGTGTTAAATTTATTATCATGCTTTTCTTATTTGAAATAAATACAAGTGTACTTGATACACAACATGCAATTAAGTAATTGGGGGTGTTTGATAAATGACTTGTTGGATGACTTTTTACTCAAAGTATGGCCCAAAAAAAAAGAAAAAGCAAAAACTATGGCAATGGTCGTTAAGAAAGTTCAATGATCAAATATAAAATTGAAAAAGGGTTCAAGTCAAGGGTCTACTACGTACACTTTTAATAATTTAGCCTATTAAAAACTAGCCCAGGAATTGTTGCTCACCATGTCTCCCCCTACTTAATTAATTTTATCGCCCGGTTTTAGCTGGCGATCTAGAGCCTTATCTCAATATATTTTACTATATATTTTACAACAAGTACGTTTCTATGTGCTACAAGACAAGTACCTTTCTAAAGTGTTAGTACATGTAAAATAATAAACAAATTAATGACTGAAGATTATTCAATTCTTAGGTAGAAAATATAAAATTTGAGTTTTCGTTCACATGAATTTTAGGCATGTCTTAGTTTGATTCTTCCTTACCATATCTATGTGTTCGATCACCATAGACTAAGCCTTTGATATTTTAATCCACTATTCATTCATGAAAGTCATGTTAAAGTCCAACAGTATTTCAACTACTTATGGCTACTCTCTACTCCTATATATGGTGTCACTGTTAATTAATCATGTGGATGAAGATGCAATTTATACTATAGTTACGGATAGATCTGGGCACTGTAGTTTAAAAAATAGCTTTTTTATCTTTTTTTGTCCCCCGAACCACCCCATGCCCCCAAATCTCCCTTTTTTCAACTACCACGTGGTGGTGTGAAAGTCTACTCTCGGATCCACGGTATAACTGTTAGTATAGAGATAAATTTCGAGCTGGTTAGAACAATTTTTGTTGGTAATGTAGTTAGACGTATTCTTGTGAGAAGAGACATCTAATATTATTATTGTTCTTTTTTTACCCCGACCCAAAAAAAAAAACTTTAAGGGCCCCCTTATGTCATAGCTCATCGAAATAATAAAGGTTGAAGTCATGAGCTAGACATGATAAAATTTGCATTGTTTGATTACATGACCCAAATAATTTGATTTGTATTGATTAACTCTAACTAAGATTTAGAATAAATTCAATTTGAAAAAGATTCAAAATTAAATAAGACCGGTTTAGTTCATTACTTGGACTAAATTCCGTCAAATTATTGGCCAATTCAGCCCGAATTTTCTTTAGAAAATAAAATTATTCAAATAAAAACCAACTAACCTAAAATAAAATTCATATCCAAAATGAATCAAGGTAGATTATACTAAAACCTCATAAACATAAACCTAATTAAGCTAAAATTAATCTTACTGAAACTTAGGCCAGCATTTTGGGTAGTGTTTAGTATTTTGATCAGGTCAATACACTAATTAGTTAATTTTTAGTGTTCGATAAACTAGTATTTTGAGTAGCATCATAAGTAGCGTGTAGCGTTTTAAGTAGCATTTTTGAAAAGCTAATAGTATTAATATTTGGCATTTGAAGGTAGAGTTTCATATTTTTTAGTCAAAAAATATCCTTTAAAAATTTTATCTTTGGAAATTATCTATATCCTTTTATATCAATTTACATTAATCAGCTAGCATAACAGTTAAATTTACCGAGCATATTAGTTTCAACCGCTAATCCAAACAGCTATCTATTAACAACTAAATTAGAAATAGCTATCCACTATCTAAACAGCTATCTGCTACCTGAACAACTATCCACTATCTAAACAACTAATTTTACTGAACAGGGGCTTAAACATAATGACCATTTAGGAGGCGTCTAAAAATTAGACCTGATAAAATTCACCCGAGACCCATAATGCAAACCAATTGACCTGGATCTACACCCGGGCCGACACTCAAAACAACTTACCTGAAAGTGGACCCGAAACTTGAATTGACTCAAACCGACTGTACGGTCCGTATCCGACCTGAAATTTTTGACAAAGTTGTTTCTTTTTGCATAAAAAGTTTATTAGACTAAACATTAATTGATCCACAATTGACCGAACTGAAAATCATTCTACCTGAATCAAACCGCCCAAAGTATCATTTAGCCCACAACATAACCCGATCCAAACTTAATATAACCCATACCCGATCTGAACGGCCCATTCTAAAGGCTCATATATTCTCGGTACAAAATTGTCCTTTCAATATGCCTTTGAGCCATATTTGAAACTTTGCGAGGTACAAAATTTATCCTTTCAATTGCATCTGTTAATAACTGACATTGCTACCCAACTGATTGACAAATCTTTGTGCAAGATCTTAGGGTTTTGATCAGAATTTGTACTTGATACATATAACACGATGATCACAGTGCATGTTATAGCACTTAAACGGCTGCGATTCATCCCCCCAATACCATGCATGTTTGTTCCATCCTAATTAACTAGATTTAAGGCAAAGATTTAGAAGAGAGTACAACCACAAGAAAAATCAAAGTATGGGTATATTCATGCATGGTGCAGTTGGTACTCACATGCTAACTCAGTAATACTAGGGGTATCCCACGTACAAGGCATTACACATCTATGCTATAGATCATGAGCTGCGTAAACCAGTCTAGGGTGCCTGCACTTGAATAAATAAATATATCGCATAATGCGTATATATGCCTTTTCATTGTCTAAATAAACACCTATTTTCTTTGTACATATTGTTATTCTATACAAGAAAAAAAAGAAAACTTTTTTTTTGGGGTCTTGGATCCTCCATTTCACTGGAGTCGAGCTACTGTTGGCCTAATAAGAGATAGAACTCTCCCATCACAAATTTTATTCATTCACAAGACCCAAACTCAAGATCTTGCTTGAAGGAAATAAGTGATAAACCACTTGAACCAACCTATGTTGGTTGAAAAAAATTTTTGATATATATTTGTTTATTCAATGAGATAGCAATGTTGAATCAAGATAAAATTTGATATATCATACTTTCAATGAATTAACAATATTTTATGCTCTACATTATTTGCAACTTTCCTTAGTTAATTATAACATTAAAATTAGACGTACAATTTTTCCTTTCATGACATGGTTGACATATATATATATATATATTATGGTGAATTTTGCATTTGTTGATGTAGCTAACGAGATTAATAATTAACTGTACATACTACTAACAATTATTAAGTGATTTTAGATTCAGAGGAGGTACAACATGTAATTTATGACAAATTTAATTGAGATTAATTATTTTTTTCCTTGAATCGATTAAGAGCCTTTATAATTCCTATTTTTAGAAGTCTAAATCCTTCATTTTTTAGTTGTAGAGATGGAAGAAAATTAAATTCAATACGCAACAAGATGTCAGCGTGGTTGGCGTCACGTCATTGATAGCATATTTTTTTAAGCCATGCATGCATGCATGGGGCTATTATAATTCGAAATGTCAACTACAAATAGGAGAAATAATGCATGAAAATTGATAATACTTCATTAAATACTAATCTGTTACTTCATCATATGTATGTCATCGCAAAGACGAATTCTATTTTGAGAATAAATGAAAATGATCTTTGCACGATTAGAAAGCCATCAAAGTATATGAATGGCGGACAAAACGCAGCCACAATCGATTTTTTTTTTTTTTTTTTGGGTTTCTTGGAACCATATATGTTATGTAAATTGACCTTAATAAATTAAGCAATGTATGTAACTTCAATTTAAATTTTATTACAAAATCAACTCAGAATGGATGGAGTAACTGCTATTTATACATATACTCATAACCAGTAAGCTACCAAACTTATCAATGTTAGACAATCCCAATTTATAATTCAATATTATTACTTCACCATTAATTATTTTTTTAGAAATAAAGATTTTATTCATCATTAATAATTTAAAGGCCAACCCAAAATCTTTTCCTAAAAAGAATTGAAATTTGAGCTTATATATATAAGTCGTCTTTAAAGATGTATAATGTGAACAACTGTTTTTAATATACATTATATTATAGAAAATATTTTAACAGATCTGTCGAAAGATCCTAATGAAACGTCTTTTAATTTATGTAGTACAAAATATTCTTTTTAATATCGGAAGTAAATTTAAAAGGTCATGATCCATACAATTGGACAATCTCCAGTTATATATTAAGCACCGATTAATAGCGTGAGAAGTCTAAAAGTACATGCTTTTACAAAATAAGGAAAAAGTATGTTGGAGATAATTTTCATAAAAATGGAAATGTATAATAAAATATATATAAATAATAATTAGTTAAATTTTTATTTATGAAGAGATGCGAATTAGTTAGTTAACTACTCAATACCAGGCCACCTACTTGAAGGAATAAAGGGTGTGTTCTTGAAGAGATGTGTCCCCTTAGAAGTATTTTTTTAATGAAAGGGTGCCTTCTTTTCAGGAGGGGATATGAACATATTTGCTTTATAAATATGTGGCATTATGACATTTATCAGTATGCCTAGAATGGCATGGATCAAGAAAACAAATGTTCCAATATTATCTGTTTGAGTTTTTGTTAATTCTTAAGATACTAGTGCTTATACTTGTGAATGCAACACGAGCATAAGGGAAGCTTCCTTATATCTTAAGAACTTATCCAGAAACACATGTTGCACACTGAATGAATAAAGTCTTTATAAAAAAGCGACTTCAGTCTTGCATGAAGGCTTCGGAGTCATCCTCGCTGAACTCTTATCTTAAAAAATCCTGAACAAAGCATGCCGATAAGGTTGGTCACAACTCACAACCAGTACTGTTTGCACGCAACTTGCAAGCTTATGTAGTGATGAATTGTGGACATGAGCGATTTGTTGAAAAGTATGCCATGCTACAGAATTTCTCAAGTTATTAGAAAAAAATCCCATATAGTTGCTTCTTTTTGAAGAAAATTTTATTAGATCAAATATCCATTGACCTGAAATCGACCCGATCAAATAATATTGCACAAATCTAATTTGAAATATCACTTAACTTGACCTGTATCCGAGCTAAACGACCCATTTGTTAGGTCTACTACAACTAACCAAATTCAAAAAAGAGTTGTCTAGCTAGTCTTAATTGTTTTGGTCTGAGATTACTTAGCTTGGATATTTTAGATTTCAAGATCGATTCTCAGTTTCTTTTTTGTATAGCTATATAGGATGCCTTATGTAAGTATTTAACTCATTTGCACTAAAAAAATATATTTTAGAAAAGATAAAAGTTACTCAAAACTGGAAATGAAACTTCTAATTTTATAATTACTGTCTCACTCCAATAATTTCTAATGAATTGTCAAAGTTTAAATGCATCTTCAGTCACAACGTATAGCCTAAGAGATTTAAGTATGAAAAAAAGGAGGCCAAAAGGCAGGTAGAAATTCGCTTTGAACTTAGGCCTCTGCCTAGTCTTTCTACCCATATAATATGCTAAATAATTTTACAAATTAAAATTCCTTCCGAGACGACATTCGATAAATAAATTTTTTAAGTGTTTGAATTTAGCTAATCAGCATAGATTTGATCTTTACAATCTTAACAATTTAGAAAAGAAATAAAGAAATACAATCTTAAAAAATTAAATTCCTTTTATTGTAGATAAATGGAAGATAAAAAGCGCAAACATACGAATTATGTCAAGCGTGTTTTAGTAACATAGTAGCGTGAGTTTTATCTTTTAATTTGGAAGGTCAGGATTGAATCCAATGATCTCACATTATTGTTAATGTGCGTGCTTGTACAGGTGAAGCAATTAGACTCTTGTACTCAACCTTTAATGGGAAATATTTTGATTTTTCCCCATACATGGCCCATTGAGCTTTGCAAATATAACTCCATATCGTTTCATCCATGCAAAACAAAAAATAATAATAACAACATCAAAATTAGATATTCACAGTTACCTTTACCAAGCACTAAAAACAAAAATATAGTATACGACTTGTAATTGATATCACGAAGTTAAGCATTCAAAGTACAAATGCCTCTGGAGTCTAGTCATCTCTGACTAGCCGCTAGCAAGCAAGGCAATTATTAGGGGCTTGTTCCGCCAAATGCTAAATAAAGCCTCTTAATTTATAATACTATATGGTGACTCCAAGTCAAGAGTTTCAATATGGCTATATAGCCAGGCAATTAAGTTTATACGCATTATGCTGCCGGTGCCACATCATCACCATCATCGTCGTCGTCGTCATCCCCATCCGCCTCAAGCCTTTTGCCTGCAAAGCTGCTAAACTTTCTCTCATCGTCAACTGCAAAGAAATCAAAATTTTCAACAGAAACTAACACCATTTTAATTGAATGAATTCTAACGGAAAAACAGTAGATAAGTAGAAACACTGTGAATACTAATAAAAGATATGGTTAGTAATTTTGCACTTACCCTATTTTTATAATCCTTGAGAGAATCTAGATGAGAATTTGCTTACTTTTAATGTGTGAAGGAAATATAATACATCAAAGGGAGAAATTAGGGTTTTTAAGCTTGACTCCACTCTGTCCACTTTACTCTCTCTAGTGGGTGCGTGGGCCATTGCGTTGGGTGAGCTTATTGGAGGAGTGTTTAGCACACGTGGCAACAACAGCCATGCACACTTTCTTGCACGATGGTCACGTGTTTGTCATGTGCTTCCATGAGCAAATATGGCTGATCAAAGGTAGTCAAACCTGTATCAACCCTTTGCATAGTCTTGCGGGTCCATGAAACTTGACTGCCACGTCGCCAACTTCCGCCCAGGCTTCAAATTATTATATATAATTCGGAGTTTGTATTCTTATTGCCATGTAAATATATATTTTTAAACGTATGACTGACATATAAGCAGTCATTAATATATATTTTACTTATGTGATTTGTGCGAGTGCATACTTCCGAGTATATGATATAGGCTTTACGCCCGCGCCTAAAGCCATAACACCAATACACCATACTAATCTTGCCATGCAACAGCAGATCAAAGAAATTCATATAAAGGCATTGTAGCATGAATTTCATATTTAAATTGTTTATTTTTATTTTTAATAAACACGTGTAACTTTTACAAATGTTCACTTTAAAATTTGTAAAATTTATGTACAAAATTTATATATATGAGATGGGTTGATGAGCTGGCCATGGCAGTCCAACTCGGACTAACAATGGGTCAACCAGTCTGACTTCGATCTTAGCGGTTCAATTGGTTGATCCATTGGTGCACTCATCTGATCGGATATATCTTCAAATAGGTTCTCAAAGATTGCTCTAAACAACCTTGAGTCCCTGAGAATGACAGGGAAGGGAAACGCCGATCCAACCCTGGTTTTACAGGTCAAACGGGTCATCAGGTTGGCCAGTTTTGACCAGTTCTTGCCTATTTCCGAACCACTTTGTAAAACAAGTCCCGATCAAATTGTTCGGTCCGATTTCCATAACATTAATATTAAATTGTTCCACAAACCTCTATTTTTCCATATGTATCTGTGTCATTGGAAACGTGAATATAACTGTGGATATTGGCTTTTTACCTTAAAATTTCATATTGATTCCCAGAAGATAAAATGCACTCCAATTCACCAATCCATTTCATATATTGTGAACCACTGTACAGTCTCATCATTAGTATACTAGCTCTCCGATAATGCTGCTCTTACATTTCACAGATCATATAAATCAACAAAGCCGTCGATGGGCTGCCACTTCAAGTTCAGCTCCTCCATCATAGATACAACGACACTCTTGAGGTCACATTTAACCTTTATGAAGACTTCTGCCCAGCTCAAATGGAATGGTGTTCCTTGTGAAACATAACCAATGCCACCATATACATGGCACATGAAGAAAAATGGAATGTAGTTGATTCACTCGTATCCAGAATCAGTTTTCTGAATCAATCAGCCCAAGAGGACATCTTCAAGTGCCAGTTCGTCAGAGAACAGTGCAAAGCTGTACTTGCAACTGCTGTGTTCTAGTTGACCAATCGTTAGGCATCTTCTGATCTGCGAAACAGGATCCAGTGCACTAAGGCAATCGGTTAAATAGTGGAGATAGATTGATAGCTGGACATATATGCAGTTGTAGAGAGGAAAGTCAACTTCTCTCTCAGCACTCACAAGTTGGTTTCTAGCAAAATCGCGAAGTCAAACTAACCAATTTCAAACAGTCAAACATGACCTAAGTTATCATGGAAGAAGGTGATACCTATTCCACATCTTCACTTTGTGCATTTATGATACAAATAATTCCTGAGCTTCCATTGGAGAAGACCAATATCGGAACAGAGATTCAACAGTGAGTCTCCTGAAAGCACTGAGCATAGAGATGAAAAACCTACAACCATCAATTTTGTATTCTTCCAGTGGATTTCTGTGCCCAAAGCTTCTCACGTTCACCTGCAAGTTCCTTACATGAGTCATGTCCGGTGGAAGCTAGAAGAAATAGCAATGATTAAGCGAGCTAATGTGGGTACCGCAGAGCTAAGCCTGTTCATATTGATCAGATGATCTCTCCAGAAACAATCTAAAGTCTTGATTAGTACTGCCCTCTGCATTTTAAAATCAAACAAATATTGAAGTAAAAAGTCCAAAACTCCAACGTGGTTAATAACATGCTATGTTGACTGCAAAAGACTAACATAAAAACCAAGTTCATGCTTGTTTCAGGCTCAAACAAGAAATGTTCATTGAAGAAAGGATTCAGAAGAGTCCATGGAGATCCTCTGTTTATCGCATGGCAGGCCTCTGCTTCTATTCCAAAAAGATCCCAGCGCAAGTTTGTTTTCTTTTCATATGAAAAAACAAGTAGAAAAGCTCAGTAACTCTGAAGAAAAAAAAGACTGAAGTAAACGGGAAATCTTCACAGAAATTCCTTATTTTCTGATCTTCACACAAGAAGCTTTACAAGTTGGGATTAAAGAGAGGGTAGCTGTAGACATAAAAATGGAGTCAAGTCACTGAGGAAACCCCTGGTTAGGAAACGGTCAAGTCTAATATCAGAACTAACATTTACTGCTGTAGTCAGCATTTGGGTTTATGGCAGCCCAAGTTCCATCCTCATTATGCAGAGACCATGGCCATGGCAATGTGACATAGGTTTTAAAATTACGCTTCTTCAGCTTAAAATACCACGCACAGAATCCCCCCCCCCCCCAAAAAAAAGCTACAAACAAAAATTATGCCTCAAAACGATCCAAGCTCAAGTTTGGCCAACAAGTTTTATACGGCTGAATTCTACTTTGGTACTATGCTTTGATGAACCTGTAATTTGCAGGCCATTAAGGCCAACAGCAACACTTCAAGTATGCTTAAAAAGTATAAATTACATCAAACAATAGCAGTTCACTCGCCCTACAAATCTGCAGCTTTTCATAATTGTTTAACTTATCCAACAACGCTGCCGAAAGACATGCCTCTGCCTCACTGGGCTGTAGATTCCCTACAAGATTTACCCATCAGTCCATCACAATGGGATTTGGTGCATCTTGCGAATGTTTGTAGAAGGAATTACAGGATCAAACACCATGCACTTACGACACTCTCCCATCTGGATGTTGCAGAAATACCAAAACTCAGGGATGCATGAAGGACTTCTCCAATTCCCAAATTTAAGGGTTCCCTTGACAATATAAACTCCAAAGTAATGCCAAAAAAGAAAACAATGGCCACTGGACGATACCACACTTCCCCCCCCCCCCCAAAAAAAAAACCAAAAAAACCAGAGACAGACAGACATGCATGCACACAAAGAGAGAGAGAGAGAGAGAGAGAGAGAGAGAGAGAAGCACGATGAAATTGTCCAAAACCATTCTACATCCCCCCCCCAAAAAAAAAAGAAAAAAGAAGAAAAATGAAATTTATGCAGTAACATGAAACATAACCAAAAGCTGAAGTTCCTTATTTATCACCTGCAAACAGTGCATGAACAATCATCCAAGATGGGATAGATACTTAACGCATTCATCAAAATAATCCACAAGTGACAAGAAGTGACCAAAAGCCAACCATAAATTGATGCACGTACAAATGTAAACCAGCACAAGAAAAATTCCTTTAACAACTCCATCAAAGTAGAGTACCTACTAACATACCTCAATTTGCTTTACATATGTATCATCAAATCCAGACTCTTCTATGGCATGCAGATACGAAGCTATCAGAAAATCTCCAAGATATTTGCGCAAGTAATTGATGATCAGTCGGTATCTTCCATCTCTGTTTTGACATATCAAATGGTTACTTGACCAAAGTCAAAACTACTTTCTAAAATCAGTTGTAGCATCATACAACACCATAAAAATGTATTTACGTTATTGAATCATCAGCACATATTGTGAGCCATCGCATAAGAGAAGAAGTCTTCCTTCGTATTCCTCTAAAGACATTTGGAGGCCTTGGAAAATCCGGAGGTAAAATGCTGTTAAAATCTAAGGGATGTGAACCATCAAATTTGGAAAAGGAATTCAGTAGGGTTGTATCTGTCACTTCTGCGAAAGAACCTGAAGAAATCCCAGTAATTAGCTTAAACTGAAACCATTCTCATGCATTTTAATGAATAGATGGATCTAGCATTCAAGTTGAATATGGAAAACTCACTTTTCAACAGCTTTCCACCTAAACGAATGAAATCCTTCAAGATCTTTTGCAAATCCCACCTACTCGGATGCTAAAAGCAGAAACGGGAAAAGGCAAATAAAAAGGTTAGGTACTTCAGGCATGCTCTTCACTTCAATAATAAGCTCCAAACACATAATGTCAGCTCAGAAGTAGTATTAGTCAAAATAAATCCATCACTGGATAATTAATGGTGGCTCGCCAAATTAAGTTTTGCTGAAGAAAACCAAGCTTGAGATAAATAAGAACATGCAGGGACTTCATATAACGATAAAGTACCTTGTGAGGATCAACATTGGCCAGAACAGTTTCATCTATGACAGCTTGCATGTATCTGCAAGCAAGATAGTCAACAGAAGAAGTAAAAAGAGCAAGCCGACAAATAGCACATGAAGACCATTAAAAACATAAACGAAGAAATTAAGCTCACACAAGAAGACACCAGTAGTGAAACACTAGGATGGCAAAAGAAGTGCTCTAGACAGGAATTATTTTCAACTCCTTGTGTTAGTAAAATTCAACATGAAACAATGGTGATGCCCCTTTTTTCAGAAAGGTTCGAGAAAGAAGAGGGGGGAGGGGAGGCAAACAGCTAAATAAGAGGAAACAGAAGAAAGCAGAAAACAAAACTAATATTGTAAGAACTGCCAAATCTTCTTAGTTGAATCTCTTATACTAAATATGGACCTTTTGCAGAAAACCTGAACTTCAGGGCTATTTTCATTTCAGCATTTTCCCCTCAATGGACGAAATTCTCATCACAATTCATATGGTGCCACGTGTTTAATTTCAAATTTTGCATATGATAACAAGGATCTTCTTAAGAAAAGTATTGTGTCTTTCTGACAAGTAAACAAAAGTTGTATTAAGAAGACACGAAGGGGATGTCACCCATGTACAAAAGGAGACAATCACAAAATAACATCATGCCCTCAGGCTCTCTACAATAATCACATTGACAAAATCCAAGAAAGTCAACTTTGTATCATGAGTGAGAACTTAACTCCAATTATACAAATTTATCAAGAAATAAAGTTTGAAATCATGAATAGTCCTAGCCTCGCCCCCAAAAAACCGCCATTCATCTCCTTCCAAGTACTCCACCGAATAGCCAAAGGTATCAACTTCCAAACACCTAGGACACATCTCTTCTTTAATTTTCTCCTCCATGCAACCAAAACATCTCTTATGATTTTGGGTTGCACCCACTACATAAAAAAGAAAACACATTGTAAAGGTCTCCTAACAAAGGGGTAAAACCTGTGCACAACATTGTCGCACCAAAAAAAACTAGGTCTTCAATTCTTACAAATCTAACACACACGTGCCGCCCGGGGGGGGGGGGGAGAAGGAGGAGAAGAAGAAAACAGCCACAGCTCATCAATGAAGGGATGGAAGCCAAAGCAGCTAGGACATTATTCCATTCTTCTTGGCTAGGGTAAAGGATGTCACATCAGCATTGAAGTGGCTCAATAACATATGAAATTCTTGATGAAAGATGTAGAAGATGCAAGCTTTTAGGAGACAAAAGATTAAAAAATGCATAGAAACTTCTTTAAGAAATTTATATAAACTCACTGGAATGTATGCTGTGAACAACTTTCAGCATCACCTGCCAAAATCAGCTGTCTGAGGTCATAGACATGTTTTCTTTGAACCTGAAAAGAGAAAGAGATTGCATTAAAGCCTAATTTCCACCCAATTCACTGAATAACTCTAACACCAATGCCTTGTCAATGATGAGGAACGATTCATTCCACATTTTAAGCTGTGAAATGAAGAAGGTAGAAGCTCTGCAGAGCAGAAAATTGGAAAAAGGCTTCATTATTGTGCATAAAGTCCTAGACAACGAGAAACAGGTCATGTTTCCAAGAAAATCTAGCTCCTCGATTAAAAAAAAAAAAAGAAAGAAAATCGAGCCCCATGTTCTTAAACATGCATTAAATCGATCTGGGGATCTCCAGAAACATGGTTAATATCCTCGATCACTAACTGATGCTCACACTAAAACTCGCGTCTAGAAACACAATTCATATCCCCAAAAAAAAAAAAAAAAAAAATATAGAAGCATATAAGCACTTGGCAATCCACAAAAGGAGATCCCACAAGCATATACCTCTAAAACTTCATCGAACTCAACCAGGCTCTTCCGGATATTAAAGAAATATTTCTCCACATTCATTTGCAAAGCCAAAAGCTTCGTTGATGACAGAGACATCACAATAAGGTCAGTAACAAAGATGAAATGAACGAAAAACAATTTCAAAATTATCTTCTACCCACCTGTCTGAGAATGGTATCACCTTCAATTGGTGTATCCTCGTCATTTGTGATTCTTGATATGAGTCTAACAGCCCACTCAGTGTCAAAGTTGAACTTCTGGAATATTTCATCCTGCAAGCTGTTAAGTTGAACAGCAATAAGCAGAGTTTCCAGCATTATGAGATGCCCATGTTTCAGAGCTAAAGGGCACTACCTCAACATCGACGTTTAGCCTCACACAATAAAAAATGATAGTAACATCAATACGGAAATATCAAAAGCATTTGCTCTCATTTCAAAACAATATATAAATGAATCCACATAGCCACACAGATACTGTCTGAGAACTTCTAGAAAGTTGAACAGAATTATACAAACTAAAAAGGGGGGGGGGGGATACTATCACATGGAAGACGCCTGCAGCCAGCGTTACCTTATATTTCATTTATCCCATGAACTTTCATGCACTACAATAATCAAATTAACCTATCCACTCCGAAAAGAGAATGAAAAATATACTATAGAAAATATCAAAACCAAAGGGGAAAGGGTCAAAAAGGCAGGAAGGAGGCCCCTTGGGGAGTTAGCCTTGTATGAGGATGTTTGATTTCCACAAAATAGATCAAGGTTCGATTCTCCCTTGGCGCTGTGTGTGTGTGAATTTACTGATCCAAAAAGGCAGGAAGGAGAAACAGGCATAATAGGTCATATAAGTACCTAATCATGAACCTTGTGGACCCTGGATCTCCCTGCCTGCCAGCTCTGCCCCGAAGCTGCAAAAAACCAGCACATCACTAGGTCCAAGATTACAAAAATATGGTAGAGGCATGAAACCAGGAAGATTTTTAAAAAAGCTCAAGCATAATAGTTTCAATACAAATACCATGTCCACCTGTCCAAAAAGACGTGTATGCATGAATTTGCTTCTGTCAGTTAAATAACACAACAAGAACAACCCATAAATAGCTGTTACCCCTCCCCTGCTTCTAGCCTCAGAGGAAAAACAAAGAAAGCATATGCACAGATATGAATGTTGCGGAGAATGGACAAGAAGAAGGAATAATGAAGCCCACTAACAGAAGCATCAGTCAACACCCTCTACTGTCCTTAGCTATTGAATTGTCCAGAATTTGTTTTAACTATACTGACCTGGTTATCAATTCTACGGGACTCATGCAATGACGTCCCAATAACATGAAGCCCCCCAAGATTCTTGACCTCCGCACCTTCATTTAAGCAGTGTATTTTACAATCATTTAGGATTGACTGATAAGCAAGAGCCACTGTAGGACCAAGTGGGTACATTTCAGACTCTTCTTCGGCAAGCTTCTGTAGCTCCATCAGATTGACTGATTCGCTCAATTGGATAGACTCAGAAATCATAGACCTTGCCTGCTCATATGTCCAGCTCTTACCCTCGCTTTTTCCAACATATTTAGCTGTATGATTTAGCGCTATGTTAGAAATGGCATGAACAAGTTTAAAAATAACAGTAAAGATTGGTTGAGCAATCTAAAAATGAAGACAAGATTTCAACCAATCAAGGCTGCCTTTTCAAGCAAAGCTCTGGATGATGACCCAAGTTTGGCAGTTGACAGTGCCTACAAAGACAGCATACAAGTCAGCAACCAGAGAGTGAGGTAGCTGTGCATTCACTATAACCACCACAATAGGTTACCTTCACTGATGTAGCTTCCCTGTCAAACTCAACCGCTAGAATCTCTTGCGAAAGAAATGTGAGCAGTTTTTCTTCAATTATTTCTTTAGCAAGCATCTAACATTCACAAATACAAGCCATCTGGTTAGTATATAAGCAAGCATCTAACAACTTCTTACACAACAGGTTTGAGGCAGAAAGCCTATGTCGCTTGAAAAACACTCCAAACACACTATATTGGCATCTAATAGTTGCAAGGCATCAATTAGAGACTCTTTCTCACTTTTCTAATATAATTACTCCTGGGGGAAAAAAAAGGCAGTGTTCCTCAGAAGAATACAATTCTAAGAGTATTCAGAAAAGTTTTCACTGAAACCCAATTTCTTGATGGGTGCTTCTTAGTTGAATAGATTCGAAGTAGGAAGAACTAAAAGAGTGGTATTGGGATAAAAGAAGAAAATCCTCTACAAGGCATTTTCAGGAAAAGGTCAAAAATGTGAATGAATACTAATCAAGACATTCCAACTATTTCACTGATTTGGCACAGCTCGCAAGACTGAAACTTAATTTTCTCACCCTTGTTCTTGAAAGAGTGATTCCTCAGAGAAATTAGGCCTATTAGTTCAGCCTCTGTTGCGTTGCTCAGCGTTACGTGCTGAACATTGGAGGCACGTGAATGGCACGAGGAAAGAGAGGCGCCTAAATAAACTGAATAGCCGTTAGAGTTTGTTAGGAAGGGCCCACTTGCAATGGGTTGTTAGAGGTGAGAGAGAGAGACCGTTTTACTGTTTTATAAGCCGGCAACTGTAAGGAGTAGAGCATGGAAAATTCTGAATGAAATCTCTCCTGCCTCTCTCATACCTTCTTCGCCTCTTCTCCCTTATTTCTCTGTTTCTTCTGCGATTTATCTGCCAGCCCAAGAAAAGTCTATCAAAGTGGTATCAGAGCTATCGATACCTTGGCCTGACACTTATAATCTTCAAATTGCTGAATCAACATAGATAGACTCACCTGTGAATCACAACAGGCAGTCATGCCTCGCATCGATGATGTACAACAACAATTGCAGCAGTCCATTGATGATCTGCAGAGCCAGATCAACAATCAGTCGGAGTTGATAAATAGCCAGTTGGCTGCACAAAGGGAAGCCCAGGAGAGAGCTCATGCCCAGTTGAGGGAATTGATCACTGGATTGAGTATGCAAGTGATGCAGCTAACGAATCGAACAAATGATATTGGTGCTACTGGAGGTAATAATCTGTCTAGATTATCCCGTATTGATTTTCCAAAGTTTGAAGGAGATGATGTTCAAGGTTGGATTTATAAATGTGAACAATTCTTTGAGTTAGATGCAATCGGAGAAAATAGAAAGGTCAAAATTGCCTCTATACATTTGTCTAAGAGGGCGCTGATTTGGCATCAAGCTTATATCAAAGGATTTGCTGCTGGGGTGTGGCCTGGGTGGGGGGAATATGAAACGGCTATACTGGCTAGATTTGGAGTTGGACCTTTTGATGGCCCCCTAGCTGAATTAATGAAGCTCAAACAGTCGGGAAGTGTGGCTCAATACCAAGAGAAGTTTGATGTGTTGTTGAATAAGGTGGACTTATCAGTAACCCAAGCTGTTAGTTGTTTTTTGAGTGGATTATATGAAGAAATACAGTGTGGGGTTAGAATGTTTAAACCTGCAAATCTACATGAAGCCTATTGCTTGGCTAAGTTATAAGAGGCTACTCTTGCTTCTATAACCAGAAGGACTAAGCCAATCCTGGATAAACCAACTATCCTTGCTAGAAGTTTGACTTCTTACAGGGCGTCAAATGGGGGTTCATTGGCTCCTACCTTTTCGAGGTTTTCTCACAAAAACAGCAATACAGGAAGCCAAACTGGTTCTAGAGGTACAGCACTGGATTTGTTACTTCTAAGCATAGGAGGATCTTAACTCCTAGAGAAATTGATGAAAAAAAGGCCAACAACATGTGTTTTTTCTGTGATGAGAGATATTTTCCTGGACACAAGTGTAATGGGCAAGTGTACAGGCTCGAGATCATGAAGGATGGGGAATGGGAGGAAGGACAGGAGGAAATGAGGGAGAAAAGTGTACCCCCCTCATTGTAGGATGAAGAACAGCCACTCATATCACTACAAGCTCTGCAGGGTGTAAACGCTTTCCAGACCATGAGGGTTACAGGAAGAGTTGGCTCTCAACTCATACACATATTGGTAGATTCAGGAAGCACTCATAATTTCCTAGATGCTACAACAGCTAAAAGGTTGAGATGTGAGTTGTTGAAAATTCCTCCATTGGAAGTTACAGTAGCTGATGGGACTCAGTTGGAATGCCAAACCTTGTGTAGAGGATTTACATAGACCTTAATAGAAACTGGGGGGATGACTGAGTACATAACTGATGCTTACATAGTATCTTTAGGAAGCTGTGATATGGTTCTAGGAGTCTAATGGCTTTCTACTTTGGGGCCCATCCTCTGGAATTTTGAAAATTTAACCATGGAATTTTTCCTTAAGGGAAGGAAGCATTTACTGCAAGGCATTAAGAAGACTGAGGTTGGGTGGACAAAAGGGAAAAATCAAAAAATCTTGCACCAGGCAAGATAACTATTTGCACTAAACCTTACACCTGTCCAGCTGAATCTAGCTATAGGGCAAACTGAGGTAAAGGATCCTCAACTGGCTCAGTTGTTACAGGACCATGCAGATATTTTTGAAGAACCAAGGTCCCTTCCCCCCCACAGAAGTCTTGACCACAAGATCCCTCTTAAGGAGGGCACTGCACCTATAAATGTCATGACCCACCCTATCGGTATCCAGCTCTGCAAAAAGATGTGATTGAGCAAACTGTCAAAGAGATGCTAGAAGCTGGGGTTGTAAGACCTTCCCAGAGCCCTTATTTATCTCCCATTGTACTAGTCAAGAAAAAAGATGGGACGTGGAGACTTTGTGTGGATTATAGACAACTTAATAAATACACTGTCCTTGATAACTTTCCAATTCCAGTAGTGGAGGAATTGTTAGATGAATTGTTTGGGGCTACCTACTTCTCTAAAATTCACTTGAGGTCTGGTTACTAGCAAGTGAGGATGCACCCAAAATATGTGCCAAAAACTGCATTTAGAACACATGAGGGCCATTATGAGTACCTTGTGATGCCCTTTGGATTGACCAATGCGCCCTCTACCTTCCAAGCCCTTATGAACCACATTTTCAAGCCTTACTTAAGGAAATTCATATTGGTATTTTTTGATGACATGCTGACATACAACCCTACTTATGAGCAGCACATGTACCATTTGAAGACAGCTTTTGAAGTTTTGAGGCAACATACTCTTTTTGCCAAGAAGAGCAAATGTAGCTTTGGGGAGACACAAGTAGAGTATCTTGGCCATATTATCACCATACATGGGGTCTCCACTGATCCTAAAAAGATATCTGCTATGACAGAATGGCCAACACCTAAGACCATCAAGGAACTAAGAGGATTTTTGGGATTGACTGGTTATTACAGGAGGTTTGTTAGGCAATATGGCCAAATTAGCATACCTTTGAGAGCACTCCTCAAGAAGGATTCCTTCCAGTGGAGTGATGAAGCCCAGAAGGCTTTTGAAGCTTTGAAAAGAGCTATGGTGACAGCCCATGTGCTGGCTTTGCCAAATTTCACCATGGAATTTGTGGTGGAGACTGATGCATCAGGCAGGGGCATTGGGCAGTTCTTATGCAAAACTCTCATCCTATTGCATACTTCAGCAAGGCTTTATCCCCTAAACATCAAACATTATCTACTTATGAAAAAGAGTTTATGGCAGTGGTATTAGCAGTGGGAAAATGGAAACCTTACTTGTTGGGAAGGCACTTTGTGATTAAAACTGACCATTTCAGTTTAAAATACTTGATGGAGCAGAAAATTTCCACATCATTTCAAAGTAAATGGTTGACTAAGCTCTTGGGGTTTGATTATGAGATATGTTACAAGAGAGGTAAAGAGAACATGGTGGCAGATGGGTTATCTAGAGTGCCTACAGCCCAGTTAGTGGCTATGACAGTATCTTCTATTGATTCAGCCTTGTTGGAGAAGGTTAAGGATTCCTGGTTAGCAGATGACAGCATTCAGGTCATTATTAATAAGTTGAACAATGGAGAGTCTATCCCTAAGTACTCCTATTGTCAAGGATTGGTATACAGGAATGGGAGAGAGGTGGTGGAAAATGATGCTTCATTACACTCTCACATTATCAAGCTTTTCTATGACTCCTCTTTTGGAGGCCATTCTGGCGTAGCTGTGACTGTTAAAAGGGTGTCCTGCATATTCTGGTGGAAAGGTCTCAGCAAGGATATCAGAAACTACATAAGATCATGTGCAGTATGTCAGAAGTATAAGTAGACCTTTCAGCCCCTGGAGGGCTGCTGCAACCCTTGCCTATCCCAGGTGCAATATGGGTAGATATCTCCTTGGACTTTGTTGAAGGTTTACCTAAATCCAAATTAAAGGACACCCTAATGGTGGTGTTAAGTATGCTCATTTCCTTTCACTTTCCCATCCCTTCACAGCTGTGACTATAGCTTAACCCTACTTTGATAACATCTTTAAGCTTCATGGGGTTCCAAAAACCATAGTAAGTGACCGAGACAAGGTTTTCCTTAGTCAATTTTGGCAAGAATTTTTCAGGCTTCAGCATCTGTCACTGCAGATGTCAACCGCTTATCACCCCCAAAGTGATGGTCAGACAGAGGTGGTCAACAGGAGTTTAGAGGGATATTTGAGGTGTATGACCGGGGAAAGATCTCAAGAATGGGCCCTGTGGTTACCACTGGCCGAGTGGTGGTATAACTCCAACGGGCACTCTACCATTGGACTCACGCCATATGAAGTAGTTTATAGTCAACCCCCATCCATCCATGTTCCCCGTGTGCCTAGTGATAGTTTGGTCGAGGCTGTCGACAGAAGTCTAAAGGCCAGAGAAGAATGTATTGAAATGCTCAAGTATCACCTAACTCGTGCTCAACATAGAATGAAGAAACAAGCTGTTCAAGGTAGGAGAGTGGGTTTTTGTCAAGCTCCAACCATACAGACAACATTCTGTTGCTCTCAGGCTAAATCAGAAACTTGATCCTAAGTTTTTTGGACCTTTTCCCATCTTGGCTCGAGTGGGCCTAGTAGCTTACAGACTGCAATTGCCTTCCCAAGCAAAAATACATCCAGTCTTTCATGTCTCCTTCCTGAAGAAATTTGTGGGTACTACTACTGCAGTATTAGGAACTGTACCTGATGTTGATGAGTTAGGCATGCTAGCTACTGAGCTTGTGGCTATTCTCGCTCGAAGACTGGGTAAGAAGGGTAACAAGGCAGTGGTTTTTTTACTAATACAGTGGTCTAACCGTCCAAAGGAAGAGGCTATCTGGGAGTTATATACTGATATCGAGGCTAAGTTTCCAAACTTCAACTTGGAAGCTTGAGGACAAGCTTTTCGAAGGGAGAGGCATTTATTACGTGCTGAACATTGGAGGCATGTGAATGGCACGAGGAAAGAGAGGCGCCTAAATAAACTGAATGGCCGTTAAGAGTTTGTTAGTAAGGGCCCACTTGCAATGAGTTGTTAGAGGGGAGAGAGAGAGAACGTTTTAGTATTTTATAAGCTGGCAATTGTAAGGAGTAGAGCATGGAAAATTCTGAATGAAATCTCTCTTTCCTCTCTCATACCTTCTTCTCCTCTTCTCCCTTATTTCTCTGTTTCTTATGCGATTTATCTGCCAGCTCATGAAAAGTCTATCACTCAGTTAGGCCACTACCTATTAGATTGATTGTTCTTCTTGGAGTCTTAATTTATCACGTAAAAAGTGCTCCGATTGGTGAGAAGAGGCAGTCTAAATCCAACGCTTTAGCGCTAGAGAATTTACAGGCCGCTACAGGCACAGCAATAAGAAAGTTATGGTTGATAATTCCATGGAGAGAATGTTAGAGGATTGAAGTTGGGGCCGAGTCAGTGGTCAATCAGGGTGCTCAATCGGGGGGGGGGGGGTGGAGGAGAAAGGGCAAGAGCTTGCTAATTAATGACCAAGAACAGTGAACTAGATTTGCATATGCACGTCTTTGGGTTTGAGTAAAATAATTGATCATGCTTGACAATATCATTGATGCTCCACTGAGGTTCCGACAGCTGCTCCAAACAATTTGTCAGGAAAAATTGCAATTTTCGGAGCATTCAGTTGATTGATCAATAAATTAATTGATCCTCCTATTAACATTTCCCAGGTTGGTAGTGATGGAATGTTAGAACTTGGAACAGTTCCTGTTGGATCAGTCCAAGAACCCCACTTACTAATACATGCGCAAATATTTCTTGCCCCAAGAACATTTGCAGTTACTTTATCAGTTTGATAAGATATTGGGATGCTGCAAGAGTCAGGCCTATAGGAATATCAATGCTTTTATGATAGGAGGATAATTGTTCTTGGAACTACTTCCTTTGAACTAAGGTTTTACATCTTATTCAAAACTAAGCAAGCTGGTAGGAACTGCGACTAAACAAGTCCAAACTAATACCTAAAGTTCCTTACAGCATTTGCCTCAATGGTCATGAAGTTACTTTTATTACGATATTTTTAATTTAATTTCAGAACTCACTTCTTAATTATGTAAGGAAAATTTAGTATCCAATGAGTTTAGCTTAGTCTACTTATTGTCTCTTATCAGTTCAAGGCTCAAATCCAACTCTTGTTCTCACTTTAAATTCTATGAGATGCAAAATGAATAGATAAGCTGTGTAGGATGAAATCAATAGGTCTATAGCTAGGTTGTCTTAGAAAATGAACTTCTCAGGTTTTTATATAAATGATTAAGAAATAATCACTTGATGGAGTTATCATGGCAACCTCACTAAATGTCAATTGGGAAAATGGATTCTTCAAAAAATTGGATTCGGTAATGTAAGTCAATAGCATCCTTTACTAAGTCACCAATCACCATCATTTCACTTTTTTCCCCCTTCTTTTGGGATAGGCCAAGCTATCCATCTACTGACACCCTGCAGAGCGTCAGTGAACCCAGTGCGCTATCGACGGGGGTAGGTGGCACAAATCAGGTTAGGCCCAATGAAGGACTGACCCACCAGGTAACCCCACCCACTAGGAAGCCTATTGGCTTCCACAAATTCCTCTGAACAAGGAAAATTTGCGCACCCCACTATTTGGATTAAGGAGTTCAAGGGAGAACCCCTCAAGGAGACCTCACTAATGGACTGAACATTGAGCTAAAGGCACTTAGGTTTTCAAGTCCCCACACATACTTTGTTAGTACCATATTCTTACCAAATGTCGACAGGATGTTACGATGATTAATTATGGTTGGGTTGACCATAATCTACAAACTTTATTATCTTTTCATGGAATTGTTTTCTAGTGCATAGAGAGGCTGAAGAACTATGCAGACTAGAGTTAAAACCCAAAGTTCTATCAATGTTCAAACAGGTTTACTGGTTATACTCTCTTGCACTTGCTAAAAGTTTAAAAGTTTTTAGTACTAAACAAGTACATCAAGTGACTCTACAACGTGGTCTACACAAACGACTAAAGCTTTAGTAAATCAATGAAGTTTACTGTCTCCTTTTCACCCCAAATACTTGTAATGAGAGACTTGGGGAATTGGAATAGACCTAAACTTTCCATATTCATAACTTGCTAAAGCTAATGGTAAACGTTTAAGAACACTTATAATTGCTTATCTAATTGCATCCCTAACAATGAATTTTTTTTTTTTAAATTGCATGTTCCCAATCCATTAAAGTATTTAAATGACCTTATCTATTATTGACTTGAACTTTAATAACTTAGGGGAACTAAAGACAGAGAAATAATAAAAGAAATAAGTAACTTTTGATCGCTTACTAATTCACCATGGTGTCTTTTTTTTTTTGTTTTGGGATTAGGAAAAGAATAAATATATAACATTAACAAAAGGATGGATGCAAAGTTAGCATCCTACAAAAAGCTATACACATCCCATATGCACACTATCCACAAAATCTAAGAGATCAAGAGAAGAATAACAAAAGAACCCTTTGTCCCATAAATAGAGAGACTTGATGAAATAATCCTCAAAACATTGAAGCGACATCTCCACACCCTCAAAGACTCTCCTATTTCTTTCACGCCAAATGCTCCAAAAAATTGCATGAGGAAATAATCTGGCATTCTTCTTTTTCGCTTTCCTACCAAAAAGGTCCTCCCATGCATAGAGGTGATCCGAAATAGAATTGGACATAACCCAAGAAACTCCCAAGCAACTAAAGGCTAGATCCCAAAGAGCTCTTGCAAAAGCGCAATGAAGCAATACGTGGTTCACCAATTTTGCTGCAGCTAGACCTGTCAAAAATTAACCCGACCCGAACCCGCCCGAAAATTTTGGGTTTTGAACACGATTTTCTCAACTCGAACCCGAAAAACCCGCAAATTAGCGGGTCAAACCCGATCCGAACCCAAACCCGCCCGCTTAACCCGAACATTATATCCTTAGTTCTTTATTTTTCTCTAATTTATCTCTTTTAACAATAATGGTTAGTCATTTTTATTGAGTATTTTAAAAACACATTATATAACTATTGCATCTATTTACAAATTAAACAATAACAACCTTATTTTTTCTTCATCATTATCTGAAAATAAAATTGTACACAATATTTAAATGAAAAAACGCTAAAAATAAGTATAAAATTGCATGGAATAACTATCTAATCTTTTTTAAAAAGTTAATTTAAAAGAACACAAGCATTCAAGATACGAAAGTGATACTATTATATAGTTAGTTAAACAAATTTGTCTAATTTTTTTAAAATTAATTAATTTGTAATAATTTAAATTTTTAATGTTATAACTGCAAGATAATATCTTGTACTTCTTTTATTTAATTTTATTTGGTTTTCGTTCTGACTAGTCTTGAACTATGATACTAACGGTAGAAAAACGACTAGTCGTATTCGTATTGGGGTTGGTCCATTAATAAAATTTTACTTGATTAGACATTGGTAGATTAATTAATAAAAAAATTAAATCATTAAATAGGTTGTTAGCAGTGAAACTGCTACAACCCATTAAAATGCTCTATACGGGCTGTCCAATAAATGGTCGACCCACTATTAACCTTCTTTCAATATACGGGTCGATCTACCCAAAATCAAGTAGGGCTTAATTCTTTACCCATCCATACAAGATGTTCATATATTGTAATAAAATGTTTGAATATTTTAATATTCTTTTGAGAAATTACAATTATTACGCATTTTCATTAAATAATGACAATTTTGAGTAATAAATCTGCAGAACTTTTGATTTTAAAAAAAGAAAAACAACTCACAGAAAAGGCGCTCTAAACCCGTTGGGTTGATCCGAAACCCGTAAAACCGAAATACACCTGACCTGTATTTTACCCGAACCCAAAATACACCCGACTCGTATTTTACCCTAACCCGAATACACCCGACCCGTATTTAACCCGCCCGTCCGAATTGACAGATCTAGCTGCAGCCTTGCATAACGGGCACCGGTTCACCGAGATCTTACCCCTCTTTTGCAAATTATCGTAAGTCAAAATATTGTCATAGGCAGCCTCCCAAACAAAAAAAGACACTCTAAATGGAGCTAGAGATTTCCAAATAATCTTCAATGGAAAACACATTCCCAATATTCGATGCAAAGGCAGAGAGGTAAGCCTCATATAATAAGACCTCACCGTGAAACTCCCTTTAGAATTGAGATCCCATCTGACTAAATTAAGAGATGATTGCCCGATAAGAATCCCATTCAGCTTAATAAGTAAGCTTATAAGGGAGGCATCATCCACTAAGGCATCACAAATAAAAATAGGTGACCAAATGCACGATCCAGATACAGTGTCACAATATGCAGCCACAGTAGCTTCTTTATTCTCCCCAAGAGCATAACGAGAAGCGAAAAAGTCCCTCAAAGGAGCACTTTCACACCAAAGGTCATGCCAAAACAAAATGGTAGAGCTAGAGTCCACCTCAAAAGAAAGATGAGGAAAAAATCTATCTCATCCTTTACAAATATACCTCCAAAGGCTTACTCCATAAGAACCATTAGGTCTAAAGGGAAACCACCCAAGCCCCTTCTCACCATACTTAGTACAAATCACCCTCCTCCAAAGGTTGGTTTTCTCATTCATGAATCTCCAAAGCCACTTACCAAGCAAAGCCTCATTAAAGAGCTTTAGGTCTCTAACTCCCAACCCTCCTCCTGACATGGAAAGCTTAATAATATCCCATCTCACTAAATGATACTTGAAATCAGCACCGAAAGAGCCCCAAAGGAATTTTCTTTGAATGGCTTCCAACTTGGCCGCCACTGACACCGGTATCGGAAAAAGAGATAGGAAGCAAGTGGGAATGCTAGAAAGAACGCTTCGGATGAGAGTGAGTCTACCACCCTTAGAAAGATAATTAGCTCTCCATCCAAAGAGCTTTTTCTCAAATCTTTCCACTTCTGGCTCCCAGATAGATTTATGCTTGAATTTTGCTCCAAGAGGGAGACCAAGATAGTAGGTAGGAAAAGAATCCACAGTGCATCCTAACCAGGGATTTAAAACTCGGCCGTTCCATCTTGGAACGGCCGAGTTAGTTCGGATTTCAACTTTGGCGCACCGAAAAACACCGAAAAATCGGTGTGAATACCGTTTCACAAGGTAACGGACGAGTGAAACGGGCACAAGGGGCAGAAAAATAGAGAAAGACATCAGATCTAGCAAAGTGGTAAACACATATCTCATTCACGGGTATTCTTTTTTTCGCAGCAATCTCAGGAACCACATCGCCGGTCGATGAGAGGGCTGAGCAGTCGCAGGCTCGCAGCATCGAGGGGGAAAGGAGTCATCGGCGAAGAGACAAAGACGAAGAGAAGACAGAGTACGAAGACAGAAGACAGAAGACAGAGTCAGCGGCGAAGAGGAGAAGACGAAGAGAAGACAGACGAAGAGGCGAAGACGAAGAGAAGACAGACGAAGACAGATGAAGAGAAGAAGCACGAAGAGAGGAGTCAGGGGCTGAGAGGACGAAGGAGGAAGACAGAGGACTAAGGAGAGGCAAAGCAACTGAAAAGAGAGGCGCACGGTAATGTAGGGTTTGAGCCTTTGAGGCTTCTAGAAAGCTTATTAAATTATTAATAAGTGTACTAATTATTGAATTAACTTGAACAATATGAAGTCAATTGATATTAATATGGTTTTAATTCAAATAATTACTCAGTTAATTATATTCATATTATTTATGTAAAATACTTAATTACATTATTGTTATCATGTTTTTTTTAATTATGTACCTTTTATGTTAATTTTTATCATATTATATGTTCATATTACTTATATTAAACATGCTATTTTAATTATGTTAATTATGTTATTTTTGGTTATCCTGTAATATTTATGTTAATTATTTTTGTTTCAACTGTGGAGTTTTATGATTTCATTGTATCAAATAAACCATGATTGCTACTGTGTTGTATCTTTTGTCTATCCCTTCGTTTGGTTTAAATTAATTATTTCAATGTTGTACCGTTTCTACTATTCTATAACCTTACAAGCTGCATCACAGCTTCTGTATATTATATTGTTTGACTATTGTCAAAATTGCCCCATTGTAATCTCCTAAAATAAGAACTATGCTACAAAATAGCATTACTTAGCGAATTGTGGTACTAAAACACAAATATAGATAACAAAATGCACTATGTGAACCTTCTCACGCCGCGACGGACGCGATCCGTTCCGCGATCAACGTATCCTAACGCTCCCGTGTTAGCGCGCCCGAAACCGCAAATGCGCCCGCATCCGCATTTTAAATCCCTAATCCTAACACACCCGCTAGCAATTGGATATTATCCATGTGGCCCACGGGCAAAATAGAGCTTTTAGCCAAGTTGACTCGTAGACCAGACACTGCCTCAAACCAGATAAGAATACAATGCAGATTCACTATCTGCTCACAATCATTGTCACAAAAAATGATTGTATCATTAGCGAAGAGAAGATGGGATACATTAATTGTAGTTGAGTTCCTTCGGCCCACTGAAAACCCAGATAGGAGACCTGCTGAAGTAATTGCAAGCAACATCCTGGTGAAAACCTCCATGACCAACAAAAACAGAAGAGGAGAGATCGGAGCCCCTTCGCGAAGGCCTCTAGAAGCCGAGAAGAAATCTGTAGGAGAACCATTGACAAG
Organism: Carnegiea gigantea; assembly: GCA_029747015.1. Taxonomy (NCBI): domain Eukaryota; kingdom Viridiplantae; phylum Streptophyta; class Magnoliopsida; order Caryophyllales; family Cactaceae; genus Carnegiea; species Carnegiea gigantea. The sequence continues at coordinate 828,134 of JAKOGI010000016.1, read as the reverse complement.
TGTTGCAAAGGAAGTCAAAGAGACGCATTGCCGAATCCAAGTGATCAATGTCTCCCCGAATCCCATTCTGCTCTAAGACATAAATCAAAAGCTCCAAATTGACATGGTCATAGGCCTTTTCAATGTCCAACTTACAGACAACTAAATCCCCGATTTGATTCTAGAGTCAATAAGCTCATTCGCAATGAGTACGGCATCCAGAATCTGACGTCCCCCTATAAAGGCATTCTAATTCTCACAGATAAGAAACCCTATAACACCTCTCAATCTTTGGGCTAAAACTTTAGAAAGAAGCTTGTAAATGCATCCGACTAAACTGATCAATCGGTAGTCTCTAATATCCTCTGCATTGACTTTCTTAGGAATCAACCCAATAAAAGTAGCATTGAGGCTTGCTATAAATTTTTCAGTGTGGTAAAACTCTAAAAACATCCTTAAAATATCACTCCTAAGAGTATCCCAATTCGCCTGGAGGAAAGCCATAGTCATACCATCTGGGCCTAGAGATTTATCGCCACAACAATCATGAAGAGCTTTAAAAATTTCCTCCTCTGAGAACTCCAACTGAAGTCCCTCTCTAGCAGAGACCGATAAAGGCATCATTAAGTTGTCAACCTTTAGTCCCCAAGCTTCAGACTCAGTAAAGAGGGATTTGTAGAACCCATGGATGGAAGACTTCATCTCGTCTCAGTTCTCAAAACGGTTTCCATCCATAATCACAAAAGACATAGAGTTGAATTTCCTACGAAAATTAGCTAGTCCATAAAAAAATCTTGTATTTCGATCACCAACTCTAAGCCACAATGCCCTCGACTTTTTCCTCCAAGATATCTCATGCATAACGATGGCTTTCGCTAGCTTATCTCTGTCAGCTTTTCTCTGCTCCAATTCCTCATTAGAAAGACCAGAAGTTTCCTCCTTCACGTCAAGTTGGTTAATAGACTTCATGAGGCTGTACTTCCGAATCTTGATATCCACAAAGACCTCTCTATTCCATTTCTTGATTTCCGCTTTGATCACCTTCAATTTCTTCGCAACCACAAAACTAGCATATCCCTCAACACGAGCCTCTTCCCATCACCTTTTAATAAGATCACGAAACCCCTAAACTTTGAACCACATATTCTCAAATTTAAAAGGAATTTTCCCCCTCTGGAAGTCCCATTTTCTAAGCAAATAGGGAAATGATCTGAAAGATGTCTAGGCAGCCTCTTCTAAATTGCGTCGATAAAATGTTCCTCCCAATTCAAGGAGATAAGAAAACGGTCAAGTCCTGAATTAGCTGGAACCTCGCCACATCTAGACCAAGTAAAATCACTCCCTTGTAAAGAAAGATCAACCAGAGCACAACTATTGATAAAGCTATGGAATTCCTCCATAGAATTAGAGAGGCTTAAACCTGAGCTCCTTTCGTGAGGGTATAAGATCTCATTGAAATCCCCTCCTACACACCAAGGCCCAGACCACTTGTCCTTAATAAGACGGAGCTTTTCCCAAAATCTCAATTTATCAGTCCTAGATTGAGGTCCATACACAGCTGTGCAAGCCCAAACGAAACCACTCTCGACCGTTTGAAGAATGCAAGTGATCGAGAAGTCACCACAAAAAGAAGACACCAAGCGGTACACACTCTTGTCCCACGTTACAAGGACACCCCCTGACAAGCCTACTGCATTAAGGGCTGCAAAATCAACAGAGTGATAATCCCAAAAAGAGCGAACATCAGAAGGTGAGATGACCTCCATTTTTGTCTCTTGAAGACACACAAGGTCACATTTTCAGTCTCTCAAAAAACTTTTAAGCAAAACTTTCTTGTTGCGGTCATTAATACCCCTCACATTCCAAGAAAGCAATCTAAACATAAGGCACCAACATCTCACTCATCAAGGCATTAGCTCTGTCATAGTTCACTCCGAATTCAAGTCTTCGCAACTCTCTTTGTCTTCTAATTGGCGGATGCATTCTAACCACATTTTCTTTAGACAAACTATTATTTCTTTCAATTCTTGACAGAAGCTGAATCACCTCAGTCTCATACCCTGAAACGGCCACACCAATATAGGATGCAATGCCTTTGAGTTTGGAGGCTACCCATTTAGAGACCTTCTCAAAATTCACATGTTGACCATCCCACACATCCTCAACAGAAAAGGACTCATTGGAATTTTGAAGAAAAGAGAAATCAACTGCAAGAGGGGCTACCAAATCTTCCGAACCTGACGAGGGCCCAATGGAAATCAAGGGCCAATTATGCACAGGAGGCTCCCCCTCTGCAACATTATCCTCATAACCGCCTGCAGAATTCCGGGATCCTACACTCAGGCCAAGTGCATCCCTTACAACATCTTGAGGCAAATCGCAGGGAACACTACCATACAAACCTACGCCCAACTGAAGAGAACTTTCCACAGGAAATAGAGAAGATGAAATGGAATGGTCACCATGTCCCCTGAACCAAGGAAGACTCACTGGAGAAGATAGGGCCAAGGGAGGAGGAGAAACGGGGGGGACAGAATTAGAGAAAAAATTCACAGCAAAGCCCTTCGATGAACTTGAGACTGCAACAGAATGGTTCTTAGCCCAAGCAATACCAATATCATCGGAAAGCTGACCATTGATTTCTGCCTCAAACCTCACACTCACAGGGTCATACGAAGTAGCTCTAGTTGGAGAAAAGGAGTCCAACTGGGCATTAAGGAGTGAAGCAAGGAGAGCATCCACAGTAGCTTCAACCCCACCCAAGTCCTCATTGTCTGAGGGATTTCCCCCATTGTCCCTCAATCTTAAGCCAAGGGAACGATTACGACGAGTATAAGCTTGAATACTCTTAGGACAAGAGACACATCCTAGGCTCTCCTAGTTCATCCTTTTATTCCCAGAAGACAACCCCCTCCGTTGCACCTCCAACGACTCAGTATGATCAAGAGTAAGACCCAAATCATTCACCTCCTTACCTCTCCTCACAACTGAAGAAGATACCGTATCAGCATAAGACTGAAGAAATGAAGATGGTTCTCCCTTGAATCCGCACTTAGGACAACACCCAGGCGGGGGAGGAGAAATGGCATCAACCAAAGAGGATGATGGTTCGAAGGGTGAAGTTCTCAGCTGAACTGAAGGATCTAATGGAGTAAGGCCGACTATTTCAGCAATTAAGCCAAACATTTTGAACCACCCCCATTCATTCCAGCCGGCGTGAAGAGCTCCGGCTAAGACAGAAAAATCCGGCCACCACCCTGGCAGAGAAAGGGGGAGGAAGCGACCCACAAACAACCGCAGATCTAAAGAAACCGAGGGAAGGACGCAAAGAGAAGTGCGAATGGCTCCGGCGACGTCAAGATGCCCACCGGCCGGCAAGGGTGAAGAGATTGACTGAGGCTCCCAGAGACCAAAGGTCCACCGGACCTTAGGTTTGCCTCCGATGACCTCAAATCGACCCAGAGCTCACCCCCCCTTCTCTCTCGCTTTACTGGTCCAGAAGGTTCCCTAGTTAGGATACTATTAATCTGACATCTGATTCACCATGGTTTCTATAAAGACATAAATAAAAATAAGTTGATGTTAATTACATCAAGACAATAATGGGTAATAATTTAATATCACACCTTCAACATTGTTGGTTACATTGGCAAGACTTTAACCCCCAAAAAGTAGGATATAATCTTAGAAACAAATAGAATACCATAGATGCAACTATAAACCAATGAGCAAATTCATGTAGTGGGTCTCATCCTTCCTGCTACCCCTCTCTCTTGTAGTTCTTCAGGAAACAGAAGCACCGTGAATGCCAAAGCTTGTACCAGGAGCATTATTCTTAATAGAATTAGGACCAAAAATATGCTCTAGAAGAGATTCAGGCTGTCTCTGAACAGATGAGTACTGTGTTATAATTTGTAGAGAGACAAAAGAGCATCCCCTCCCCCCCCCCCCCCCCCCAAAAACCAAAAAACAAAAAAAAACCCCTTTTGTTTCTTTTCCTTTCCAATAAGGGACAAATAAGAACATTCTGTTGCAAACATTTTTTGGACAAGGTTGAACTTGTGCTCAAATTCTGGGCGCCGTCTATGTGGGTTTGGCGAAACCAAGCGAGATGGAGTCAACTCTATTAAGACACGCAATTTTCTTTTCTACCGTACTCAAATGTTCCTCAACACTAGAATTTTCAGAAATCTAGCAGTTGGTGCAGAATTCTTCGGAATACAAAGGACTTCCTAGCATCATCATTACCCCCTCCCCCCCCCCCCCAAAAAAAAAACCCCAAAAAATATATATATCATCCATGATAGATTTCATTATTTCGCTGGGTACATATGTTCAGTGTTTCCATCGCAAAGATGACATGAACTTTACAAGGCTTCATAAACGAATAGACTTACTTTTGGGTTTCCGCCAAGAATAATGTCTGTGCCTCTGCCAGCCATATTCGTAGAAATGGTAATAGCATGTTTCCTTCCAGCCTGGGCAACAATTTCAGCTTCCCTAGCAGCATACTGGACGAGAGATAGAAAGAGCAAACCAATTGGAAACCGGAAGCACACTTGCAAGAACAATAATGACACGAAGAATCCTACTGTCCATCATGCACAATGGAGGGTCTGCTTGGGCAGATCCACATATAAGCAACCTTACCCCTAACAAGCACAGAAGCCAATTTCGAGAGACCCACGGACAATTTTTCACTTTTTAAAGGAACCAGGAGACAAATAGAACAAGTAAACAATGTGCTACCTTGGGCCGTGCATTTAGCAAATTGTGTGGGATGTTCCGTTTCTTTAGAAGATTGGACAAATGTTCAGAGTTCTCAACACTGCATTAGGAACATATAAATACTTGATCAATAGCATAGAATAGTTGGAAGTTGGCACTACACATGGATGAAAACAGATCCCAATCATATCTGCAATTCCAAAGCTAGCAGCAGCTAATTAGTCCAAAATTCAAAGGCAACAAAAGGAATAGAAGTAAATGAGCTATAAAAGACATAAAACCACTTGACAATAGTCACAAATGCAGTCTCGCAGAGACTTGCTTAATAAGGTTCTGATTAAGCATTTTCGGAAGACATCGCCTCAATACAGTCTTAATGAATATGTGAAAATCAAACAGATAACTAAAGCACTCAGAATTACAGAAGAAACTAAAGGACCAAGAAAAGCAATCAGTCTTCCTAAGCTCTCATGGCTACACAATTTATATTGGTTTCTAAAGTGGTTTTCGTGTCCCAAATCCCATATCATTCAGTACTTCCCTTCCTTTTGCTGCAAGGCACCCATAACAGGTAGAAACATTATTGACATCCCAATTGAGAAACACAAAAGGAATGACGAGATTTGAACCTAAAACCTCCAAATCTAGTAACCCGAAAAAAAAATGATGTATTAAACCTGAGAAATGTGTATTATTTGACAGTCATGTTCATATTGTATCATGAAATAACAATGTGGGAAAAATCCCAAGCATTCCTTCAAGCCCATCCTCTAGGTCAAATTACTTCTCCATAATCTTCCTAACATTTGGAATGTCAATCAACAATCCTCCTCTTTATAAATTCACAAATGGAGAGTTGAGTTGGAGAACCACTTTAACAATTCCTCCCCCCCCCCCCCCCCCGGTTTCGAAACATACTGCAATATCCTCCTCCGTATGCCTTCCATTTAACACCATGCAAATTCAGTCAACTCTGACCTAATTTCCAACAGTTCTTTAGTTGATATGATAGTAAAAGCAAACTACACACAATTTTCTCCCTACTTTCCACCTATAATCAGATGATCATGAACTTTATTTCCATCATCACTCCCCAGTTTCCACCACCCACCAACATAACAAAGTCGATGATAGAGTTTATGTCTTGCCCCCTTGAGGAGTCCAAGTTTCAAGTCCAACAAGAACCCTCAGGTTCAGGGGCACACTTCACGGTCCTATAGGCTGTAGGTGTGGTCCTAGCACGAGTAAATATCAGTTATTCAGTTTCTTTGTTTCCTTATTAGTTCAAGCCATTTTTTAGGAAGTTTTTTGTTTTCCAAGTTCTCTTTTTGGCTATAAATAGCAACCTCAAATGTTATTCTTCTCTGATCTCTCAGTTGTTAATTATGAACTAGCGTTATTCATTTGACTTGAGTCTTCTTATATATCCTTTTTGTCAATTCAATTCCATTGGTTGATATAAGATCAACTAATAAAAAATGGAATAGCAAGGACAATCTGAATGAGATGAGCCAATGGAACTAAGTTTAAATAAAATGGTATATGAGAATGCTATACAAGATTTGCATCCTATTGCTTTAGCATGGGGATTCTTCGATATGTCATCACATGATCAAGACATATAGGAACACGTGCATCACAAAGATGTACATCAGGACAGAGTAAAACAAAGAATGTCAAGAATCAGTATGGTCATTACATGAACAAAAACAACTTAAATCTATTAATAATATGCAGTAGAAAATAGATTAATAAAAAAATTCAGAATTTATCGAAAAGCACAAGGATGATTAATGCAGAAAATGAAAGACGATCCAAGATCTTACCTAGTTGTCCCAACTAGAACAGGTCGCCCCAATCTGAACATATACTCAACCTCCTGGCTGACATGCTCCCATTTACCACGTGCAGTCTAAAGCAAGAAGTAATTAAAACACAGCTGTCATTTTCCAGTAACAATCTCTCTGGCAATTAGTAGGACAAATGCACTTTAAAGAGGTGAAATTCCTACAGCAAAAGCTTGGATGGGTAAATCTTTGCGAATATTAGGAAGATTTGTAGGAACTTCAACGACTGGCAATTGGAACATTTTGAGGAACTCTTTTTCCTGTGCAAGACATGAAAATCAGCATAGTTATGGATGCTTACAATATTCCAAACATTAGTTATTATTTCCAACATCACAACAATATACATACTTCAGTTTTTGCAGTCCCAGTCATTCCTGATAGTTTTGGGTATAACTTAAACAATGATTGATAAGTGATTTGTGCCACAACAACTGAATCAGCCTGGCAAGAAGGGTAGAAGTGATCATAGATTAGATAAAACAAAACAACAGCCAAAAATGCGTAGAACACCAATTCACAGAATCCTTAAATATATATATATATATATATATATATAGTCATGTACCTGAATTTTCAGACCTTCCTTTGCCTCCACAGCCTGATGAATGCCCTCAGACCATCTTCTTTTTTCTTCAACTCTACCTGTCAACTGAAAAAAGTTTGGAAATATTTTATAGCTGACAAATAGTATGCAAAACTTAGATTTCTTGTAAGGGATATGTTTATCATCAGCACCCTCTGACTTGAACAGCTCATTCAAGAAACACACAGTAAATAACTATAGCTGCACTTATACAGACTATATTACTTTTCAATGGACCATGGAAAGTGAACAAAGGGCAAGCAGCTAAATGCATATGCCGGGGAGACCAAAACACATTCTTAAACTAAGGGTTAAAGCAAACTACATCAGCTAGGCTCGGTAGTTATTAGCTGAAAGAAAAGGACACTAGTAAGAACTACGCAAATTCTATGCTCATCCTTATACTCAAGCAACAGAAAACATAAAGAATTTCACGAAGATTTTAATCAAAAAGCAGCTTCCTCAATTATATTTAGTCATTACATTTATTTTATTTTAATGTTTTACCATCTTAGGTAAACTAGATCAGTCTATGTTTATCATCATATCTTCATATGTACAATGAGATCTCCAGAGAGTCCGCCTGTAGCATAAGCGACACTGGATTGATTGTTTGTTTGCATTCTAGCCAATCTCTTGTCAATTGCAGCAAATAGGAAAACTTGCTATGGGCAAGAAAAGTCACTAAAGCATTTTCACCAGGTCAAATTGGCATATGCTTGTTGTCACAAGCAAGATAGCACCTCAATATTGTACCTCTATCCACCATGGATGAAGCTCCTAAAGCAAAAGGTGGCTCTGAAGGTCAGCTAATGATAATGTGGCATGTAGCACCTAGCCACCTCCTCGTGAGTAAGGTGAGACAAAGAACTGCTTTTTCAACAAACTACCACAACCTCTATAACATGTTTTGTCCTAATTTTTGCGCTTCGTGGAAAATGTTCCAGGAGGACAAGATCACCCATGCATAACTGCAGAGTTTCTTAACAAATCCAACAATAGAGGTGCAGCTCAGTAGTACAATGAATGGACTCAGTAAGGGTGTCTAACACTCTAATACCACTGGCCTTCAGGCCCATGCTCCTACCTAAATTAACAAGCAATACATAATGAACAACGGCACAAACCAGAAACCAAAAGCACATCCTCACATCGAATCATCTACTGTTTGACGGATGTAGAACATTCAATATCGAATACAATTTCATACATTATAAATCCAGATATCCCGAAGATCTTGGAATACTAAATAGTACATAGACTGATCCAAATGCTTTTAAGACAAATGTTGAAGAAGCTGAAAATATAAAGTCATAGTCCCAAGACAGTAAAGGCTCATTATCACCAAAAAAGCCTGGCAAGATTTCAACTTGATTGACGGGGCATCCCATAATGGGTTACCGGTAATGGCCAAAGGGGATTCTAAGGGCTCACCCAGAGCTTGCCATTTGCTATGATGTTTGTTAAAAATAAGACCCCTGTGATGGCTAAAGACAAGAAATGTTAGTATGGCTAGCATGAGGTAAAGGTTTAGTCCCTACTAACTATGAAGTAGGATGAGGCAATTGATCACCTTCTTCACGTTTCAGTTCGGGTTTCTTCACATGGGCATCAGATGCAACACACTAACAACCTAGAGGACTGTTGGAGAATCGAAGTAAACCGGCAACTAGTTAGTTACATGCATTATTCTATTGACTATTACTTGATTTATTTAGAAGCGTCCCTTGCACACCAGGGCAGAGGACCTTACAGATAGCATAGCCATGGAATAATACACACTCAACATAACCCTTCTCTCCACAATTCTCTCTCTGTTCATCTACTTCCCTAGTTTCTCCGCTTTTCCCCCTTTTTCCTAATTTTTCAATTACTCCATCGGTTCTAGCAACTATATTTGTCGAATCTATGCTGAAAATCAGCCCAACTTAGAGAGGCCTAAGTGTGGAAGATGGACTCTTGGGAAAGAAAAATTGAGAGAAATCGGTCTGCTAGAGTTCCAAAGGGGGCTCCCCTGAAATGTAGCAGTAGATATGAAATTAAGGAGTGCGCAAATTTCCAAGGTCGCTGTTCCGTTGGGACTTCAAATTTTGCTTTTGCAGACAATTGCATAGCTGGGCCAAGGAGCTCTTTTATGGAACTGCACTGGATGTAAATTTCCTTTTTTTGGGGGGGGGGGGGCATAGAATCATACAAGATAGTTTTAAAAATGGTCTTTGCATTTAGCCTATTGTGCTTTTTCTTTTTTCTTTTTCTTTGATCAGGAAAAGAATAAATATATTTCATTAACAAAAGGGTGGATGCAAAGTTAGCATCCTACAAAAGGCTATACACATCCCATATGCACACTATCCACAAAATCTAAGAGATCAAGAGAAGAGTAACAAAAGATCCCTTTGTCCCAAAACAGAGAGATTTGATGAAATAATCTTTAAAACATTGAAGCAGCATCTCCACACCTTCAAAGACTCTCCTATTTCTTTCACGCCAAATGCTCCAAAAAATTGCATGAGGAAATAATCTAGTATTCTTCTTTTTAGCTTTCCTACCAAAAAAGCCCTCCCATGCATAGAGGTGATCCGAAATAGAATTAGACATAACCTAAGAAACTCCCGAGCAACTAAAGACTAGATCCCAAAGAGCTCTTGCAAAAGGGCAATAAAGCAATAAGTGGTTCACCGATTCTGCAGCAGCTTTGCATAACGGGCACCGATTCACCACGATCTTACCCCTCTCTTGCAAATGATTGTAAGTCAAAACACTATCATGGGCAGCCTCCCAAACAAAAAAAGACACTCTAAATGGAGCCAGAGATTTCCAAATAATCTTCCAGGGAAAACACATTCCCAACATTCAATGCAAAGGTGAAGAAGGCACAGAGGCAAGCTTCATACAATAAGACTTCACAGTGAAACTCCCTTTAGGAATGAGATCCCATCTGACTAAATCAAGAGAGGATTGGCCGATAGAAATCCCATTCAGCTTAATAAGCAAGCTTACAAGGGAGGCGTCATCCACTAAGGCATCACGAATAAAAATAGGTAACCAAATGCACGACCCAGATACATGATCACAATATGCAGCCACAGTAGCTTCTTTATTCTCCGCAAGAGCATAAAGAGAAGGGAAAAGCTCCCGTAAATGAGCACCTTCACACCAACGGTCATGCCAAACGAAAATGATAGAGCCACCGCCCACCTCAAAAGAAAGATGAGGAAAAAATCTATCCCATCCTTTACAAATAAACCTCCAAAGGCTTACTCCATATCTATGCTTTTTTTTGTTATCAGCATACAAGTGACACCTGCATATAGACACACACACATGCACATAGAAAGAGGGAGGGGGGGAGAGAGAAGACAGGCACAAGAAGGCATAAAAGAATAATTTCTCGTACTTGGGAACTTGTTGTATTTTGATCATTTTCATGTAACATTTGTTGGATAATTTACAGGTTATTTTAAAGGGTTAAAACAAGGTCATATAGGTATATTCCACTGGTATTTAGTTTTCTATTCTATTTAGGATAATCTAGGAAAAGTTTATTTGTTTCCAAGTCACTAACATCATTATATATGGAAAACACATCTTAGCAAATCACTATGCACGCATTGATAGTTGATCAATTGAAGTGAGATTATATGTGATTATCGTTTTATCCTTTGTTTCATCCCCCTCAATTCTGCACTTTTCTATCTTCTGTTCTGTCCTCTTTCCCTATAGTCTACTGTTCTTCTCTCTGAATTCTCCTCTCTCTAATTTCCTTCCCTCCCCTACTGTACATCAACATGCATCAGGGCAGCTGAATCACTACATGAAATACTACTCCAAGAGAGTTAAAAACTAATCAGAAGACAAGCAACAATGCTTTAACAGTTACCTCATTGATTATGAGGGCCTTCCCATCTCTAACTATGTATTGGACATCTCGGCGATAAAACTCTTTGGCCTTCAATGCATTTATGACAAACCTGCAATAATGTTCATGCCAACCCAACTCAAACAACTATTGACAGGAAAATAATGGGCTTCACAAGATCTTTAAGGTGGAGTGTCATGAAATGGATATAATAACATAGTACAAGCATCCCACGTCCAGTTCGTGATAGCTCAACTGGAATTGAAAAGCTTGAATATTGAACTCAGTTGAATGAAATATTTAGGACACAGCAAGTTCAGGTCAATATATACAACAGCTCTATGTCATGATACAGACATGGATCAAACAAAACTACAGAAGTAACAATCAAGACTAACAGTACAGCGTCATTTCATGCCGAATAGTCCCAACGACTGAGAATTTTATGCATCCAGAACAAAAAGGGTGAAACATAAAATATTAATTTTCACCTGGCCCATGGATCATTTTCATCCCATAGGTCATTGGTCCCAAGAGCCATCTCAGCCAAAGCAATCCCTTCTTCTGTCAGTTCCACTGAATTATCCTTGAGCTCTACATTATAATGCTACCAATTTTCACAAGCTTCAGCATTCCATGTGAAAGAAAAAAACAGAAACCTAAGTCGCAATTACTGCAAAACGGAATATGACACTCACAACACCCCGCACAAGCAATTCAGCTACCTTGGCAGCAACTGGATAGCGAGCAGCACCCGTAGTAGCCTAAAACTCACAAAATAGCAAGCCTCTCAGAGGAATGCTTGCGTACATGTAGTATTTTCATATACCTGGACATGTGCAAGCAATCAACATACTGTAGGAGGAAAAAAGACACAGCATATTACCTGCCCACTTATCAGTAAAGGGTTTCTTCCTTCATCAATAAGAACAGAATCGACTTCATCAACGATTGCAAAATGAAATGGCTTTGGCCTGCTTTTCACCCCAATTAGACTAACAACAGCGAATAATCACTAGCCGACAAGAAGCACATAAATTTGTTTGTACAATTACCATCTCATCACAAGCTCTGCGCTAGAGCCAGCAAGATTATCCCGAAGATAGTCAAAACCAAGTTCCTGGCCAGTAAGAAGAAGCATTTTAGCTATTTAAAATTATGGGGATGGAATGAAATGCTAGAACTTTAAGCCACGCCGGAGACATGAAGACGCTGCCGAAAAGGCCATTGACTGGCTTTCATTAAATGAAACTTGCAACTCTAAATCGGCTGAAAAAAGGCTAGGAAAAAGAGGCGTACTGAATTGTTGGTGTATGTTATATCACACCCATAGTTAAGTCTCCGCTCATCAGCCCTCATTCCCTTCTGCACTCACACAACAAGAATTGAAAGCAAATTCATGCAGCTGCACAAAGAAAACCAAATCCCCAACATGCATAAAATTCTTACCATTATTTGCTAAGGCCCAACAGTTCACTACTACACTAGAGGAATTAGATTGAGGGACATCTCAAAAAATTGAAGGCAAAAGTGCATGACCCCCATATCAGAATAATAAGGCATAAATCTACCTGAATAAGACCAACTGAAAGGCCAAGGAAACGATGGACCCGGCCCATCCACTCAGCATCACGATGAGCAAGGTAATCATTGACTGTCACCACTGTCAACAAGGAAAGCTAGCCAGAGTCAGCAGGCAAACCCTTTTTTTCTGATAAGGAAAAATCATGTCGTGAATACCAAAAGGCAAAGTATGCAGAGCAAGCATCCTGTATGGTTTTTTTTTTGGGGGGGGGGGGGGGGCGGGGGGCTTAACTACAATCCAGGAACAGACTATCAACCCACTTAAGGATAAAAGAGAAGGATTGCATCATTCCGAATGTACAAAATCTTGGTCACATTCACTTTTAATGTGCTGTTGAAGAACTTTTCCACACCCTAAATCTTCTATTGATCTTAGACGCACAATTTAAACAATAGTGCAAGAATAACTGTTCTAGTCTGCAGGCAACAGATGCACAGATTACTGAAAGTTTAAATACCAAAAAGCTCTGGCAAATTGACTAACCAACTTCAAACCCTTTGCATATGCAGGTTTGGTTCACCAAAATCTGCCGTATTATGCAGATATCACAGGCCAAAATTTTTCTCTCTGTTACTTGCAGAGAAAGGAAATTTTAATAGGACTCTTCCAACTATTTAAGAAGGACAGCAGGCTGAAGCTTCGAAAAGGAGGACTTGATCTGACTGAAAATTTCCCACTAGAATTCAACATCTTCCTTACCCTTCACAAAATTTGTCCCTTAAGACAAACTTGTTAAGCTTGCCGGAAAAACCATACAAGGTGGTCATCATCCAGGACATCACAGACAACAACAGGACAACTAAGCACAAAACTGGGAATCCTGTTCACAGAAGTAAAAATGAAGGCATCCATGTTCACTCAGTGCAAGGGAAAAAAAAGAGAAGAGGAAAGACAGCCAAACTTTTTAAAACCCACATACAAGCATGACAACAGCAACATATACTACTAAAAAGCCTCACACACAAAATGCATTGCCTAGACTAGTTTTCATTAGATGCTGGCCCTTGACAAATATCATCTCAGCACCCAGAGGCCATGGTCTTTTCTTCTTGTGGTCTTTAATGCTCATAAACTAGAGAAAAAGGAGGGAAAGGAAGAACTACGCAACTAAGTGAACTTCCATCCATGCGCAGCACAAAAACCCACCTAGGAATGTACAAGCAAAATCAATATTAAAGCATTGTAATTCTTTGCCAACCCCCAAAAAAGCCTGCAACAACCAGCAGTTCACACACAAAAGGCCCAAATGACCTCCAATCACAGTGACAATAAGCATAAATCCTGCAGAAGGCTCTGGCACAGTTCTCAGTCTCAGGCCAGATAAACCAAAAACCTATGGAGTACTACCCAATCCCCAAAGCCTATTATGGTGTCTATTAATCCTCAAGCCGCATGCTCCCATCATGAATTCATGATGATCAGGCCGAGATAGGTGGACAGACTCAAATGTGTCCATGATCACAAGGAAATCATGCACGTACACAAAAAATAGGTCAACAAATAGTAGTGCAACAGAAATGAAAAGCAAGCTGACGTAATCCCACCATTTCGATAGTACAACACCACCACCACCTCCCAGTGTAGGTCCCGCTTTTGCGGGGTCTGGGGGGATCAAGATGTATGCAGCCTTACCTGTACCGGCATCCCTGCCCATAGAAAGGCTAAATCCAAGAGACCCACAAATACACCACATCATCACAGAATCGTAACTAGATATAAAGCAAACCCCCCCCCCAAAAAAAAAACCCAAAAAAAACTCAGGAAGCATGTACTGTAGTACGAATCTTACAGGTTCAAAATACTCATCACAGCAAATGCAGTTAAGAATATGAGCAACAATGAGATAATATAGTGTCCAGATGAATTGGACTCAAAAACAAATCACTAGCTTTCCTTCACTTATCGATCCCGGTATGGTTTGGCTTGGCACCCATAAGAACCTGCTGATTGCAAAGAGCAACCTTTTAGACCTTCTGGATAACATCTCAAACAGTCAATATCCCAGAATCCAAAGGAAGATGGGGACCTCAAACCGAGCATCGCAGGGATAAAGTACAGAATCTGACAACCAAGAATTCTTCCCAGCAACGGTGTAACCCCAAGGATACCAAAAAGAAAGATGTCCAAAGGGAAGTGAGGCAATTCCTTCCATGTAAGACAGCAAGAGGGAAAGCATGACAACCTAAGGTGAATGATGAAACACGCCATCCTAATGAGTACTTTAACGGAATGCTATCACTCCCAATCTCCTTACCAAACCAGTCAACTTGAACACAAACAACTCAGTTAGAAAACCACATTTTACTGTCAGAATGGCTTTCCCAAGCAAATTATGGTAGTTGAGGAAGATTTTACTCAGATTAAGCAAAGCACGATAATGATAATGCTTTCAACTAAGAACCATGGATTTCAAACTTCATTGCAGTGCAACAAAATTTAGAACATACGCATGTACCGTGTACGCCCTCTCGTGTCAAAGCATTGAGATATGCTGCTAATGTAGAGACCAAGGTCTTTCCTTCCCCAGTTTTCATTTCTGCTATTGATCCATCATGAAGCACTGCCCCGCCAACGATCTGAAGTCACATAACACAACATGAGACTAAACCTTTAGTGAAGCATTAGTAATCAATCAGTGAACAGTAAAGCATCTTTCCCCCTCAGGAAAGAACATGAAGCAATAGACGACCTGAACATCAAAATGGCGCATTCCAAGCGTTCTTCTTGCAGCTTCCCGAACAACCGCAAATGCCTCTACAGTACCAAATATCACAAAAACATCATCCGTAAATTGATAAACATATTCATACATAAACCAATGCTATCATAATTCCCAATGACAAACATATGCTGACCAGCCTGAATATCAGCAAGCGTCTCTCCTAACGCCAACCGATGCCGAAACTCGTCAGTCTTTGCCTTCAACTACATCACCATCATAAACGCGAAATTCAAGACTTTCCAACCACAATTAACAAAAGCAAATATTAAACACTAGAGTCAACAAACCTGATCATCAGAGAGACTCTGTATCCGTGGTTCCAGAGCATTAACAGAATTCACTAGGCGGTAATAATCCCTTACAACCCAATAGTTCAAACTAGTAACGTCGCTCCATTTCTTATGAATCTGACCTACACCCTCCTACAAACAGACGAATATAACACACATAACACCATACAGTTCAGTGAGGCATTTCGACAAACAGCTGGCGGGCAAACGCAAAAAGGCCAAGTACACACACCAAACCTTGAGAAAAGCAGCGGGAATTGATCTGGGACGATACATAGAACGCTGACGAACAGAGAATGAGCCTGAGGTAGAAGGAGTACAAGGGAGAGTGAATATGCGTCTGGTCATGGTGAGGCCAGTGAAGTGTCTGCGATGAAGTGGGGATGCTGCGGAGTATGGGGCATTGAGGAGGGTATATGGCAGGCTGGCCATGACAAGCGTCTTGGGGGGTCTTCCTGAACCTCCTGCTAGTGGTGGCTATGGCGCCTTCCGCAGTTCAAGGGTCGTCAAAAACCGGCCAACCAAAATATCAATACGAGGTGTTTTCTCTAGTTTTTGGCTGGGCTGCCACCGTTTTTTGAATTTTTTTCCCCATTTATCATCACATAAATATTTTGTTTTTATGCATGTATATCACTTTATTTATCCTCATTGTCACTAGACAGCCTATAAACTTATAAAAGCAACCAAGTGGTAGTGCACCGCAGACATTAATTATATATTAAGGAATCGGCCGTTTATTATACAAAGATTATAGAGATTATTTCATTGGTAGTTTGCAACCTATAGTAGCGACTCAAATTAAATTAGAGTGGGTGGCAATAGGGTGTGGTAGCGACATAATGAATTCAGAGAAATTGAAATATAGAGAGTTTGAATGAACAAGGAAAGGCAAAGGATGGATGAGAAGATTTTAAGGATGTTTTCTAGCAGCTGGATACAACAATGGATAATAATGGCAGTGAAATTAGTTTTTAGGTCTCAAAGGAGAGTTATGATATGTTACATTAGTGAATGGATAAAGAATGCTCGATAAGAGTGTTAGGTGGCAAAGCTCGTTTGCGATTCTCTGATTTGTAGGTTTGCTAAGGTCAAGATACTATGTCAACGGCGATGGCAGCAACAAGTTGGTAGCAAAAATAAAAATGATTTAAGAATTTAGGACACTTCTTTTTTCTTCTTAATTTTGTTTTTTATTTATAAGATTTTAAATGCATAGCTTTTTTTATATTTCCTATTTAAATGAAAAATTAATCTTTTCAATTTTTCGTATCTTATATGAAAGTTTAGATTTATTATTGTGATTAAAAAAAGTTAAGATTATTATTCTTCCCTTCTCTGAGAAAATTAAATTTTAATGACTTTTTGTATTTCAAATGAAAACTTAATATTTTAGTCTATTTGCTATAAAATGTATACTTTTGGGTATTAGTCTTTTTTATTCATGTAAAAATTTTTACTTTTGGGTTTTAGTCTATTTGTTATAAAATTTTAGTTTTGAGTAATTTGTTGCTTGTTCTTCGATTTTTATTTTGCGTGGATGCTCTTGATTTCACAAAATTCACTTTTAATTTTTCGCTCAATTTTCATTTTTTTTTGAAGATTAGATCTTATTTTTTAGATCTTTAATCGAGTAATCTTCTAATCATTAATAATGGAATTGTCAACGAAGTGAGAACCTCCAATGGTCACATATGGCAGCGACGCTCACAATGCCACTTACAAAAGATGAAATTCACTTGAGAGGTTTCCTGCGACAACCTTGAATGAAACACTTGTTGTTAATATATGTTCTATGTATGAGTTAGCATTTGTAAATCATTTTGATCTTTGGAAGACCCTCAGTAATTGGATTGCACATATCGCTCCTGACGATTTCGATTCTTCATGCACTCAAATTCAAGGGGAAAAAATAAAATAGAAAAATTTTGTAGGCTTTTGCAACTGCCAGCAACCTCTCCGCAAAAGTACCATGGTGACACTATAAGTCATTTTTGCGAGTGTGCCCCAATTCAACCAAAGAGAGAATTAAGCCTTTTTAGCAGACATGTGTGGTTGCACATAACAATCAAATTTGGAACCTAAAAGTGCTCTTGCTTAAGGATTTTTTTTTAATTGAAAAAAGATTAATTAATCTTACCAATGTGTTTAACTTTCATCTTTTTTCTTTGTAGCTTGTTTAACACTTCCATATTCTTTTTAAACCTGTATGATGACTACAATGAACATTTCCATAGAAGTTTCAAAGAAGATCACATTGTGGTTATTAAAAAAATCTTCTATAATTCTTAATAAAATTGAATGATGTTCAATGGTTTGAGATGGATCTCTTTCGATCCTTCTTTTTCCTGTTGATCTTCATTGAACGAATGTTGAGAGGTATCTATACATGCATGAGAGGGAAGGGGTTCACGGCTAACCCTAAGCTTAGCTTCGAAGTTTCCAAGTGTCCTACTTTTACTACACATATGCAAGGTTAATTGTGGATAAAGTAGAATTCTAATGTGAAAACGACTGATGGTATCTCAATACTCACCCTCAAGTTGGAGCATACAAGTCTAAAATGCCCAACTTGCCCTTCAAGAATTGAAACTGGCTTTTGCCGAGAGTTTTAGTAAAAATATCTGCAGGTTGGTGTTTGGTCCCAACATGGGCCAATGTAAGTATGCCGACTTCAAGTTTCTCCCGAACAAAGTGGCAGTCAATTTCAATATGCTTTGTTATCTCGTGGAACACAGGATGCGAGCGATATGTAATGCCGTCTGACTGTCGCAGTAAAGTTGCATAGGACAGGAGAAGATGCCCAAAGATGCTAGAAAGGACCTTAACCAGACCCATTCACTAGTAGTAAGTGCCATGGAGCGGTATTCTACTTCAGCTGAAGATCAGGATACAGTTGGTTGTTTCTTGCTACGCGAAGAAATCGGTGATCCTCCTAGCATGATAAAATAGCCAAAAAGTGATTGTCGTGAGATATGACATGCTCCTTAGTTGGAGTCACATAAACCAATCAACTGAAGATTGTTGTCGAATCGAAGTAAAATCCCCTTATCTGCAATACCCTTCAGATACTGTAATACTCATCGTGCAGCAGTCATATGCTCTTCGCGTAGTGCATGCATGAATTGCGCGAGGATGTGTACGGCATAAGTGAGATCGGGCCTGGTGATGGTAAGATAAATTAGATGTCCAATGAGCCGTCGATATGGAGTCACTACTAAAAATTCTCTATTTTTCGACGGATTTTTCGATCGAAAAAGTAAGTTTTTTGGTCAGAAAATTCATTTTTCCACGGATATTCTGACCAAAGATGTCCGTCGGAATAACCCGGATCGGGAAGGGGTTCCGACGAAAATTGTATTCCGTCAGAACAATTTCGACGGAACGAGGTGACCGTCGGAGACCCCTTCCGATGGACCTCTGACGGAAATTCATGTGTCCGACGGAACTATTCAGTTGGATGCTTCGGGTTTTTTTTGAAAAAAATTTTCCAGGAAAAAATTTTAAAAACCCAGGAAGTTCGTCGAAATTCCGTCGGAGTCCGTCGGTAATTCCGTCGAAATTTTTACAATTTATTTAAAAAATAAAAAATATAGTACTGAACTACAAAAACATTTTTCAATGTATCTAATACATAATAAATTCTCATCATTGATGTTAAATTGATATTAGCATTAAATTATGCTTTATTAATAAAAAATTATATTCTTTAACAATAAAGTACAAAAGTGAGAACAAATTATCATGTTAACAAACTAACATCAACGTAACAAACTAACTAAACAAACTATTAAATTTCCATAATTACATGCAAACTAATTATACAAATTATTAAATTCAATGTATATACTTAATTAATTACAAATTTGTATAAATTACATAAGAGAAAACCTTCTCAAAAAGTCGACGACAAATGACGGTGAGAGGAGGTGATGGCGGCAAGCGGTGGTGAGGAGATGGCAAATGGCGGTGCTCCCTCTCTCCATCTCTATCTTTTTTACGAAGTGAGCAACGAAAAAATGAAGTGTGGGCAAGTTTTATAAGAGAATTTCCGATGAAATATGCTGTCGGAATATTCAAAAAATTTGAAATTTTCTCTCCATTCGACTCGGGGTTAAAAAAATTTATTTTCCGACGGAATATTCCTTCGGAAATTCCATCGGAACCCGAAGGAATTCTGATGGTTTGGGGTTCCGATGGATTTTTCCATCAGAATATTCAAAAAAAAATTATTTTCCCTCCTTTCAACTCGAGGTAAAAAAATTCCTTCCGAAAATTTTTTTATTTTCTGATGGAAATTCGTTGGAATTCCAGCAAATTTTTATGAATCCGTCGAATTTCTGTCGGAGATTCCAATAGACCTATATTCCATCGGAATAAGCCAAATTTTTAGTAGTGAGTGGAATCAACAAGAAATTTTCCGTGGGCCAGTGCGAGGTGATGGTTTTGTTCCATGGGAAACTTAACACGCTTAGCTCCCAACAGGCCACACTCATCAATAATTTTCAAGGCGTATTTTCTTTGACTGAGAAATAACCTTGTGGACCTCTAGCTACCTCAATGGCCAAAAAATATTTTAATGGGCCCAAATCTTTAATATTAAAGCATGTGTTTGGATAGTCTTTAAATTGTGTACATGCTGTAGTATTATTTCCTGCAAGCACAATATCGTCGACATAGACTAAGACACCCATAAAGGTGTCACCTTTGCAATAGGTGAATAGAGAGTAATGGGCATAGGAGCGCACAAATCCATAGTCACACAGTTTGGAAGACAGTTTGGCGAACCACTGTCGGGGTGCTTGTCGCAATCCATAAGGAGACTTCTTGAGGCGACAAACTTTGTCCTCAACACGTCCTTTATGCCCTGGAGGAAGCCTCATGTAGACTTCTTCATTGAGATCGCCATACAAAAAGGGATTATTGACGTCCGGTTGATGCAATTTCCAGCCTTTTGCGATGTCCACTGCTAAGAAGCAGCGTACACTGGTCATCTTTGCAATAGGTGCAAAAGTCTCATTATAGTCAAAACCTTCAATTTGATGATTACCTCGGATAACTAAGCGTACTTTATATCTTTCAATGGTACCATCGGATTTATATTTTACCCAATAGACCCATTTGCAGCTAATGGTTTTTTGCCAGGTGGAAGACTTTCAATTGTCCAAGTATCATTGTTTTCCAAGACCTCTATTTCTTCGGCCATGGCGTGTTGCCAATTTTTATTTTGAACAGCTTCGTGATAAAATCTTGGTTCTACTACTTTAGTAATAGCCGCTAAAAACTATTGATGAGAAGATGAAAACCTTGTGTAAGTGACATAGTGTTTTAGGGGGTAACGCATACCTGAGGATGCCGTTGGAGGAGGTGGAGTAGGAGAGATGAGGTTCTTGGACCGAGTAGAATAGCATATGTACTGATCGAAGGGGTCTGGAGGTTTGCGGATTCGATGTCCTCACCTGGGCTCTCTGTCCAGTGTGATGGGTGGAGTGAGAGGAGGTGAATTGGGCTCCTAACCCAAGTCTATCGCCACAGTAGTTATTGGGTCAGACAATTCTGGTTGGACCACTTCTGGTTGGGTCGTCGACTGTCCATGGGTTAAGTTGCTGATGTCTTCTATAGTCTGGTCTGTGGGCAGCATAGTTTGATGGCTCCCCCTTATGTCAAGCCTAGAGGAAACAAGGAGCAGATCTGCTTAGGATGGGTCCGTTGGAGTTGGAGCATCTGATACTCGACTTGTGGTGATGAGCCCAGATTTCCTTCAACTCGATTTCCTGGCATCGTTCCTATCATCAATTGCTCCTCTTTAAAAGGAAAGAATTCTTTATGGAATACAACATCTAGACTCTCAAAAAAATCTTTTGTTTCTAGATCATACAACTTCCAAGCTTTCTTGCCATACGGGTAACCTATAAATATGCAACGCCTACTTCGTGATGCAAACTTATCACCTCCTGTTACTTGATTTTAGCATAACACAAACTACCAAAGACCTTAATGTGATCATTCATGGGCTTTCTTTGATAAATAATCTCATAAGATGTTTTTCCTCCCACCAATTTACTAGGGGTTCGATTTATTAATTATGCTGCTATAAGTGCACATTCCCCCCAAAACTCTAAAAGAAGGAGGCTTAGAACTAAAGCGCCTGAGCTACATTTAGTATATGCTGATGCTTGTGCTCTACACGTCCATTCTGGTGAGGAGTATTCACACAACCAGTTTGATGTGTGATCCCCGTCTCTCGATAGAAGTCCTTCATAGGCTCAGACTTAAATTCGGTCCCATTCTTTGTTCTTATTACCTTCACTTGCTTGTTAAATTGGGCTTGAACCATAATGATAAAACTTCTTAAGAGGAGTCCTGCCTCACTTTTCTCTTTCATCAAATACAACCAAACTCCACGACTTAGATCATCAACTAAGGTCATAAAATAGTGAGCTCCACATGAGGAAGGCACACGATATGGCCCCCATATATCACAATGCACAATTTCAAATAATTCATGAGCTCTACTTTCAGTAATTGAAAATTGCTACCTATTTCGCTTAGCACGAAAACAAGCATCACATACATCTTTATTTTCATTAACATAAACTGGAAGATTTGATGGGTGTCCCATTCTTCTGTGCCACAAATCCCGTAATCGAACTGCATTATTTGACCCCTCCACGATGCTCTACTATAGTAGTAAACCCCGTCTCATTGCTCACCCACTCCAATCGGCGTCCTCGAAATACAGTCCTGTAAAACACAATGATCGTCAAAAAATGTCACACTATAATTTAAGTCTTTCGCAATCTTAGAAATTGACACAAGATTACAACTGAGTGTGGGCACCAATAACACATTTTTTAATTTTGTCGCATTATGTAAATTCACCACTGCTTGTTTACTGGAGATGGTTTAAGTGCCATTGGGCAAATCAATCATTACTAGCGTTGTGGCCCGGGTCTCTGAGAGTGGGTTCGAATCACCGGTCATATGAGCCGAAGCCCCTGATAAACCTCTATTTTGACATCTTTTTAGCTCTTATTTGGTCCCAATTTTTCACTGTTTCTATGATAAATCTGGATGAGAAAGGATCAAATTCACCTCATTGGATTTAATTGTGCTTATGATGTGGTTTGTTTGTACTTTCAGGAGGAATCTTTGGATCTTGATAGAAATGACGACTTTGGCAATGAATTACGAGGAGATTGAGGTCTAATGAAGCCCCGAGAGCCAAAGGAAGATGGGTAAAAGAGCACATGACCGTGCTGGCTACTGGGAGCACACAGTCGCCTGTGCGTCTAAGCACGACCGTGCGTCGGCCCGCTGTCGCGCGACTTAAGTGATTTTTTCAATAGTTTTTGGGACATACTTCAGTTTTTCTTTTGAAAGTACTCTTCTTAGGCGATTTCTAGGGTTTTGTTAGGGAATTTTCTTGAATGCCTTTTGGATTGAATTCATTGCAATTGAAGATTGTTCTACTACCACACGACGATTAATTCAAGTTTATCTCTTGATTCTCTCCCTCCCCTTCATTGTTATTTTAGGGTTTTGGTCGAATCATGTTTAATGAATTGGGATTTGTGATTGTTGCTTTTGAAATGATTCATGGCTAATTCCCCAACTTGAGTTGGGATTGAAACCGATTATGTTTTGTTGAATCAAAATCTAGCCCCAACCCCGTACTTTCCTCACGCTTGCATTCATGATTTCTGCTGTGCACACCACATGCTTGATGAAATGTCTGAGAGGGTGTTTATCTTTTAGTATTCGGGTTTAGGGGAGTGTCGAAAGACGGAACCTTTACTTAACGCGACTCAGTAGACAATTAGGATTTTAATATGAAAATAATTAAGGTTCTAATTGAGATTCGAGATTGTAGATCTTGTAATCCTACGATTTTAGTCCCATAAAAACAGGAGACTACAATTCTAGGATTAGTCGTTTACCCTTGAGAGAGGGAGGAGATGGGCTTAGCTGGCAATCTATCTACTCTTGATTCATGCTTGAGACTGTTTGATAGGGTTAGCAATTGGTTCAGCTAGCATAATTGTACTGATAACTCAACCTAGGTGCTTTAATACTCCGCTTTCTCATTCAATCTTTTAGTTGTTAACATTCCCATAGTTGAAATATAAACTCACAAGTTGATTGGCCTAGACTGAGTAGTCAAATTAGTTACAGTAGTTAGAAGCAAGTTCCCTGTGGACACGACCCGTACTTATTAGTTGCTAGCTACAGTTACGCCCTGCACTTGCGGTATAAATTTAAGACGCACAAGTTTTTAGCGCTGTTGCTGGGAAACTTGCGCCTTCCAATATCAGAACTGATTCGAATACTCTAGACTAGGCTTTCCTTTTTTTTCCTTTTCTTTTGTTTTAATTTATAATTCTTCCTATTTTTGCTAAAAACTGTTTACGCCATGGTAGTGTTTGCTTTTGTATGCGCAGGAGGAGTCAAAGGGATCAAGACCTTATCCCATTGGATCTTGAGATTGAAGCAGCAGCTCGCAGGCTTAGCGGAGAAGCGAGAAGGAGGAAGAAAGCAGAAGCAGCGATGGTAGGGCAAGACCAGAGGGTGTTGCGCGATTACGCCCCGCCACAAGCGTTGGGTATCACATCGTCTATTGTGAACCTGATGGTTAAAGCCAACAACTTTGAACTCAGTCCTGCGCTCATCACCTTCGTGGAGCGGGACCAGTTCGGCGGCCACCCCTCGGACAACCCCAACGTGCACTTTCGTAAATTCTTTGCGAAGTGTGACACCATCAAACTCAACGGGGTGACCAACGATGCGATTCAAGTGAGGCTCTTCCCATTCTCATTGAGGGATAGGGCCAGTAACTGGCTGCAGAACGAGGAGCCCAACTCGTTCATCACCTGGAAGGCTCTCTCAAAGGCTTTCCTCAGCAAATATTTCCTATTTGGCAAGACTGCCAAGTTGAGGATGGACATCACATCCTTCACTTAGCAGGATGGAGAGTCCCTGTACGAGGTATGGGAGAGGTTTAAAGACCTCTAACGGCAATGTCCCCATCACGGAGTTCCTGACTGACTCCTAATCCAAACATTCTATGATGGGCTGGAGTGGTCAGTGAAAATTTCTATCGATGCCACAGGAGGGTGCTCTCATGGGCAAGTCTATTGAAGCAGCGAAAGCATTGTTGGAAGAGATTACTTCCAACAATTATCACTTACCGAGTAAGAGAGCCACCCCCAAGAGGGGCGGTGGCAGACACGAGGTAGACGCTGGGACACTCCTGGCCAGCAGGGTGGATGCCCTAGCACGGTGATTGGATAGAGTGGCTACTCCATCAGTCACTTCTGCGGGGTCATCAATGGGGGCCTATGCGTATTGTGAGGCCTGTGGTGCACAGGGTCATACCTCCGTTGAATGTTACAATACTCCTCCTAGTATTGAACACGTCAACGATTTCCATAGCCATAACCCTCCACCACAAAATAACCCCCTTCCACCAGCTATAGCCAGGGTTGAAAGAGTCACCCAAATCCTCTTTATAAGAACCCCAACCCTCACCTCCAGAGTTCTGTCCAACCACCTAGTTTTCACAATAGAGCTCCCTACAATCCTGCCCCTCCTCAACCCACATCACATCTGGAGAGTCACATGGAGCATTTCATAGTTACTCAAACCAAGACTAATGAAAGTCTTGGTGAATCGATCAATTTATTGACCTCTAGGATCGATGCTATGGCTGCCCATTATAAGACAATGAATGCCCAGATCGCTCAGATCACTCAACAGATGAGCCACCTTTCTCGGCCTTAGGGGCATCTTCCAAGTCAGATCGAGACTAACTCCCGAGGTCACGTCAATGCCATCTCTACGATGAGAAAAGGGTTAGAGGAGAGCCCGGTGATGGCTCTCCAGGAGGTAGTTAAAGTTCTTGATTCTGCAGGAACAGATAGGAAGAAGAAAGAAGAGAATCTGAGTTATGCTGGGAACC
The DNA here is from genome assembly GCA_029747015.1 of Carnegiea gigantea. Classification (NCBI taxonomy): domain Eukaryota; kingdom Viridiplantae; phylum Streptophyta; class Magnoliopsida; order Caryophyllales; family Cactaceae; genus Carnegiea; species Carnegiea gigantea. The sequence goes on along the minus strand of JAKOGI010000016.1, from coordinate 802,580 downwards.
ATAGTCCTCCACCTCCCGCTCGTACTTACCAGCCCCCAGTGCCTTTCCCTCAGAGACTGACATGGTCTGAGCCATCTCAGCTTGAACCTAGATTCGCGCTATTCCTGGATATTCTACGCCGAATCTATGTCAGTAGCCCCTTCCTAGAAGCTCTCAAGGACGCACCTACCTATTTGAATTTTTTGAGAGAGCTTCTGTCCAAGAAGGGAGACCCTAGGGATGCTTCAGTGGCCCCATTGGAGAATACTGCAGCGCATTTCTACAAAAGCGGTCGCCTTCCAAGCTGTAGGATCCCATCAGCTTCTCTATCCCATGCTGCATAGGAGATATGCAGATTGAGAGAGCCCTTTGTGATCTGGGCATGAGTGTAAGCTTAATGCCCCTCTCTCTCTGCAAGAAGCTGCATCTACTGGACCTCAAGCCCACCACATTAACTATTCAGCTAGCAGATTACTCCACCAGGCAACCTGTTGGCATTCTGGAGGATGTTTCCGTCTAGGTGGGCAAGTTCTTCATCCCATGTGACTTCGTCATCTTTGACATGGATGAGAACTTCCCAGTCAACCTCATATTAGGTCGACCGTTCCTTGCGACTGTGGGGGCGGTGATCGACGTGTAGGCCGGCACCATGTCCTTCATGATAGGCGGTGAAAGGGCCGAGTTTCATTTCCTTTCACCCACACCACTACCCACCCTTGGTGCCCCTCTGCTCCTGCAACCCCTCCTCTTTTCAGCCCTTATCCAACCATTTTTGGAGTCGAGTTGAGTGATTGGGATGGAGGACCGCATATGAGGACGATAGTCTTGCCCTCGCCCCCTCCATTGACTACTCCAACTTTTAGAGGGCCTTATTCCGAGGGAGACACTTCTTGGGCAGTGCTGACTGCTGATTTCTGCCATGGGAAGGTGTTGGATGCCCCACTATACCGCATTTTCACCACCTCACCTTCCCCCATGTCGTCGTCATCTCACTCCTGAGGTAAGTGTCAAGCTTAAGATCTAAAATAAACACTTCTTGGGAGGCAACCCAAGGCATTTATTGCTTTCAAAAAAAAAAAACCAAAAAAAACAAATAACAAATAACAAAAACTAGTGTCACCCTTCTCCCTCCCCTTTTCACCCTTGGTTCCCTGCGTTTACCCCTTCCATTGTTCTTTTTCCGCATCCTTTTCATTGAAGACAATGAAAGTCTCAAGCATGGGGGGATGCGCTTACAGTTCTTTGGGTAAAATTATGGACTTGGGGCGCGAGATGAATGATATCACTTGCATTGGCATCATATAGATAGGACCTCATATGGTTTCACTAGGATTGTTTTTACATTTTTTCGTTTATTAGAGCATGTAGTTTAGAGCATATAGGCTAGATTTTGCATCTCAGAAAGGAGAAATAATCGAGCAAGGTGTCCTTAAGATTTCCAGGTATGCTTCTTGCCCTTCTCTTCGTTATCCCTTATATCCTTTACCGCTTTCTTAGTTAGATTTATTGCTTTTTAATAAAGGTATACGAAAATTCCTCTTATGAAGAGAACACAAGGGATGATGATTGATTGATCTGGTTGAGTTGTGTGTTGAAATGTGGCCTGTTATGGTGTGAACTTTTGTGAATTGCGCTCTAACATTGCCATCTGTATTTCCTCTGCCCTATGTTGTATGTCATATTATCCTTGAGACTCATGTGATTTGGCTTGATTGACCTCGATAAGTGGGACATACCTTGGAGCAAGTTGTTGGACTATGGTAGATTTACCTGTGAGACTTTGAGCCTAATTACTATTCATTGTATATATTCTCGTACTTTCCTTCACGTGTAACTCATCCAGGATTGCATCTCTAGAACTTAGTCTTATTATCTTTGAAATTGCATTTAGCATGTGCACGTGTCAATATAATTGAGGTAATTTTTGTTTTATTTAGCCACATGAGCCAAAAAGTCACCCATTAATATGTACTACCCTCTTTGCTAGCCCTTTGTGCCTTTCCCCTTATCTTTGTTGTTGTCCCCTACACATTACACACTTGGCCTATCGATATTCTCTATATCCTTGTCAAGATCTAGTGGAGTTACACTTCCATATTGAGTTGGGTCTGCTTCGAAGGTTAGTTCACCTTGGGTACGTTATTAGTGGCTTGTTTGGGGGGATTCGTGATTCGAGTTTGTATTTCCCATGCCTTTCTCCTTTCAAAGAAAAGAAATAGAAATGATGAAAAAAGAGGAAGCAAAGAAAAAGAAAAGAAAAATGGAAAGGAAAAGAAAAGAAAGAAATAGAAAAGTTGTGAATGAAGTGATTGGCATGAGGGCAATGCGATAAGATTGCTTAACTCTTCCCTTGAGGTTTTTGTGGGGTTGGTTGCTCAATTTTTAATTGTGGTGTGAAGTTGTTGTTTCGACATTACTTGTGGAAGTATTTTTTGATCCCTAATCTTTTGACTATTAGCTCTACTCTTCCCAAATTTATTCCACTTTTCACCCTTTACCTTTGGCCCTATTACATCCTTTCTACAAGCCCTCATGATTGGCATATTGCACTTTGTATTAGGTGGTAGAGAATCGAGAGCTCTATCAAACTTATGGTAGTTTGCTTGATTGGATAAAGTATTGAGTGCACCCTTGTTATATATTCTAAACACATTGAGGGAAGTGTTCTACTTTATTCTAAAGTGAGGTTCTACCGGTCTTGCTTACTCACCACTTATTGAGGAAGGTTTTGTCTTGCTATGTGCTTCAATATTGGGGTATTTGATGTATTGCATTTGTTAGGGGGCTTCATGAATAGGAGTGTACGTGTCTTATTGAGATTGTTTCGCACCTTGACTTGGATGTCCTTAATGCATGATTCAACTTGATCTATCAATTATTTATCTCTTGCCTGAGGAGGCGTGTGACTAGGGTTTTATCTCCCTCTTTGGTGTTTCATGAGCTAGTCTTGCTTGGGGACAAGTAAGAGATAAGTATAGGGGAGTGATAAACCTCTATTTTGACCTCTTTTTAGCTCTTATTTGGTCCCTATTTCTCACTGTTTCTATGATAAATCTGGATGAGAAAGAATCAAATTCCCCTCCTTGGATTCAATTGTGCTTATAATGTGGTTTGTTTGCACTTTCAGAAGGAATCTTCAGGTCTTGATAGAAAGGACGACTTTGGCAATGAATTACGAGGAGATTGAGGTCTAATGAAGCCCCAAGAGCCAAAGGAAGATGGGTAAAAGAGCAGGAGTGCACAGCTGTGCTACAGAGGCCGAAACTGCGCACTGGCTGGCTACAGGGAGCGCACGGTTGCCCGTGCGTTGGCCCGCTGTCGCGTGACTTAAGTGATTTTTCCGATAGTTTTTGGGACATACTTCAGTTTTTCTTTTGAGAGTACTCTTCTTAGGCAATTTCTAGGGTTTTATTAGGGGATTTTCTTAAATGCCTTTTGGATTGAATTCATTGCAATTGAAGATGGTTCTACTACCACACGACGATTAATTCAAGTTTGTCTCTTGATTCTCTCCCTTCCCTTCATTGTCATTTTAGGGTTTTGGTTGAATCATGTTTAGTGAATTGAGATTTGTAATTGTTGCTTTTGAGATGATTTGTTGCTAATTCCCCAACTTGGGTTGGGATTGAAGCCGATTATGTTTAGTTGAATCAAAATATAGCCCCAACCCCTTACTTTCCTCACGCTTGCATTCATGATTTCTGCCGTACACACCACATGCTCGATGAAATGTTTGAGAGGGCGTTCATCTTTTATTATTCGGGTTTAGGGGAGCGTCGAAAGATATGACCTTTACTTAGGGCGGCTTAGTAGACAATAAAGATTTTAATATGAAAATAATTAAGGTTCTAATTGTGATTCGAGATTGTAGATCTTGTAATCCTACAATTTTAGTCTAGGGATGGCATGGGGCGGGTTCGGGACGGGTTGAGCTATACCTGCACCCATACCCATTTTCAAAAGTCATACCTATATTTATACCTATATCCATCGAGTTTTGGATGGTTGTACCCATACCCATACCCATCGGGTTTTTCGGGTTTACGGGTTTTATTCGGGTATATATAGAGTGCGTAAAGTATCACCCATATTCAACCCATATTTGCATACACGGTATATTTGATTAGCAATTTCAAGCGATGCTACTAAAATTCATATCGGATAAACTCACGGAAGTTCAAAATATAAAAAAAATTTAATTTTTCATTTCTACATAAATAAACACTATACACTTAGAGTTTCATGCCAAACATTTATTTTTGAATTTTACCGTATTTTGGTCGCCTTTTATTAGCAAATCGGGTACACAATCGGGTACGGGTTTTAAGAATCCATACCCATACCCATATCCATTTTCAAACGCAATACCTATATCCGCCCCATACCCATTTTTTTAGTAAGTTTTCGTAACCATACCCGCTGTAAATGGGGCGGGTTCGAGGCGGATTTTTCGGGTTAGGGTGTAACTCCCATCTCTATTTTAGTCCCATGAAAATAGGAGACTATAGTTCTAGAATTAGTCTTTGACCCTTGAGAGAGGGAGGAGATGGGCTTAGCTGGCAATCTATCTACTCATGATGCATGCTTGAGAGTGTTTAATGGGGTTAGCAATTGGTTCAGCTAGTATAATTGTGCTGATATCTCAACCTAGGTGCTTTAATACTTTGCTTTCTCATTCAATCTTTTAGTTGTTAACATTCCCATAGTTGAAGTATAAACTCACGATTTGATTGGCCTAGATTGAGTAGTCACATTAGTAATAGTAGTTCGAAGCAAGTTTCCTGTGGACACGACCCGTACTTGGCGGTTGCTAGCTACAGCTATGCCGTGCACTTGCGGTATAAATTTAAGACAAACAGCCCCACTGTCAAGCATCCAAAGACTATTAACCGTAAGCTTTTCATTTTCAGGTTTAGATGGTTCGATCAGGCTCATAAGTCGTTGAACCTGCTCAGATGTAAGACTAGGTATCAAGAGTTGGTTTATGGTGCTGGCCTTGGCCGTCGATGAGGGACTCGCTGCCACAGCATAGGTGCCTTCTCGACCTTCGCCTCTGCCATGGTATTCGCCAAGTCGTCTACCTCGATTGCCTCTGTTTTCACGCTCTCGACCTCGTCCGCATGAACTCCAATCGGGTGGGTCCCCGATTAGCTCGAAACAGCCTTCCTCCTCGTGCCAGTATTTTCCGCGGTGTCTACAAGTCCCTTTCTCTCGTGCAGCTGTTCCGGTTCTGCTATGGCTGCTACTGTTGCACCGATATTTGACCTCATTTTATCCCTTATTTGACCAACTTTTTCATGGTTTTCATGTCGAATCTTAAGGAGAAATGGTCAAATTTACCTCTTTCGGTTCATAATATACTTATTTGATTAGTTTTCTTGTTTTCTAGAAGTTTGGCCAAAGAAATAAGAAACTCACCAACTTTGATAGGGAATGAGGCATTTGGGATGCATTTCGAGGTGGAATAGAGGTCTGACAAGCCGCGGGAGTAGAAGGAAGCAGGTTGGAAGGTTGCACGACCGTGCCACAAGGAAGCACGGCCGTGCCTGGCGGCCAGAGACCATGCACGGCCAGGCGCACGGCTGGCCGTGCGCCTGGGCACAGCCGTGTGTCGGGTCTGCTTCCGCAATATAAACGCCACTTCGACCAGTTTTACAGCCGGTGGCACGATGGGTCGCTTGGGGCTTCTCTCTGGCGATTTCTAGAATAGCTTAGGATTAGGTTTTAGCCAAATAAAACCTCAATAAGGGGATTAGTTTAGGATTGAAGATTATAATCTTGGATTCAACCTTTGGATTTCAAGTTCCTTCTATCAATTCAAGACTAAGTTTTCTTCCCTTTCTCTCTTTATTTCATATGTTGTTCTTGTTTATGTTTTGCTAGTTTAATTCTTATATTTGTTTTGTTTAGTTTAAATGTTCAGTTTTTATTGTTAATTTATGATTGTTTAGTTGGTTAGATTTGATTTATTTCATTCTCTTTGTTCTCTTGTTCAAATTCATGTTCTTGTATGTTAGTTTAGGTTTTTATGTGTTTATGATGTTTAATTGATAGATTGTGTTGGCTTGGATTGTGATTAGCCTCTTAATGGCTAACTAGTCTTGTATTAGGCCTAACCATACTTAATCTATGCCTAGAATTTAGAGTTTTCTCTCACGCCCGCTAAGTGTTCGATGAAATGCTCGAAAGAGTTTTCATCCATATTTTTGGGCGATTGACTTATGCTGAGAGGTGAGGTCAATTAGCTAGTGTGGGAGAGAAAATAGCCGAGTTCGGGACATGAAAATAGTATCCGATTCGAGTTAGGTCCAGGGATTGCTAATTTTGTGGTCTAATTGAACTAACCCCATAAACATATGTGGTTAGACTAATTAGGCTAGCTCATGACCCTTGAGAGAGGGCTTGTGTGATCTTCGATGGTGCAACCGATCATCTTTAGTTCATAATGTAGTTTGGGTAGGATATGACTCGTCTCAATTAGTTGGTTCTTCCATTGATCAAATCACAACTCTAAGTCGCTTTTTTCTATATTTGTTAGCGTAGTTTAGTTTATCCTCTATCCCATTCGATTTTACCTAACTCGAGATGCTTTAGTTAGCTCTGGTAGTTGGAAATACAACTCCCTGCGGACGACACCCCAAGTACTCAATGATACACCTTGTCCTTGGGGTTTATAAATATTAGAACTTTTTCCCTAACAAGTTTTTGGCACCTTCTCGACCTTCGCCTCTGCCATGGTATCCGCCAAGTCGTCTACCTCGACTGCCTCTGTTTTCACGCCCTCGACCTCGTCCGCATGAACTCCAACCAGGTGGGTACCCGATTAGCTCGAAACAGCCTTCCTCCTCGTGCCAGTATTTTCCGCAGTGTCTACAAGTCCCTTTCTCTCGTGCAGCTGTTCCGGTTCTGCTATGGCTGCTACTCATCGCAAAGGCTGCTGCAAAGTCGAGTCTTCGTCTCTGGTGATCATCATATGCTTGTGGTTCCTCTTGGTGCACCATGTTGAACATCTTATCAAGTGAAGGTAGGGGCTCTATAGCAAGAATTCGTCCTCGGATATTCCCATAAACGTCATCAGTCAGCCCCATCAAAAACTGGTGGGCTTTTTCTTCGTCTGTCATCTTAATAAGTTGCTCACCTATTTTGCACTCGCACTTCCCACATGTACAACGTGGGAATCGCACTTGATTTTCCAGCTCGCTCCAGAGACCCATAAGCTTCGAATAGAATTCGACGACCTTCGACCCACCTTGCTTACATTCTGCAAGCTTCGTTTTGAGTTGGTGGATCTTAGATGTGTTAGACATCGCGTAGCGTTTTCACTACTAAAAAATGATCTTTTTTCCGACGGAAAAAGCAACATTTTTTGTCGGAAAATTAGTTTTCCGATGGAAATTCAGCCGACGGTGTCCGTCGGAATAAGGCCGATTGGGAATGTGTTCCGACGGAGATAGCAAGTCCGTCAGACTGCTTTTCCGACGAAATTGAGGGGTCGACGGACTCATCCGTCGGATGCAAACCATCGGAACCCGTCGATTTTCGTCGGAACCGTCGGAACAAGCCGGATTTATTTTAAAAAATAAACAAATAATACCAAACTATAAAACATTACCCAATGTATCTAAAACACAATAAATTTTCATCATTGACGTTAAATTGATATTAGCATTAAATTATTCTTCATTAATAAAAAATTATATTCTTTAACAACAAAGTACAAAATTGAGAACAAATTATCATCCTAACAAACTAACATCAACGTAACAAACTAACTATATAAATTATTAAATTTGCATAATTACATACAAACTAATTATACAAATTATTAAATTCAACGTATATACTTAATTAACTACAAATTTATACAAATTACACATGAGAAAACCTTCTCAAAAAATCGAAGATGAATAACGGCGAGAGGAGGTGATGACGATGGGATGGTGGCAAGCGGTGGTGGGGCGATAACAAGTGGCAGTGCTTCCTTTCTCTATTTTAAGAAATAAGCAACGAAAAATGAAGCGTGGGGCGAGTTTTAGACGAGAATTTCCGACGGATTTTTCCGTTGAAATATTCAAAAAAATTTGAATTTTCTTTCCATTCAACTCAGGTTAAAATTTTTTTTGAATTTTTTATTTTCCGACGGAATATTCCGTCGGAAATTCCATCGAAACCCGAATAAAAAAATTTGTTTTCCTCCATTCAACTCGAGGTAAAAAAAATTCCTTTTGAAATTTTTAAAATTTTCCGATGGAAATTATTTCCGTTCGATTCCGTCGGAATTCCGATGGAAAATGGGTACGTCGGAAAATCCGTTGGAATTCCAACGCATTTTCTGAATCCGTCGAATTTTCGTCGGAGATTTCAACGAACCTATTTTCTATCGGAATAAGCCGAATTTTTAGTACTGTTCAAATTTGTCTACATGAGCTTTGTGGTGTCAACATAGGCAATGCTAGTTCGAAGTTTAGGGTCGATAACGTTGAGTATCTAGGATCAAATTATCGAATTTGCCATCTCCCAGGCATGTAATTCGGTGGTGTCACCTTCATCCAGGGGCATGGGTTTTGTTATGGTGCCTTCTATGAATCCTAATTTATTTTTAGATTTAAGAGAGGTTCTAACTGCCTTTTCCCAAAGATTGCAATTTTTTTCCATCGAAAATTACGTTTGTGATCAAGGCCCCAGGTCCCTCAGAAAGGTGTAGGTAATAGGGTGAATGAGTTTCTATGACAAACTTCTTGTTAGTTATGGTTTAATTTCAGTTTTAGTTGCAAAAAGAAAGGCCTCTTGGCTCTGATACCATAGTAAAATTGAATGACGTTCAATGGTTTGAGAGTAATAAATAGATCTCTTTTGATCCTTCCTTTTCCCGTTGATCTTCATTGAACGAATGTTCAGAGGTATATATACATGCATGAGAGGGAACGGGTTCACGGCTAACCCTAAGCTTAGCTTCCAAGTTTCCAAGTGTCCTACTTTTACTACACATATGCAAGCTTAATTGTGGATAAAGTAGAATTCTAATGTGACAAGTACAACTGATGATATCTCAATAGTTTTCCCCATTCTTCATGACCTAATTAATCAATTCAACTTAATTATGATTACCTTAGTCCTACACGAAGTTTGTCAGGTAGGTCGACCATAGAGGCGATTTACCTCCTTAGAAAACTCATGGGTTTGTATAGAGATAGAAAAGTGGATCTCCACATGGTGTTCATTGACCTGGAGAAAGTTTATGATAGAGTCCCGCGTGAAGTATTGTGGAGATGCCTGGAGAAGAAAGGAGCGCGACCCTGGTACATCCGAGTTATTAAGGATATATATGCGGAAGGTAGGACGAGTGTTAGGACGCCAGGAGGGGTCACAAATGACTTCTTCGTTGGTATGGGCCTGCATCAGGGTTCCGCCTTGAGCCCTTTTCTTTTTACTCTAGTTATGGACGAACTTACGAGAGAGATTCAGGATGAGTTGCCTTGGAGTATACTTTTTACAGATGACATTATTCTTATTGATGAGACCAGACAAGGAGTTAATAACAAGTTGGAGCATTGGAGGCACTCTCTGAAATCTAGCGGTTTTAGAGTGCGTAGATCGAAGACGGAGTACCTTCATTGTTATTTCAGTGGAAGGGTAGATGCGAGGGGAGAAGTCACTCTGGATGGGAGGCCGATACCTAAGGTCGATAAGTTTAAGTATTTAGGCTCGATCATTCAGCAGAATGGGGATATTGACGAAGATATAAACCATCGAATGAAAGTTGGCTGGCAAAAATAGAAGTCTTCCTCAGGTGTGCTGTGTGATAAGAGGGTGCCACTTAGATTGAAAGGCAAAGTCTATCGCATGGTAGTTAGACCGGCCGGTTTTTATGGTTCGGAATGTTGGCCTCTCAAAAAGACGCAAGTTCAAAGACTAACGGTAGCAGAGGTGAGGATATTAAGGTGGATGTGTGGTTACACGAGGATCGATAGAATTAGGAATGGAGTTATCAGGGTCTTAGTTAAAGTAGCTCCCATCGGCAATAAGATGAGAGAATCTCGGCTCCGATGGTTTGGTCATGTGAAGAGGAGGAGTGTGGACGCTCCAGTGAGGAGATGTGAGAGGATCAACATCCCCGAAGGCAGAAGAGGAAGGGGAAGACCAAAGAAGAGCCTAGACGAGGTGATTAGAGAGGGCTTGGAAGTTGCCGGATTGACGGAGGACATGGCTCAAGATAGGAAGCTGTGGCGGGCTACGATTAAGACTGTAGATTGTGGAGAGTCGACCCCGTAGTTTTCTTCTGGTTGCATTGGCTTAGTTTTTTTTTTTTTTTTTTTGGGTATGTGGTGTTTGTATGCAGGTTGTACTGTCTTTCGAGAAGAGTTCTCGTTTGCTTACCATGGATGACCAGGTAAATGGCCTTCCTCCATAGCTTCAGCAACTGATCTTGTATGTATCTTTTATTTATCTCAGGCATCCCTTGCTATAGAATCTTTCTTCCATAAAATGTTTTCCTATTAAATGTTTTCGCAAAAGCTTTCTTATATAAAATATTTCCACCAAGCTCTTTTTGTGGGTCTCTTGGAATCAGCCTCTCTACGGGTAGCAATACCGGTAGGGGCAAGGTTGCCTACAGTTGGATCTCCCCAGATCCCGCGAAAACGGGACCCATACTAGGAGTTGTTATTGTTGTTGTTGTTAGTCCTACACGAACTTTGAACTTTAGAAAAACGAAGGAATGCAGTACTTGGATAAGCTTTTAAATAAAGGCCTACTTCAACATGTTCCTAATCACGAACCTTACTTTAAGTGTAAACTTCATAACTTGGTGTATGATCTCTATAGATGTACGTGTAGCAGCCGACCAATGTTAATTGCTGAATTATAGGGATTATCATAGTGTTCAGAGCAACATATCTGTCGTATATCCATGGATCACAAACTGAATAGATGTACATCCTTGAAAATTCCAAGTTCTTTGCAGAAAGTAGTGGGAAGTTGCGGAAAATTTTTTTAAGAGTGTCGCTAAATGTTCAAGTTCACACAATCTTATCACTTTGCAGGAACATGAAGACGAGTTTTCTTGTTTGCAGGTATTGGATTTAGACAATATTGATAATAGAGAATAGGTATAACAAAACAGAAATATCTGATAGTATATATTATAGCAAATGACTCCTTTTTTCTCCTGAAGTTACTTGAAACTGTGATCTCAAGGCTATGTTTTTTTTTTTTTTTTTTTTGGGTTGAAGATTATTTACAATGCATTGGGATTAATAAAGCACCGTAATTGTTGGGCAAGCTGATCTATTTGAAAAATCTAGACCTTTCTAAAAATGACTTAAAAAGCTTACAATATAAAGTACCTCCAACCTAGCTATTGTTGGGAAGCTATAGAGATGCCCAAAGATATGAAGAAATTGGTGGATACAAGTCATCTTCTATTAGATATTGACACTCTGCATATATGATATTTTCCTTGAGGTACTGAAAAATCAAGATGTTCGTCATCTTCTGTCACCTTCATGAACTTAATTCAGTTATAGATTTACCATGATGCTTAATTGGTGATTTTAGTGAAATGGATTCCTTGGCGGATAAAGTAGGGGTTCCTCACTTGCTCAACGGAAAATATTTAGGCTCTCTACATTTTTGCCAACCACTCGAATGCTGTCAATTGACTTCATAGGTAGACGGTGTGCTTGGAAGAAATGCTTACATGGTCACTTCATTTATGAACGACTTGACCGAGCAATTGCTATCAAGAATGGATGCAACTTTACCCGCAGGCAAATGCAACCCATGGACCATTCACTTGTTCTGATCATTGCTATACTGTTTTGAATACTGCAAATAAGTCAATTAACAAAACACATCCTCTATTTCGGTACCAAAACAATTGGCATTACTATGAAGAAACGCGACGTATAATCACAGCTAATTGGAATCATTTTATCCCAGGGAGTGCCTATGTTTGGTCTGGTAAAAAAGCTTAAGCTTATTAAGAAAGAGTTAAAAGTTTGGAGTTCCAAAGTCTTTGGCAATTTTAGGTCAAAAATCACTCTCAATGAACAGAAGTTGCTCTATGTTGAGGATCAATTCCTAAGGAAACCTGATAGCCACCGTTTTAATTCATTGTATGCCAGATTAATTAAACAAAGAGAAAAATTGCTACTCTTCAACCATCGATATTAGGAAAGTATGCAAGGAAACAATGGTTGACACATGGTGATAGAAACTTATAGTCTTTCCACCAAGTTGAAACTGCTAAAAAGCGAAAGCAAAACGTCATGCACCTTAAGGATGAGTCGGGACTTCAGATTCATGATCCCGAACTTATCCAACAACAATTTATTCAAGATTATACTGATCGTTTCTCTTCGACATCGGTCCAATCTTTTGTATGCCATGTCCATGAAGGCACCTTAAATAAGGTAGTCGTAAAGGATGACAACAATCTCTCCTCCTTAAGCCATTCACGGATGATGAAGTCCACGAAGCACTTTTTCAAGGTTCGAGGGCCAGATGGGTTTGGTGCTTCATTTTTCTAGCACAATTGGAAAATAGTCCAACCTCTACTCTGCAAAAGTGTTAAAGACTTTTTTGCATCTAGGAAATTACTTAAAGAAGTCAATCATACGCTTATTACTCTTGTTCCCAAAGTTAGCAACCCAGCGAAGACTAGCCAATACAGACCAATAATTAGCTTATGTAACACGGTTTATAAAATTATTTTCAAGATCCTTGTTAATTGAATGCGTCCGGTCCTGTTAAAAATAGTTAACCCTGTTCAAAGTGTCTTTATCCGGCATAGAGCTATTCATGATAATGTTTTGTTTGCCCACGAAGTTATGAATAAATTCAAACATATGAGAAGTCAAAAAGCATATATGGCTATTAAATTAGACATAGAAAAAGCTTATGATCGTGTTGAATGGGGGTTTTTTTTTATGAAAGTCACTTGGTGACCTTGGGTTTCATGAACAATGGGTTGTATGGTTTAAAGATTGCATCTCTACAGTCTCGTACTCTCTCAGCATTAATAGCTAGTCGTGCGAGTTCATTAAGTCGTATAGGGTCTCCGTCAAGGCGATCCTTTATCTCCATACTTGTTTATTTTTGTGTATGGAAGTTCTAGCATTCAGGCTGCAAAACACTACTAGAAAAAGGCTGTCTAACGACGAAGAAAACTTTCCTTAAAAAGCTAATTTTTGCTTGTTACAGATTTTACGGACCAAACAATCATTCGTCGTTGTTTGTCATTATTGGTCCCGTCGTTAATAGTTCTAACGATCACTTGAATATTTTCATTGTTATTGTCAATAAAGATGATAGAAGTTCTTGTCGTTATTAATCGTTATTACTTAATCAATAACTACGAATAATGCAACTATAACGACATAACTTTACGTCCTAAAAATCCTACGGTTGCAACTGTCTACTAATAAATAATTTATAATTAATCGCAATGAATTCGTGTCATTGATTTTGTGTTAAATTATTTATTATGTTAAAACTGATTATCAATGAAAAGTTCTAGCTTTGCTATACAAATATTAATAACCAAATTTATTATTTATTGCTTGGCTAATTTTCATGGCAATATATATGTTTTTGTAGATGGTTACAAGAATATGTGACGCAGAACCAGTAGAACTTGTAAGGCAATCAATGTAATTTCATTGATAAACTACAGATATAGATTACAACCTATGACCGATTAGCTTAAAGACATGCAATTATACACTATTGTCCCGACTGAAACGTATATGTCCGTAGTAATTAAGAATCGCAGTCACAATACACGAACTAACATCAACTAAAGCAAGGGGTCAACAATTCGAAGCATGCAGCGGTTCAACATCTTCAAGCACCTGAAAAAACAAGAAACACAAGTTAGAAGTGATCAGAAATTGGGGTAAAAGGCAATTACATATATAGATAATTTGATAAGTAATTAAATTTTTGAAGACAACATTAATTACATCATAAGAAACCAAGACCATGCCATAACCACTAGAATCAACTACGACCAATTCCATTTAGTATAACTTTGAGAGGATCAGCAAAGAAATTGAACCAGACCTTCGATTAGCTATTTAATTGAAGCAATAATCCCAAAAGTTTCGTGCTCTCTGCAGAGTTTGACACCAAGGGTTTTTGCTGATATATGAGTTTAGTTGGAGGACGGGGGGACGAAGGATAGTTTTGATATAAAAAAATTTTAAAAATGGAAGGATATTTTGATTTAAAGATAATTATCCCTCCTAATGAACTTTTGAAATTTGTCTATAATTTTTTTCCTTCGATGTTCCCTCCAAAGTCCAAATGGTGATTAAAGGATGTATTCCCTTTTAATGGTGTCAACAATGAAGTTATGCCAAGTAATAACGATGTTCTCATTTGTTCATTATCTAATGTTGATTTTCTAATATGATCAACGACCACATATAAAAGATTGTCGTTATTGATATGTTTCAACAATGAAGTTTACTAGCGGTTGTTAAAAAGTTATTTAGTAGTGAAAACAACCTAGTCTGTCTAGAAGTAGTTTCGGAATTAAGATTTCTGCTGTGGCTCCAAACCTCCCTTGTTTGTTCTTTGCTAATGATAGTCTGCTTTTTTATAAAGCGGACCGTCAAATAGCGCTAGCACTCAAGAAAGTTCTTGATTGCTTTTCTTCCCATTGGGTCCAATTAATTAACTTTCACAAGTTTGCAATCTTTTTCTCTAACAACACAACTCGAATGCAAAAATAGATTATTGCAAGTATTTTCCAAATACCGCAAATTAAGACAATCACTAGGCAAGTATTTGGGTTGCCCTTTGTTTGAAGGAAGGATAAGAAAGGAGTTGTTCATAGAGCTAGCAGATAAAACAGGGGAAAAAGTATCTGCATGGAAAGCATGCACGCTGTCTAGAGCAGGACGAGCAACCATAATCCAGTCAAACCTCAGAGCTCTAACGTCCCATACCATGCAATGCTTTAATTAAGTTACCAATGTCTACTGCAACCTAACTAGATCGTCTCAACCGTGATTTCTTTTGGAAGAATTAAGGAGCAACCTAACTAGATCGTCTCGACCGTGATTTCTTTTGGAAGAATTAAGGGGCAGAAAAGGGGTTGCCCAGTCATGATATTATGTTGAGTTTTACCCTATTGTTAATCGGGGGCAAAAAAAAAAAAAAAAGCATTTGTGCCGCTGTCAAGCAACCCAACGTAAATTTGCTCCACTTTGCTGGGAAAAGAGAGTACTATGCCTGCATTGGTGTCAGGGAAATCCAAATCAACAAAACAGGAGCACATTCCAAATTGGAAGTCCAAGAGTCATTGAATCAATCTTTGAATGGACTTTGAATTTTTAGTAGACTTTGAAATTTAATTTGCTATTATCGAAAAGTGGATGTCTAGAAAATGTGGTACTCGATTTATTTTAAAATCAAAATCTATCCCGTCTGTGAGTAAAAATTGGTCACAATTCAAAGAACCAAAAAGAAAAAACCAATTGTCATAAAAAGGGATCACAATTTATGAAATTAATTAGCTGTGACTAGACATCTGAAGTGTCTTGTCTTACCATATAACATATATCTTGTCACAAATTATATATTTCTTAAGCGTTTTACCTTAATCTAAATTAGAATGTATAGAGTTTAAAATATTAAATTTATGACACTTATAATTTGTTAACAATTATAAACTTTTAGTATTATCAGCTATTCTGATGAGTACAAATAACAATATAATCGAATCACCTTTATCTCAAAAGTCGTAATTTAAGAAGCATTGATATCAGCTATCTAGCAACCCCAGACTAAGTTTGATCTACTTTATTGGAAGGTGTTGGGTTTTATGGCCCAAAATCTCGGGTTTCGGCACGGGGAGCCCATGCTGCACAGACACGGGCGTGCCAAGACGAAGAGCCGAAGACGAGAGGGACAGAAAATTGGCACGGGGGCACCGTGCCATATGGCACGGTCGTGCCATGTGGCACTGGGTGACCGTGCCACGTGGCACGGTCGTGCCTCGGGTCTTCTCGCCGCCGCTTTCGGATGGCGGCTAGGGTTGCGCTTTGGTGACGGTTTTTGGAAGGTGGTAGCTAGGGTTTTCAGGGGGAAACCCTACCTCGCAGACCCTATATAAAGGGGGTCTAGGGCCTTGTTTCAAAACACTTCAGTACTCATAAACACATTGAGAGGTAAAAGTCGTTTGTGAGAGATTACAATAGAGAGATTGTAATTCTGCTATTTGATTGAATCACTGAGGTGATTGTGATCGTGGTGTACTTTCCTGCTCATAGTGAATTGCTCTGGTGCTGTCGCCGTCCGTGGTTTTTCCCACATTGGGTTTTCCACGTTAAATTCCTGTGTTCTTGTTCTCTTCCTATTGTTCTGTTGTTTGTGATTGGTTGAATTTCTGATTTTCTATTGCATCCTATCGCTTCCGCTATACTGTTATTCTGATATTAATCCTAACAAGTGGTATCAGAGCTCTGGTTATAGGATGTCTTCTATCATGAGGGTAGATATTCAGAAATTCGATGGGGAGATTAGTTTTAATCTCTGGAAGGTGCAGATGAGAGCAGTTCTCATTCAGCACGGGTTGTGGAACGTTCTGAAGGGACCTCATGTCAAACCCGAGAAGACAACAGATGAGCAATGGGCTGAAGAACAGAAGAAGCGACGTGGGTCGTTGACGGAGGACGAATGGGAGGAACTGGAGCTGAAAGCGGTTTCAGCCATACAGTTGTGCTTGGCACCACATGTCTTGCGAGAGGTGCTTGATAAGACAACTGCGGTGGATCTTTGGGCTCGGATGGAGGAACTCTACATGACGAAGAGTCTCGCCAACAAGATCCGTTTGAAGGAAAAGTTGTATACCTTTTGTATGGCTGAAGGTACCCCTGTCCAAAAGCATTTGAATGAGTTTAACTCTATTCTTGTTGACTTGGAGAGTCTAGATGTGAAAGTTGAGGATGAAGGATAAGGCTATTTTGCTTGTTGTGTCGTTACCCCCTTCTTATAAACACTTTAAGGAGATTATGCTATATAGTAATTCTAATACTATATCGTTTGAAGATGTTAAGTCAAACCTGTTGTCTAAAGAGAAGTTTGATCTTGACATTCATGATTCTGCTGAAGGATTAGCAGTAAGGGGTACAACAACTGAAAAGGGGAACGGTAATAGGAGTAAGAACCGTTCTAAGTCTAAAAATCCTCATGCTGGTAAGACCTGCAATTACTGTGGTAAATTGGGTCATATTATTGCTAACTGCTGGAAACTGCAAAAGAAGAAGGAGAAAGAGGAAGATAATTCTGAGGAGCCTGCTGAAGCTTCATTTGCTGAATCTGATTCTGATGGGGACGTTCTGTTTGCTACCTCTACTGAAGGGGGGAGCGATTCTGATTAGATTCTTGATTCTGGGTGTACCTATCATATGTGTCCTCACAAGGACTGGTTTTCAACATATGATCCAGTTGATTCAACTGTAGTTCACATGGGCAATAATGCCCAGTGTAATGTAACTGGAATTGGTACTGTTAAAATCAAGACTCATGATGGCGCTGTCAGGACCTTATCGAATGTTCGTCATGTTCCTGACTTGAAGCGTAACCTCATCTCGTTGGGCACCCTTGAATCCAAAGGGTGCAAATATTCAGCTGAAGGTGGAGTTCTGAAGGTCTCAAAGGGCAGTAGGATTCTGCTGAAGGGTCTGAGGTAAGGAGACCTCTATGTCTTGCAGGCATCTACTGTGACAGGTTATATGAAGGAAAGTTCATATAAATCATCTCCTAGAGCTAAGTTCAAGCATTGCTTGAACTCAGTTGGTATTCGCAGTATTTGAGGGCCCTGCGGGGCATAGCCCCATAGGGGGCATCACCCCTTGGGGTGTGACGACGACGACAGTAATTGAAGACTGGAGATTTTGGTCCAAGGTGGAGATTGTTGGGTTTTATGGCCCAAAATCTCGAGTATCGGCACGGGGAGCCCATGCTGCACAGACACGGGCGTGCCAAGACGAAGAGCCGAAGACGAGAGGGACAGAAAATGGCACGGGGGCACCGTGCCATATGGCACGGTCGTGCCATGTGGCACGGGGTGACCGTGCCACTGGCACCGGCACGGGGCTTTTCGCCGCCGCTTTTCGGCGGCTAGGGTTTTCAAGGAGGGGGGAAACCCTACCTCACAGACCCTATATAAAGGGGGTCTAGGGCCTTGTTTCAAAACACTTCAGTACTCATAAACACATTGAGAGGTAAAAGTCATTTGTGAGAGATTACAATAGAGAGATTGTAATTCTGCTCTTTGATCGAATCACTGAGGTGATTGTGATCGTGGTGTACTTTCCTGCTCATAGTGAATTGTTCTGGTGCTGTCGCCGTCCGTGGTTTTTCCCACATTGGGTTTTCCACGTTAAATTCCTGTGTTCTTGTTCTCTTCCTATTGTTCTGTTGTTTGTGATTGGTTAAATTTCTGATTTTCTATTGCACCCTATCGCTTCCGCTATACTCTTATTCTGATATTAATCCTAACAGAAGGGGAGAGTATGCATCGGCTGGTACCATTAGCAAGGAAACCCCAACTCCCAAGTAGTTAAACAAGAGTCGTTGACGGTTGAACCCCCCCCACCCAAACACCCCCCCAACCCTTATTTTTGCTCAGTTTTTTCCTTCAGAAGTTGCTCCTGTGATACCCCACGTACGCAGAGGGGGGGGGGAGAGAGAGAGAGAGAGAGAGTTGGAAACAAAGAGAAAGATGGAGAAAGAAAGGAGGGAAGAAGAAGCCATAGGCATTGGTATTGATTTGGGGACGACGTACTCATGCGTGGGTGTTATGCAGCATGGCCGCGTTGAGATCATCCCCAATGACCAGGGCAACCGTACGACGCCGTCTTGTGTCGCCTTCACTGATACTGAACGTCTCATTGGTGACGCCTCCAAGAATCAGGCTGGAATGAACCCTACAAACACCGTCTTTGGTTCTCTCTCTCTCTCTCTCTCTCTCTCTCTCTCTCTCTCTCTCTCTCTCTCGGTCTCCCTTGTTCACTCGCATGCACTGTTGCCTTCATTTTGCTTTAATTTTTGCTTATCTAAATATATCAAAATGATCAACATCTTGTTACAAGACACTTCTTAAGTGTTTTATTTGTACTTAAAAATTATATAGATTGTTATGTATTAAATTTTTAAAAAATGGTATGATTTATTAAATTTTTATATTAAATGGGCTTTCAACAATGAGTCATGCACAAAAGCTCAAATGAGGTTCCATTCCAAAATCAATTGGTAATGGGTAGAGTAACTCACAAGCTTATATACATGCTCAAACCCTTTAATTTCATCAATGCGGGACAACACCCACTATCATATTCTTTGAATTTTTATCAATGTGAGACAATACCCACTTTCATACTCCAACATGATTAAATAGTGAAATAGTGTTGCAACTTATAAATTGTGTAAAATAACCTTTTTATGTATGCTTTTCCACATTGGTAAAATTATGTGTACGATATGCCTTAGCATATATGTTAATTGATTAAGGCCTCATTTCATTTGCTGACAGATTTTAGAGCATTCATATTTCATAAAACTAAGTCTAACTATTGACAAATTAGTTATTTTAAATCATTTAATGTATTAGTTTTGATCAAGACAAGACATTTATTATCACTCATAAATACAAAAGTCTCTTTAAGTAGTCAATCTTTGATATGCAGTTATAAACTTATGGAGTAATTAATTATGAATTGTTGGATTAGTGATTAAGGTCTATAGTTGCCAATTTTATCTAAGGGTCTCGTTAATGTAATTTTAACTTATACCAACAACTACAATTAAAAACAAAATAAAATTAAGTACAGAATCGGGTTGGTATCGATTTGGGAGTTCTTAGGTTATGAGAGCTTTCCATGCTGAGGTACGAATGTAAATTGAATTATTGTTATCGTATATCTTTTGAGATCTAGGTAACACCTTTGATTTTTTTGAGTTATTATTTACTCTATTAATTTTTGTGCGTGTCAGATAGTTTTAACCCTAACCTTTTTCAAAATATTTTTCAAATTTTTATTTACTATTTGTTATGTGAGGGATATTTTGATAAAATTTAGATTAAGAATTATTTGGCACATAGATGAAGGAGGTAATAATAATTTTAAAAATTTATGAATGTAAAAAACATTGACCTAAACCTAGAGGAGGTAAATGATGATAGTTCAATATAAATCTCCTAATTAATCACATACATATGGGTTTCACGGGACTAATATTATATATTTATCCAAGAGTCTTGTGTGTGAATTATAAATATTTGATGATCTTGACAATAATAGTTTATACTTGCCAAACTTATTAAATTCAACCAATCCAAAAATAGAACGTTTATTACATAAGAAATACAAGAAAAATAAAGCATCACTGAATGAGTAATTCCATAGGTCTCAACCCGTCTGGGTGTTACTCAATTATAAGCTCAGTTCATAAATATAGATTTGGAATAATAAAAAAAATAAAAGATCTTGGCAATAATAGTTGATTTGAAGTAGACTTGAAATAGAAATTGATTAGAATTGAATCGACCCGACTCGATCCAAACATATTTTTTTGCTAGACAAGCTTATTAGATAAAAAATCGAGTGATCTAAAGTCCATGTGAATTGAAATGATGCAACCTGAAATCAACCAAATGGATCTAGTTGACCAGAATACCCAATCGAAAACTGAACCGAATGACATGTTTGCAAGGTCTAAATTGCGCATTCACATGATGTTTCGTGAAGACCTAAAACAAGCTTATTTTGAATCATGAACATAATCTTATTAAAGAAAACCTAGCTTAAGATGCTTCAAGACTTTAATTCGAACTTAAATAAGTTGTATAATTATGCCAACTACGTACTGAGAAATTAAGAAGTAAAGAAAAATTAATGTATGTTTACATTGCTATATATCTTTGCTTTCTGCATTGCAGATTTAATATATGTTCACTTTCTTCAAATGTAATCACCGGAGTGACACTAGCATTAGCTACTGCACATACTGCATTGTTATTTGAAAATGCTGTACAACATGCAACCATCTTGCTGACCTTGTACAATTAACAGACGCCAAGAGACTTATAGGCCGAAGATTCAACGATCCAATTGTTCAAAATGACATGAAGCTATGGCCGTTTAAAGTCATTGCTGGCAGCGATAACAAGCCATTGATTGTGGTCGAATTTGAGGGTGAAGAGAAGCAATTCGCTGCTGAGGAGATATCCTCGATGATACTTCAGAAGATGAAGGGAATCGCTAAGGCTTATCTAGGCATGGAAGTGAAGAATGCGTTTATTACTGTTCCGGCCTACTTCAATGATTCACAGCGCCAAGCAACCAAAGATGCCGATGTCATTGCTGGTCTCAATGTCTTGCGTATTATCAACGAACCAACGGCTGCTGCCATCGCCTATGGTCTTCACAAGAAGGGTGCTACTGCTAAGAACCTGCTCGTTTTTGATCTAGGTGGTGGTACTTTTGATGTCTCCATAGTCACCATTCGAAAGCGTGTGTTTAGGGGTAGAGCAATAAATGGGGACACCCACCTTGGCGGGGTTGATTTTGACAGCAGGATGGTTAGCTACTTTGCTGCTGAGTTTAAGAGGATACACAACAAAGATATAAGCGGAAGTCCTAGAGCTCTTGGGCGGCTGAGGGCTGCTTGCGAGAGGGCAAAGAGAATTCTTTCTTCCACTTCTGAGACTACTATTGAGATCGACTGCCTTTATGAAGGCATTGATTTCTTCTATACCACTGCACGTGCTCGATTTGAGCAGATGAATTTGGACCTGTTTGATCGCTGTATGAACTTAGTCAAAAAGTGTCTCCAGGATGGAGAAATGAAGAAGAGAGATATCCATGAAGTAGTCCTCGTTGGTGGGTCAACTCGTATTCCTAAGGTTCAACAAATGCTGCAAGACTTCTTCCATGGGAAGCCATTCTGCAAACGTTTGAATCCAGATGAGGCAGTTGCATATGGAGCTGCATTTCACGCTGCAATGTTAAGTGGTGTAAAAATGGACAGGGAACTCGTGCTTAGGGATGTTACTCCCTTATCCCTTGGTATTGAGCTAAACAACGGTAAAATGAGCATGGTGATTCCTAAGAACACAACCCTTCCAACAAAGAAAGTCAAGAGGCTTACTACCTCTTCCGACAAGCAAAGAGACGTGCTGTTTACAGTGTACGAAGGACAGACGCCCATTGCTAAAGACAATTTCTTCTTGGGAGAGTTTTCGCTACACGACATTCCTCCGGCTCCTCAAGGTGTACCTGACTTTGATGTCTGCTTCAAAATTGACGCTAATGGCACACTGAGTGTGTCAGCAGAACACGTGGGGACCAACAACAGCAATGAGATCACCATCACCAATAACAGTGGAAGGTTATCAAAGCAGCAGCTTAAGCGAATGCTCAAGGAAGCTGAGAAGTACAATGCCCAAGATGAGGAGCGTGAGAGGGCATCCAAGGCATTGAATGACTTGGAGAGTTATGTTCACTTTGTGAGAGACATATGGGCGGGGTGTGGGAAGAAGATAGGGGAAAAGGATAGGAGGAAGATGGGAGATGCAATCGAGCAGACAATGCAATGGGTCGAGTGGAATGATCTGCTGGCTGACGCTACTAAGTTCGAGGAAAAGATGAAAGAGCTTAAAAGCATTTGCAGGCCTGTCATTGAGAAGATGCATCAATGGCAAGATGATGATGGTGCGGAGCTTAGTGACACCTCCTCTGGGGTTGAAATTGTTGAGATTGTGGAGCTTGATTGACTTGGCATGTTGGCAAGAATAGACTTATGCTGTGTTTGAATATGCAGAAGCAGTGCTGTTTATTTGATGCGTGGTGGTGTATTTTGCCTATGTACTCGGTTAGCCAGAATCCTTTGTGTTGGGTTTTATGGCCCAAAATCTCGAGTATCGGCACGGGGAGCCCATGCTGCACAGACACGGGCGTGCCAAGACGAAGAGCCGAAGACGAGAGGGACAGAAAATTGGCACGGGGCACCGTGCCATATGGCACGGTCGTGCCATGTGGCACTGGGTGACCGTGCCACGTGGCACGGTCGTGCCTCGGGTCTTCTCGCCGCCGCTTTCGGATGGCGGCTAGGGTTGCGCTTTGGTGACGGTTTTTGGAAGGTGGTAGCTAGGGTTTTCAGGGGGAAACCCTACCTCGCAGACCCTATATAAAGGGGGTCTAGGGCCTTGTTTCAAAACACTTCAGTACTCATAAACACATTGAGAGGTAAAAGTCGTTTGTGAGAGATTACAATAGAGAGATTGTAATTCTGCTCTTTGATCGAATCACTGAGGTGATTGTGATCGTGGTGTACTTTCCTGCTCATAGTGAATTGTTCTGGTGCTGTCGCCGTCCGTGGTTTTTCCCACATTGGGTTTTCCACGTTAAATTCCTGTGTTCTTGTTCTCTTCCTATTGTTCTGTTGTTTGTGATTGGTTGAATTTCTGATTTTCTATTGCATCCTATCGCTTCCGCTATACTGTTATTCTGATATTAATCCTAACAAGTGGTATCAGAGCTTTGGTTTAGGATGTCTTCAATCATGAAGGTAGACATTCAGAAGTTCGACGGGGAGATTAGCTTTAATCTCTGGAAGGTGCATATGAGAGCGGTTCTCATCCAGCACGGGTTGTGGAAGGTCCTGAAGGGACCTCATGTCAAACCTGAAAAGACAACAGATGAGCAATGGGCTGAAGAACAGAAGAAGCGGCGTGGGTCGCTGACGGAGGACGAATGGGAGGAATTGGAGTTGAAGGCGGTTTCAGCCATACAACTGTGCCTGGCACCTCACGTTCTGCGAGAGGTACTTGATAAGGTAACTGCTGTTGACCTTTGGACTCGCCTAGAAGAGTTGTATATGACGAAAAGTCTAGCTAATAAGATCAGGCTGAAAGAAAGGTTGTATACCTGTCGTATGGCTGGAGGTACGCCCGTCCAAAAACATCTGAATGAGTTTAATTCAATTCTAGTGGATCTAGAAAGCTTGGACGTTAAAATTGATGATGAGGATAAAGCTATTCTACTTGTTGTCTCACTACTCCCCTTCATACAAACACTTTAAAGAAATTATGCTATATAGTAATTCAGATACTATATCATTTGAGGATGTCAAGGCCAACCTACTGTCTAAAGAAAAGTTTGACCATGACATTCATGCTGATCCGGGTGAGGGACTGGCTGTCAGGGCTAGGACAACAGAGAAAAAGGGGAATGGTAACAAGAAAAAGGGCCGTTCTAAATCACGGAATCCTCATGCAAATAAAACCTGCCACTTCTGCAACAAATTGGGTCACATCAAAGCTGATTGCTGGAAATTAAAGAAAAAGAATGAGGAAAAGGAGAAAACTGCTACAGCTGATTGTGTAGTAGAGTCTGAGTCTGATGGGGATGTACTGCTTGCTACTTCGTTAGCTACCACTTCTGGGAGAGGAGTGGATATTAATTGGGTTTTAGATTCTGGTTGCACGTTCCACATGTGTCCTCGTAGGGATTGGTTTGTAACTTATGAACCTGTGGATTCTGGGGTGGTACTTATGGGCAACGATGCTGAATGCAAGGTTGCAGGGATAGGTACAGTTCAGATTAAAACCCATGATGGCACTATTAGAACTTTGTCTAAAGTGCGACATATTCCTGATATGACTCATTGTTTGATCTCTTTGGGTACTCTTGAGACTAATGGTTACA
Source organism: Carnegiea gigantea (assembly GCA_029747015.1). Taxonomy (NCBI): domain Eukaryota; kingdom Viridiplantae; phylum Streptophyta; class Magnoliopsida; order Caryophyllales; family Cactaceae; genus Carnegiea; species Carnegiea gigantea. Next base: position 777,879 of record JAKOGI010000016.1, on the reverse strand, counting down.
GGATTGTTATGGAGAATGGTGTCCTAAAGGTAACTAAGGGAGCCATGGTGATGATGAAGGGACTGAAGCAGGGAAGTCTCTACATTCTGCAAGGAGCTACAGTTACAGGCGTAGCTGCAGTGGGTACGACAGATGACACGAGGCTATGGCACATGAGATTGGGCCATATGAGTGAGAAAGGGATGACCATTCTGGGTAAGAAAGATTGTCTTGGTAACGCTAGTATGGGTAAGTTGGATTTTTGTGATCACTGCGTATTTGGGAAACCGAAAAGGGTAAGTTTCTCAAAGGCTAGTCACCGTACTCAGGGGGTCCTGGACTACATCCATTCTGATTTGTGGGGTCCCTCTAAGGTACCTTCGATGGGTGGTAAGCGTTACATGTTAACATTTGTTGATGATTTCTCACGAAAGGTTTGGGTGTATTTCTTGAGACAGAAAAACGAGACATTCTCAATGTTCAAGAAATTCAAGGCTCTGGTTGAGAACCAGACTGACAAAAGGATCAAGAAACTCAGGACTGATAATGGCCTGGAGTTTGTTGAATCTGAGTTTGAAGAGTTCTGCACAGCAAACGGCATAGCCAGGCATAAAACCTTGGTCGGGAAACCACAACAGAATGGGGTCGCAGAACGAATTAACAGGACATTGTTAGAGAAAGCACGGTGTTTGCTTTCAACTGCTGGGCTTTGGGATCGCAAAGCGTTTTGGGCTGAGGCCATTTCTACGGCCTGCTACCTGGTGAATCGATCACCACACTCCTCCATCGAGTTTCAGATTCCAGAAGAAGTATGGTCAGGTAATCCTGTTGACTACTCTAATCTCAGGGTATTTGGGTGTCCTGTGTATGCTCATGTAAATGAGGGAAAACTAGCACCTAGAGCAGTTAAATGTATGTTTTTGGGGTATGCTAGTGAATCTAAGGGATATCGTATGTGGTGTCCTGATTCTAAGAAAGTAATACAAAGTAGGGATGTTACTTTCAATGAGTCTGATATATTATCTTCTGGAAAGAATGCTGCTGTTCCTTCTACTGGTGCAGGAACTCAGCAAGACACCAACATGGAGGTGGAGCTGGAGACTGCTACAGCTCAAGGTGGAGCTATGAGGGAAGTCCAGGTCACTGAGCCTGGGGCTATCAGCACTAATCAACCTCAGGAGGAGGTTGAGCACTCTATAGCACGTGATCGTCCTCACAGGGAGATCAGGAGACCGGCCCGATACAACGATGATGAAGGGCTGATAGCATATGCACTTTCCATTGCAGAGGAAGTGTCTGAAGGAACTGAGCCTTCAAATTATACTGAAGCCATCACCTGCCCAAGTTCACCCAACTGGATTCAGGCTATGCAAGAAGAAATGGAAAGTCTGCAGAAAAACGGGACTTGGGAGTTATGTAACCTGCCTAAAGGCCGACGGGCCTTAACTGCCAAATGGATATACAAGAAGAAGGAGGGCATCCCTGGGGTAGAGGATGCAAGGTGGAAAGCAAGGTTGGTTGTTCGTGGTTGCAACCAACGGGAAGGTATAGACTACAATGAGGTTTTCTCTCCTGTAGTCAGACACACCTCTATTCGATTATTGTTATCTATTGTGACATTGTTTAACTTGGAGTTGGAGCAGCTTGATGTAAAAACAGCCTTCCTACATGGTGAGCTGGAAGAGGAGATATATATGAAGCAACCTGAAGGGTTTGTTGTTCCTGATAAGGAACACATGGTATGTAAGTTGGAAAAGTCCTTGTATGGACTCAAGCAGGCTCCTAGGCAGTGGTATAAACGTTTTGACACGTTTATGATTGATAATGGTTACATACGTAGTAGATATGATAATTGTGTATACTTTAGACAATATGGTGATGGGTCCTTTATATATCTACTACTGTATGTTGATGACATGCTAATTGCATCTAAAGATAAAACCCTGATTAGCATGCTAAAATCTCAGCTCAGTAAGGAATTCGAAATGAAAGACTTAGGTGCAGCTAAAAGGATACTGGGCATGGAGATTCACAGGGATCGAAAGGAGGGAAAATTATACTTGTCTCAAGAAAAATATCTTGAGAAGGTATTAAGCAAGTTCAAAATGAGGGACTGCAAGGCAGTGTCTACCCCTCTTGCTGCACATTTTAAACTGTCTACGGAATGCTGTCCGCAAACAGAAGAGGACATCGGTAGAATGTCCAATGTACCATACTCTAGTGCTGTAGGGAGTTTGATGTATGCCATGGTCTGTACCAGACCAGACTTATCACATGCTGTGAGTGTGGTAAGTAGATATATGCATAATCCTGGAAAGGACCACTGGGAGGGTGTAAAATGGATCCTACGGTATGTAAAGGGAACTGTGGGGAAAGGGCTGGTATTTGATAGAAACAAGGCTGCTACATCTGATGTAGTAGGGTATGTTGATTCTGATTATGCTGGTGATTTGGATAGGAGGAGGTCCATATTTGGGTACATCTTTACCATGTGTGGGGGCGCTATCTCTTAGAAAGCGTCTTTACAATCTATTGCAGCCCTGTCTACAACAGAAGCTGAGTATATTGCTGCCACTGAAGGGGTGAAGGAAGCTACCTGGCTAAGGGGACTGGTAATGGAGCTTGGAATACCACAATCTGCTACTGTGGTATATTCTGACAGTCAGAGTGCCATACATCTGACAAAGAATGATGCCTATCACTCGAAGACCAAGCATATCAGCGTCAAATATCATTATGTACGAGACACAGTTGCTGCAGGAGAAATAATGATGAAGAAAGTTCACACCTCAGAGAATCCTGCTGACATGCTTACAAAGCCACTACCTACAGCTAAGTTCGAGCATTGCTTGGACTTAGTGGGAGTTCACAGTCATTGAGAAGCCCTGCGGGGCATAGCCCCTTAGGGGGCATCACCCCTTGGGGTGTGACGACGACGACGGTAATTGAAGACTGGAGATTTTGGTCCAAGGTGGAGATTGTTGGGTTTTATGGCCCAAAATCTCGAGTATCGGCACGGGGAGCCCATGCTGCACAGACACGGGCGTGCCAAGACGAAGAGCCGAAGACGAGAGGGACAGAAAATTGGCACGGGGGCACCGTGCCATATGGCACGGTCGTGCCATGTGGCACTGGGTGACCGTGCCACGTGGCACAGTCGTGCCTCGGGTCTTCTCGCCGCCGCTTTCGGATGGCGGCTAGGGTTGCGCTTTGGTGACGGTTTTTGGAAGGTGGTAGCTAGGGTTTTCAGGGGGAAACCCTACCTCGCAGACCCTATATAAAGGGGGTCTAGGGCCTTGTTTCAAAACACTTTAGTACTCATAAACACATTGAGAGGTAAAAGTCGTTTGTGAGAGATTACAATAGAGAGATTGTAATTCTGCTCTTTGATCGAATCACTGAGGTGATTGTGATCGTGGTGTACTTTCCTGCTCATAGTGAATTGTTCTGGTGCTGTCGCCGTCCGTGGTTTTTCCCACATTGGGTTTTCCACGTTAAATTCCTGTGTTCTTGTTCTCTTCCTATTGTTCTGTTGTTTGTGATTGGTTGAATTTCTGATTTTCTATTGCATCCTATCGCTTCCGCTATACTGTTATTCTGATATTAATCCTAACACTTTGATACGGTTGCATTGTGCCAAGTTCAAACTCAAACTGATAATTTTTTATGCCCTGTGTTTTTCCCCCTCTGTCCATTAGGCAACACCGCTATAGGCTAGCAAAACTTACTGCAATGGTGTGCTTCATCATGCTCATTGGCCATATTTTTCTTGAAAAAATAAGATCAAAATTAGAGGTGCTTCATTAGGTCAAATTGAATGGTATTAAGAGGCATGGGATTTGTCTGTCGCATCACTTATTACCTAAGACATCTTACATTTTCATCTGCCGAGAGGTATAACACCAGAAAGTTTATGAATTATGCATATATGCTAGGCCTTTAAGATCTTGATAGCGTAGGAAAAAAAGGAGACTTCAGAACTATCACAATACGTGTGTGCGTTTCCTCCTCAACGGCTCAACGTGCCCTCATTGTGAACCTTGGAAATGCCGATACGCTATTGGATGAAATTCATACGTCCAAATGGTTATCCTTGAAGTTTTCTTATCATGCTCAATGTGCAAATCCTTAAAAGTTCTCTTATCATGCTCAGGTTAGCAATTTCATTCGTAATGGTGATTGGCATAATCTAGAGAATCAAGTAATCAGTATTCAGTGCTTTCAACATCTAGTTCTGGTCAAACCAAATCCAACCTGTGGCATATCAAGCATTACCTGTTGATTCTGGCTGAATAGTGAAACCTATTTAGCCGAAGGAACCATCATTTAAGTTCCCGTTGCATTAGTTGTCATGCTATCAGTAAGTCTCATTTTCATCATTTTTCGTGATCATCCTATTATGGCAGCCTCATGAGTTAGATTTTTGTCCCAAGGAAAGGTTGAGTTCTATGGAATTTGGAAAGTTCTCCAACTGTGATTGGGATGAATGGATTAGTCTTAACTCTCAAAGAAAAGGTAAATGGCCAACGAATTTAATTTATGTCCATTTTTTGGCATATCTGGTGTTTTAAATACAAATGTGTGTTCTAACATCCTTTTGGAATCAATATACAAGAGCTCGATATTGCTGACTATTGCGAATATACAAGGTGCAGTAGAAATTATTCAGCAGGGATATGCCCATCATTAACATCATATTCAGGTGTAGATCAGCTAGATTTTGTTGGGTTTCTAATGGGATCAGATGGGGTGACCTTTCTCAAATATCTTAAATTGTCTTGTGAAAGCCTAACATCTTACTCTGGGATGATGGCCCAACTCAGCATTCTTGAGTAGTTGGAGTTTAGGTCGCCTTGTTATATCCCCAGACTATATGGCACAGATTGTCATATCAGAATAAGAAACTGAGGATGCATGGAAAAGTGCTCAAGAATCCTAGTTTTCTGAAATTTCACGAGATTGTATAGGCGATCTTAGGTCCTAGTCATGGCTAGTAATTGTTAATCATCCCAACTCCCATGCCCACCTCACTACCACCCGGATGACAAAATTGGCACAACTGGTTAGCATTTACTAGTGCAAAAATGAGTGCCCTCAAAGAAACACAAGTGAAGATTGACATAAGATCCAGCAGGTCAAAGAAACCATTACCAGATGGGAAGCAACTTCGTAAAATAGTCACATGGCTCACTGGAACTAAGAATAGAGAAGACGTTTGTAGTGCTCATGGTGAAAATTTTCCCCTCATCCGTCCAACTCTAATATCTCTTGGTTGTGCATGTTTTGCAATCCCTCTGTCCCAAAATTAAATTTAAGCCTATAATCCCTCTGTCCCAAAATTAAATTAGTCACATTCTACAGAGGCTATTTGTAATTACTTAAGCTGAGCATCATTGTAAATATGGTGCAACTTCTCAACTAGCAGGTTTAGCAGACCTGAGGCTTTTTAGAATGGACACATGGGTTCAACATAGCTCCACTAGCTCCGCTTAGCAATCCGAAGGCTTAGTACGGTCGAAATTCTGTTTCAGATGCCTCCTAAACCGAGGTAAAGCAGCTTGAGAAAGAAACGACAACTCGGGGGCTAGAAACCCATTCTGTTAACATTATTGATAGATGCTGAGGTTGATGAGCCACTCCACAGCTCATAGAAAGCTACAGTGGTGCACTAAAAAATGGAGATAAGCCAAATCAATCTACATAGAACATTGGATGAAGTTTCATTTAAGTTTCTAAACTAGCTATGACCGCACACAAAGTTAATTCAAACGACAGAGTGATGCACTGACAATATCCAGCATAATGCTTTAGTAATCGACAAGGGAGCTGTAAACACAAATTTCGCGCCTAAATAAATTAAGACAAGAAATATGGACAAATTAATTTATATTGATTTCAGAAGGTGTGGATACAATCTCTGTGTTTTTGTTACAAGTAAGCAAATAAAAGTCCTCTGATTCGATCTCCAATTTTTACTTGAAGAAGGGTCGGTTGACTTGTATCTCGATCAAGTTGGTTGATTTGATTTCCTTTGAATGAACTTCAATGGATTTGATCTTGAGAGAGGGCCTAAGAGGCTTGATCTCAATCAAGACGAGCTTTCTTTGATCTTCGATGGTAGACGGCACGTGCTTTGATTGTGCTTGTTGTCTTCCTTCAGAGAAATTGGCTCCTTGAGTCTTCAGAACGACTTCAGAGTGAATGAATCTTCCACTGCTACATGTGCTGAGCTCTGGAGCCTGTAGGATGTTGAATGTTGAGTTTCGTCCAAAATGAGGGGGAATGACCCTTATTTATAGGCTCTGTTAGCTAGGGTTAGAGTCGAGTTTTGGGCCTAGGTCCAGTAATTATTTTCTTATTTTTAAATAAAGAAAATAATTATTAATTTCTGCATCATTAATGACACGTGGCGGCTTTTGATTGGCTGCACTTAATTTTGACCAAGTGGGTCCACCAAAGTCAACGTGACACGTAGCACTTTATGGTTGGTCCATTTTTTACATGTGGCATCATTTGATTCGTCATAGAATTTTTGCCTTCTACAAATGCCCCCTCGAGAGTCGGCTGCGTGCACGAATTTTTAGTGTTTGAAGCGGCTGAGTTTCGAATACTTAACCGATGCAAATGATTAAAAATTTGATGGGTCAATTCTTTTATTCGCCAAGTAATTCGATTTTTTTTTTGACTTGGCATTTGTTCGAATTTTTTTTTTTTTGAAATTTTAATAAATTAAGGGTCGGAAAAATAAATTCGGACCTAAGAAAACTCCTTAATTTTTCCTCTTCTTTTTTTCTTTAAAAAAAAAATGCTTGAAACCCTTTTTTTTTTGCTTTTTCTTTCTTCCTTTTTTTTAAAGGGGGCACGTATGGACCCTCCTTTTCGTACCTTTTTTTTTTTTTTTTTGCTTTTTCTTTCTTCTTTTTTTTTCTTTTAATGATAATTCCTGAATTCATAGTTTGTGATAAAATTCTATCAACAGTTCTAGATAGAATTTATCGCGAACTCAGAGAGATAAAATTTACTGATATTCGAATTAGAGTAGTAGTCGGAAGCTTCAATTGCCTACTATATAAATCCATCTACAGATGCCTCCAATTCACCAATTTTTTCTATTCAGCGCCTACAACTTTGAGGTAGTTTTTTTTTTTTTTTGGTTTGCAGATACCATCCTCTTTTTGCCTCTCACAATGGCTATTCGGTCAAGCAAATCCGTAGAGACTGAAAACCTGTTAAATTCTTCAAATTTCGGAAACCTCATCCTCGTGCTTCGATCTCTCAATATTCTACTTCTCTTACTGGCTTTTTGGGAAATAAATTTCCAGTTTTTGACATTCTTTGAGACACTTGCTCACAAGTCTCCTGTGACACACTCTCAAGCTTTTCCGCTCTCTTTGCTCATCAAACTGTTTTTCTTCGTTGCGTGAAGTTAGGCTCTCTTCCTGCAATGAACAATGTTGATTTCGTATCTTAATTTCTCCAGATTCAGATTTCGAATGATCCACATTGAATTTGCAGTAATTGCAAGTTGGCTACAACTCAAAGGGTTCAAAGCCAGATTCGAAGTCAAGCTAGTGAATTTCGCAGCTTCAAAACCCAAAGCTTGTCTCTCTGCTTTGTCTTGTGCATCTTGACATGATGAGTAGTGACCCAAAGCATCGAACCCCGAGTGCAAGCCAATGTTTGCTACCTTCTCATTGTCAAACTTCAAAGCTTGTTTGCACGATGCGTTATCCTTTACACTTTTCTCCACAACTTGTTCTTCGCACATTTTCTCTTTTGATTCTTGTTCAAACTTCACCGCATTCAGATCTCGATTGATTACTAAACTGGAGAAGAACAAGATCTTGTGAAAATAAGCAAAGAAAAAAAATCAATAGAGAAGCCATGAAGATAGGAGATTGAATGAATTGGATAATGGAGTTTAGGAGGGTGGGTATTTCGAAATTCAAAATCTGAGCAGCATGGCCATGGCGGATGGGGAAGGAAGAGAAAGAAGAGGGAGAACGAAGAACAGCGCGTCACCAATCTTTAGTGTTTAACAATTTAGAGTCAAATTGCCTCAAAGTGTTGGTCTCATCAGAACTAACACTCCATAGTAATTTTGACATGCTTTTGGGTTTTCTTTTTTTTTTTGGGTTTCGTCGAGAACATTCTGACTTCCCATTTGTTTTTTTTTTTGTCAAATTTTTTTTCTTTTTTCTTTTTTTTTTTTTGCTTTTTGCTGAAGAGCTTAAATTTATGTTCTCACTTTTTTTTTTCCCAGGAAGCTGCTGAATCAACTTATATTTCTTTCTGTCAGCCACGACTCCTCTGATTAGATCACGAAGTGAGGTCGACTTTTAAGATGAGGAATCGTTTCTCCCGTAGATTCGATTCTTCGCAGGCGACTCCCTCATTTAATCTAATTGGGGTCGACTTGAATTTATTCCTTTCAGCTACGACTTCTCCGATTAGATCGTGAAGTGAGGTCGACTTTTAAGACGAGGAATCGTTTTTCCCCGTAGATTCGATTCTTCGCAGGCGACTCCCTCACTTAATCTAATTGGGGTCGACTTGAATTTCTTCTTTCTAGCCACGACTTCTCCGATAGATCGCGAAGTGAGGTCGACTTTTAAAACGAGGAATCGTTTCTCCCCGTAGATTCGATTCTTCGCAGGCGACTCCCTCATTTAATCTAATTGGGGTCGACTTGAATTTCTTCCTTTCAGCCACGACTCCTCCAATTAGATCGCGAAGTGAGGTCGACTTTTAAGACGAGGAATCGTTTCTCCCCGTAGATTCGATTCTTCGCAGGCGACTCCCTCATTTAATCTAATTGGGGTCGACTTGAATTTATTCCTTTCAGCCACGACTCCTCCGATTAGATCGTGAAGTGAGGTCGACTTTTAAGACGAGGAATCGTTTCTCCCCGTAGATTCGATTTTTCGCAGGCGACTCCCTCACTTAATCTAATTGGGGTCGACTTGAATTTCTTCCTTTCAGCCATGGTGCGTTTTCTGGATTCATCATCCGATCCCAAAAAGCCAACTTTTACCATCCTGGACAGAGAAGATGATCCAATTGAAGAAGGCGTGACTCTCCCCGTAGATATGCCAACACCTCTACCGTCCAGACGTTCTTTACTCCATAACTACCTTGCAGATTCTTCCTTCATTCCAGATTTTGCAAAGGCATGGATTTCTCCACTCAGATAGTGAAGATAGAACTTCTCCAATCAGATAGCGAGCACACTACTCATCCGCTCAAGCAACAAAGACATTCAGACAATGAAGGTGTGCCCTCTCTAATCAGATAGTCAGAACATGTTCTTCCAATCAGGAAGTGAAGGCTTGACTCCTCTGTCCAGATAACAAAGGCTTGACTTATACGATCAGAGAGCGAAGGCATTTAGATTCCTCTAATCAGGCAGCAGAGACTTAGCTTCTTCCATCAGACAGCAAAAACGACTCTTCCGATCAGAAAGAGAAGTCTTGACTTATTCAATTAAGCAGCAAATGTAACTGTCACGATCAGAAAGTAACAACTTGACTCCTTCGATCAGAAGATGAGGCATGACTTATCCAATCAGACAACATAGGTGACTCATCTGATCAGACAGTGCAGACATGGCCTCTTCTATCAGACAGCAAAGGCGCCTCTCCCGATCAGAAAACGAAGGCTTGGCTCATCTAATCAGATAGCAAAGGTGACTCATCCGATCAGACAGTGCAGGCTTGACCTCTTTTATCAGACAGCGAAGGCGACTCTTGTGATCAGAAAGAGAAGGCTTGGCTCATTCGATCAGACAGTGAATGCAATTATCCCGATAAGAAAGCAACATCTTGGCTTGTTGAATCAGACAGATAAGGCGACTCTTCTGATCAGAAAGAGAAGGCTTGGCTCATCCGATCAGACAACAAAGATGACTCATCCGATCAGACAGTGCAGACTTGACCCTTTCGATAACACAGAAGCTCGACTCTTTCGGTCAGACAGGAAAGACATGATCTTTCCAATCAGACACCGAAAGCTTGACTTCGCAAATTGCCAGTGCCCGACTTGAAGGAAAAGACGATCAATTTTAAAGGAAGACACCTGTATCGCTAATGCGAAGGAGGATGCGATCTTACTTTTGCCCCCAACTTGCAGGCTTCTAAAAGTTTGCAACAATTTGGCAGCCGTTTGAAGTCTGTTTATATGGTTTGAGAATGTGTTGAGTGACTTACAAGTCAACACCTTCGATAAAATGACTTGACAGTCTTTTACTTTGATGACTAAGAGTCTTGAACTCGATGATTTCGGAGTTCGTTTAGTGACTTGGGAGTCAATAAATTTGTTGACTTAGGAGTCTTAAACTTTAGAGACTTGAGAGTCATCAAGTTTGATAACTCGGAGCTTAGAACTTTCTTGACTTTGGAGTCTGGAGCTTTGATGACTTGGTAGTCTTTTAATTTTGATGTCTTGAGAGACTTGAACTTTGATGACTTGATAGTCAACTTCGTGACTTGGGAGTCAATAATTTTGTTGACTTAGAAGTCCTGAAAAAAAACCACTTTGAAGCCTTAAAAAAAAATCGGCTTCGAAGTCTATGAGATTTGGTGACTTGGGAGCCTGTTAGGATTGACTTGGAAGTCAGAGAGTTTTATGACTTGGAGTCTTCGCGATTTGATGACTTAGAAATCTATTACATCCAGGACTTGAAGGTCCGTAAGATTCATTTGAAAGTCTTCGATAACTTAAGAGTCAACAATTCGGTTTGACTTGTGAGTCTACAACTTAGATGACTTGAGAATTTTTAAACTTTATTTATTTGAGAGCTTATGTCGTTGATGACTTGAGAGTCTACCATGTTGATGACTTGAGAGTCATAGAATTCACTTCAAAGTTTGTAATTTTGTTGACTTGATGGATTTTGGGTGACTTGAAAGTCTTTGATTTTGACGACTTGAGTATCCTATTGGTGACTTGATAGTCTGTGCTGACTTGAGAGTCTAGAAGTTTGGATTTGGAAGTCTTAAGGATGACTCGAGAGTCAAAGTTATTGATGACTTGAGAGTCGTTAAATTCACTTCAACGCTTACAATTTTCTCGACTTGATAATCTTTAGGCGACTCGGAAGTCCTTGATTTTGATGACTTGAGTATCATGTGGGTGACTTGATAGTCTGTGCTGACTTGAGAGTTTAGAAATTTAGACTTGGAAGTCTTAAGGGTGACTTGAGAGTCAAAGTTTCTTGTAACTTGACAGTCTTTAGGAGTGACTTGAGAGTTTTCATCAAACGTACAATTACATTAACTTGGAGTCCGTTGACTTGAGAGTCTAATATAAGTTACTTGAAAATCTTCAAATGTGATAACTTGGGGTTTACGAAATTTGATGATTTAGGAGTCTTTGAATTTGAATGACTTGATAGTCTTTTGCTTTGCTGACTTAGGACTCTGAAACTTTGATGACTTGGTAGTCTGTGGCATCAATGACTTGAAAGCCTATAAAGTTGACTTAAAATTCTTTGATAACTTGAGAGTCAAGAATTTTGTTTGTAAGAGTCTTGATGACTTTAGAGTTTGTCAAGCCGGACTTTGAAGTTCGGCAGGATCGACTTCGAGTTCTCAGAATTTGATGGCTGAGGTGTTTGTAGAAGCTTACCTGCAAGTCTTAGTGCTTCTCAACTCAAAAGTCCGTAAAGGCTGACTTAGAAGTCTTAGAGTTTGGATGACTTGACAGTCTAACATGAGTGACTTGAGAGTTTTCGAGTCTCTACAAGAAGTGACTTGAAAGTCTGTAAATTCTTTAATGACTTAAGAGTCTACAGATGTTGACTTGGAAGTCTGCCCCCTAAACCCCAATTTTGGGTTACTTTCTTCCGAAGCACTTTCCGACATGATCTTTAATTGACGATCAATCAGATTCTTCAGCATTTTCTGGTGCATCAGACTCAGAATAAGGACATTCTTCATCTTCGGAGTCTCCAAGCATAGAGTTTTCATTTCTTGACGATGCGACTGATTCATCATCATTGAGCCGTCTATCATAGTAGGCAATTGTAAGCTCCATTTCATGAGCTCGTGTTGCCAATTCTTGGAATGTTTTGGGCTTGTTTACTTGCAAGGCATAAAGTATATCCCACTCCATCCCTCGGGCACACATCTCAACAGCTGAAGATTCAGATAAATGGTCTTTACACTTTAGAAAAAGAGTACGCCAACGATTAATATAATCGATAACTGGCTCGTTGTTCGATTGCCTTGTATTAGCCAACTCTGTTATGCTAACTGCGCGACGCGTGCTATAGAAGTGATTCAAGAACTCACTTTCCATTTGCCCCCAGCTATCAATGGACTCAGAGGCAAGGTTTGTATACCAGTCGAATGCAATTCCTTTAAGGGACCGTACAAACTGTTTCACCAACCTATCTCCTTCAGTGCCAGCATTACTGCAGGTTTCGACGAAGTGAGCGATGTGCTGCTTGGGATTACCCTTACCATCAAATTGGTTGAATTTGGGGGGTTGATAGCCATGAGGCATACGAAGTGCATCGATCCTCTTTGTATAAGGCTTTGTATATAAGTAACTCTTGTGAGACTCTCCCAACTGAGCCTTGATTGCTTTAACTATCAAATTTTGAATTTGCTCAACTGACATTAAGCTGAAGGATGAATCATTCTTTGGTTTGCGTACATCGTCAGACTCCTCACTGTGATTAGACTCTTTGTCAGAATCTTCACTGCTTGAGCATTTGTCGAAAGCTTTAGACGTCCGCTTCCCCAGCTTCTTTGTCAAATCAGCAATCTGTTTGCTTTGACGCTTGATTTGAGCATCCTTTTTCGCATTTTCCTTTGAGAGTCTATCGAGGGTGGCCTTCATATCTGCTAGCTGTTCCTCCAAGTTGACCATCTCTGTCACCATGACTGGCATGATAACAGTGTCAGAGGATTCGACTTCAACCTGTGAGAAAACTGAATCTCTTGAAGATGTTGGTGAAGAATTGCTGCTACCATAATCATCATTCTCCTCCCTGATAGGTTGGAAGACAGGATTGATGTAGGTTTGGAATTTTTCCAGTCCACACGGTAGAGCCTTCTTTATATTGAAGATAGCAAGAGTCTTTAACTTCAAATTAGGAAGACAAGCAGTTTGATTGACTCCATCAGCAGGCAAGTTGAAGCCAAAGTTTTGAGTTTTGCGTGACTGCAAAGTTGGAGCCACTGCTTGTTGCTTTAAGGTGATGGAGGCAGCAGCTTTGGTCATGCTCCTAGTCATCGCCCTGGTGCTTCGATTGTTAGATGCAATACTAGCCTTTGCAGATCCTTCAGATGTAGATTCGATAGTCTTCTTCTTCAAAGCATTCTTAGGGGCCATGATATCTTCAAAGGAGTGCAAATTTTGTATTTTGGAGAAAGAGATGAGAGGCAGAGATGTCCCACCGGGCGTGCCAAATTTGTAAACACAAATTTCGCGCCTAAATAAATTAAGACAAGAAATATGGACAAATTAATTTATATTGATTTCAGAAGGTGTGGATACAATCTCTGTGTATTTGTTACAAGTAAGCAAATAAAAGTCCTCTGATTCGATCTCCAATTTTTACTTGAAGAAGGGTCGGTTGACTTGTATCTCGATCAAGTTGGTTGATTTGATTTCCTTTGAATGAACTTCAATGGATTTGATCTTGAGAGAGGGCCTAAGAGGCTTGATCTCAATCAAGACGAGCTTTCTTTGATCTTCGATGGTAGACGGCACGTGCTTTGATTGTGCTTGTTGTCTTCCTTCAGAGAAATTGGCTCCTTGAGTCTTCAGAACGACTTCAGAGTGAATGAATCTTCCACTGCTACATGTGCTGAGCTCTGGAGCCTGTAGGATGTTGAATGTTGAGTTTCGTCCAAAATGAGGGGGAATGACCCTTATTTATAGGCTCTGTTAGCTAGGGTTAGAGTCGAGTTTTGGGCCTAGGTCCAGTAATTATTTTCTTATTTTTAAATAAAGAAAATAATTATTAATTTCTGCATCATTAATGACACGTGGCGGCTTTTGATTGGCTGCACTTAATTTTGACCAAGTGAGTCCACCAAAGTCAACGTGACACGTAGCACTTTATGGTTGGTCCATTTTTTACATGTGGCATCATTTGATTCGTCATAGAATTTTTGCCTTCTACAGGAGCAAACAAGAATGTCAGTTAACCCTCAGGAAAATAATATTTCCCCTTACTGGATGAGGAGAAAAAAAGGGTAATACAGGTGTCGTGGAGCTAAACATCGGCAATGAGAATTGTCACTGAAGACGTAAAAATTAATTGGGTTGAGCTTGAACTTCTTGTAACTGCATCATTAGAGACTGTTGCAAGCATATATACTATCACAGCCAAGTTCAAACACACAACCAAGTCATTCCAGGGTGCGAACAACTAAGCGCATTTAATGGAAGTTGACATAATTTGGCATATTTGCAGCAAAGCTTCTCATGAACATCGGCATCGACGAGTACATAGGTCACTGGTCTAGTATCGATGCATAAAGGAAGAACAGCAGTCTTAACCTTCCACTCCAGGATGACGATCAAGAGACAGCCTAGCTCAAACAGTTCCCACCAGTGACGGCGTAAGCGTGTCGAGCCACCAAGCTTAATCAAGCTCCACGATGTCATAATCGCTAGCCTCACCATCATCATACTGCTGTTGTTGCATCTTCTCAATAATGGGCTCACATATGCCTTCAAACTCATCCATCTTTTCCTCAAACTTGGTAGCTTCACTACGCAGATAGTTCCACTCTAGCCATTGCATTATCTGGTCAACGATGTCTCCCATCCTCCTTTTGCTCTTGATCCCCATCTTATTCCCACAAACTCTTAATATGCCCTTAATTGAGTAGACGTAATTCTCCAAGTTGTTCTTAGCTTTTGATCCCTTAATGCGCTCTTCATCTTGAACCTTGTACTTTTCAGCTTCCTCCTTCATTCAATCGATCTCCTCCTTTGATAATTTCCCACTGTGGTTGATGATGGTAATTTGGTTCTTGTTGTTGGTGCCAAAATGCTCTGCTGACACAGTTAGTATGCCATCAGCATCTCCATTGAAGTAGACGTTAAAGTCAGGGACGCCTTCAGGTGCTGGAGGAATGTCATATAGAGAAAACTCTCCCAAGAAGTTGTCGTCTTTAGCAAAGGGTCTCTCACTTTCATACACCGCGAATGATGCTTCAGTTTGGTTGTCAGAGGAGGTAGTAAGTCTCTTCCTTTTCTTTGTTGGGATGCTACTATTCCTAGGAATTACAATGTTTAATTCTCCACTGTAAACCTCAATACCAAGAGATAGAGGAGTAACATTCCGAAGTATGAAATCCTATTATTATTGTCTACACCAGATAAGTTAGCAGCATGGAGTGCAGCTCCATAAGCAACAGCCTCATCTAGGCTAATACCTTTGCATGGCGCCTTTCTGTTGAAAAACTCTTGTAACAACCCTTGGACCTTGGGAGTGCGAGTTGACCCACCAACAAGGACAACCTCATGAATCTCCCGTTTTTCCATATTTGCATCCTTCAAACACTTTTCAACTTGGCCTATACAATTCCTGAATAGATCCAAGTTCATCTCTTCAAACCGGGCACGAGTGATGGTAAAAAAGAAATCAATCCCTTCATGAAGGCAATCAATATCGACAGTAGCCTCAGTAGTTGAAGACAGATGGGTGATTCCACCAACTGCTTTGACTTCAAATATGCCATTCTCAATGGTGACTAAAGAGACATCAAAAGTCCCACCGCCTAGGTCAAAAACCAGCACGTTCCTTGTAGCCGAAACCTTCTTGTCAAGGCCATAAGCAATAGCAGCAGCTGTTGGCGCGTTGATGATACTCAAGACATTGAATCCCGCAATGACCCCTGCATCTTTTGTTGTGCTGCGTTGAGAATCATTGAAGTAGGCAGGAACAGTGATGACAGCATTCTTGACTTTTGTGCCTAGATAGGACTCTGCAGTCTGCTTCATCTTGTAGAGGACCATAGACGATATTTCCTCAGGCGCAAATTGCTTCTCTTCACCCTTGTGGGTAACCACAATCATAGGCTTCTTGCCATTCCTAGAATTAGGACCAGGAATAACCTTAAACGGCCACACTTCCATGTCTGTCTGAACTTCTGCATCAGTGAATCTTCTGCCTATAAGCCTTTTTGCATCTGTCACCAAAGTGAAATCAGGAAGATAATTCAACAGCACACTCCATATATTCTACTATACTCCAAATTTGCAGCATCACCGCATTCAAAAATTGCACAGTGACTGTGTAATGTTTACCTTTCAAGCAAACAGGACTACTAAGAACCAACATACGGATACAGGATGCTGATTAAACAAACTGAAGGAATCAGATAAGACACACAAAGCATTTCGATTCAGAAGAACTTGATACAAATGCAGAGGTGAATAAAGATATGTTCTCATGCTACAGAAACAGAACACATAATGAATAAGTTCTTGTAAGTTAAATCTTAATGGTTCACACTTCACACCAGAATTTTTGGAAAAATCACACTTCACACCAGAAGCTTAATGACCCAAGTAGTTACATTTAATTAGTACAAGAGGCAAGTTCAAGGACATTGAACTTGACAGATCGGACAAGCTCTCATTTAACTCTTGTATACCATCCTTCATTATAAAACTCATTTTAGGTTCAACTAATTTTCATTAACACTTATATTGAAGACCCGTGACCATAGACCTAGCAACGTGGTGCGATACGGACCAAATAAGCTTCATTTTTTTGAGAAGAAACCATGGAAATAAGAAGTGAGTTTTAAAAAAAAAAAATTTAAAAAGATACCATACACGGTAGCTTGAGCCCCAAGACTACCTAATAATCTTAAAATTTTCAAATGGGAGGATCATATGAAATAAGATTTTCTTTTTCTAATGTTGAACTACCTATGTTGCACTGTAACACAGTTTCACTTATATTATAACAAAACCATTCGTTTATAAGTTGTGAAGTGCCCAAGATTACACGTTTTACATCAGGTCCAATGCGCATAACCTTCTTTGTAACTAACCTTTACAATATTGTTTTAAAAAAGGAAAATATGTGTATATGTTCAAGTTGTTTTTAAACATCCCCCCCCCCCCCCCAAAAAAAAGAAGAACCCCTAAAAAAAGACTTTCTTTTAAAATATATGCATAAACCAAATATTGAAAAATACAATACATCTAAAAGACCCTTTTTGTTATTAAAAAAAATTCAATAATAAAACTAGAAATGCAGACGGAGGTGAATAAGGAGACGAACCAAAGATGGTATTTTCAGCATTCCTTGCGACCTGATTCTTTTCAGCTTCGCTTTAACATCCAGTAAAATGACACTTGATTTTAATGAGGGGAGGAAAACAACCAAAAAAAAAAAGAAAAAGAAGAAGAAATAAAGTAGAGAAAAGTAAATGCTCGGCGGCTGTAGGCAGTATGCACGTCAATAGCCTTTGCCAATTGCAGAAGTTCAACTTAAATGGTTACAATGAATGCCAACGCACGTAAAACATCGTTGATTACAACTACCAGTTATTACTCTCTCCGTCTCGAAAAAATTATCCAGTCAGACAAATTTTGACCGTTCATTTATTATAAACCATAGTGATTCATAATGCGAAACCACTACCGTTAGAGCATTCGCAGTCTAAGTTTCAATTTTTAGAACTCAAGTTTGCCACATCAGCAAAAGTTTCATATATTTTAGAACTTGTATGTCATCACTTCTCCAATCCATGGAACTCCAATTTAAATAACCCAATAAAAAAATTTATTATGAACCCACCTTATAACACAAAACCCATTTTTTTAATTATAAAAATTATATATTACCTCAAAAAAAAACAAAAAAATAATAAAAAATACAAAAGTTGACATGGGAGGGGGAATGCCAGTCCGTGGAACCACGCGTGCCCCTCCCCTTCCACCCCTGGCTGCCAACTTTCTGTCCCATGCGTGCTGCCACATCAGCAGTCATTTTGTCTTGCGTGGAAATGGTTGCGGATACTCTTAGAAAGTTGTCATAAAAAAATATTTTTATTGAAAAATTAATTTGCAATTATTAAAATCTGATAATAAGAATTAGTGGCAAAGTTAATCAAACGTAACATTTTTTTTTTTTTTGAGACAGAGGTAGCAGTTAGTAATTGTTTAGATATTTGATAAGTATAATATAACGTTTGGTTGAATGTAATGCAATCACGATGTAATGCAATCAATTTTGCAATGGTAATTATAATTACAAAATAGTTCTTTTATTACAACATTCTCATACAACAAACAAGCTAATGAAAATATAATTACAGACTTGATTGCATTACAAGATTAATTACATCTAACCAAATATTATATAAATATTAGCAGGCCCATATCTTTCATATCATATATTTTCTCATTCACAAAGTCTAAATATACATTGCATTCGCCTTCGATGGGACTTTCTCAAAGAAACGCTACTACCCATGCAATTACCAAGGCGCCTTGTGGATGTTATATATTCATGCATTTCGACGTGTTCAATGAGTGTTCTTTGGAACGGCGTGCCCACTGACACTTTCCATCCCACGAGGGGTATCCGGCAAGGGATCCGCTCTCCCCGTATCTCTTTGTGATTTGTACGGAACGGTTGGCTCATATGATTGATTGGGAGGTGGCCCAGCATAGATGGAAGCCAGTGCCAGTGTACCGTCATGGCCCACAGTTATCAAATCTAATGTTCGCGGACGACCTTGTTCTATTTGCGGAAGCCTCAGATGACTAAGCCCAAATCATTCGGGATTGCCTGGAACGGTTCTGTGCTATGTCGGGCCAAAAAATAAACCATGCAAAATCTCGAGTAACTTTCTCCGGAAATCTATGCCCCTCAGACGCGGCTAGATGTAGTGCAACTCTTGCTATCCCAGTGGCGGATGACTTGGGGAATTATTTAGGAGTCCCCACTCTCTCAAAACGGGCGACGAAATCCACATTTCAGTATATAGTGGACAGAGTTGATAGACGCCTCTCGGGATGGAGAACCAAATGTTTATCAGTAGCAGGGAGAGCCACGCTCATCAAGTCCACTTTGACTAGCATCCCCGCATACGCCGTGCAAACATGCCGGCTACCCCGGGCAACTTGTGATGAACTTGATCGCAAGGTCAGACGCTTCTTATGGGCCGGCATGAATATTGAACGAAAGCCTCATCTAGTTGCGTGGGCCACCGTCACGAGGCCCCCAGATGAAGGCGGCTTAGGAATCAGAGCTATGCGGGAACTCAATGCGCGTCCATGGCAAAGCTGGGATGGAGGATGGTTCACGAACCGGAGTCGCATAAATATTGTAAGGGAAGAGTAGGACTCCAATCCTATGCCCCGAGTCGCAACCCCTCCAATGTAACGGCCCGAACATAATCATTTTAATTACCTAAAATCATCGTAATTACAAAACAATCACGTTGGGCGCCGCATTTCAATTCAACATTTTCTATACATATATATATATATATATATATATATATATATAATATATATATATATATATTATATATATATTTGTGCATTGCAGGTTGAAGAGACAACGTGGCCTCAGAAAAATTATCTTGTTATATTCCTAATTAATTCGTTCAGATGCCAATAAATATTTAAATGGCCGCTAAGTAACAATTAGCTTGACTATCAAGGGGTCAATGTGAAAAACAATAACAATAATAATAACATAAGAATAAGTATAGTAACAATGTAACAATAATAAAAAGGTACGTTATATTTATATAAAGATTGTTAAAAGTTTGCAAACAAAAGATGTGCAATTTTATTTAATTAATTTAGTCAAACTACTAATTCAATTATAATGAATGCAAAAATAGAATAAAATAAAACAAAATAATAATAATAAGATTATGATGTGATGTATATTTTCAAAGGTATCATTTTCATTCTTTCAACTCAACTTCATGGGAGGTAAGCTCCATACAAATTCATGCATGGCAAGGCCCTTCTTTGGTTCCACTTTTCGAATTTCATGACAAAAGACACTTTGTGGAGTTTTATTTGAATTTCAAAGTGCCTTATCCAAAGGGGTTTTTCAAATGGGGATCAAGAGTACCATCCATTTCAAAGCTTAAAAATAGCTCAAGCTAGTACTATTTTTTTTGTGATGACGGACCATCAAGCCAAGGAGTCCAATGCTATTGAGGAGGACAAGGAGGGTCAGAGGAGTGTCAAGGAGGTCAAGGAAATCCGCGCCATGGTTAGAAATGCCTTAATTCATAACCATATCCTCCTGTCCAGTTCGACCGGAAACAGGTCCAGTTTTATGCACCTTTTGCAGCAAGAAGACCTCGGGAATTCTAATGGGACCCTTCTCCCTTGTCTTAAGATCTTGCCTATCTATCTCTTGCTTACATTCACAATTACAAACTTGTTGATTTGCAGTCTATTGTTGATAGAGTACCTTGAGCCTTGCGTATTTAAGGTGATTGGTGAGGTTTGGTACATCAGATTATCTCTTGCAAACCCACTTGTCTATCCCATTTAGCTTGGTTTACTCACATTCTATCCATAACGTACATGCTGCCCAGATTGTGTTCTTGGTTTTCTTTGAGAGATTTGAGTGTTGGTGAGGCTTGAATACATAAAATCAGATTGCCAACCCATTGTGTATGTTTTTGTGAGCTTGGACTTCAAAAACATACATCATGATGATTTAGAGGGGAAAAAAATCTGAACACAAAAAAAAAAAAAAAAAAAAAAAAAGGAGGCCAACCGGCATTGGGTGCCTTCACCGACATTCCGCTGAATGAGGGTGCCTGACATGTTAAAACAACACCATAACGTCATAACAACACCAAAAAGGAAATAGACTCCCAAAAGTCCCACTCTTTGCTCTGCTTCTTTCTCACAGAAGCTTCTTTCCGCCCAAAACAGAGCAGCCCATGAACAGACTGCCTGCTCTCCGTCTGTTCTTCCTCCCCCTCTGCTCTGCTCCGCCGTGTCTCTGTACCGCCAGCCACCGACGGTAGTTCTGCCGGCGCCACCAGGGGGGCTGCCACCGCCCCGTCATGCCACCACACCCCTCTTTTCATAAACTTTTTTGATTGCTTGATGAGTAATTGCAAGGTAAACACCAAACTTCTCTTCAAACGTTTAGGCGTTTGCTTTTGGATTTAATTAGGAAGCACCTCTTTTAGCATTAAATGAGTGTTACTTGGTGTAGATTTGAAATTCATAATGATAAATTATGGGGTTGTAAGGTAGAGTACTCATGGAAGAAGGGCTTTTGGATTTGGGGTTGTGTTGGTTGTAAACAGAACTTCAAATGAGTTAATTAGTTCGAAAGTTAGAAGGATTTCGTTCTTACGGGGTGTAGACTTGCAATTGATAGGGGACTATGACTATGCCGGGCTTCCAGTGAAAGGGATGGAGGAAAACATAAGGTTGGATGTGGAACCATGGCTGTCGTGGCAGTTTTGAAAAAAAAAGGGGGGGGGGGTTAATTTGGATGTCTATTTTGGGATGAATGGATTGTATTTTAGTGTGTAATATGAGTGGAATAGTAAGTGAAACTATATGGAGATTTAGATCCATATTGATTTAATAAAATTAGTGGATGAGAAAGGTGGGAAATAAATTCACTTTAAGGAATTCGGAAAAATGATTGGATTAATGTGAATTTGGGAGTTACTTTGGGGATTTCATGCCAACCTAGGTGACAATAATAATATTAGCAACCTTGATGACAATAATAATAATAGCAGAACAATTATCATTAATCCTAGCAATCAAGCCAAAGTTTTAATTGCTTGTTTATCAGACAAGATTATCTATTGCCTATGTTTAAATTAATTTGGGATTTAGACGAATGTAGTATGTGATTTTGTACATCATACTTCAATTAAAGTATCCGCGAGTTAAGGTGCTTGAAATTAGCAGGGAGGAATGAAATGAAGACCTCTCAGTTTGGGCCAAGATCAAACTCACGACGACTATAAATTGGGTCACGAACTGCCCTAAATAAATCTTAGCAACTTCCAATAGTGAAATGCTATTAAAAAGCTAGTAACAATTAAAATAATAATGATCACAATAAGAAAATAATGATCACAATAAGAAAATAGTCATCGTTCTAATAATACACTACTAACAATATCATTTATATCCAAAAGTGCGACAAAAATTATTAGTTAATAAACTAACAACAATAACGAAAGTGATAATAATAGTAACGATAACAACAACAACAACAACAACAACAACAACAATAATAACAATAATAGTGACAAGAACAGCGTTAATAATAGCAATTGAGATAGAACGAACAATATTAACGAATTTATCATAATAATTCGAATAGTAACGACGATAGAGTCGATATTAACAAACCAAAGGCGAGTCACACCGTCATGCCTTCATGACATGTATTAAATGAACGTGAACAATATTAAAGAGAAGAATGAAAACAAAAATAAACTGGAACCAAATCAAGTTAATAATAATCGTTCTGCTAATAATAATAAATAGGGTTAAGGGAGTTTCAATTATTTAATCAGTCAGAAAATTTAACAAAACTTCTGAACCTCGCACTAATCGCAAAAATAACATATTTGAAGCAGGAGTGATGCCACATTTGTCGCTTCAAGCTGCCAACGCACGTTCTTCATTACAAAGGGGAGAGAATCTCAACGATCAGGTACGTACATTGCCTGTGCTCTTCGAAAACTCACATGTTTCTCAGAAGTAAAAATTGATATAAGATTCATTTAATGAACCAATTTTCACAATGTTTTGTCACATAAACAAGTGGCCCTGCCCAATGACCAATCATCAGGGCTTATGCCCATCATTATACCCGCGCGCAGTGTCAACTCAGACTTCTCGATCGGCCTGGGGGGTGAGTACCTAAAGTATGATCGCTTCAAGACGTACGTCGACCAAGGGGTCCACTTCTAGATTATAATCAGCAAATCAATTTTACTTATACATTCTTTCTCTCCTATTTGCAAAACAAAGTACTTTAAAATGCGGGCGCCCAACTACTTGCTTACAAAACTTATTTTACTGCATAGGAATGTACGTGCTGAGCTTTGGCTCATCATTCGAATGTTTTTATGTTTTCTGTTTTAGGTGAGAGATCTATGAAAATTCTTCCTCTTGGCAAGCCAGAAGGCAGCCAGAAGTGAATGAGAGTCGCAGCTTTTATTGGGCGTTTGCTATTCAAAGGCTCACAGTGATGGTAGGTAGAGAATTGCTTATAGTTATACTTCCGAAACTTCGGGGGTTGATAATGTTTAGCATTGGAATGTCAAGTTGTCACGTTTGTTATGAACTATATGAATGGGCAGATGTTTGTTTGTGTCTCCAAAAGTTTAGTAAATCAAGCAGTCTTGTTCCATCATGGAATGACGGTAATGCCTCCAATCAAATTAAAAGTCTTCCGCTGCTAATTTATAATAAATCAGTGGTTAAGCTAGAGTAATCAGACATTAACAATTGGGGGCGTTACATCCAACGTGTGGAAAGGCATCGGTGAGACGACGTCACTTTTGCAAAAAGGGATCGCATACTCGATCGGCGACGGGAAGCACACGTCCTTTAGGACACAGAGATGGGTCACGGGACGACCGCTACTGCAGGTAGCCACTAGACTGGTGCCTGAAGAGGAGTTGCAAAACATGGTGGCCGACTATTGGCAACCAGACTCGGGATGGCAATGGGATAGATTCGTTGATTTTATCCCCATAGAAATACGGGAACAAATCGCAGCTTACCAAGTCTATTCCGAGGCGGACATTCAGGATCAACCGTTTTGGGGAGAGACTGACTCGGGAGAATTCACTATAAAATCGGCCATTAAGCTCACACGTGGAGATAGCCCATTGGTATGTCCCGATGTATAGTCGTCAGTCTGGCATGTACAGGCCCCTCAACGAATGAAGATGTTCCTGTGGCTGGCTTTGCATGAAGCTGTGTTGACAAACGTGAATAGAGTTAGAAGGGGCTTGACTTCTGATGGCAGCTGTGCATGGTGTCACGGTAGTCTGGAAGACATTGACCATGTGCTTCGGAAGTGCCACACGGCATGTGAAGTGTGGAATTACTTTCAACAGAACGAGCAAGGTAGTCACAAGACAGAACTGAACTTCCAGGAGTGGAGCCTTCGCAATATCCGCATCAAGATTCCGGATCGGAGCTGGCCCACGAAGTTTGTGGTCATTCTTTGGTGGCTTTGGCGAAATATGCGGTGCCTAGGAGACCCCTCTGACATTCGTCGAGATAAGGTAGGCTTCCTACTATCGCATCATGACGAGATAACCAAGGCCCTGACTCAGGGATTTGCCAAACTCCATAAAGCCAGCCCAAGGCCCACGACGACCTGGCTGAGTTGGGAGCCACCCCCGATTGACTGGATAATGCTGAATACTGACGGAGCATCGAGGAAAAATCCAGGTATGGCCGGTGGAGGAGGCGTTTTCCGTGACTGGAGGGGCCATTGATTAGGGAGATTTGCCGAAAGATTGGGCATTTGTTCGTCGATCAGAGCGGAATTACGTGCGGTGCTTCGAGGACTACTATTAGCGCAGGGATATGGCTTCCGAAAACTGATGATAAATGTGGACTCTCATATAGTCGTGGGTATGTTACCAGTGAGTGTAAGCTATAATGCTCGATATGCAATCATAGCTCAGAGATGTAAGGCTCTCATTGGATCCCCAGATTGGGAAGTGATCATTTCCCACTGCTATCGAGAAGCGAACTAGGTGGCAGATAAGCTCGCAAACATAGGGGTGGAACTAGAATGCGATTTTATTACTTTTACGCATCCCCCGGGGCAGTCTCACTTTCATTGTACGCAGATAAGATTGGAACTAAGTTTCCTAGGATGGTTGTGAATCAATAAAAGTTTCTTACCGAGGCTTGACCCCTCTTCTGCACCCCAAAAAAAAAAAAAACAAAGTCCAAATATGAAACTTTGTTTACAAAGAACAAATATCAAACATTTAAATTAATATCTGTTGGTAAATATTCTAATGGTTTAAATCACTAATAAATGCTGTAAATTTATGCTGAAAAAAACATTGTTTGATGTTCACCTATCAAGTACGAATTGACTATATTTAAACCAAACCGACAATAATTTGCCTTGCCTACAGCCCTACACTGAATACTTTTTTGTAAACTTATGAGATCAGAAGAAAATAAATTAAGACATGACCAAAAACCAAAATGATTCCCTTGAACGTTCCATTATGAGCAAACCTGAAACAAAACCAAACCCAAAGTATGAACTATAACCGTATCGGGTCTGCCCAACAAGCCAACAAAGGCCAAAAAATACAATCATGTTGTGGCTACAGATCAGAGAAGGAGGATCTTTCATCTTCTTAACAATGGGAATGCTTTTGAGATCTTTATCTTCTCATCAAACTTGTTAGTAGGGATGGCAATGAGTTGGCTTTGGATCGGGTTAACCTGGATCCAGACCCATTTAAATTTTGATAAACAAGGTTTTGTTTTTAACAAAGTTTTCTTTTGTTTGTTTATTTCTTTCGTTGACATATTTAGAGTAGGATTATGATTTGTATTAAAGTAGGATTAGTTGGTTAAGAATTCTAGCATCCTAAGAAGTATGGCCATAGCTGCCTAACTTTGGTATATATACATGGCTATGTATTACGTGAATGAGCAGAGAATAAGAATTACAATTTCAATCACAAAGTTCTTTAATTTTATCATAGTATCGGAGCTTTAGGTCTACAAAGTCATGGCGATAAAATTCGTTCTTGATAATACCTCACCTATTACGTTCATCCTTCAGAAGGGTCAGGTATATCAATTACGACAGTAGTATTCAATGGAGAAAATTACGATATTTGGGAGAAAGCGGTTACCACAGCTCTCCGATCAAAGAACAAGCTCGGATTTGTTGATGGATCCTTCACCCTCAAGGCTGACGCAGAGCAAGCTGAAAAGGATGCTTGGATGATGGTAAATTCTACTATATGTTCGTGGTTATTAAACGTTACTGATCCAAAGTTACGATCCACCATAGCCTATACCCATGTTGCTAAAACTATGTGGGATGACATCAAGAAAAGGTACGGTTCGTCAAACATTCCTAAGAAACATAGTTTAAAAACTAAAATCGCAAACTGCAAACAAGGGAAAGGAATGTCTGTGGTTGATTACTTTTCCGAACTCGTAGGATATTGGAATGAACTAGATGGTGTAGCTAAGCGTAATTTTTGCAATTGCGGAAAGTGTGAATGTAAAGATCTTTGGCCTAATATTATCAAGGAAGCCGAAGAAGAGAAAGCACACCAATTTTTAATGGGCTTAGATGATGACAAATATAGTACTGTTCGAGGTCATATTCTAGCTATGGACCCTTTCCCCGATCTTGATCGTATTTATAATATAGTTAGACAAGAAGAACATCATAAACGATACATGATTGAGCGTGATGGCAAGCCCGAACTCGCGGCGGCAGCCCTTGCCGTGAATGCTAAACAACCAGGCCAAAGTGGTGAGCGTCCAGTGTGTGCTCACTGTGGGAAGATAGGACACGAGGAGGCTGGCTGCTATGACATTATTGGCTACCCATCTAACTGGAACAGCATGGGAAGGGGGCGAGCAGGTCGCGGTGGCAGAGGAAGTCGTGGTGGACGCTGGAGCAGTGCAGGGTCTGGCCGTAGAGGTGGACGCTCTGGTGGACGAGAGTATGCAGCAGCGGCCTATACTGATGTAGGCCATCCACATCGCTATACTGATCTAGTGACAGACAGAGAAGGGACGACAGTGACCACGCAGACAACTCAGGCAGTAAGTTCAGCACTTTCTAACTTGACAAATGAACAAGTGCAGCGGCTGCTCAGTCTCATTGAGGTCCTAAAAGGAAGTGAAAAATTGTCAAGTAATCCCAAACCACCTTGGTTGATAGATAGTGGGGCTTCAACGCATATGTCTGGTGAGGAAAATCTGCTGAGAAATATCGAAAATACTGGCCAGGTAATAGTAGATTTGCTAAATGGAGAAAAGACGGTTGCGAATAAGCAAGGGACGGTAATTTTGGACAAGGGTTTGAAATTGCATAAGACTTTATTTGTTCCTTCTTTGAGATGCAACTTAATATCCGTATCTCGTACTTGTAAGGATTTAAATTGTACTGTCACTTTTGATAAAAAGTCTTGTATTGTGCAGGACCACACTATGAGGACTCCGATTGGTATGGGTGAAGAGCAAGATGGGGTTTACTACTATAAACAAGCACCTAAGCAAATACAAGTTCATGCTGTTAGGATCGGGCGTTTGTGGCACCAACGGATGGGACATCCTTCAAAGGAAGTCATGCTTCTACTAAATGGTCATTTACGTTACTCTGGTGTAGTTCAAGACAATAATGATGTTTGTGAGATTTGTTTAAGGGCAAAGCAAACTAGAAACCCCTTTCCTTTGAGTGAAAGTAAAGCTAAAAATTTATTTGAAATAATTCATTGTGATATATGGGGACCATATAGGGTTTCATCTTTGTGTGGATCTCATTGTTTTCTTATTATCGTTGATGATTATAGTAGAAGCGTTTGGGTTTATTTAATGAAGGAGAAAAGTGAAACAGAAAAGTGTTTAAAGGTTTTTGTTTCTTTGGTTAAGACTCAATTTGGGAAGGAGGTAAAAATCATTAGGAGTGATAACGGTTTAGAATTCAAATCCAAACCCATAAGGGAGTTCTATGAAGAACATGGAATTATTCATCAAACCAGTTGTGTGGACACACCGCAGCAGAATGGCCGTGTAGAAAGGAAACACAGACATCTTTTAGAAGTTGCAAGGGCCTTGAGATTTCACGCAAACTTGCCTCTTAAGTTTTGGGGAGAATGTGTACGAACTGCAGCTTACTTGATAAATAGGAGTGGAAAAACCCCCTATGAGTTGGTCTATAAAAATAAACCCAACTATGATTTCATCAAGGTGTTTGGATGCTTGAGTTTTGCTCAAATTAGAAGTGGGGATAAATTTGCTTCTAGAAGTAGGAGGTGTGTTTTTATTGGATATTGTTTTAAAAAGAAGAGTTGGAAATTATATGATTTGGAAAATCATAAAGTTTTTGAAAGTAGAGATGTGAAGTTTTATGAAGACAATTTTCCATTCAAGGATGATGCTTTGGTGTCAAGTTATAAAGAGGGCAATGAAAATTCTTTAGAAAATATAACATGTATGGATGCAGATTTTGGTATACGTACTGGACAGGGGGAGCCTCGAGAAGCCCAACCCACACCACAACAATGTTCTGCAGACGCTAGTCCATTAACCGGCCCAACAGAGCAAAGCCCAATGCCCCATGGACAGACGTCTGGACAGGTGCCTCCTGGTTCAGCTGGGGCCAGTTCCGAAAATGGGCCAGATTCAGTAGTCTCAACCGAGCCAAGCAGTCCCGAAAATAGTTCACATCCAATACGAAGATCGCAACGTCAACATCGACCACCCGGGTATTTGAATCAGTTTATTTGCTACAGTGCTAATATTAAAAACCCCATCTCAGCTCTCACATCAGACCATGAGGAGTTCTCAGGTACGTCCTACCCTTTACATCATTATGTGACATGTAACAATTTTTCTCCTTCCCATCAACGTTTTCTTGCTGCTATTATGAAAGTCGAGGAGCCAAAATTTTATCATGAAGCAGTAAAAGATGTCAAATGGAGAGAGGCTATGATTGAGGAGATAGAGGCTCTTGCTAAAAATGGTACTTGGGAAATTGTAGATTTGCCTCCAGGTAAGAATCCAATTGGTTGCAAATGGGTTTACCGGGTTAAGTATAATTCAGATGGTTCTGTTCAGCGTTACAAAGCGCGACTAGTCATACGAGGAGATCATCAGGAGGAAGGTATAGACTATACTGAAACCTTTGCTCCTGTCGCGAAAATGACTAGTGTAAGATGTTTTCTTTCTGTAGCTATTGCAAACGGTGGAAATTACATCAGCTTGATGTTAATAATGCTTTTCTTCATGGTGATCTAGATGAGAAAGTCTATATGAAACTGCCACCTGGATATACTGCCTCTGCATCTAACAAAGTGTGCAGACTGAAAAAGTCTCTATATGGTTTGAAACAAGCTCCAAGGCAATGGTTTGCAAAGCTCTCGTCAAAGCTTAGTGAATATGGTTTTGTAAAGTCTTATGCAGATTATTCTTTGTTCACTTATCGTCAGGGGGAGGTGTTTATGGCACTTATAGTTTATGTTGACGATATTGTTATCGCTACTAACAATTCTCAAGCATGCCAAAAATTTAAAGAATATCTCAACCATTGCTTCAGTATAAAAGATTTAGGGTCTCTAAAATATTTTTTGGGTATTGAGGTGGCAACAGGACCTAAAGGCTTATTTCTGAGTCAACGCAAATATGCGTTAGAAATTGTTGATGACTGTGGTTTATTAGGAGCTAAGCCTACTGATTTTCCTATAGAGCAAAATCATACACTTGCTCTTGCGAAGGGCAAAGATTTGGACGACCCAACTCCTTACAGGCGCCTTGTAGGCCGGTTAATTTATTTGACAATCACAAGGCCGGATCTTACATATGCCTTACACATTTTGTCTCAATTCATGCAGGCACCAAAAGAAGAACATATGGAAGCTGCCCGAAGGATTGTTCGTTATATAAAAGGTACTGCAGGTCAAGGACTTCTGTTATCAAGGGATTCCAATCTCAAATTAGTAGGCTACTGTGATTCAGATTGGGGAGCATGCCCTACAACAAGAAAGTCTCTAACAGGCTACTTCATCAAGCTTGGAAATTCTCCTATTTCATGGAAGACCAAAAAGCAAAATACAGTTTCTAGATCATTAGCTGAAGCAGAATATCGGTCTCTTGCAGAAGCCACTAGCGAGATTATTTGGCTCCGTTCTTTTCTAGCATATCTAGGCGTCTTCATCAACAATCCTACTCCTCTATTTTGTGACAATCAATCCACTTTACATATTGCCAACAATCCAATTTTTCATGAAAGGACAAAACACATTGAATTGGATTGTCATTTTGTTCGAGAAAAGTTCGAAGCTGGATTATTGAAGTTCTCCAAAATCTCCTCACACCAACAACCTGCAGACATGTTCACTAAAGCTCTTGGTCGTGCTCAATTTCAATTTCTCAAATCCAAGTTGGGCATTATTAACATACATGCTCCAACTTGAGGGGGAGTGATAAACAAGGTTTTGTTTTTGACAAAGTTTTCTTTCGTTTGTTTATTTCTTTCGTTGACATATTTAGAGTAGGATTATGGTTTGTATTAAAGTAGGATTAGTTGGTTAAGAATTCTAGCATCCAAAGAAGTAAGGCCATAGCTGCCTAACTTTGGTATATATATATGGCTATGTATTACGTGAATGAGCAGAGAATAAGAATTACAATTTCAATCACAAAGTTCTTTAATTTTAACAAATTTTTAATAGCTGGATCCAGACCAGTGACAAATCTGTTAGGTCTAGAAAGATGGGACCTAGACTCAGATCTTATGGGTCTAGCAGGTCTATAGATCCCAAACGGGTTATAATTGTTTTTCATATCAGAAATTTTTTTTTCACATCCCACCATGAATTACCACATTCTGAAGATAAATAATTTAATTTAAAAGACATGATATTAAATAAAAAAATATTCTAACGACATATACCATAGTTAAGCGTTCGTACTTACGTCTTATACACCAAAAATGATATTTTAATACAAACTACAAAGTAAAAATCCGTCAAATTTTAAACAAACATAACAAAATAATTCTTTTTCTACGACCGGGCACCAGCAAGAAGTAAAATGGCTTTAGGATTTATTAGCTTAGAGTTACTAAAGTCTTTGAACTTTTTTTAAAAAAATTAATGGGTCTTAAATGGGTCTCGAGTCAGGTTTAGGTCTGAATTTTTTTAGACCCATACCCGACCCACATCCCTTGGACCTTACTTAAAACCCATCGTGTCTTATTTAATTTGACCTAGATCCTCTAATTTGGGTCATGTCTAGTGGGTCTGGGTTAGGTCTAGGACCTAGTGCCATCCCTACTTACCAGCTTCGGCTAGGAGGAAATTCTAATCCAGCCACTGAATTGCCTTATCAACCGTGTCTCCCATTTTCCTCTTGTCCGTGTTGGAGTAATTTCCATAACAATGGAAATTTCATAAAATAATTATTTCCATAAAAGTGGTTATGGAAATATAATTTTGAGTTATACCTAAATAATAATTAATTATCTTGATGATTAATTATTGTAACACACCTTTTGGTAAATAATTAATTTAATTAGTCATTTATGAAGGGGTACAAGTTAATTTGTATGATTAACTAACTTATGCCTTTAATGAAAGGTTATATTCATGAAGAGATATGTCCCTTTCAACGTGATGTTGTATAAAAGGATGTTATCTTTTCATGAAGAGGCATGATGAAGTCTAAAAATATAGAGGACTTGGGCATGCATTGGTATGTCTTGATGGACATCAAGAGAGATTATACTAGTGTCACGCCCCGAACCAGGACATAACAAACACCGCATACCTGCAGTACTGCAAGTCCCACGAGTATGCAAGGCTCAAATGTCAACAAAGCTATAACTGCCAAAGATAAATTTTATTTCCCAAATCGAGCATAATGTTGGGGTTCAAGCTAACCATAATAAAATAGGGCTATGAATAAGTGGGAATTAAAATGTTTACATCCCTAAAAATAGGCAATTCAATGAGGTCTACTCACATAATGCATAAAAATAATGTAATACCGCTCCCTTGGCTAACAAATCCAGTCTCTAAGATTCATAACAACCACAACTGTAACTGATCTCTATTGGCTGACTCAGACACTAACAGAAATAAAACCTGAAAAAAACTAGGAAGATGAAGGGATGAGCTCGAAGCCCAGTAAGTAGCACAACACTCCTTTAGCTGGGTTAGGCATGCAAATAAACCACAGGTTGGGTTATTTATAATAGTAACAATATGTAAATAAAATCACCAAGACTGGGTTTTGAAACATGTACATTTTATAAACTCATCTAGACTAGGCAATTATACGATAAAGCAAGTCATCTAAATAAATCCATTAGAATAAACAATTTTGGGGCTGAGGCCACTATTCGCCAGCAACAAGGCAACAGAGAGTCACATGGTCAACTTGTCATAACCGATATCACAACACAGAGGGTCCCAACCGATCACAGATATATATCAGAATCACAAAACAGAATAGCGCTTATACTATAAGTCGATCAACAGGTCCTATGCATACTTCCACTCGATAAGGCAGAAGACATAGCCCAAAAACAAAATCGATATCTCAGACTCATACAAAGTGATACGCAATCAATTAAGTTAACAAATAGCATTAAACAGCGATTTAGTAACAAAAAGCAAGTGACTTATCATAAGATATCAACCAAATACTTCAAACAATAAAATTGCAATAGTCAATCAACACAGGAAAATTTATACCATTCAAGAAGGGCTACTTTGCGAATATAATTGTCAAACACAATCAAATCATAGTTGTTTGACATAAGACCGAATATGATTAATGTCACAGCAAAAATTGACATTCAAACAGGCTATTTTCCAAACATAAGTCAAAACGTAGCAAAACTGCACTTTTTAACATATTCCAAAAATAATTCGATTCAAACAGTAGCATGCCAACCCAACTAACAAAACCAGTTTACAGAAGGAATTTAACAAATAACGTTTTGGCATGAAATACTAAAAGAGTATTACACTACTTACCTGAAACTGCTAATCCAAATTGACCTAGTCGAAGAGTTCGAATATCTCCTATTTTCGACATGAGGCTAGTTATTAGCAACATAGACTCATACTATGAATAGTTTGGTAAGAAGTAACCCTAGCTAGAATTTACCACTAAGAACTAGGACTGAAAACCCCTTTTAGTGTAGGCATCCATCGCAGGAAGTTATTAACTTTAAAATATAATCAATAAAAATTCTTAAATTTGAATTCATTTATTCACTTGGAAACAAGAGTCATTCTGTCAAATCTCGACGAGAAAAGAGGGCCAGTTGAAGAAGATATGGAGATTAGACTTTGTAATCATGATTAATTAAATAATTCATATCCCACCAAAAATGCAACATACGAATCTCAATTTATGTTCACCAAGACTCCATGCGTAAGTTAACAAATCACAAATTTTGCTTAAAAATATAGCAGAATTGAAGATGGTGTAATAAAATATAGTAGCCAGAAGCAAGAAAGAAACTTTGATAAAGCACGGCGATAGCAACCTAGTCGAAATAAACAACCTGAACATGACTTATGAATATGATAAAGAATTGCGATTTGAGAATTTGGGCAGAAATCAAATTAAGAGATGCAGGTGATGGTAATCAAAATTAATTTGATAATTCCCTACTAATCAATAATAGGCATAAACGAATAAACTAAATGATAAGAAGAAAATTCGAGTACCGACCGTAGGGTCTTTAGGGATGGACTTTACCGTCCGCTCTCTCCCCTCTCTTTCTCTTGGACTGAGAGTTGTAAATACCAGGTTGTTGTCTGAGGAGGTGAAATAAAATAAATAGGAAGGACTAGGGTTAGGGTTCCATAACCTACAAGCCGTCAAAAGAGGTCTCCTAAATAGATGAGAAATAATAAAAGTTAAAAAAAATCTTTTTTTTTTTTTTGGGGGAAAACCAGGCATTACAACTAGCATCATAGTCCCTTAAATTTATGTCATGTCTTGGATGCTTAGAGTCCTATTTTCGTAGGTACAACACGCAGATATGAGATACTTCTTTGTATCCTAAAGACCTATTCAGGCGACCCTGTTGTATGTGGGGGCGGATAGAGTCTTTAGAAAAATATAATTACACATGCCTAGAAGCCTTGATTAATTTGATGTTGAGTTTAGCTGTGACAAACTGATATCTGTATCCATCAAGCCAAATTTTATACCGATAGTCCTTGAACCCGATCTTCCTCTAGTGGCATCTTAGCAAGCGCTTCATTTCAAGAGCAGACTTCCCCAAGTCATTCACAGCTTTAACCTTATGTCTCTACTCCTCATCTGCCGCCTTGTACTTCTCTGCCTCCTTCACCATCCTCTCAGTCGCTCCCTTGGACAGCATGCCACTATGCTTTTGTAATGATAATTCCATTCTTGTTGCCGATGGATAGCTATTGTGCAGACTGCGGAGCATTTCACGATGCCGCACGCATCAATTTGAAAGCAGACGTTGATTTTATGAACACCTTTTGGAGCCGATGGGATTCCAGAGAGAAGAAACTTACGTATCAAGTTATTGTCCTTGGCTATGTGCCTCAGCCTCTCACCTTTACGTATAGGATAAGACACTGTTAACTGGTTATCATACGCAGTTGAACAAATATGCTCCTTCAATGTAGGAATTGGCGTATTCCTTGGAATCAAAACACTCATTTGTCTGGTGTAAAGCTTAATGGTTAGTGATAAAAGAGTGACATCAACAAGAACAAAATCCTTGTTATTTACACCATTCAACATGCAACAGTCTCATCTAGATTAATGTTCTGACAAAGCAAGACTGCTTCAACTATTGTAAGCTCAAGTGAAGTGCACTTATTACTAAATTCCAATTCTGCACTCAATATGAGCTGTTAGATCCAATTGTACTAAGCCAATAAATATATTTATAAGGTTATTTAAATGTGTGTACACTCAATATGAGCTGTTGTAAATGCATATTTATGTATGAATGATTTTTTTTTAATAATTGATATACATAATATGCAAAATTTGCATATATATCTACTGTTTGATATTGTCAGTTTTAACCCCCCCAAAAAAAAAATCATGTATCATTAGATGTAATGTATTACACTATTAGTTCCATTTGGAAAGCATTATAATTAAAACCATCAAAAATACATATTAATATAAATTTGAGTGAAGTTGTTAGAGGAAGAGGAGGGAGATGCGGTGAACAATAAAGATGGGATGGTTAGCAACATTGATATAAATTGGAGCTAGAAGTTAGTAAAATATTTAAGTTTTGATTACAAATATCATTAAAAAACTATACAAGGTTCTTAAAGTAATTATATGACTTTAAAAAACTAATGACAAATTCATTTAATTAAATAATAAATTATCGCTCGAAAATAATATGTATTCCTCTTAATTAGAATAGTAATTCTATTTATATTATTCATAAAATAAGTCCAATAATTGATAAACAATTAGATGATTTAGGTTTAATCACAATCTAATTCATAGATACTCTTGAGGTAACTAATTATCTAGACATTCAACAAATACACTCCCAAGTTGGTAAAATTAGTTGTTCTTTTTTTGTTTTGATTGTTCATCCTCCATTTAATTGGTATCGACCTATGCTAACCCATAAATAGAACTAGAGCCCTCTCATAACATATTTCCTTCATTTACAAACTTTAAACCTGAAACTTGGTTTAAGGGGAACAAAAATCAATCCATTTAAATTAATCTGCGTGGATAAATCCAGTAGTTTAAGTCGCTAATGACTGCTATAAATTAATGACAGGAAAAACATTGATATTCACAGATCAGATATGAACCAAACCAACAATATTATGCCTTCCCTCTACTGACAATATTTTCCACAAACTAAAAAGAACAGAAAACAATGAATTGAAACATGACCAAGACCCAAAATGATTCACTTGAACATTCCCTTATGACTAAACGTGAAATAAGATCAACCCTAACTAAACTATGTTTACCACATCTAGCCTGCCCTACAAATGCCATCACGTTCTTGCTACAAATGGGACAGGGAGCATCAGCTTCCCAATCCCAAAATAAGTAACTACACAAAGAGCATAGATTGCCATTACTACTGAAGTTACCTAAGTTAGACCAGTTTTACAAATAGCACAAAATCAGACTTTCTTGCAAAAATGACCCCTAAACAGAAGTGACATTAATCCAGCTCGATAATCTCAATCTTAGGAACACTGATGCTTGCCTCAACACTGGTAGCATCTGCATCCAGGTTCGTGTAAATTTTCTTGACAATTGGCTCGCAAATGCTTTCGAGCTCGTTCATTTTGTCCTCAAACTTACTAGCTTCTGCTAGAATTGAAGGAAATTCCAATCCAGCCATTGAATTGTTTGATCAACCGCATCCCCCATTTGTCTTTTGTCCTTGAGCCCGATCTTCCTCCGGTGGCATCTCAGCATGCGCTTCATTTCGAAAGCATACTTCTCCAGGTCATTCATAGCTTTAACCTTGTGTCTGTACTCCTCATCTGCTGCCCTGTACTTCTCTGCCTCCTTCACCATCCTCTCAATCTCTCCCTTGGACAACCTGCCACTGTGCTCTGTAATGGTAATTTCATTCTTGTTGCCGGTGGATAGTGTTGACTTTCTCTTTATCCCTTAATATAATAGTTATATTTGTTTTGACGAAAGACAAAAATGAAGCTTAAGTATTAATATTGCTTTAAATTTGATATGGTTATATTATTTTTTAAATTTGATTTGATCAAATTTGGTGAAAATGGAAAATCATTTTGTTGCCAAATAAGGTTAAGATGAGCAAATATTATGCAAATCATTGTGGAATATTTTAAGTAGAATATGTGACAACTTATCTTGCTTCTAGAAACCTTCCAAGAATTGATATTGATCGTTGAAGACAATCCAAAGAGCCGTTGAGCATAATCTGGAAATTCAGCAAATATCAAGGGCTTGAAGATATGGGTTCAAGGGCTTGAGTTCATAGCTTTCCATAAGTGCAACGACTAGTTTCAAGACTTTGGCTATAAAGAGGGGCTGAATTTGCAGCAGAGAAGCATCAAGGAAAAGCACTCATTGGTGTATTCAAATACATATACTGTTGGTATTGATTGAGCTTCGATTGGCATATTTATTGTGTTTATTTACTCCACCTTATAAAGTTTGTATTGTTATCTTTCTTTGTATTGGGCTGGGTTGATTAGTCGGAGGGTCGACTACCCAAGTACGGTTGAGGAACAACGCGTACGTTGGGACACCTATAGTTGTAGGGTCAACTAGTCGGTTGTACGATTAGTGAATCGTGTGTAATCGACCGACCTAATAAAAGAAAGAGGTTCAAAATTCCATCGGTGAGGGGTGCCTGTGGGTAGAGAACTAGGCGTAGCTGAACCTTTATGAACAACTTGTTTTGTCCACGTTTATTTTTCCACATCTTTAATTTTATTATTTTGTCACTTTGATCATCACCTTCTTCATCCTCCTCTAGGGTGATTTAACTAGCCAAATCGGGCCAACAGATAGCTCTTGTGCGGAGCATTTCAGGATGCCATCCGCATCAATTTGAAAGCAGACGTTGATTTTAGGAACACCTTTTGGAGCCGGTGGGATTCCTGAGAGAAAAAACTGACGCAGAAAGTTATTGTCCTTGGCTATGGGTCTCTCACCTTCGTATATTAACACATAAACTCCAGTTAGGTTATCAAACGGAGTCGTATGGATCTTCTCCTTTTTTGTAGGGATCGGGGTATTCCTTGGAATCAAAACGCTCATCTGACCTCCAATCTCACCTTCAAAGTAACTGAAAATGCCAAGGGATAAAGGAGTGACATCAATGAGTACTGAATCCTCTTTATTTACACCGCTCAACATGACTGCGTAGGAAGCAGCGCCATGTGCGACAGCCCCGTCTTGATTTATGTTCTTGCAGAGCTCCTTTCCTAGGAAGAATTTTTGCAGCAGCTCCTGAACCTTGGGGATCCTCCTCGATCCACCAACTAGTACAACATCTTTGACATAGCCCTTTTCAATTTTGCCATCCTTTAGACATTTGTCAACAAGGGTGATACACTCCTCAAACAAGTCCCCGTTCAACTTCTCAAATCGGGTTCTGGTGATGCTCGAAGAGAAATCAATTCCTTCAAAAAGGCAATCAATCTCAATGGAGGTTGAAGAAGTGGAAGAAAGAGTCCTCTTTGCCCTTTCACAAGCAGCTCTCAGCCTCCCAAGAGCTCTAGGGTTCCCATTGATGTCTTTGTCGTGCTTCCTCTTAATCTCTGCCACAGTGTTCAACCATCCTCCTGTCAAAATCTCCTGCACCGAGGTGAGTGTTCCCATTTACCAACTGGACCTCAAATACGTCCTTCTCAATGGCAACCAGGGAGACATCAAAAGTGCCACCTCCAAGATCGAAAACCAGCGCATTCTTTTCACTACCACCAAGATTTTTGTCAAGGCCATAAGCAATGGCTGCAGCAGCGGGCTCGTTGATAATGCGCATAACATTGAGTCCAGCAATCAGTCCTGCATCCTTGGTTGCCTGACGCTGCAAGTTAGTGAAGTATGCAGGAATGGTGATCACTGCGTTTTTCACTGGAGATCCAAGATAGGCCTCCGCAATATCTTTCATCTTGGTGAGGACCATAGCAGATATCTCTTCAGGTGCAAATTCCTTCTCTTCACCCTTGTAGGTCACCGCAACCATGGGTTTCTTAGTATTGTTAGAATCTGGGCTAGGAACAACCTTGAAAGGCCAGACTTTCATGTCTTCCTGGATAACTACATCGTTGAACGTCCTTCCTATAAGCCTCTTGACATCTGTTGTATGTTGATAACAACCAGCTTTGGACATTAGTAGATGAGGTATAGCAAAGATCCACAAATGAAACATTCAACAAACCATAATCATTAACAAAGATCCTGAGTAACATGCTAATATGATATCATCAACTCGCTCTCTCTCTCTCTCTCTCTCTTGTTTTTTTGTTCTATAGAGTCTTTTGTTTCAGACCCATGCTATCTTTTTAACTATGTTCAAAACGGGAATATTATTAATATTTCTGTTTACTTGGTTGACACCAAATCCATCCATTTCTTATAAGGGCTTCTGCAGGATTTGTTGAAGCTTTAAACTATCGAAAATTAATGAGGTCCCAGGCTGCTAGCTAGCACATATTGAGTTTCAATCTTACTTAAATTGGATATTTTTGGGAGGTTAGTTGTAATCGAAGGGAAATGAGTAAAATACCTATTAGTTGTAGACTCAACCTTTATTTCTAATTTTTTTTTTTTAAAAAAAACCCCTCCTCCTCCCTTTCCCCTCCCCCCAAGAAAAAAACAAAAAAAAAAAAAAAACCCTCCAGGGCCTAAACAGGGCTACCCAAGAAAATGGTGTTAGAGGGCAAAGTCTAAGAATTTCACTGCCGAAATTGAAGGGCCAATAGAGCAAGGCTCTTATGGCGATTTGAAGCTCAACTGAATCAAGGGTGCAACTATGAAATTACTAAATTCCAGCTTCTATACTTATAAGGCTTATTGTGAGACGGATTATTTCAGAAGTGATTTTTTTGAAGTTTTGTGGTGACTAATAATATGTTTTGGAGTGACTTTCAATCTCACGGGTGACTAATCATAAAAATATCCATCTCATGATATAACTTACGTGAAATAGTCTCACACAAGATTTACTGATGAATAAATCCCTAAAATTACTCTCAATTCAATTCCCACGCTAAATTGCCAAAATTAAGAAGAAAATTCCCTCAATTAAATAGCCCCATACGCTATATATCCCATCACCAGTTCACAACTCAAAGTTGAAACAGGGTTCATTGAGAATCAAAGGAAAAACACTACACTACGAACTTTATAATTAAAAAACAAGGAAAGATTACTACTTCAGCAAAGTACACATAAATACAGTATACTTGAAGCTAGAGAAACAAGATTACTCGAGAGAGAGAAGACAAATACCAAAGATGGTGTTAGTAGGGTTCATTCCAGCGTGATTCTTGGCAGCCTCACCAATGAGGCGTTGAGCATCGGTGAAGGCGACATAAGACGGCGTCGTACGGTTGCCCTGAACGTTGGGGATGATCTCAACACGGCCATGCTGCATAACGTACACCCACGCACGAGTACGTCGTCCCCAAGTCGATCCCAATGGCGATGCCCCATCTTCTTTTCCCTTTCCCTCTATGTTTCTTGATTTTCCCAGCTCTCTGTGTCTCCGGCGAATTAACTGAGGGAGATGAGATCGAGAGACTGAGCGACTTTATGACAGGGGAAGAAGACTCCGCGACTTGTGCAGTTTGTACTAAATGGAATATCAGACTCCATTTATTGAAGTTCTCATTCTCTTTCCCTCCTCCTTCTTCTACTTCTTTTTTTTTTCTTTTGGGGGCACCCGTGATCTTTGCACTTTTGACATCTTATTCTCTTCAACTTATATTGCTTAAATTTATTTCGAATTAAACTTATCTAAATTTATTCTGAATTTATTTACTGGACTTATTGTGAACTTATTTAACAGAACTTATTTGTTAAATTTATTCTAACTTAGTAAGAACAAAGTTATGAACTCATTTGCTGAACTTAAGCCCTTCTCTGCGACTTATTTTTTGAAGAATAAGTTTGAATAAGTTTAATTCAGAATAAGTTCAGTAAATAAGTTCAAAATTCAATAAGTTCAGCAAATAAGTTCAGAATAGGTTTAGCAAATATGTTCATAAATTTGTTCTTAATAAATTCTGAACAAGTTCTATAAATAAGTTTAGAATAAGTTCAACAAATAAGTTCAGATAAGTTCAGCTCAGAATAAGTTCAGATAAAATAAGTCGAAGAGAATGAGATCTTATTTGTTAAACTTATTCTGAATTTATTTATTAAACTTATTCTGAATTTTATATCAATAACATTGTTTTTAATTTTGTTAACATAAATTAATTATTCAATTTTATAAAAAATTTATAAATTACTTTTCATAACTTATTTACATAAATAATTACACAAAATAAAAGTGTAAAATTAATTAATATATTTAATATATATCTCATAAGTATTATTTAATATGGTAAATTAAAATTGTGAGTCCTACAACATTGAAGCGGGAAAGGGGCACTCCTATTCCTATCTTATGTGCACTATATGCATCCGTGATTGTTTACGTAAGTTGACTGAACTCACTGAAGTAAAAGGGGCGGGCAAAAAAAAAAATTGAATCAATAAAGTGACGTTTGAATTTTGAAAGAAACATAAAGCTCCCAATTAGGGTTTTAGAATTTCTACCTTTGTATTCCCAGCGAACGACATCAATGATCAAACTCAAATTGAGAAAGCACTGGGCGCATCACACTCCTATCTCCATACTAGTTTGTGTTTGCCCATTGAATTTGGAGTCCTAAAGCAACGAACTTGACTTGGTCTGCGACATGGCGGGAAAATCAGGGGAGGCCATGGCCATGGCCATGGCCATAGGTATCGACCTCGGAACCACTTACTCATGCGTCGGAGTTTGGCAGCACGGCCGTGTTGAGATCATCACCAACGACCAGGGCAACCGCACGACGCCATCTTGGGTCGCCTTCACTCAAACCGAACGCCTTATTGGTGAGGCTGCCAAGAACCAGGTCGGAATAAACCCTACCAACACCATCTTCGGTCAGTCTCTCTCTCTCTCTCTCTCTCTCTCTCTCTCTCTAATTTTGGGGGTCAATCATGAAGAAAGTTTGCTTCTTTACTTTTGCAATCTCAATTTTCTTGAACCTCTGTAATTCGTACTTGCCCAGATGGCAGAGACCCTAATCTTTGTGTTCTTGGTGGAGTTAATGTCAAGTGATGGAACATAATTGTTTTGGAATGAATGGCTTAGATTGAATCAAGGGTAGAACATGTATATTCAGGGTTTATCTGATCGCTTCTGTTTGTATAATTTTGTGTTGTGTCTCTTTCTATGAGTTGAAGTGTTGTTTTTGACAGATGTAAACTGCCTGAATTATTCTATTGCACTAATTGGGAAGACTTAAGAGACTGGCATATTATTTGGCGGGCCTGTGGTCTTTGATATCTCTTTCTATCTCCCATATGTCCCTTTTTTAATCTTCTAATAAAATTCTAAAATGTAGTCTATTTCTGGTACTATTTGTATTGAAAATTTCTTTCCCTGTTTCAAAATCAATAGAACAATGCATTAAATCGTGGCCTGTGGAAACATGCTCCTCCAAGACGGTACTATGCTGATGCGGATTTAGTGCTACTAAAAATGATTGGAATAAATTGAGAGTATTTTTGTTTACATTATTTGAGGGCAAAAACGTTTAAAGTTCGATTCAAGTTATTGTGGCATAGATAATTACCACATACTAGCAGTTCTGTTGTGTGTTTCAGCTTCCTAGTATCAAGCCTTTTTGGCCTATGCCTCAAAGTTGTAATGGTATGATTTGAGCTGCCAAATGATATCTAGATTCCTTTTGATATACTATTATTCTCCTGATTTGGTGTGAATGACAGATGTGAAGAGGCTTATGGGTAGAAGATTTAGTGATGCTATGGTGCAGGAGGACATGAACCTTTGGCCATTTAAAGTGATTGCTGGTCCTGACACTGGCAATGGTGAGAAGCCTATGATTGCGGTCACTTACAAGGATGAAGAGAAGCAATTTTCTGCTGAGGAGATATCCTCAATGGTTCTACAGAAGATGAAGGATATTGCAGAGGCTTATCTAGGCACAGAAGTGAAGGATGCCGTGATAACTGTTCCTGCGTACTTTAATGATTCTCAGCGCCAAGCAACTAAAGATGCTGGGGTCATTGCGGGGCTCAATGTCTTGCGTATTATCAATGAGCCAACAGCTGCGGCCATCGCCTATGGTCTTGACAAGAAACTTGTTGATCATGATGGTGCAAAGAATGTGTTGGTTTTTGACTTGGGCGGTGGGACTTTTGACGTCTCTTTAGTCTCCATCGAGAAGGATGTGTTTGAGGTCAAAGCAGTTAGTGGGGACACTCACCTTGGGGGAGAAGACTTTGATAACAGAATGGTAAGCCACTTTGTGGCTGAGTTCGAACGGAAGCACAAAAAGGGCATCAAAGGAAATCCAAGAGCCCTTGGACGATTGAGAGCTGCTTCGGAGAGGGCAAAGAGAATTCTTTCTTCAAGTACTGAGACTGTTGTCCAAATAGATTGCCTTTTTGAGGGGATTGATTTCTATTCAACTATTACTCGTGCGCGATTTGAAAAGATGAACTTGGATTTATTTAATGATTGTATTGCCCTAGTTGAAAAGTGTTTAAGGGATGCAAATAAGCAAAAGAGTGACATCCATGATATTGTCCTGGTCGGAGGATCAACGCGCATCCCCAAGGTTCAAAAGTTACTACAGTTTTTCTTTGAGGGAAAGGAGCTCTGCAAAAGTATCAACCCAGATGAAGCTGTTGCCTATGGAGCTGCATGTCATGCTGCAGTTTTGACTCGAATGGGTAATAACAATAAGAGGGATTTTGTGCTTGCAGATGTTGCTCCCCTCTCTCTGGGTATTGAGCTTTATGATGGTAATATGAGCGTCATTGTTCCTAGGAACAAAACCATCCCAACAAAGGGGGTTTGCGACAATTATTTTACGGCCGTTGATTATCAAACAGTTGTGTCATTCATGGTGTATGAGGGTGAGAGAACTGTTGCTAAGGACAACAGTTTATTGGGAAAGTTTATTCTGAGTGGTCTTCCTCCAATGCCCAAGGGTTTCATCCGGTTTAATGTTTGCTTTAACATTGATGCTGATGGCATCCTAACTGTGTCAGCTGAGCATGAAGGCACTGCCAATAAAAACCAAATCACAATCACCAATCACAAGGGGAGGTTAACAAAGGAGGAGATTGATAGGATGGTGAAAGAGGCGGAGAAGTACAAGGCTGAGGATAAAGACCGCGAGAAGGCGTCCAAAGCCAAAAACACCTTGGAGAATTATGTTGGCTTGATGACGAGCACCTTAAGAGGTTGTCGAAAGAAGATGAACATCAAGGACAAGAGAAAGCTGGGGGATGCCATTGAGAAAACAACCCAATGGATGGAGTGGAATTATCTACTGGATAATGCTATTAAGTTTGAAGAAAAGTTGAAAGAACTGGAGAGCATTTGTGAGCCTATTTTTGCAAAGATGCACCAACAGCAGCAGGATGCTGATACTTGTGGTGAAGCTACCAAAACTGTTCCCAAGATTGAGATTGTGGAGATTGATTGAGTTTGGTTTCCGTGTTTGCCGATGCTCTACTATGAGTACATTTTGGGTGATGAGGCCTTCTTTTAGTTCGAGTGTGCTTATGTACATGGGGTAAGAATATGTTTCTACTTGATACAATTGTCATCAGATCAGTACTGTGTTAACTCTTTTGATACGGCGATCCTGCACAGGTTTACTGAATCAAGTCTTGCAGGATGGCATTTAAGTTCTGCTAATACTACTGTGTCTCTCTTGTGCTCTGCAGTAATTTGGCAATCTGTTTGTAGTTGGGTACGTAGGTTGTGATAATGGCTCCTCCTGATGGTGTGGTTGCGTCGAATTCAGAAGCGAAAACCTGTGAAGTTCATTCATCGTGCAATCATATGATATATGCGGTTAATTAACATAATGAAATAACATGTTCTTGAGAGGGCTAACTAAAGGTCACTGTACAAATTAAATTCCATGCCTATCTTAATATGTATGTAATGTCAAACTAGGCAAATAATTCGAGACAGAGGGAGAAGATTTATGTATTTTTGTATGTATTAAAAAAAAACTTATAAGCATGCAATACACTACACACTTAGATACCAATAACAAGAGATCATTGTTGTTGTTATACCAACAACAATACCGCTCCTACCACCACCAACGACAATAATAATAAGGATCGAATTACACTTATACCCGAATAATACATTGAAGTGTACTAATGCTGAAACTAATATTAATACTTATTATTGTCATCATCATCATCATTGTCATCATTGTTGTTATTTTTGTTATTATGCGTCAAAACTATTATGACTCTATAAGCATGGTTATTTTCAATTTTTGAGGGAAAAAAGTGAACATATTCGTGCACATATGGCAATGCCCATGTATCTCATGTTATTAGCTAAAGAAATTTCACAGGTTACGCTTTTTTGTCATTCCCTTAGTATTCATACGATGACTTCACACTTTAATTGTAGTTATTTAAAAAAGACAAAATTAAA
The DNA here is from genome assembly GCA_029747015.1 of Carnegiea gigantea. NCBI lineage: Eukaryota > Viridiplantae > Streptophyta > Magnoliopsida > Caryophyllales > Cactaceae > Carnegiea > Carnegiea gigantea. The sequence goes on along the minus strand of JAKOGI010000016.1, from coordinate 732,959 downwards.
ACAATTAAGAAAAAGAAGAAAATCAATCAAATATTTCCAATTATACATGAAAGATTTTCACTCAAGTATAAGAAATATAATTACTTTCCTATCTAGAAGGCAATCTTACTTGTTATTATACCATGGTAAAGGAAAACAAAAATAGTATATAAAATACCAAGAGAAAGCAAGATATTTATCTACTATTTGTGTAAATAGTACACATAAAATGCATTCTTATTGTTCTTGCAATGGACGGTCTAATTCAGTTGACCAATTTCTTAAAAAAATATATGTTGTTAAAAAAACTAAAAGAAGAAGAAAAAAAGAATACAGACTAAATCTACTTACAGCACATAATTCAGACCAGCAAGGCCTGAGTGAACTTGAAATTTGCTAAACAATTTATTTGCAAGACTTGTAGCCCCACATCACATAGATACAAGGGCTTATTTAGTAATGCTGAAAACTCGATATAGCACCTAAATCCTTGTGTGACTGTGAGGCATCCATTGAGCAAACAGTATAATCTTGTCTTAAACCAACATGGGTAAATCAAGGTTGTGTTTCCATCAGGCAAAATTCATGACAGTCAATCTTATGTTTTGTGAACGAAAAAGGGGAGAAAAACAAGTCAAATAGTGGTTTTTTTTTTGGGGGGTGGGGGTGGATGTGCGCATTTGAGGGGGCAATGTCCCAGAAATCATATAGTATTGAACATTCTCAGTTCAATTTCCGTGTGAAAGTTATGAATCGAGGCTGAACCAAGAAACTAACTGCATTGGGAGGAAAATGTCTTTTTGGCTGCAGATAACTTTCACATTAAGGACAGGAAATTCTCCGTATCTTTTATAATATATAATAGATTTGGGGTGGGAGAGAAGCAGCATTGAAAGATGATAAATTCAGTTCTGCTTTCTAATTGAGAACAACTACATCCGCAGATGACAGAACATGAGAACTGATAAAACAGAACACAGACCTGTGAAATCAGGTGAATATTGTCACCATCATGCTTCATTACCAGTACCCTTTGCAGTACAGCTTAGCGTTCAGAGGTTGACAGACGATCTGAAGTTTTTCGAGCGTTCTTTCAAACTTTGAAGCATCTTTGAGATGCAAATTTCGGTCTAACCACTGAATTGTACGCTCAACAATATCCCTGATCACCTTCTGGTCTTCAGCCTCCATCTTCCTGCCACAATTTCGCAAAAGTTCGTGCATGTCATTTGCATAGTTTTCTAAATTCTGTTTAGCTTTTGCCACTTTCATATTCTCCATGTCGTCCTCCCGGTACTGCTTAGCCTCCTCCACCATCCTTGTAATTTCCCCCTTTGAACGCCTCCCACTATGCTTGTAATGGTGATTTGGTTCTTATTTCCAGCGCTCTCTTCCTCTGCTGTCACTATCAATATACCATTCGCATTGATGCTGAAGCTAACAATTATACTGGCGACGCCTTTAGGAGCTGGTGTAATACCAGAAAGTTTAAACTTACCCAAGAAGTTGTTCTCCTCTGCTATGGATATCTCACCCTTGTACACATTAATTGTCACAACTGTCTGGTTGTCTTCAACAGTTGCATATCTCTGTTTCATTTTTGTTGGGATTGCAGTGTTCCGCGGAATCACCACACTGAAGACACCACCAAGGACCTCAATTCCAAGTGACAACGGAGTGACCTCCACCGGTAAAAACTGTTGCTTATCCAGCACACCACGCAGGATAGCAGCCTGCATGGCAGCAACCACACAGGATAGCAGCCTGCATGGCAGCCCCACAGGCAACTGCCTCGTCAGGATTAAGCCTTTTGCAGAGCTCCTTTTCATCGGAGAACATCCGCAACATTACCTGAACCTTGGGGATACGAGTAGATCCCCCAACAAAAACAACATCATCAACTTCATCCGTTCCCATACAGGCCTCCACCAGACACTTTTCAACAGTTCTATGCAAGCTATAAACAATTCCATATTCAACCTCTCAAACCGAGCACAGGAGATAGTAGAAGAGAAGTCAATACCCTCATAAAGACAATCTATCTCAATGGAAGTCTCCGTGGCAAATGAGAGATCCTCTTTGCCCTCTCACAAGCAGCTTTCAACCTCCCAAGAGCTCGAGGATTCCCACTGATGTCCTTCCTGTGTTCCCTCTTGAACTCATCAACAAAGTGGGTCACCAATTTGTTGTCAAAAGCCCCTCCACCTAGGCGATCGCCGGCCATTCTGCCATTGTGAAGTCTCGGGGAGAGAGAATATATCTGTGAACCTCAATCTGCTTAATTATTCTATTGATACGAGAGACAGACAGAGCGGATGCGAAGAAAGTAGTAAAGCAGGTGGTCTCATTTAAAGAGGGGTGATTACAGCTAAATTCTAATGTGCTGCTCCAGATTCATCTCGATCTGCCCAACGTACTCTTGAATTAGCTAGTTGAGTTTCCAAAGCATCAGTAGAATTGATTGTTTCAGAACACAAGAGAGAGACCCCTTCACTGTTTGCAAACGAGAATGTCAAAAGGCAAAGATTAGCAGTCTCAAAATCTAGTGTTACGTTGCATGCAATTTCAAAATTAAGGAAAGCAGGGGTCAGCATTTATTTTCTGTTCTAAAATTGCATCTCTACAGGTACGTTAGGATTTGGTTGGTGAAGCTGATACCAAAATTTCAAATGTTTCAAGTGTTTTTGTAGCAATTCTCCAAAATTAGAGGTTGTGCCATGCGTGGTAAACTATAGAACAAAATACAACTAGGAACTATATACATAAAAAAACAGTATCTTTTTCTGTTATCTTGTCTCTTATCTTCAATACCAGCTAGTAGTGACAAAATATGTATCTTATGTTAGATAAAATAGAAAAATAAAAATAAAATTTCTTACAAAAAATGGATAAGTATTTATCAAATTAAAGGATTTTAAGTTTTCTAACCTTGTACAAATTAATGACAGTTCTAAATTTGTAGATCCGAATTATTATATATGATAATTGTTTTTAGTTTTTTGACCCCTATTTAGATAGTTCCCTTTTGCCAAAAGAAAAAAAAAAAAAAATTCCTTTTGTTCGCATTATGAGATGTTATTGGCTCGTTGAAGCTGTATTGGCCAGTGTGACCAACATTCACCTGCCACCCCTGCCTCCCGGGTTCGAGCCTGGGGGCGCAATTTCTGCTTTTGTGCAGAAATTGTGTATGACTGGGCTTGTGTTTCTGGACCTTGTCTAGGCTTTGACATCCCCTCCCCTGGTCTATCAAGGCCTACTAGGTACCTTGAGATAGGGGTCTAGTGAGTTAGGTCCACTTACTATCCCCCCAAAAAAAAAGATGTTACTACTCGCTCTATAGTCCCAAGTTAATTAGACATATGGGCTAATATATAGCTTAGCTAATATATGATAATATGAATGAACTTATGAAAAAATTAAGTGGGAACTCCAATAGGAAGAAATTTAAAATGAGTTGTATACTAATAATCGACCATAAATAATATATAAATTTTAAATTTATGTTGTTTTTATGTAATATGTATTTTCTGTACTATTAATTTTAAGTTTATAAGATAATTTAATACAAGGATGTATTTCTCGATAAATACCTTTGAAGACAAGGTAAGGGTAAGGGTAAGGGTGAGCAGTTATAGGTGTCCATCCAAAAGTTGGAGAACTAGAATTAGAGCTAATCAAACTTGTTTCTAATTTTTGGGAATCGGAACTAGAATTAGTGGTTCTAGCTTCGGCTCCAGGATAGTTCTGCCTAATATGGGAATTTTATCACCCAAAAAATTAGTTTTTTTATTGTTTTATTTTTTGAGGATGAGGGTAGATATTTGACATTTAACTACCCTCATCTTCTATCTTCATGCAAAATAGAAAATTCTTTCAACAAATATGATTTTTTTTTTTTTTTTGGGTCTTAGTAATTTGCAAAATATGATGATTCAAAAACTTTCAATTTTAGTTATAGGAAATTAATTGAGATTGTGTTAAAATTCACTCTAGAGAGTTCTTTGTAGATAATGAAATCAAAAGGAAAAAAATCAAGAAACAAATGAAAAGTTAAGCAAAATAAAGAAAATATCTTTTTTCTTTTTCCTTTTTCCTAAACTTGTTCTTGTTTTCTGTTTCAGAGATGCATTTGGAAATCAAAAGCAGAATCAATTAGACTGATTTCTCTATTTTAAGAATAGAATTAGAATTACAAGTCAGTTTCAAAGTTCCCATAACCATGCTCATCTCTAGACATGCAAAATGCGGGATTGAGAGCCTATTCTTTTCGACATATTTTCAGACAGAATAACTTCAGATAAGTTCAGTTCAGAATAAGTTCAGCATAAGTTTAGTTAAGAAAGTTCAGAATAAGTTCAGATAAGCTCAGTTCAGAAAGTTCAGAATAATAAGCTTAGTAAATAATTTCAGAATAAGCTAAGAATAAGTTCAGATAAATTCAGTTCAGAATAAATTTAATCAAAATAAGGCAAAAAGAACAGATCTTGAGTATAATGATCGTTATATTCCCTTTGTATGCCACTCGTTTTTTGAACCAAAGAATAGGGTGAAAACTTAAAGGATGACGTGACCTACGCTTTTTTGCGATATGAAGCTATAAAAAGTTGTAAAAAAATGTAAGGAGTAGCTAGAAGATGTAAAAAATTGTAAAAAGATATAAGAAGTTATAAGACGATGTAAAAAATTATAAGAAACTATAAGGATAGATGTAAAGAGTTGTTGAATTATTAAAAAGTTATATAATATAATTTTTAGATATGTATGTATAGCTATTAGTCTTTAATGTATGAATTATGGAAAAAATTATTTCATAAAAATAAATTACGCGTATCACTGACATTTATGTAATAAATCTTATAACATCACTAAACAAATTATATTTTAACGTTACAGAAAAAATGTATTTTTCTACAATTATCATCTTGGATAATAAAAAATAATATTGAAATAATATAATTAATAAAAATAAACCTTTAAATATGTCAATCAAATATCACTAAGATAAATTCAAGCTGACAAATATGTCAAACCAAATATGTTCTACACTTGAGGTATTTTTTGGTAATACCATTAGTTTCACCACCTTATACGCAAATTAAAAAAATAATAATTTTTCTCAACAAAATTGAATAGAACCTAAAAAACGAATCCTATTTGAATTAAATATTTTGGAATTAAATTCAATCAATGTTCAATTGTACAATGATAACAACCAAGTTATCATGGATAAACTTATGGATGAAATAGTTGAAATACTTTCATCACCTATAGTTTTGCTATTTTTCTGCATGATTCACGTCGAAACTCAAATATAAATATGATTTTTGTATTATAATTTTAAAACATATTGACTTATTTTTTCTATAATAGCATATATGCTTCACGTCAAAATTCAAATATTAATTCAAATCGTTAAATTCTATTTTTATGTTTATACAAATATTATATCCATAAAGAAGCTATAAAATTTTTCATATTGGTAGTATTAAAAAAATATATACATATTTCTATAGATATGAGAAAAAAATAGATGATAAGTTGAATGTTACAAAAAAATATATAAGGAGATTTAAGAAGATCTAAGAAGACTAGGGAGATGTAAGGAGATGTAAAAAAATATAAAAAAATGTAAAAAAAATTAAAAAATGTAAAAAAATGGAAAGAGTTGTAAGTAGTTATAAGGAGTTGTAAACTATTAGCTAAATTCTTCCAATCGCAAAAAAGTACAGAGCCGTAGTGACATATTAATGCAAGATTATAATAACAGTATAAACATGTACAAAAGGTGCTGAATGATTACTTTCATGTTAGGGTCTATGCTCAACTATCTAGAGCATTACTTCGTATGTCCTATGCACATGCAAATTTTATATTTTATGAGACAATTAAAAACTCAATTATTAATACAGTATAAAATTTAACATGTCTCATAAAATAAATACAGGCTAAGCTATATTAAGTTCTCAAAATGGAGGCCAAAAGGAAAATAAACTAAAACAAAGAGTAATTGACACTTTAGCACCCTAAGGCCAGTACTGAATAAAGCGATTAAGAAGTTTTGTGAAAATAATAATTTTTTATTATGAAATATTAAGGGATGAATAACTTCGTCTTTTTCTTCACAATAAGTTCTAAAAATTAAGTATTGATCCTGTAAATAAGATATTTTTATAACTTCACTATCTTTGGATGGTTTTTTTAAAAAATTATGCCGGGTTTGTATACCTTTTAATGACTATAATTATACTATTATTAGTATTGAAACATATTTGAAGTTATTATTAATACTGTACATATGGCTCGAACATTTGAAAAAACCCAAAATAAAAAAATTAAATACAAAAGTAACTTATTTTGCGTTCAAAAATAATTTATAGAAATTAAAAAATATAACTTTTGCAACTTCTTATCAAGAAAATAACTAAATTATTCATCCTTAAATATTATTAGTGCTATGAGAAACAAAGAATGTAGAAGGTTGATATTATTCACCAAGTTAAATACACAAGCTCTTTCATTGTTCGTGTACAGTTCAATTTAGGTTCACAACAATTCATTGTTGGTTTAAGAAACTCAACTTTCACATTGTCCGTTTGGAGCAAACTACCCCTAGTTTTATATTTGTACATCCTAAACAAGATTTATATAACTAAAATGCTTTATGAAAAATCTCTGATTTCATGCCCCCCTCCACCCAACACTGTTTTAACTATTTCCCTTGCTGCCAATTCTACACAGTTATCTGATCAAAATGACTAGCAAACAGGATTAAATAAGATAAAATAATGCAATTCAAATTTGACGTGAATTTAAAAGAATGTTATCCAACTCAAAAGCGACCCGAACATTATGGCCATGAAATTGAACATGACTCAACACAAAATTCACTAAACGTTTAGTTGCTAGGCCAGCATGAGTTATATTAATTTTAAATTGGTACAAAACTAGCATACGATTAGGTAGTAGACTCTGCTCTAGCAATGTCTAAGTTTTAGTGAACAGACAACAATAAAAATCAAGCAGGCCAACGGAATAATAAGAAATACTGCTTGTGATTTCTCCTTCCTCCCACCCCCAAAACCCAAAAAAACAAAAAGAAAAAATGAAAACACACAAGAAAACCCCAAAATCAATCACCCAAAAAAAAGGGAGAAGAAAGAGGAACCCAAACAAATCCTCATGGAGCAGGTCACTTCTTAGGTTACTGGATGAATGGATAAAAGAAAAATGTACCAGTTATTTCAGGTATTTTCCGGCAGCATGCCAAACAGAAGGCAAACAGAAGTACCACTGCAAATGTCATAAGTGTAAGAATCAACTGAACAGGCTCACCTTGAACTTGCAGGACCACATCATATGACACCCCCCCAAAAAAAACGTCACCCATTCATTGCAAAATGCAAGACAGCAAACATCACTAGGCAGTAGGCAAAACTTAGATATCAGTAGGAAAATTTCCATGACCAGAGAGGGGAAAAACCGCAAAAGACGCTAGTAGTTCAGTAATTTGTCAAAAACAGTAATACCATCCAACCGGCCCCGTCACCCCCCCCCCCCCCCCAAAAAAAAAAACCGTCTCTTAAAGCGTTAGCATACCAACCAACCCAGATCGATCAAGTCATTCAATGAGTTCAATCTTAGGGCAGCTGCCAACAGCCTCACCACCATCATCCGGCTGCTGATACATTTTGGCAACAATAGGGCCACAAATGTTCTCGAGCTCTTTCATCTTGTCCTCAAACTTGGTAGCTTCAACAAGCAGATAATTCCACTCAAGCCAGTGGTTTGTCTTCTTGATAGCATCCGATAGCTTCCACTTGTCCCCGCGACCAAGCTTCTTTCCGCGGCCTGTCAATACGCCGCTCAAGAAGTGAACATAACTCTCCAAGTTGTTCTTAGCTTTGGATGCCTTCATACGCTCCTCATCCTGAGCCTTGAAGATATCAGCCTCCTTCACCATCCTATCTATTTCTTCCTTCGACAACCTACCACTGTGATTGGCGATGGTGATTTGATCCTTGTTGTTCGTTCCCAAAAGCTCTGCCGACACAGTCAGCAGGCCATCAGGATCTATGTTGAAGTAGACGTCAAATTGTGGGACGCCTTGAGGAGCTAGAGGAACGTCATACAGAGAGAACTTTCCTAACAAGTTGTTATCTTTCGCAATGGGTCTCTCACCCTCATACACATTGAATGCTACGCTAGTTTGGTTTTCAAATGCAGTAGTGACTCTGCCCACCATTTTTGTAGGGATGGTTGTGTTCCTGGGAACTGTCACTTTCATGTCACCGCTGTAAAGCTCAAAACCAAGAGATAAAGGCGTAACATCCATAAGCACAGCATGTCCATTACTAGCTTTAGCTATTACTCCAGTCAAGGTTGCAGCGTGGAATGCAGCTCCATAAGCAACGGCCTCATCTGGGTTGATACTTTTACACAGCTCCTTTCCATGGAAGAAGTCCTGTATCAACTGCTGAATCTTGGGGATGCGGGTAGAACCACCAACAAGGACAACATCATGGATATCACTTCTTTCCATATTTGCATCTTTCAAGCACTTTTCAACTGGGTCCAAACAGTCCTTGAACAAGTCCAAATTCAGCTTTTCGAATCGAGCACGAGTAATAGTAGAAGAGAAATCAATACCCTCAAAAAGACAATCAATGTCGATACTGGTTTCAGTAGTAGAAGATAGGTTTCTTTTAGCCCTCTCGCAAGCAGCTCTCAACCGCCCAAGTGCCCTAGGACTTACACTAATGTCTTTGTCATGTTTCCTCTTAAACTCAGCCACAAAGTGGCTCACCATTCTACTATCAAAATCTCCTCCACCAAGGTGGGTGTCTCCATTAACTGCTTTGACCTCAAAAACACCCTTCTCAATGGTGACTAAAGAGACATCAAAAGTTCCACCACCCAGATCAAAAACCAAGATGTTCTTTGCAGCAACATCATTACGACTATGCTTCTTTTCTAGACCATAGGCAATCGCGGCAGCTGTTGGCTCATTGATTATACGCAAGACATTGAGTCCAGCTATTATACCAGCATCTCTTGTTGCGTTACGCTGAGAATCGGTGAAGTAGGCAGGAACAGTAATAACAGCATTCTTAACTTCTATGCCCATAAAGGACTCTGCAGTCGCTTTCATCTTTTGCAGGACCATTGATGATATCTCCTCAGCGGCAAAATGCTTCTCTTCGCCCTTGTAGGTGATCACAATCATGGGCTTGCGGCCATCATCTAGGTTAGGACTAGGAATGACTTTAAAAGGCCAGAGTTTCATGTCACTCTGGACGGTTGCATCATTGAATCTTCTACCTATAAGCCTCTTTGCATCTGTCATTCATGTGGAACAAGATAATGACGTATTAACCCGGTTGTCGGCTCAGATCAATCCCACTAATATAAAATACGATGGAAAAGCAAAAGACAAAAAACCCACATATTGATAGGCATCACAACTGACAAGCAGTACGAACCCATACATCGATTGCTGTCAAATTTCAGCGAAATCTGGATATCTCATAGGGATGACTTACATGTTGCAAAAAGTGAAGTTCAGAACAACTTCAAATAGATAGAAAGAAATAGAGCAGAGTAACCTTAGTAGGAAAAGCAGAGTAATATGAAAACAGGGGCATGTAATGAAGCACAGAAGCAGCTCTGGTAAGTTACATATTCGCTGAGGTTCAACACACGAGTTGAAAAATACAAAATAGACAAATTCCCAAAAAGGGAAACATATCCAAAACAAAGCATTCAAATATTTGATGGAAGTTTTCGCAAACTCCTAAGATTCAAAGAGGGGGAGGGGGGTGAGGGGTGGGGAAAGAGAGAGAGAGAGAGAAGGACCGAAGATGGTGTTGGTGGGGTTGATTCCGGCCTGATTCTTGGCAGACTCGCCAATAAGGCGCTGGGTGTCGGTGAAGGCGACCCAAGACGGCGTCGTACGGTTGCCCAAGTCGTTGGCGATTATCTCAACACGATCATTCTCCGGCTGCCAGAAACCCACACAAGAGTACGTCGTCCCGAGATCGATTCCTATCGCCGGCGATTTTCCCTCCATTTCTGACGAAAATCCGAAGCTTTACCTCCGAAGAATTGAGGAAACAAAATCCAGATGGACCGGGAGGGAAAGAGGGGGACTACTGTGATGGGTCTTCGTCAACTTTCAAGCGTTTGCTTTGCTCTGTTTCACTTTCGCTAGTCAGCTTGAGTCAACACTCCTCTTTTCACTTCCTTAGCGTGGAAGCATTAATAAAATGCAAAATAATAAATGTCTTACTTTTAGATATTTTTTAAGTGTATTATTTTGACATAAAAATTATATTATTATATTTTAAATTGATAAATTATGACATGAATGAATAGTAAAAGTATATTATAACTTATAAATTTTATAAACTCAATTTTGTATTCATATTTTACCGTATTTTTAAAATATGCATATTATATATCCTTGTGGATAGAGTTAATATGATCAGGATGTCATTTTATATCTATTGGTACAACCCACCTATATTTAAACTTAATAATTCATAATTAATTATAATTATTGAAAATTTGGTGATTTAAAGATTCAGCTTTAGTCAACACTTGTCCTTTCACTACCTTAATGAGGAAGCATTAACAAAATTTTCTATCATGAGGGCCGACTTACAAATAGTTATGAATTGATCTTAGCATCTCTATAATTTTTAACATCAAGAAACTATTAAGCAATTAGTTAATTATTTAAAAGTTCAATATATTAAGGATAAAGTTGCCTAGTTACTTAGTTTTCTAATTTAAATGATTGAATATGACAATTTTTAAAACAAATCAAAATAGAAACTATGATAATAGCAATGAGACGAAGGAAGTATGTAATTGTGTCTAGAAAAAATAATTCGTAAATTCTCGGAATTATGATTATATATACTTTGCAAGTCAAATAATTTTTATACTATATTATTATATTAAAATAGTAAACTTTAATAAAAATAAGTTAATATATTAAATTATTTATTTTTAAAATTTTGATGTTTATTATTTTTTCACTACTCTAATTAACATAATTTTCGTTGTTAATGTTGTATGCACTTGAAGTTCTTTATTTATATTTATTTAAATTATTTCTTTGTTAAATATTTCAGTTGTTTTTAAAGGTCATTTTTAATTAAGCTCTGCCGGACTTGTTGACTAATCAGTTCCAAAGCAGTCGAACATGACTCAGAATAAACTGAGGACATGTTCTTATCAACTTATGAGAAATACTTATTAGTACTTATTACTGAAATATGTTAAATCAAGTATGTTGAATGGTTGAGGAAAATGTAACTAGGTATTTTAATAAGTAATTAATAGTATTAAATTGTGCTGAACTGTATTAAATTGATGATAAATTATGCCAAAAATCATTTAACATTGATGATACTACTCATGACAAAGTAAAAAGAATAAGCCCTGAATAACACTAAAGCAAACCCCTTCAGTTCTCGCTTTTGAAAAGAACTTCAAATGCCAAGGAAATTCTTTCTGTAAAATGACGAAAATGTATATCTATAGAGCTACTTCCTGGGTTGTCCATGCGGTTATGAAAATTTCGATTTGTATTGTATAGTGATTGTTAGAATTTAGTTTTGAATGCTGAGGTTTAAATCTTTGAAGTGTGCTGGTGTGGAATTAATTCTCGTGGTAAAGAGAATCAGAGTTTGTGTGAAAATTTTTAAATAATACTATTAGGGACTAGCCATAAAAATCTTAGTTTAATATCCTTTTTTTTTCCTCAACTTGTGCGAAACACGGAATATATTTTTAAAATTTTAAAATTAATAGACTAGACTATACAAGTAACATGAATCCTAAATTAAGGAACACATTATAAGAAATATATATATATATATATATATATTTTTTTTTTTTTCAATTTTCCAACATCAATATTTAGTATGACATGATACTCAAGAGCATTCGCACCGTGTTACACGCATGTTATGTGTGAGGCCCAGAGTTTCACTTTTCCATTTCCAGTGCTAGGATTGATGGGAACCGCACAGAAGTATGAATGCTCTGTCGTTCCTTCTCGCGAGGCACACATTTTTGTCCTTTTGTGTGTTTTTGCCTTCTTTAATTTTTTTACAAAAGTATACTTTAATTTTTTTAGGTGATTAAAAAATAAATTATACGCTATAAGGTGGGTCTCGGATAATTATTTTATTTGACAATCCAAATTAGAGTTCTATGGGTTTGAGAAGTGATAAAATGCAAGTTCCAAAAAATTAAAACTTTTATTGATGCAGTAGGCTAGAGCTTCAAAAATTGAAACTCCAATTGAGAATGCTCTAAGCATACTAAAGTGATTCCTGCCTCTCCCCAAAAAAAATAGCACACTAAAGTGATGTGATTATAAATGTTTTATTTTGGATTTTTCTATATCAAATTGTTAACATAATGTGATACTTAAACATACTGGAGGTCATGTGACTTCTACACTCATATTAAAAATCAACTTTAAATTCTTATTGATGATTAATATTAGCTTGGTTAAACTTTAATTAGAAAAGTATGTCAAAATTTGTTTCGTAATTAAATTTGGGGTTTTTACTTGTTAGTAATTACCGCCTTGTAAGTTTGAGTGGATATGTTTCTAAGAATAAGCATGGCAAGTTATTTTTCTGAATTCATACACTGTTAGTTTGTTACTAATATAGGTACCGTAATAATTTGATAAGAGAAAATTAATGTATTACAAATAATATATCAATGTTAATAAAACAAAAGAATCCTAGAGTACGAAAAGTCTTCAAGATTTGTTTTTGTCATCGTACTACTGTTATTGCATAGTTGAAAACAAAAGGTCACATTTTAAGAATTGAATTTATTACTTTCGTTAATTAACCGATCAGACCATAACAAAAATCATTATCTTTAATTGAATTGCTGAATGAAGGATGAACACAGTGTTGAACTCTCTGCAACCACATTATCAAAGGGAGAGACTATGACAAACTTGACCGCAAACAGATTGCCGAATAACTCAGTAGTGTCAATCCAACTTATAAGTAGTGTCAAATAAACTATCAATCCAACTTAATTACCATCCTGCAAAACTTAGTTCAGTGAAACTTTGCACCATCATCATCTGTATCAAAAGAGTTAAGATTCTCCCTCTCCAATGACAATTGGATCAAATTAACAGGACATACTCTTACCCTATTTACAAAAGCACACAAGGAGAATCCCCCCCCCCCCCCCCCCAAAAAAAAAAAAAAAATCCGTTACCCAAAATAATGCACTAAGTTGAAAAACATCAGCAAACTTGGAGACCGTACCACACTCAATCAAGCTCTATAATCTCATGGGTGATTTCAATCCTAGCAACGATTGCGGTAGCTTCGGCCCCAATATTACCATCTTGTGGTTGTTGCTGCATCTTTGCAAGAATAGGCTCACAAATGCTCTTTAGTTCTTTCAACTTTCCTCAAACTTGGTAGCATTATCCAGTAGATGATTCCACTCCATCCATTGAGTTGTTCTCTAAATGGCATCCCCCAGCTTTCTCCTGTCCTTCACGTTCATCTTCCTCCGACAACCTCTTAAGGTGCTTGTCATCAAGCTGACATAATTCTCCAAGGTGTTTTTGGCTCCAGTTGCCGTCTTGCGCTCTTCATCGTTGGCATTGTACTTCGCGGCCTCTTCCACCATCCTATCAATCTCCTCCTTCGATAACCTTCCTTTGTGATTGGTGATTGTGATTTGGTTCATGATGCCGGTGCCATCATACTCTGCTGACACAGTTAGGACGCCGTCAGCATCAATGTTAAAGCAAACATTAAACCAGATGGAACCCTTACGCATTGGAGTGAACCAACAAAGGAGAAACTTTCCCAAAAAGTTATTGCCCTTAGCAATAGGTCTTTCACCCTCGTACACCTCGCATGAGCAATCTGTTTGACAATCAAAGGCATTAACATAACATTGAACCACCTTTGTTGGGATGCTTTGGTTCCTACTGACTACAATGCTCATATTACCATGGGCAAGCTCGATACCGAGGGAGAGGGGAGTAACATCCATAAGCACAAAATCCCTCTTATTATTATTACCCATTCCAGTTAACGCTGCAGCATAACATGTAGCTCCATAAGCAACAGCTTCATCTGGGCTGATACCTTTACAGAGCTCCTTTCCCTCAAAGAAAAATTGCAGTAACTTTTGAACCTTGGAGATGCGGGTTGATCCACCGACCAGGACAATATCATGGACATCACTCTTTTGCTTGTTTGCATCCTTTAAACACTTTTCAACTAGGGAAATACAATCATTGAATAAATCCAAGCTCATCTTCTCAAATTGGGCACGACTTATGGTTGAAGAGAAATCAATTCCCTCAAAAAGGCAATCTATCTGGATAGTAGTCTCGGTACTTGAAGAAAGGATTCTCTTTGCCCTCTCCGATGCAGCTCTCAATCGTCCTAGAGCCCTAGGATTCCCACTGATATCCTCCTTGTGTTTCTGTTCAAACTCAGAAACAAAGTGGCTTACCAATCTGTTGTCGAAGTCTCCACCACCAAGGTGAGTGTGTCCACTAACTGCCTTGACCTCAAACACATCCTTGTCAATAGTGACTAAAGAGACATCAAAAGTCCCACCACCCAAGTCAAAAATCAACACATTCTTTGCACTATCATGATCGACGAGTTTCTTGTCAAGACCATAGGCAATGGCTGCAGCTGTTGGCTCATTGATAATACGCAAGACATTAAGCCCCGCAATGACCCCAGCATCTTTAGTTGCTCGGCGTGGAGAATCATTAAAGTATGCAGGAACCGTGATCACAGCATCCTTCACTTCCGTGCCTAGATAAGCCTCTGCAGTCTGCTTCATCTTCTGTAGAACCATTGAGGATATCTCCTCAGCAGAAAATTGCTTCTCTTCATCCTTGTAAGTGACCAAAATCATAGGCCTTTTGCCGCTGCCAGTGTCAGGACCAGCAATGACTTTAAATGTCTAAAGCTTCATGCCATTAATTCTGCACCATGGCATCACTGAATGTTCTACCTATAAGCCTCTTCACATCTGTCATTTCACATGAAAATAGGAAAATAAGAATGCATGAAAATAAATCTAAAAATTATTTGGCTGCTCAAGTCAGTCCATTTCGACTTTGAGACACCAGCAAAAGAACTGATACTAATTGAAGTCGAAAATTGAAACACACAACACAAACTGCTAGCATGTGATAACTATCAAGGTATTTTCATTTGCCCTCTCGAGGTTTCGGTAAATGTCTTTTACAAAGATCTCATTCGATTTTGCGTCAAAGTACTATAAACCTCAAAATTACAAAGATGTCCTTCATGTTTATAATTTTTTTTACCCCTACCCTCGCTCTTTTACCCGTTCGAAATATAATTTAACTCTAACTTGATTTTCTCAACCTTTGATCTGACGGTTGCGACCTACAGTGGCCACAACAGTGACCACAGAAACTACCGTTAAGGTCGCCAAAGTCCAGTGAATCTCCTAACACTATTCATGGTGCGGTTTTAACTTTCCTTTACCTTTTAAAGATACTTGCCCTCGAATAATTGAAACAAAGATACTTGCAGTTTATTTCCAAGTATGTTTGGAAAAGGGTCATATGGGGATAGAGGGTAATTGATGCATTTCACATCTGTCATAAAGATAACACGTACAGGATCATATCAAATACACCTTGGATATGCATGCATGTTTTGCCCTTGATTCGATCTGGGCCATTCATTTCAAACAATTATCGACCACTACTTGACATAAACTCCGTCAAAAAAAAAAAAAATTTATAGTCTCTACCATCTGGGCAACTACTAGGTGCAGAGGCTTAAGAAAACTAAAATTGTACATGCAAAGGAGCAAACTTTACACTCATAACTGAACCCCAGTAATAGGCCCGATTTCGAGCCTGTTACAGTATTGCTGGTGAGACTAGCTGTCTGGTTGTCATCACGAATGGCGCTCTCACCCTCCTATATATACATCGAATGAAACAGCTGTCTGGTTGTCATAATCAGTATAATATTGCTTTTGGACCCCCTTTGTTGGAACTGCAACTGTTGTGTTCTCAGGGATGACGACACTCATTCTACCATCATAGAGCTTAATGTACACCGAGAGATAGAGGTTCGTCTTTGCCCGACGCTTCAACAGTTCAACTATCTAGCTGAGTCCTTCAAAGCCGTGGAAGTTGATCAGAACTACTTATTTCTAGTAAGTCAAACAGAAAATTAAGTGTTTGACGCTTAGAAATTGAGATATTATTATTTTTGTCTTTAGCAAGTAATGGGCATAATTGGCAATGAAATTATATTTGACTAAAATCTTAGAATGTATGTAATGTCAAACTATGCAAATAATTCGGGATAGAGCGAGTATAAGATTTATGTATTTTTGTGTGTATTAAGAAAAAACTTATAAGCATACAATAAACTGCACACTTATATATCAATAATGAGACATCATTGTTATTGTTACTGCAGTTGTTGTTGTTGTTGTTGTTGTTATACCAACACCAATACCACCACCACCACCACCAACGACAATAACAACAACAATAATAAGTATCGATTTACACCGATACCCTCATAATACATTGAAGTATACTATTGCTGATAGTAATACTAATACTAATACTAATACTTATTATTATCATCATTGTCATCATCATCATCATTGTTGTTGTTATTTTTGTTATCATCATGGTTAATTTCAATTTTTGATAAGTGAACATATTCATGCACATACGCAATACTCGCACATCTCATGTTATTAGCTAAAGAAATGTCATATGTTTACCCTTTTTTGTCATCTACTTAGTATTCTTACGTTGATTTCACACTTTAATTGTAGTTATTTAAAAAAGACAAAATTAAAACAATTAAGAAAAAAAAAGAAAATCAATCAAATAATTCCAGTTATAAATACGTGAAAGATTTTCACTCAAGTACAAGAAATATAATTAGTTTCCTATCTAGAAGGCAATCTTACTTGTTATTATATCATGGTAAAAGAAAACAAAAATAGAATATAGAATACCAAGAGAAAACAAGATATTTATCTGTAACGCCCCTAAATTAACCATGTTTCACTATTTATAATCTTCTTAATAAATTCCTCAATTATAATTGATAAACCCAATGATTGGGGCGTTACCGCCGTCCAAAGGATAAGGCTTGAAATACGTGTACTAAAATAACATAGTTAAGCATAACCTTAACCATACACATTCACTCATAATCAACCATTTACAATCAGGTGTTAACCAATGCAAGGTTCATAAACCATAGTAAAATAATTCATCATAATCTACATCCCCATCCACTGAAAAATTCATAATGCAGCGTTAAAGTATGCATATACTGCATCACTGCTGATCCATCCAGATTTTCTTACTTAACTTACTCTGTTCAGCTGGTTTGCTAGCATGAGGTTGATTCCCTGACCATTTGCCTAAAACAAAACATGAAAACATTTTGAACTGTGAGCTGAAACTCAGTACATACATTCCTGTATTGTTAAATGATCTCTGAATAAATTGTTTGGACGGCCGCTTTGCAGTTTAATTTAAGTTAAAATAGGGAATGAGATGAATGTAAAACTGCATTTCTAGTTATTATCTAATAGTGAACCCCTTGATACTGTTACGACCTATGGATAGGTATACACCTGTCAAGCCGATCAGGGAACTTGACCTGAAGCCGCGCAAGTAACTTAAGGGCAATGCCCTGTAACTGATAACTAATGGGGTCACTAATTATGTGATAAATCACTGATTAAACTGATTCATTGATGTACTTATCAAAACATGATAACTTTGATAAATACACTCTGATTTCTAAAGATACAAGCAATGAACGTACCTGAAGTCTTTAAAATGATATTTTACTTGATAATACTTATGCACAATGGAAACGATAAAGTAGACCCCGATTTTGCTAAAGAAATATAATTATAGGTAAATGCAGTTAGTAAACAATATTTACTCCCGTAATTTGTAACTTTAATGAAAATTGATTAATTAAAAAGTTTCCACAATTTCAATAATTCATTATAAGATAAGTTACAACAAAATGATTTGAAAATAAATCAATTAGGGTTATTGAACTTGAAATACAACAAACTGAAACAAAATAGATTAAATTGGAATAATTGAGGTGATAATGAAAAAATTTTAATTGATATAAATGGAATATGGGTTTCTGATATTTCTGAAATAGATATAGAAGTCTAAAATGGATAATAGGAGGTTTAATGCCATGAGGGGTGTTGTAAGGTTCATAAAAGCTCAAATAATACCAGCTTGGTTCGATGGACACTGATTTTGAGTCATTACTCTGCTCATTTCCTAAATTTCATTTTCATGCTCATTTAACTTGGTTGAAAATGATTTTGTAATTTACTTGGCTGATATAAAGCCTCCAAAAACTAGATTTTTTTGTTAATTACAATTAGCCTAATGATGGTAATTAGCTAAGTAAAAAGGGGTGTAACCTTGTTGGGTCAAAATTGGGCCCAATTGAGTTGGGTTTGAAATTAGAACACTCCGTTGCGATAAAATTTTTTTGCGTAGATCGGAATTTTTTTTTTTTGGGTGATGTTATGAAAAATAATTAAATCTTTTAAATCATAATTATCGAAACCTACTATCGATTTTTCCGAAAATTTTCGGTAAATGAAACCCGAATTGCAAAGTGAAGCCCAAAATGAATTCTCCCATCCGGGATGATTAAATGAGATAATTAAATGTGGAAAATTTATAACATGACTTAATTAAATAGATAAACATGATTTATGGTCGGACTATTATATTATCTACTATTTGTGTAAATAGTACACATACATAAAATTTATTTTTATTGTTCATGCAATGGACGGCCTAGTCAGTTGACCAAATTTTTAATTTGATATTAACTTTAAAAACTAGGTGTTCTGCTGCATTCAACTACTGTTAGCTGTTATCAAAAAAATATATGTTGTAAACAAAAAGCAAAAAAAGAAGAAAAAGAAGGCTACAGACTAAATCTATTGACAGCACACAATTCATGACTTGCAAGGCCTGAGTGAACCTGAAATTTGCTAAACAATTTATTTGCAAGGCAAGAGTCTATTTAGTAATGCTGAAAACTCGATCTAACACCTAAATCCTTGTGTGAGGCATGCATTGAGCAAATAGTATAATCTTGTCTTCAACCAGCTTGGATATAGACAAGAGTTTGTTGTTTGGGGGGGGGGGGGGGGGGGGGGTGTGTTGGAGCGTTGAAAGAGGATAAATTCAGTTCTGCTGTCTAGTTAAGAACAACATCATCCACAGACGACAGAACCCGAGAACTGATAAAACAGGACACAGATTTGCGAAATTCAGGTGAAGTAGCCTAACAAGCAGCATAAGCAAACTCGGAGACATGCATAGATGAGTACTGTCAGCATCAGGCATCATTACCAGTACCCTTTGCGATACAGCTTAGCTTTCAGAGGTTGACAGATGATCTGAAGTTTTTCGAGCTTTCTCTCAAACTTTGAAGCATCTTTGAGATGCAAATTTCGGTCTAGCCACTGAATTGTATGCTTAACAATATCCCCGATCACCTTCTGGTCTTCAGCTTCCATCTTCCTACCAGAATTTCTCAGAAGTTCCTGCATGTCATTCGCATAGTTTTCTAAATTCTGTTTAGCTTTTGCCACTTTCATATTCTCCATATCTTCCTTCTGGTACTGCTTAGCCTCCACCACCATCCTAGTGATCTCCCCCTTTGAAAGCCTCCCACTATGCTTGGTAATGGTGATTTGGTTTTTGTTCCCAGTGCTCTTTTCCTCAGCAGTCACTATCAATATGCCATTCGCATCAATGCTGAAGCTCACAATCACACTGCTGACACCTTTAGGAGCTGCTGGGAGACCAGAAAGTTTGAACCTACCCAACAAGTTGTTGTCCTTTGTCATGGGTCTCTCACCCTCATAAACCAAAATACCAGCAGATGTCTGATCGTCTTCAACAGTTACATATCTGCCTTTCATTTTTGTTGGGATTGCAGTGTTTCTGGGAATCACCACACTCATACCACCACCAAGAACCCTAACTCCAAGTGACAATGGCGTGACCTCCACCAGTAAAACCTGTTGCTTATCCAGCACATCACACAGGATAGCAGCCTGCATTGCGGCCCCGTAGGCAACTGCCTCGTCAGGATTAAGCCTTTTGCAGAGCTCCTTTTCATTGAAGAACTTCCGCAACAATTCCTGAACCTTGGGGATACGAGTAGATCCACCAACAAGAACAACATCATCAACATCATCCTTGCCCATATCTGCATCCTTCAGACACTTCTCAACAGGCCCCATGCAAGCTAAAAACAATTCCATATTCAACATCTCAAACCGAGCACGAGAGATGGTAGAAGAGAAGTCAATAACCTCATAAAGGCAATCTATCTCAATGGAAGTCTCAGTAGCTGATGAGAGAGTCCTCTTTGCCCTCTCACAAGCAGCTTTCAACCTCCCCAGAGCTCTAGGGCTCCCACTGATGTCCTTCTTGTGTTTCCTCTTAAACTCAGTCACAAAATGGTTCACCAATCTGTTGTCAAAATCCCCTCCACCAAGGTGAGTGTCTCCACTTATAGCTTTCACTTCAAATGAATCCTTATCCACTGTCACCAGTGAGACATCAAAAGTTCCACCCCCCAGATCAAAAACCAACACATTTTTTGCAGTGACATTGCAGTCATTGGCTGTCTTGTGAAGACCATAGGCAATGGCAGCAGCTGTTGGCTCGTTAATGATACGCATAACATTGAGTCCAGCAATGACTCCAGCATCTTTGGTTGCTTGACGCTGAGAATCATTGAAATATGCAGGCACAGTGACAACAGCATTCTTCACTTTTGAGCCAAGGTAACCCTCTGCTATCTGCTTCATCTTTGCTAGAACCATTGCAGATATCTCCTCAGCAGTAAATCGCTTGTCTTCACCCTTGTAGGAGACAGCAATCATAGGTTTACTATCTTCTCCCGAAAGGACTTTAAAAGGCCAGAGTTTCATGTCATTCTGCACAGTTTCATCAGTAAATCTCCTACCAATAAGCCTCTTCACATCTGTCACAACATTAGGATCAAGAAAAACACTGTGTGAAAGCAAAGTTAAACACTACAATTTCGTCACAACGCAATGAGAAACAGATTAATCAGCCTCCCCCCCCCCCCCCCCCCCCCCAAAAAAAAATTGTTGCACCACAAAGATGAGAAGCACAAACGTTTCATGAACATTAAACCAGCGATCAAACCTGCTAACGCAATTACAAAACCAGATTATTACTAAATCATCCCACTTAAGTCTAAGCCCCAAGTAAAGACAAAAGGAGCATTAATTTAAGGTACGAGAATTAGAGACTAAGCTTTTCAAAGAGCTTCCTGACTTAATTAGGGGTGATAAAGATCATACACACTTAATTAGCTCAGAATTCGATTTGCCCATCTAACTATCCCCATTGAAGGGGAAATATAAAAACCCATGTCATCTGAAGAATTAAGCATTATAAACGTCACGCCATGTTTTGCAATTTGAGGCCCTGTTCTTTTGGTGGGTCAATTCTAAAATACCAACCTCAACCAACCTTAACCCACTTCCACTATTTTAACCAAGTTCAATTTATCACATAAAAAAAATTCAACCAACTTCAACCCACTTCAATCTACTTCAACCTACTACGCACTCCAATTTACCTACGAAAGGAAGAGGCCCTTAATCTTACAATCCTTCATATTTAAGCAAAAACTTGCATATAAACATATATGGATTTAAAAGTGAACCCTTTTTTTTATCAAAACAAAGTGAAGCGTAAACAAATTCATGGCAAAGACATGCACTAAATTACAAATTAGCCAACAACATCCAAAAGCAGGAGGGCATGAAATGCACAAATTGAGAGAGAGAGAGAGAGAGACCGTAGATGGAGTTGGTGGGATTAGCAGCGGCCTGGTTCTTGGCAGCCTCACCAATGAGACGTTCTGATTCAGTGAAGGCGACCCAAGACGGCGTCGTACGGTTGCCCTGGTCGTTTGTGATGATGTCAACCCGGTCGTGCTGCCAAACTCCGACGCATGAGTAAGTAGTCCCGAGATCGATTCCGATCGCCGGCCATTCTGCCATTGTGAAGTCTCAGGGAGAGATAATATATCTGTGAACCTCAATCTGCTTAATTATTCTACTGATAAGAGAGAAAGACAGAGCGGATGCGAAGAAAGTAGTAAAGCAGGTGGTCTCATTTAAAGAGGGGTGATTACAGGACATCTTTGGTTGGTGGAAAAGGAACTTGATACCCATTGTTTGGTCTTGGGTATCAAGTTCCTCCCATTTGAGTGGGACTGGAGTTGACACCCCCCATTTTGGAGGGTTTCAATTCCCATTTTCTACTTTCAATTAAAAAAATATAATTCAGGCATCTCTCAATGACCATGGGAGGAGAGAGAGTGTATTCACCAGATCCACCTACCATGGGCGAATTACCGGCGCCGGTAACCACCGGAAACTGCACCGGCGACCACGACAAAGTTCCCCCAAACCCCTGCACCCTGAGAGAGAGAGAGAGAGAGAGAGAGAGAGAGAGAGAGAGAGAGAGGGCGAAGAAGAAGAAGAACACAGCGCGGGAAAGGAGAAGGTGGCGACGCCGGAAAAGGAGGAGAAGGCGGCGACGCCGGAAAACAGAAAACTCGATGCCTAGATCTGAGGCAGCAGAAAAGGAGGAAAGGAGGAGAGGACGACGGAAAAGAATGTGTGGTGTTGAGAGGCAATGGATGGCAGCAAAGGAGAGACCAGGCCGGAGATGGAGAAAAAAGCGCCGGAGAGGTGGTGGTTGAGTGGTTGAATTGGTCGCCGGAGGCGAAGACGCGATGCCCAGATCTGCCTAGAGGACAAGCAGGAGAGAGCGGGGTGTCAAGAACGCCCGGCTGATTGTCGGGTGTTCACCGGAAAGGAATAAGTCGTCGACCCTTCGCCGGAGTGGGAGGAGCAATATCGATGTGGTAGTTCAGAGCGAAAGCAAGAGAGGGGAGAGAAAGTGAAGGAAAATCAATAAATCTGCATTGATATAAAAAACTTAAAAATAAAATTTTGATTTCATTTCATAATGATACCAAATATATGATACCAAAGAATCAAATTTTATTTCATTCTTTTCATATTATTTTAAAGTAAAATTATAAGTGTCTTATTATAGACATTTTATAAGTATCTTATTTTGACTTAAAATTATACTATTATATTTTTAAATTGAAAAAAATGATAGGATTGAATAATAGAAACATATTACAACTTATAAATTACATAAAATTATCTTTTTATTCATAATTTATCATATTTCTAAAATACGTGTATATATGTATTTGTAGATAGGATTAATGCAATTAGGGTAGTATTTAATATTTTATCGACGTAGCCGATGAATATTAAAGTTAGTAATTCATAATTAGGAGTAATCATTAAAAAACTTGTAATTTTAAATCATAAATATATTAATTATGATGAGACAAGGCATGTCTTGCAACAAGACATATATTACTATCCGATTTTAAATTTCATTCCATTTTATTCTTTTCAAAGAATCCCCAAAAAAAAAAAAAATGATCTGCCCAACACACTCTTGAATTAGCTAGTGGAGTTTCCAAGGCATTAGTAGAATTGATTGTTTCAGACCACAAGAGAGAGACCCCTTCACAGTTTGCAAACGAGAATGTCAAAAGGCAAAGATTAGCAGTCGCAAAATCTTGTGTTACGTTGCATGCAATTTCAAAATTAAGGAAAGCAGGGGTCAGCATTTATTTTCTATTCTAAAATTGCATATCTACAGGTACGTTAGGATTTGGTTGGTGAAGCTGATATCAAAATTTCAAATGTTTATAATGTTTTTGTAGCAATTCTCCAAAATTAGAGGTTGTGCCATGCGTGGTAAAATATAAAACAAAATACAACTAGGAACTATATACATAAAAAAATAGATGTTACTAGCTCGTTGAAGCTGTGTTGGCTAGTGTGACCAAGACTTCACCTGCCACCCTTGCCTCCTGGGTTCAAGCCTGGGGGCGCAATTTCTGCTTTGTGCAAAAATTGTGTGTGAGTGGGCTTGTGTTATTGGACCTTGTCTAGGCTTTGACATCCTCTCCCTTGGTCCGTCAAGACCTACTAGGTACCCTGAGATAGGAGTCTAGTGGGTTGGGTCAACTTACTATTTCCCAAAAAAAAAAAAAAAGATGTTACGTACTGGCTCTATAGTCCCAAGTTAATTAGATACATAGGCTAATATATAGCTTAGCTAAATATATGATAATATGAATGAACTTATGAAAAAATTAAGTGGGAACTCCAATAGGAAGAAATTTAAAATGAGTTGTATACTAATAATCGACCATAAATAATATATAAATTTTAAATTTATGTTGTTTTATGTAATTCGTATTTTCTATACTATTAATTTTAAGTTCATAAGATAATTTAATACAATGATGTATTTCTCGATAAATACCTTTGAAGACAAGGTAAGGGCAAGGGTAAGGGTGAGTAGTTATAGGTGTCCATCTAAAAGTTGGAGAACTAGAATCAGAGCTGGTCAAACTCGTTTCTAATTTTTGGGAATCGGAACTAGAATTAGTGGTTCTAGTTTCAGCTCCAGGATAGTTCTGCCTAATATAGGAATTTTATCAACCAAAAAATTAGTTTTTTTATTGTCTTATTTTTTGAGGGGTGAGGCTAGATATTTGACATTTAACTACCCTCATCTTCTATCTTCATGCAAAATAGAAAATTCTTTCAACAAATATGAATTTTTTTTTGGGGGTCTTTGTAATTTGCAAAATATGATGATTCAATAACTTTCAATTTTAGTTATAAGAAATTAATTGAGATTGCGTTAAAATTCACTCCAGAGAGTTCTTTCTAGATAAAGAAATCAAAAGAAAAAAAATCAAGAAACAAATGAAAAGTTAAGCAAAAATAAAGAAAATATCTTTTTTCTTTTTCCTTTTTCCTAAACTGGTTCCTGTTTTCTGTTTCAGACATGCATTTGGAAATCAAAGGCAGAATCAATTAGACTGATTTCTCTACTTTAAGAATAGAATTAGAATTACAAGTCAGTTTCAAAGTTCCCATAACCATGCTTGTCTCTAGACATGCGAAATGAGGGATTAAGGACCTGTTTTTTTAACTTATTTTCAGACAGAATAAGTTCAGATAAGTTCAGTTCAGAATAAGTTCAGAATAAGTTTAGTTCAGAAAGTTCAGAATAAGTTCAGATAAGCTCAGTTCAGAAAGTTCAGAATAATAAGTTTAGTAAATAATTTCAGAATAAGTTCAGAATAAGTTCAGATAAGTTCAGTTCAGAATAAGTTCAGTTAAAATAAGGCGAACAGAACAGGCCCTGAGTACAATGATCGTTATATCCCCTTTGTATGCCACTGGTTTTTTGAACCAAAGAATAGGGTGAAAACTTAAAGGATGACGTGACCTACGCTTTTTTGCAATATGAAGCTATAAAAAGCTGCAAAAAAATGTAAGGAGTTGTTAGAAGATGTAAAAAATTGTAAAAAGATATAAGAAGTTGTAAGACGATGTAAAAAATTGTAAGAAATTATAAGGATAGATGTAAGGAGTTGTTGAATTATTAAAAAGTTATATAATATAATTTTTAGATATGTATGTATAGCTGTTAGTCTTTAATGTATGAATTATGAAAAAAATTATTTCATGAAAATAAATTACGCGTATCACTAACATTTATGAAATAAATCTTATAACATCACTAAACAAATTATATTTTAACGTTATAGAAAAAATGTATTTTTCTACAATTATCATCTTGGATAATAAAAAATAATATTGAAATAATATAATTAATAAAAATAAACCTTTAAATATGTCAATCAAACATCAATAAGATAAATTCAAGCCGACAAATATATAGAACCAAACATGTTCCACACTTGATGTGATTTTTTGGTACTACCATTAGTTTCACCACCTTATATGCAAATTAAAAAAATAATAATTTTTCTCAACAAAATTGAATAGAACCTAAAAAATGAATCCTATTTGAATTAAACATTTTGGAATTAAATTCAATCTAATGTTCAATTGTACAATGATAATAACCAAGTTGTCAGGGATAAACTTGTGGATGAAATAGTTGAAATACTTTCATCACCTATAGTTTTACTATTTTCATGCATGATTCACGTCGAAACTCAAATATAAATATAATTTTTGTATTATAATTTTAAAACATATTGACTTATTTTTTCTATAATAGCATATATGCTTCACGTCAAAACTCAAATATTAATTCAAATCGTTAAATTCTGTTTTTAAATTTATACAAATATTATATCCATAAAAAAGTTATAAAATTTTTCATATTGGTAGTATATAAAAAAATATATACATATTTCTATAGATATGAGAAAAAAATAGATGATATAAGTTGAATGTTATTAAAAAATACATAAGGAGATTTAAGAAGATGTAAGAAGACTAGGGAAATGTAAGGAGATGTAAAAAAATGAAAATAGTTGTAAGTAGCTATAAGGAGTTGTAAGCTGTTAGCTAAATCCTCCAAATCGCAAAAACGAACAGAGCCGTAGTGACATATTAATGCAAGATTATAATAATAACAGTATAAACATGTACAAAAGGTGCTGAATGATTACTTTCATGTTAGGGTCTATGCTCAACTATCTAGGGCATTACTTCGTATGTCCTATGCACATGCAAATTTTATATTTTATGAGACAATTAAAAACTCAATTATTAATACAGTATAAAATTTAACATGTCTCATAAAATAAATACAAGCTAAGCTATATTAAGTTCTCAAAATGGAGGCCAAAAGGAAAATAAACTATAACAAAGAGTAATTGACACTTTAGCACCCCAAGGCCAGTACTGAATAAAGCGATTAAGAAGTTTGTGAAAATAAGAATTTTATATTATGAAATATCAAGGGATGAATAACTTAGTCTTTTTCTTCACAATAAGTTCTAAAAATTAAGTATTGACCCCATAAATAAGATATTTTTATAACTTCACTATCTTTGGATGGTTTTTTTAAGAAATTATGCAGGGTTTGTATACCTTCTAATGGCTATAGTTGTACTATTATTAGTATTGAAACATATTTGAAGTTGCAGGACCACATCATATGACACTAGTATCATCACAGCTCTACATCTAACCACCCCCCCCCCCCCCCCCCCCCCCCCCCCCCCCCCCCCAAAAAAAAAAGTCACCCATTCATTGCAAAATGCAAGACAGCAAACATCACCAAGCAGTAGGCAAAACTTAGATATCAGTAGGAAAACTTCCATGACCAGAGAGGGCAAAAACCGCAAAAGACCCTAGTAGTTCAGTA
The DNA here is from genome assembly GCA_029747015.1 of Carnegiea gigantea. Lineage (NCBI taxonomy): Eukaryota > Viridiplantae > Streptophyta > Magnoliopsida > Caryophyllales > Cactaceae > Carnegiea > Carnegiea gigantea. The sequence continues at coordinate 705,574 of JAKOGI010000016.1, read as the reverse complement.
ATTTGACAAAAACAGTAATACCATCCAACCGGCCCCGTCAACACCCCCCCCCCCCGGGCCCCAAAAAAAACCCGTCTCTTAAAGCATTAGCATACCAAACAACCCAGATCGATCAAATCATTCAATGATTTCAATCTTAGGGCAGCTGCCAATAGAATCACCACCATCATCCGGCTGCTGATACATTTTGGCAACAATAGGCCCACAAATGTTCTCAAGCTCTTTCATCTTGTCCTCAAACTTGGTAGCTTCAACAAGCAGATAATTCCACTCAAGCCAGTGGTTTGTCTTCTTGACAGCATCCGATAGCTTCCACTTGTCCCTGAGACCAAGCTTCTTTCCGCAGCCTGTCAATACGCCACTCAAGAAGTGAACATAATTCTCCAAGTTGTTCTTAGCTTTGGATGCCTTCCTACGGTCCTCATCCTCAGCCTTGAAGATATCAGCCTCCTTCACCATCCTATCTATTTCTTCCTTCGACAACCTACCACTGTGATTGGCGATGGTGATTTGGTCCTTGTTGTTCGTTCCCAAAAGCTCTGCCGACACAGTCAGCAGGCCATCAGGATCTATGTTGAAGTAGACGTCAAATTGTGGGACGCCTTGAGGAGCTAGAGGAATGTCATACAGAGAGAACTTTCCTAACAAGTTGTTGTCTTTCGCAATGGGTCTCTCACCCTCATACACATTGAACGCTGCGCTAGTTTGGTTTTCAAATGCAGTAGTGACTCTGCCCACCATTTTTGTAGGGATGGTTGTGTTCCTAGGAACTATCACTTTCATGTCACCGCTATAAAGCTCAACACCAAGAGATAAAGGTGTAACATCCATAAGCACAGCATGTCCATTACCAGCTTTAGCTATTACTCCGGTTAAGGTTGCAGCGTGGAATGCAGCTCCATAAGCAACAGCCTCATCTGGGTTGATACTTTTACAGAGCTCCTTTCCATGGAAGAAGTCCTGTATCAACTGCTGAATCTTGGGGATGCGGGTAGAACCACCAACAAGGACAACATCATGGATATCACTCCTTTCCATATTTGCATCTTTCAAGCACTTTTCAACTGGGTCTAAACAGTCCTTGAACAAGTCCAAATTCAGCTTTTCGAATCGAGCCCGAGTAATAGTAGAAGAGAAATCAATACCCTCAAAAAGACAATCAATGTCGATACTGGTTTCAGTAGTAGAAGATAGGTTTCTTTTAGCCCTCTCGCAAGCAGCTCTCAACCGCCCAAGTGCCCTAGGACTTACACTAATGTCCTTGTTATGTTTCCTGTTAAACTCAGCCACAAAGTGGCTCACCATTCTACTATCAAAATCTCCTCCACCAAGGTGGGTGTCTCCATTAACTGCTTTGACCTCAAAAACACCCTTCTCAATGGTGACTAAAGAGACATCAAAAGTCCCACCACCCAGATCAAAAACCAAGACGTTCTTCGCAGCAACATCATTACGACTATGCTTCTTTTCTAGACCATAGGCAATCGCAGCAGCTGTCGGCTCATTGATTATACGCAAGACATTGAGTCCAGCTATTATACCAGCATCTCTTGTTGCGTTACGCTGAGAATCGGTGAAGTAGGCAGGAACAGTAATAACAGCATTCTTAACTTCTATGCCCATAAAGGACTCTGCAGTCGCTTTCATCTTTTGCAGGACCATTGATGATATCTCCTCAGCGGCAAATTGCTTCTCTTCGCCCTTGTAGGTGATCACAATCATGGGCTTGCGGCCATCATCTAGGTTAGGACTAGGAATGACTTTAAAAGGCCAGAGTTTCATGTCGCTCTGGACTGTTCCATCATTGAATCTTCTACCTATAAGCCTTTTTGCATCTGTCATTCATGTGGAACAAGGAAAATAATAACGTATTAACCTGGATTTAAAAATCAATTGTCTGCCCAGATCAATCCCACTTATATAAAATACGATGGAAAAGCAAAAGACAAAAAACCCATATATTGATAGGCATCACAAGTGACAAGCAGTACCAACCCATACATAGATTGCTGTCAAATTTCAGCGAAATCTAAATACCTCATAGGGATGACTTACATATTGCAAAAAGTGAACTTCAGAGCAACTTCAAATAGATAGAAACAACTAGAGCAGAGTAACCTTAGTAGGGAAAGCAGAGTAATATGAAAACAGGGGCATGTAATGAAGCACAGAAGCAGCTCTGGTAAGTTACATATTCGCTAAGGTTCAACACACGAGTTGGAAAATACAAAATAGACAAATTCCCAAAAAGGGAAACATATCCAAAACAAAGCATTCAAATATTTAATGGAAGTTTTCGCAAACTCCTAAGATTCAAAGAGGGGGAGGGGGTGAGGGGTGGGGAAAGAGAGAGAGAGAGAGAGAGAAGGACCGAAGATGGTGTTGGTGGGGTTGATTCCGGCCTGATTCTTAGCAGACTCGCCAATAAGGCGCTGGGTGTCGGTGAAGGCGACCCAAGACGGCGTCGTACGGTTGCCCAAGTCGTTGGCGATTATCTCAACACGATCATTCTCCGGCTGCCAGAAACCCACACAAGAGTACGTCGTCCCGAGATCGATTCCTATCGCCGGCGATTTTCCCTCCATTTCTGACGAAAATCCGAAGCTTTACCTCCGAAGAATTGAGGAAACAAAATCCAGATGGACAGGGAGGGAAAGAGGGGAACTACTGTGATGGGTCTTCGTCAACTTTCAAGCGTTTGCTTTGCTCTGTTTTACTTTCGCTAGTCAGCTTGAGTCAACATTCCTGTTTTCACTTCCTTAGCGTGGAAGCATTAATAAAATGCAAAATAATAAATGGCATGTTTTTAGATATTTTTTAAATGTTTATTTTGACTTAAAAAGTATATTATTATATTTTAAATTGATAAATTATGTTATGATTGGATAGTAAAAGTATATTATAATTTATAAATTTTGTAAACTTAACTTTGTATTTATACTTTACCGTATTTTTAAAATATGCGTATTATATGTCATTACGGATACAGTTAATCTGATTAGGATATCATCTTATATCTATTAACATAGCCGACCAATATTTAAACTTAATAATTCATAATTAATTATAATTATTAAAAATTTGGTGATTTAAAAATTCAACTTTAGTCAACACTTGTCTTTTCACTGCCTTAATGGGAAGCATTAATAAAATTTTCAATCATGAAGGCCGACTTACAAATAGTTTTGAATTGATCTTAGCATCTCTATAATTTTTAACATCAAGAAATTATCAAGCAATTAGTTAATTATTTAAAATTTCAATATATTAAGGATAAAGTTGCCTAGTTACTTAGTTTTCTAATTTAAATAATTGAATATGACAATTTTTAAAACAAATCAAAATAGAAACTAGGATAATAACAATGAGACGAAGGAAGTATGTAATTGTGACTAGATAAAATAGTTCGTAAATTCTCGAAATCACGATTATATATACTTTGCAAGTTAAATAATTTTTATACTATATTATTATATTAAAAATAATAAACTTTAATAAAAATAGGTTAATATATTAAATTATTTATTTTTAAAAATTTGATGTTTATTATTTTTTTCCCTACTTTAATTAACATAATTTTCGTTGTTAATGTTGTATACACTTGAAGTTCTTTATTTATATTTATTTAAATTATTTCTTTGTTAAATATTTCAACAGTTTTTGAAGGCCATGTTTAATTAAGCTCTGCCCGACTTGTCGACTAATTAGTTCCAACGCATTAGAACTTGACTCAGAATAAACTAAGGATATGTTCTTATCGACTGATGAGAAATACTTATTAATACTTATTACTGAAACATGTTAAATCAAACATGTTGAACGGTTGAGGAAAATATAACTAGGTATTTTAATAAGTATTTAATAGTGTTAAATTGTGCCAAACTTTAAATTGATGATGAATTATGCCAAAAATTATTAAACATTGATGATAACTACTTTATGACAAAGTAAAAAGAATATGCCCTGAATAATACTAAAGCAAACCCCTTCAGTTCTGGCTTTTGAAAAGAACTTCAAGTGCCAAGGAAATTCTTTCTGTAAAACGACGAAAGTGTATATGTATAGAGCTGCTTCCTGGATTGTCCATGCGGTTACGAAAATTTCTATTTGTATTGTATGGTGATTGTTAGAATTTAGTTTTGAATGCTGGGGTTTAAATCTTTGAAGTTTGTTGGCGTGGAATTAATTCTCGTGATAAAGAGAATCAGAGCTTGTGTGAAAATTTTTAAATAATACAATCAGGGACTAGCCATAAAAATCTTAGGTTAATATCCATTTTTTTTCCAACTTGTGTGAAGCACGGAATATATTTTTAGAATTTTAAAATTAATAGACTAGACTATACAAGTAGCATGAATCCTAAATTAAGGAACACATTATAAGAAATATATATTATTTTTTTTTCAATTTTTCAACATCAATATTTAGCATGACATGATACTTAAGAGCATTCGCACCGTGTTACATGCATGCTATGTGTGAGGCCCAGAGTTTCACTTTTCCATTTCCAGTGCTAGGATTGATGGGAATCGCACAAGAATATGAACGCTCTGTCGTTCCTTCTCGCGAGGCACACATTTTTGTCCTTTTGTGTGTTTTTGCCTTCTTTAATTTTTTTTACAAAAGTATACTTTAATTTTTTTAGGTGATTAAAAAATAAATTATATGTTATAAGGGGGTCTCGGATAATTATTTTATTTGACAATCCAAACTAGAGTTCTATGGGTTAGAGAAGTGATGGAATGCAAGTTCTAAAAAATTGAGACTTTTACTGATGCAATAAGCTAGAGCTTCAAAAATTGAAACTCCAGTTGAGAATGCTCTAAACATACTAAAGTGATTCCTGCCTCCCCCCCAAAAAAAATAGCATACTAGAGTGATGTGATTATAAATAATGTCTTATTTTGGATTTTTCTATATCAAATTGTTAACATAATCTGATAGTTAAACATACTGGAGGTCATGTGACTTCTTCACTCATATTAAAAATCAACTCTAAATTCTTATTGATGATTAATATAAGCTTTGGTTAAACTTTAATTCAAAAAGTACGTCAAAATTTGTTTCGTAATTAAACTTGGAGTTTTTGCTTGATAGTAATTACCACCGTGTAAGTTTGAGTGGATATGTTTCTAAGAATAAGCATGGCAAGTTATTTTTCTGAATTCATACATTGTTACTAATATAATTAATGTAATAATTTGATAAGAGAAAATTATTGTATTACAAATAATAGATCAATGTTAATAAAACAAAAGAATTATAGGGTACAAAAAGTCTTCAAGATTTGGTTTTGTCATCGTACAACTGTTATTGCATAGTTGAAAACAAAATGTCACATTTTAAGAATTGAATTTATTACTTTCGTTAATTAACCGATCAGACCATAACAAAAACTATTATCTTTGAATTGCTGAATGAAGGATGAACACAACGTTGACTTCTCTGCAACCACATTATCAAAGGGAGAGACTATCACAAACTTAACCACAAACAGATTGTCGAATAACTCAGTAATGTCAATCCAACTTATAAGTAGTGTCAATCCAACTGTCAATCCAACTTAATTACCATCCTGCAAAACTTGGTTCAGTGAAGCTTTGCGCCATCATCATCTGTATCAAAAGAGTTAAGATTCTCCCTATCCAATGACAATTGGATCAAATTAACAGGACATACTCTTACCCTATTTACAAAAGCACACAAGGAGAATCCCCAAACCCCCCCCCCCCCCCCAAAAAAAAAAACCCGTTACCCAAAATGATGCACTAAGTTGAAAAACATCAGCAAACTTGGAGACCGTACCACACTCAATCAAGGTCTATAATCTCATGGGTGATTTCAATCCTAGCAACGATTGCGGTAGCTTCGGCCCCAATATTACCATCTTGTGGCTGTTGCTGCATCTTTGCAAGAATAGGCTCACAAATGCTCTTCAGTTCTTTCAACTTCCCCTCAAACTTGGTAGTATTATCCAGTAGATGATTCCACTTCATCCATTGAATTGTTCTCTCAATGGCATCCCCCAGCTTTCTCCTGTCCTTGACGTTCATCTTCCTTCGACAACCTCTTAAGGTGCTTGTCATCAAGCTGACATAATTCTCCAAGGTGTTTTTGTCTCCAGTTGCCTTCTCGCACTCTTCATCGTCGGCATTGTACTTCGCGGCCTCTTCCACCATCCTATCAATCTCCTCCTTCGATAACCTTCCTTTGTGATTGGTGATTGTCATTTGGTTCATGATGCCGGCACCATCATACTCTGCTGACACAGTTAGGACGCCGTCAGTATCAATGTTAAAGCAAACATTAAACCATATGGAACCGTTACGCATTGGAGTCAACCAACTAAGGAGAAACTTTCCCAAGAAGTTATTGTCCTTAGCAATAGGTCTTTCACCCTCGTACACCTTGCATGAGCAATCTGTTTGACAATTAAAGGCATTAACATAACATTGAACCACCTTTGTTGGGATGCTTTGGTTCCTACGGACTACAATGCTCATATTACCATTGGCAAGCTCGATACCGAGGGAGAGGGGAGTAACATCCATCATCACAAAATCCCTCTTATTATTATTACCCATTCCAGTTAACACTACAGCATAACATGTAGCTCCATAAACAACAGCTTCATCTAGGTTGATACCTTTGCAGAGCTCCTTTCCCTCAAAGAAAAATTGCAGTAACTTTTGAACCTTAGGGATGCGGGTTGAGCCACCGACCAGGACAATATCATGGACGTCATTCTTTTGCTTGTTTGCATCCTTTAAACACTTTTCAACTAGGAAATACAATCATTGAATAAATCCAAGTTCATCTTCTCAAATCGGGCACGACTTATGGTTGAAGAGAAATCAATTCCCTCAAAAAGGCAATCTATCTGGATAGTAGTCTCCGTACTTGAAGAAAGGATTCTCTTCGCCCTCTCCGATGCAGCTCTCAATCGTCCTAGAGCCCTAGGATTCCCACTGATGTCCTTCTTGTGTTTCCGTTCAAACTCAGCAATAAAGTGGCTTACCAATCTGTTGTCGAAGTCTCCACCACCAAGGTGAGTGTGTCCACTAACTACCTTGACCTCAAACACATCCTTGTCGATAGTGACTAAAGAGACATCAAAAGTCCCACCACCCAAGTCAAAAACCAACACATTCTTTGCACCATCATGATCGACGAGTTTCTTGTCAAGACCATAGGCAATGGCTGCAGCTGTTGGCTCATTGATAATGTGCAAGACATTGAGCCCCGCAATGAACCTAGCATCTTTAGTTGCTTGGCGTTGAGAATCATTAAAGTATGCAGGAACCGTGATCACAGCATCCTTCACTTCCGTGCCTAGATAAGCCTCTGTAGTCTGCTTCATCGTCTGTAGAACCATTGAGGATATCTCCTCAGTAGAAAATTGCTTCTCTTCATCCTTGTAAGTGACCAAAATCATAGGCCTTTTGCCGCTGCCAGTGTCAGGACCAGCAATGACTTTAAATGGCCAAAGCTTCATGTCATTAATTCTGCACCGTGGCATCACTGAATGTTCTACCTATAAGCCTCTTCACATCTGTCATTTCACATGAAAACAGGAAAATAAGAATGCCTGAAAACAAACCTAAAAATCATTTGGCTGCTCAAGTCAGTCCATTTCGACTTTGAGACACTAGCAAAAGAACTGATACCAGTTGAAGTCGAGATTTCGGTAAATGTGATAACTATCAAGGTATTTTCATTTACCCTCTCGAGATTTTGGTAAATGTTTTTTACAAAGATGTCATTCGCTTTTGCATCAAAGTACTATAAATCTCAAAATTACAAAGATGTCCTTCATGTTTATAATTTTTTTTACCCCTATCCTCGCTCTTTTACCCGTTCGAAAGTGAATTTAACTCTAACTCAATTTTCTCAACCTTTGATCTGACGGTTGCGACCTACGGTGGCCACAACAGTGACCACAGAAACTACCGCTAATTAAGGTCGCCAAAGGCTAGTAAGTCTCCTACCACTATTCGTGGCGCGGTTTTACTTTTCCTTTACCTTTTAGGATAAATTTTGCTCTCGCTCCTTTTGTGCAATGGCCCAATATCCAACATTTTTATTGTTAAAGACCATCAATTAATCTACTCTAACTATGATTTTTCTATGTCATTAACTAATCAAGCTTATCTTAAGAGCATGAAGACATTTTTGTAATTAAGAGGCTTACAATACTTTGTTGCAAAGGTGAAGGGGGTAAATAAGAATTCGAAAGGTTTCTATGCCCTCGAATAATTGAAATAAAGATACTTGCAATTTATTTCCAAGTATGTTTGGAAAAGGTCATATGGGGATAGAGGGCAGTATCAAAGATCACATGCCAAATAATATGCCAGTTTCTTAACTCTTCCCAATTTATGCAATGGGATAATTGATGCATTTCGCATATATCGTAACGAACACCTCAACTCATAGAAAGAAAGACAACACGTACAGGATCATACAAACAGAAGCGATCAGATACTCCTTGAATATACATGGTTGCCCTTGATTCAATCTGAGCCATTCATTTCAATCTGGGCAACTACTAGGTGCAGAGCGAGGTTCAAGAAAACTGAAATTGTGCAAGTAAAGGAGCAAACTTTACACTCATAATTGAACCCCAAAATTACATGATCAAACTTGAAGAGAGAGAAACTGACCAAAAATGGTGTTTGTAGGGTTCATTCCGAGCTGGTTCTTGGCAGCCTCGCCAACAAGGCGTTCGGTTTGAGTGAAGGCGACGCAAGACGGCGTCGTACGGTTGCCCTGGTCATCGGTGATGATCTCAACACGGCCGTGCTGCCAAACTCCCACGCACGAGTACGTAGACCCGAGATCGATTCCTATGGCTATGGCCTCTCCTGATTTTCCCGCCATATTGCAATTCAATTGGCAAATACAAATTAGAGGAAGCCGGAGTGTGCTGCGCTGAATGCTTTCTCAGTGATGATCTCAATTAACATAGAAAAAAGAGAGGAAGTTCTGAAACCCTAGTTTGGATTTTCATTTTTCAATTTCGAACTTCCACATTTTTCCCTCCTTTATCTTAAGTCTACTTACGTAAAAAATGAGGAAACAGGAGGATATATATTAATTTATTTTTTCGCATTTGGAGTAGAAAAAATAAGTAATAACACAATACAAAGATGGCAATTTCTTATATGCTCGCAGGAGCACATACTCTCATTATCCACGTGTACATATTTTTTATACGTGTGTTTGTCATATATTAATTTTTAATATATATTTACTGATGTGGCTGTTAAGAATATGTGCTGCTAGGAATATGATATACATATTGAGACAAAGATATTACGAGTAGGAAAATTAACAACGGTTTATATTTACTTTTAGAAAAAAATATATGTGGATTATATATATTTCTAACAATTGGGCAATTATTTTTTTCTTGATAAATTACCAAACTACAAAGTAAAAGATTTTGTTCTCTTATCAAAATTATTATATACTTATTATATAAACAAAACATATATAATATAGATACCTTAATAAAGTTAATAATAAGTACTGCATAATAAGTACACGGTGAAGGATGACTAGCTAGCATACATGACTTTATGGCGCAAATGTCACCGAGCTACCACTGTATACGTGCAGTGCAAATATTCATGACAAAAATATAAATGCCCATGACATACGGTATTGTGGTTCATTTGAAAAAAAAATCACATACTAGAAATTTTATTTATCTATTTTGTTACGTTAAAGAAATTAATTATAAATCTACAACACTAATTTGCATGCGTGTACATTACGTCTGAATCCTTATTATAAACTTCAAAATTGTAGAAGGATCGAAAATTTGAAAAATATTGTTAGAAATGAACATATTTAATAATTGAAAATATTGTTAATTACATACTGGAAAAAAAAGAGGGGTTACATTCCCCTACTACAATACTAGCATTCTTCCTATTTGACAACCCCCCCCCCCCCCCCCCCCAAAAAAAAAAAAAAAAGACTAACATTCTTGAGATCCAAGTTCAATCAGTATCTATGACTTCAACCTTAGGGCAGGTGTGGCTGGCCTTACCACCAGCATCGTGCTGTTGATCCATTTTTGCAGGTTCGCAGATACTCTCAAGCTCTTTCATCTTCTCCTCGAACTTTGTCGCTTCTGCTAGCAAATAATTCCATTCAAGCCACAGGTTGTCTGCTCAGTCGCGTCCCCTAGCTTCCTTTTGCCCTTGATCATGATCGTCTTGCTACCTCCTCTCAGAATTCACTTAAATGAAGTGAACATAATTCTCCGATTTGTTGTTAGCTTTGGATCGCTTCATATGCTCTTCGTCTTCAGCGTTGAACATCTTGCCGTCCTTCACCATCCTGTCTATCTCTTTCTTTGATAACCTCCCACTGTGATTGTCGATGATGATTTGTTTCTTGTTGTTGGTTCCCAAAAGATCAGCTGATACGGCCAGGATGCCATCAACGTTGATTTTGAAGTAGACATCGAACTTAGCAGCTCGAGGAATGTCATGTAGATCAAACTTTCCCAAGAAGTGATTGTCTTTAGCTAAAGGTCTCTCACCTTCATACACTGAGAACCCTGTCGCAGTTTGGTAGTCAAGGGCAGTCCAAATTCTGCTGTCCATCGTTGTGGGGATGGATGTGTTACCCCGAACTACAAAATTCATGTCGCCGCTAAGAAGCTCAATACCAAGAGATAAAGGAGTGACGTCCTTAAGCACAACGTCTCTCTTACTAATTTTACCCACCCCAGCTAAGGTTGCAGCGTGGAATGCAGCTCCACAGGCAACAGCCTCATCTGGATTGATACTTCTGCAAAGCTCCCATGATTTTGGTGTTTCTTTTGTACCATGATTACCACGATAATGATAATCTATCTATGCAGTATTAATGGCAACATTTGAAAAATCTTAAAATGCTCCCATGAAAGTATTTGCAGATTTTGGTGTAATTAAAATGCTCCCATGCAAGTATTTACAGATTTTGGTGTAATCTCAAACATAAAAATTATTTATGTATTAAATTTAAGCCGTAATTTTAAAATTTTAAAAAAGCACAGTTTGTATAGCTTTTGCCACTGTCCGACTTAAATATCCCTTTATTTTTATTTTCTCTTAAAAAACAAACCTTACAGGAGTTAACCACTTACTCCACCTAATTTCGTTTATACGAGATATAAGGATAGACAATAATCCTGCTCCTCCATAATTTCGCTTATGTGTGACATCTTTATGGTTGCGATAACTTATTTATGCAGATCCTATTCTGTGCCAAGCTTCTAATCCATGACCTTTTTTGTGCAAAACATGGCAAAGCTCTCCGAGTCACGAGTAGTGCAGGGAACCCAGCTTTGCAACTGCGTACATGACTTCATGGTGAGGAAGACATTCGCCAACGTAACCACTACAGATTTGCAGTGCAAAAATTCATGATGCCAACATAAACGCCCATGACATACAACGCTATTGTTCATAACTTGTTACGTAAGTACATAATCCATGATCCATAGTATGCATGCACATTATTGTTAGAAATTGAAAATAAAACAGTAGGGGTTGACATTATCCACTAGAATACTAACATTCTTGATCAGAACAAAGTTCAATCAAGGTCCACAATGTCAATGACTTCAACCATCCGGCGGGTGTGGCTGGTCTTACCATGAGCATCATGCTGCTGATCCACTTTCACAATCATTAATAGGTTCGCAGATACTCTCGAGCTCTTTCATCTTCTCCTCGAACTTTGTCGCTTCTACTAGCAAATAATTCAATGACTTCAACCTTCCTTTTGTCCTTGATCCTGATCTTCGATCTTGCTACCACCTCTTAGTGAACATAATTCTCCAAGTCATTCTTAGCTTTGGATGCCTTCTTATGTTCCTAATTTATCCTCATCCTTGAATGCCTCAGCCCTCCTCACCATCTTCTCAATATGTTCTAGAACACTAATTTGTATACATGTACAATATTTTCTATTGTATACTTGGAAATTTTAATAAGGCTAGAAATTTTGAAAAATATTGTTAGAAATGGACAATTTAATAATTGAAAAAATTACTAATTAGAAATTAAAAAAAGCAGGGGATAATGTTCCTCCTACCAATATTCATATGGGCCAGTTTACTTGTGGTAAAGAAGACAATTTAACTGCGCTAGCTGCTTACCTAAAAAAAGAAATAAAAAATAAAAAATTGACTCAATAAAATGCTAACATTCCGGGGTTGTCGATGACTTCAACCTTCTTGCGGATGTGGCTGACCTTACCACCAGCATCATGGTGCTGATCCACTTCTGCAATGATAGGTTCACAGATACTCTCAAGCTTCTTCATCTTCTCCTCGAACTTTGTCGGTTCTCCTAGCAGGTAATTCCATTCGAGCCACTGGGTTATCTGCTCAATCACATCCCCTAGCTTCCTTTTGTCCTTGATCCTGATCTTTTTGCTACCTCCTCTTAGGATTCCCTTAATGAAGTTAACATAATTCTCCAAGCTGTTCTTCGCTTTGGATCCCTTCTTGCGCTTTTCATCCTCAGCCTTGAATATGTCAGCCTCCTTCACCATCCTATCTATTTCTTCCTTTGACAACCTACCACTGTGATTGGCAATGGTGATTTGTTTCTTGTTGTTCATTCCCAAAAGCTCTGCCGACACAGTCAGCAGGCCATCAGGATCTATGTTGAAGTAGACATCAAATTGTGGGACGCCTTGAGGAGCCAGAGGAACATCATACAGAGAAAACGTTCCCAACAAGTTGTTATCTTTCACAAGGGGTCTCTCACCCTCATACACAGAGAACCTTACGACAGTTTGGTTTTCATATGCAGTAGTCATTCTGCCCACCATTTTTGTAGGGATGGTTGTGTTCCTGGGAACCATCACTTTCATGTCGCCGCCATAAAGCACAACACCAAGAGATAAAGGCGTAACATCCATAAGCACAGCATGACCATTACCAGCTTTACCTATTACTCCAGTTAAGGTTGCAGCGTGGAATGCAGCTCCATAAGCAACGGCTTCATCTGGGTTGATACTTTTGCAGAGCTCCTTTCCATGGAAGAAGTCCTGTATCAACTGCTGAATCTTGGGGATGCGGGTAGACCCACCAACAAGGACAACATCATGGATATCACTCCTTTCCATATTTGCATCTTTCAAGCACTTTTCAACTGGGTCCAAACAGTCCTTGAACAAGTCCAAATTCAACTTTTCAAATCGAGCACGAGTGATAGTAGAAGAGAAATCAATACCCTCAAAAAGACAATCAATATCAATACTGGTTTCAGTTGTTGAAGTTAGGTTTCTCTTAGCCCTCTCGCAAGCAGCTCTTAACCGCCCAAGTGCCCTAGGATTTCCAGTGATGTCTTTGTTGTGTTTCAGTTGTTTCCTGTTAAAATTGCTTCTCTTCACCCTTGTAGGTGACTATGATCATGGGCTCGTTGCCATTGGCAGTGTCAGGACCAGCAATGACTTTAAATGGCCAGAGCTTCATGTCTTTTTGTACCATCTCATCATTGAGTCTCCTACCGATAAGCCTCTTTGTATCTGTCATGCATATAAAGCAAGCCAGATAATCACGTATGCAAAGAGATTATAAATCACTTGCCAACGCAGATCAATTCTATTGAAAATGATGGAAAAGCAAAAGATTTACTAACAATACATAAGAGATGAGCGGCCACAACAATCGCACTGTAGGTTTAAATTTTTTCCTCTTACTCTCCAATAATTGAAAGAGCAGCAGGCTACAATATCACCTGTACCGATTCTTGATAGTGTAGACTTCTATAAGCCAAGTGCCACCACTTTCACACTGAGACACAAGTAGAAACTTATTGTTTACAAATCATATAGAAGGATTATAAGCCAAGTGCCACCACCTCCCCCTCTAACCCTTCTTTTACTATACAAGTGGCTTTCTCTTTAACCTTTCTTTTGCAAATGTTTACTTATGTTTTCACAAAATTCTTGCTTTGTGGGTCGTTTGGAATCAGCCTCTTTATGGGTAGAAATGTCCGTTGAGGTAAGGCTGCCTACATCTGGATCTCCCTAGACCCTGCGAAAGCAGGACCCACACTGGGAGGAGTTGTTGTTGTTGTTGTTGCATGGAAGGATTAAGAGACACAAGAGTCTAAACAATCAATCACAATCCCTTATTAGTCGGATCATGTCAGCTATCAATGGCTGGCATAAACATGATGTTATGACAACAATAACATAAGAAGAAGAATTCTGGAAATGCAGACACCAAGGGCAAAAACAACTGCTAGAAAAACCAAAAAGGAGGGGAACAATATAGCAAGAACTTCAATGGAAGCCAAGCATACAAAAAAAGGTTCATGTGACATTTATATGAGAACAATGATTTCAACTTGCCTCCAGACATTTTTTTTCCTTGCCATCAATAATTCAATTTTCTAGTGTTTCAATTTGATCTAATTTTTTTTTACATTTAAGCCAAATATGAATTTCTCCTCAATAGACTTATTCTGAAATTTGAGTTCAAAATCAACTTTGAATAGGAACACAAGTGCCTACTTTTCAAAAATAGAAAAAAATCTAGTCATGAAATATGACACTTAATTAACCAAATAAGCAAGCAAACTATAAGAAGCTATGATATTTGGCTTAAGAAGAACTTCAAAGGAATTGAGAAGTCTACCATGTATAAAAATAGTCATCGACAATGAAACAGCCCTGCCAACGATTCCTCAAAGGTTCAACACAAGTATTGTATCAAATGTATTATGACAAATAGCACATAAGGAGAATTACAGATATGTAAACATTATTGTAAGGCCAAGATATGTATAGTTTTAGTAAGTGTGCAAGTAATTGCAATCTATTAATTAACCCATGAAATGCTAGCCATTTGCATCTGTATTCTATTTTTGAACATTTCGACCCAGATTAGTATTAATAATCTCAAACTTTCCGGTTTCTCTTAACAGCCAAATTATGCATGATTGAGAATATGGAGAATGGAAATGTAAAGCAGTAAAGGACCTAATAAGTCATAAAGTCTGTTCCCAGAAGACATTTTAGGTGTAACAAATAAGGGTTGCTGCCCTCTCTGATCCCTTACATCCCTAACCAGCCGCCACAACAAAAATAGGTAGACTGCATGTTAAATAGCTGACCAAGCAATTAAAAGGTGTGACTAGCTAGACTAACATTGATAAGAAACCATAGAGGCAACTCAAAAGATTATTAACCACAAAGGTACTCCCTATGATGTATCAAAGGCAAAATTTGGGGTAAGACCACCTCATCCAAAGCCAGGCACAAACAGTAGACCAGGCCATGCATAACAGATAGAAAAAGGGCTCACCAATAGGAACATAACAATAAGGTACTGAAAATTAACTTATATACTCTATGTACAATGCATTATGTTCCCATTCACATTAGGTTCCACTTTTTCCCCAAACTTGAAACTTATCTTCCCAATTTTTGGGTTCACCCGACCGCTAAATTTCATGCTTTTGAATTTGGGATGTTTTCACTTTAAATTCTCCGGTCAAATCGAAAACTAATTGTTTTTGATAAAACCTACTTATACAGTAAGGAATATAATACATTGTACTCCAAAAAGTACAATCTAATAACTAACACATTATTTAGATTGAGATAAAGAGGGGGTAAGGGAAGGGAAGAGAGGGCAAGATAATTTGGGGGGGTGGGGGAGGGAAGGAAAAGAAAGTCATTTATACTCAACTTGTTCGGATACATTATGAGAGGGGATGGAGGGGAAGAAGGGAGAACTATTAAAAATCTTCACTTTCCCTCCTTTGCCTTTCATTTTGAAGGTGGACAAAAATGAGGGGAATGGAGGAAAACAATGGTGAAATGTTCCCTTCCATTCCCCTTCCCTCCCTCTGGTTTAATATTCTACAACAAGGAAATGAGAGTTAATTAACCTTTATTCTCTCCGCTCCCTCCTCTTCCCTCAATACAAACAGACTGTAATATTATGTTTGAATTGATCGCAGAGAAGGGGAGGGGATAAAAATGAAGGTTAATTAACTGACATTCCCCTTATTTGAGAAGATTAAACGAGGGGGAAGAAAGAGGAACATTTCACCCTTATTTTCCTTCATTCCCCTCATTTTTATTCACCCTCAAAATGACGGGGAAAGGAAGGGAAGGAAAAATTTTTAACAATTCTCCACACTTCCTCTCCGTTCCCTCTCATTACATATCCAAAGAAAATGAGTACAAATCACTCTCTTTTCCTTTCCTTCTACTTCATTACCTTTCCCTCTCTTCCCCTCCCTCTCCCCTTCCTATCTCAATCCAAACATTGTGTAATTGACAATAAAGTACATATTTTCTTTTGACCATGAAGGTATATTATTCATGCACGATTACTTCCTTTACACTGCAAGCATTTTAACAATATATACAAGTGAGAGTCAGAGCTAATATTTTCATAAATTTCGTTTGATTTATTGACTGCTTGTCGTTAAATTTGTATCTCATGTAACAATATCCGAATAATGATTAAAGTGGGCAACAACAACATAACATTTTTCTGATCACATAAGAATGTGAAATTCAACCTAAAAACAGATGCATTACTCATAATTCAATCTGAAAGTTTCAAACTTTTGACAATTTAAAAGGAGGGCAAGGTTCAAAAATAAGTATCAACCGTTGAATCACATAGAACTCCACTCAGTAGAACCGGGAAAAAGCTAAGAAGAATAATTTGAGACTGACCGAAGATGGTATTGGAGGGGTTTATTCCAGCTTGATTTTTGGCAGACTCGCCGATAAGATGATGGGTGTTGGTGAAGGCGACCCAAGACGGCGTCGTATGGTTGCCTAAGTCGTTGGGGATTATCTCAACACGATCCTGCTGTGTCTGCCACACACCTACGCAGGAGTACGTCGTCCCGAGATCGATTCCGATCGCCGGCCATTTTCCCTCCATCTTCGACGCAAATCCGCAGATAAAAGGAAACAAAATCTAGAGAGAGAAGGGGGGGTAATGGAAGTTTCAACTGGAGTCCCAAGGGTTTACTTTTCAACTCGAGTCAAAAACCGTCGTCAACGTGGAAGGATAAATAAAGATACGAAATCAACACGGAGATCACTAAAACAAACAAACTCATTTTGGTTGAGGTTTGAACTAATCTTTATCACAGATTCACATCTCTCTCCAGAAAAGATTTTTGTCAGATTGAGTTTCTTAATTTGATCTTGGATTGTTATTTAATTTATATTGTCGGTGGTCAAATCAGGAGTAGAACTTTTTCGTCCAACATGTTTCTTCATTTATGAGACACAAATTCGAGACTTTATTCAAAGGAAAAAAATGTTAAATCATTTGAACCAACATATATTATTTAGCAAAGTGAGTTTAGTAGAAATAAATAACAATCGCAGAAACCCACAATAGTTTAATTCTAGTCTGATAGAGTCTATACAACCCCAAAAAAACAATTTAAAATAAATGAAGTGATAATTATCTATCAATTGCTACTTGCAAAAAAAAGAAAAAGAAAAAGCCTGTAGTTCGTACGCTTTCATACTCAACAAGTTCAAGTTAACGTATATCATACACCTGGGAATATGTGATAATTATCTATCAATGAAGTGATAAATGAAGTGATAATTATCTATCAGTGAATCTTCTGCCAACAAGCCTCTTTGCATCTGACATGCATGGATATGCAACACATGAAGGTTAAGGTCCACAAATTTAAAAACATAGAGATTAATTACAGCAAATATTACCAATCAATTCAAACCTAAGAGGCAACTGCCCCATGATCCTTGTAGGTTGTATCACAAGAGCTTCTGGTCTTTAACTACTAGGACGGTGGTTTTATCTTGTCATAAGTCATAATTGCAATCAATCCAATGTTTAAAGCTTTAAAAGTTAATTAGAAAACAACCAAGATGAAGCCTCACTGCTTCCACTACAAGTTGTCTAAGAAGACACCCCCTTCCATCCTAAATTTTTTGACTGACCATCTACTTAATTTAAGAAGACACACATTCCCTACTCTCTATTTTGCTTTAGCCTTCATATCTCAGCAGTTGCAGGCCAATTTTTTTTTTTTTTTCGTCACTAGATTATGCATCGATTCATTCACATTTTTAAAATAGAATGCCAAAAGAATTACTCACTCCGTCCCAAAATATTTGCCTACTTTGATGTTTTGTGGTCTTCAATACAACACTTTGACCATTAATTCCTAACAACATATGTTACCGAAAATTACAAGATTATAACTTTATGAAAGTATTTTTTACAATAATTCTGATGGTAATAGTTTTATACCATCAATCAAGGTATAGTTGCTAAATTAGGAGTCGAAGTTTATGACCTCAAAAGTCAAATATGAGCAAATTTTTTGGGACAAAGGGAGTAATATTATCGACTGCTGATAGTTATAACAGTCTTGCACAATCATGTACTGGTAATGGGAATGCTTAAAGCTGTGAGAAATGGAAGTTCATACTATTGACCTAGTATAAGAAATGTTCAATGCGAAGACATTTTACTAGGGTTTGTCCATTAAAAGTTTGTCATAATGTGCTTTTTGATGAAGCATATATAACATAAATCCATCCCATTTAGAACACTTTTTAATTAGCATATGGGTGATCTGGACCATCACCGGCACAGTGATCAGGGTTGATAGAGGAGACCAATCCATATTCTATTCCATTTATACTTCAACAAAAATAAGTTCAGTTCAAATTAGCAAACATTAGATCATTTCAATGTAATCCAACAAAACTAAGTCTAGAATTCAATTAAAACAAGTTCAGTTCAATTCAGTTTAACAAATATAAATTCATTTCATGATCAATGCAACAAAAATAAATTCAATTCAACAGATATAGTTCACTTTAACAAAAATAAGTTCAACTCTCCATAAAAATAAGTTGGACAAGGTAACATCTTGATGCCAATGCAGTAGTCTAGCACAATTATGGTACAAAATTTAACAACGTACATCAAGATCAAGGCCAAATCTGAATGTAACCATGCAAGCATCAAAACCCTAATTAGCGAAACGCAATCAGAGAGAGAGAGAGAGAGAGAGAGAGAGAGAGAGAGAGGTAGAACACCATAGATGATGTTGGTAGGGTTGAGCGGTTGACAGCGGCCTGGTTGTTGGCAGCCTCACCAACAAGGCGTTGGGATTGGGTGAACGCGACCGAAGACGGCGTCGTACGATTGCCTTGGTCGTTGGGGATGATATCAACCCGGTCGTGCTGCCAAACTCCCACGCATGAGTATGTGGTTCCGAGATCGATTTCGATTGCCCGCCATTCTCCCCCTTCTCCCCCCATTTTTCCGAATAAGCCCTCAACTTGTATACGTATGCCTTTACGAGTTCATAGACTTAAGTAGCACTCAATTATCGATTTTTTGTCCAAACTAACATTGAGTTATTTTTTTTTCCCCATTAGCACTAAGTTTACAATAGTTTTCCAAAGTAAGACAAGGTGACCTTTTAACCTAGAATAACAGGTAACATGTATTTTTTTACTTTTTAAATAATAATAATAATAATAATAATAATAATAATAATAATAACGAGAACAATAATAATAATTAAGCAGTCGTGGTGATCGGGTAGTAGAAACAGGGGTTCGGGTGGATTATTTTTAACATCATCATCATCATTATTATTATTATTATTATATTATTATTATTATAAAACACAAGATACCTGTTACTATAGGTTAATAGTTCATCTAGTGTTACATTAGAAAAATATTATTAACTTACTGCTATTGTAGAAAAAAATAATAACTCAATCCTATTTTGAAAAAAAATCGATTGTTGAGTACTACTTGGAGCTATATATGAACTCATGTCTTTACTGTATCTCCTCAATATATAGATGGTGAAAATCTATTTGCTGCTAGCTATGGTCACTCGACTAAAGAACATGATGATTTTTTTAATTCCCTGAATCCATCCCATTTGTATGGTCTCTTCGATTCCTCCCACCATCATTCAGTGAATGGGTCTATCACATAATTATCATGTCTTACTTCTCAACGTTCCAAAAGAGGTACAAATTTACTCATCAATAGGCCAGCGTATGCATGATACAATTTTACTGATCGAATAGAATTCAAACACTACTCAAAGATACCATATAAATTTATATTGATTTGACAGACTCTGTGCTACATTCAAATTCCACTAAAAATACAATTTTGCTTACCAAATAGAAATATCATAAATACACATCGCCGCATACACATATTCTGTGTCTTATTTACTATAAAGATACAATTATTATAAAAGATATTGAATTTTTATTATTATTATTTTTTCATTTATTTTTGAACATGGATATAAATAGAAACATAGATATGAAATATTAGAGATACTAGGTGCAATACAATCACAGTTACATATCTTTTATATACAAGATAATGCTAAACATATTATCACCAAAAAGTATCAACTTGCTTTCGATTTTAGAGCATAAGAGTTCAAGTCAAAATTAAAAATTAATAGTCGTAAGTGGTAAGATTATCTTGCTTTCACCACATTTTTTCATCATAAGGCCATTCCCACCCCATGCCTCGCGTGACAGGATGTGGGGCCACGTGGGACACATGAAGGCACCAGCTCGTGACACGCGGGTAGGGGCACGCATGGCTCCTCGGTCAGCCAGCCCTCTCTGCGAGCTTGCTTTGTCTTTTTTTATTTTTTTGGTTTTTTCTTTTTTTTAGGGAACAAATAACTTTTATATGATTAAAAAAATAGGTCGTGTGTTATGAAGTGGGTCCATGGTAAATTTTTTTATTGGGTTATTCAAATTAGAGTTTCATGGGTTGGAGAAGTGATGGAATGCAAGTTTTAAAAATTTGGAACTTTTGCTGACGTGGCAGGCCAGAGTTTCAAAATGTGGAACTCTGGCTGGGAATGCCCTAATATGTGAAAACTCACTAGATTAATTTAATTTTTCAGAATATTAAATTTGAAATGAATATCAATAATTTTTTGGGCGTAAGATTATTCTCCCTTTAACGCCAATATTTTTTGATATTTGTGATTGTTAAAAAACAAATTTAATTATTGAAATCTTTATCTAATTACTTTTAACTATAATTGGTGCTATCTAATTAAAAATACGTTGTTAGCTGTTATAAAAGATAACATCAATACTTTAATCTTCATTAATATTTTTTAATTAATTTTTCATAAAAATATAAAATGTTACCAACTAATTATATTATTAACTTTTTATTAACATTAAATAACTTTTTGAACTACCATAATTTTTGAATTATAAAAAAGAAATCAAAATATTACGATTGTCACCAGCAAAAAATTTAGGTGCAGTATACTTTAATGCATTAGAAAAAATTTTTCTCTTGATAGTTTATCATATCTTGCATTTCTTAATAACTACTTCAGTATAAAAACTTACTAATTATTTTACAAAAATCTTGAAAATCACGTATGACATGAAATGACTTTTGTAATTTTTATAAGCAATTCTTACAATTAAAAACTTTTCAAATTTTCCATCCACAATACGGGACTGAATAATACTAGTTTTGCTTATTAAATAGAGTTCAAATACTTCTAAACATTAGTATTGTATCAATTTGCGTTAATTTGACAAACTTAAGTCCTGTCCCTTCAAAAACCAAAAAAAAAAAAAACAAAATAAGTTAAGCTCAGGGTTTTTGTTAAAAAAGAATTAATTTCAGTTTATCAACAAAATAAGTTAAATTCTGGTTTATCCAAAAAACAAAAAGTTCCATTCAAAAAAAATTTAATTCAATTCAGCGACAATTAGTTCAGCTCAATCAATTCAATTCATTTCATCAAAATTTAGTTGGAATTGCACAACAGCCTTAATGTTTATTCTTTCATAGTTTAAGCCTGGAACCTCAGCCCGGAGCTAACAGATGATTCGTACTCTACAAATGTTATTTTTAGTGGACTTCATAAAAGATTTGTTCTCCTAGACTTTGTCCTACGTACTAATGATTGGAGAAACATGGAGGGAGAAACACCCCAAAAAAAAAAAAAAAAAAGCCATATGCAAATGCATTCATAACTACAGAATCATTACCTTCTTCGGCTTTGCGTCAAGAGCGAGTATACAACTGCATTCGTAATTTGTAATTTAGTGAATTTTCATTCTATGTTCATCGTTCTTTTTCCGAGAAGAAGAATGGCCAGGTTGATACAAGAGAGATTTTATTACCAATTTCATCTTTAAAAACATAAACGTAGGACAACCCTGCGTGAACAGCGCACAAGAGCGAAATTATAACCCCATTCCACTTCATGGGAAATTTTTTTGGAAGCAACTCACTGCAATCCCAATGCTAACATTGATTAACGTGTTATTAGCTAGTTAGCAATTGAAGTACTCTAGCATCTCTCCAAGCATCCTGGAAGGGTGATCGCATTTCCAAAGTTCCCTCGACAGCCCATAGTAGCTGACAAATTGATCCAAAAGCTACGGCGTAGGTACAAGCCGAGAAGGGCTACTCAGTGAACAAGGGTTCCATTGATCCCAAGCAGAAGTTCCAGAACCATGGTGAACAGGCGTAGCTGCGGAGATAAGAAACAAATTTTTTGTCACCTTTAGAAAATGCAATAAATGAAAACCCAACTTTGGCAAAACAGAAAGATCTTTCTGAAGAATTAAAGACATACATGGATGAGGAGTTCGGAAGGGAGTTCGCCAAGGTGTCTGCCCTCCCATTGAATGCAAAGGCGTTTGAGGATGCAAAGGTGTCTCCCTTTCAGTTCTCTCCGGCATCATATTGCTGCCAGGATTTAATAAGAAAATGTCAGCAGCACTGGAAAAAATGGTTGCTTTTATTTGGGCGACAAAAAGGAGCGGCAGAGGGGGTTGTGCAGAAGGGAGGCAAAGCTTTAAGATGGTAACGAACGTTACAACGGATGTACAGCAGCAGCAGCGCAGTGCCACATTTTTGAAATCCTCACAGCTTCAACATTATTCGCATTCTCTCGGTTTTGACATTGTATAAGTCGCTTGTTTTAAAGAAACATAGGGGAACTATTACGGTCATAATATCCCTTTTCTTGCTCTACAAGTTAAGAGATTCTTATAATTCAGTTCGTATTTCGGGTCAGTTTTACCGAGTGCTGTGCACATATTTTGATGATTGGATTGCGTTCATTCAAAAAATTCAAGAATACGGTGCATTTGCGATGTAAAAGAATCCCTAGAACAGGAAAACACTGCCTTGTTCCGTAAGGGGGGCAATCCAACGTAGAATACTCATTGCTTTGTGCGGCAAAAGCCTTGCCCTACTCCCAAGTCGGGGCACCACACTTTTCCAATGATTCAAAATGCATTAAAAGCAAGCATTGTAACAGAGAAGAGCAAATTTTGTGCCGGTACTCCAGATGAATCAATCAATGTTGTTTTACTTAGGCAGCTGCACCCAAAAACAGGTGTTCTGATATTAGACACGACTGGTCTTTGCTTGGGTAGGCTAACCTCCCTTCTTTCACTGGTTTGTTTAGTCAATTTCACAGGGCATTTTCCCTAAGGGCGTTTAAGATGGGCCTTACTATAGATAATTTCTTCCTCTTTCAAAATAAATGGGGGAAAAAGTTTATGACAACGAATACATGAGAATCTAGCATATACCTGGTTGTACTCGCGACAGCCACGTTATCAGAAATATGGCTGCGGTCAACCGCAAAAATGAAATCACAGTAAGCAAACGACAAAGCAACAGGGCAGCAATGAGTTACATTACAGTGGCATTGCAGGCAACTTGCCTGTTATTACTTTCATATGAGCTTCTAATTCAACCCTAACATTCTGTCCATTTATGCCCTTAACACATCCACGATATCCCCTGTAAGGACCACGCATAATTTTGACCTTGCACCCAATCATAGAATCATGTCTTCCACTATGTGCTCTATTCACTGTGCCACAAGAACACCCATGTCATGAAATCCTCCAATTCAGACTCACGCAGTTAATTGATTCCAAGACCAGATACATACATGCAACTGGAGGACCACACCTGGGAAGCAACTTGGTGGAAGATGCAGGATGAGGCCAATTTCTTGAGGCTGAGAATTTCTGCTAAAGAGTTCATCGACGAGTTAGATAAGAAAATCTAAGCAAAGAAAAGAAACCAAATGAAAGAGAGGGAGGGGGGAAAACAGCTAGACTCCAATGCAAAATGAGCTTACATGTCTATCTTGATTACCACAGCCATCCCCAACAATAGAGTGGGTATCTGATGTTTCTTTAGATTCCACAACTTGCGCAGCAAATACAGTGATCTGCAGAAAAAGTAAATTCTGTAACTTGGCATCGCAGATAGCAGTAAGACTAACTATTGAATAGGCTCAGTCAAATACAAACATCAAACCAAGTGTCAAGACTCACATGGTCTTTCGATGTATCAGTTAGAATAACTAGTTTGTTTTGATCGACCTTGACAACCATGCCAGATGCACCTTCACGTACACCAGATATGACTTCACATGACAACCAGGTTCAAAGTACTTGGCAAGGTCCCTTTTGTGCACAGCAACAGCTTTCTGCGGCAAAACAGGAGACATGGGTCATAAAGCAAGAATTGATTCATCTTATTTAATCCAAAAAATGTTTTAATACATCCACATGTTAAAATTTACCAACGGAATCTTCTCTTTAGGTTTGATGTGAACAATGTCTCCCTCCACATACTCAACTGAACCCTTCATATTCTTCAACTCACCCTTCACCACAATAACTGGGTCGCCTTTTATCCAACACCCCTTCTCTTTCCCTTCAAACAAAGTTGCCATATCCGCATCAGCTTCTCCAATTTCTCGAAGATTTTCAAGTTCTTCAATACTTGGCTGTATATCTCCTGTGGCAACTGAACTCAGAGAAACTGTCTTATAGAAGCAATCTACACCCTCCTGGGGGAACCAAAACAGAGAGTAGGTCAAGTTTATGTTCTTATCAACTCTATGGAGATGCATGTACCAGTCTATCAGACAGTGATAGTGAGCTGAGCCTAGGAGTGACTTTCACAGTGACCTTGCGTCGCACATCATCAACATCAATGACCTACGCAAACAAATTCCAATTGTGAGAAAGAACAACAGCCAAAGCACAGGAGGGAGAGCATTCATTCAGTAAGCACCTTGGCAAGATCGCCTGTGTAAGTTGATCTCTTCAGCCTAACCCAATCTCCCCTGGAAATGTTGACTTCTTGACTTCTAACTGTGAGAACATTACTCATCTCTTTCAAAGGCACCATTGTTACGTCACGGGCAAAGATGTTGCGCATTCCCTTGCAAGCCTAAGAGGTAAAGCGGAGAGCATTGGCCAACTGAAATGTTCAATGTCCAGGTGACCCATGTTAAACGTACTTGGAATTACCTCCTTCACATATGCCTCTTTGTATGCTTCAATATATATGTAGTTCTTTAGATGATCGAGGGCAATAGCTGATATAATATGCAATTCAGAACCTTTATCCAATGTCTTCTGCATTAGAGAAGCAGCAACTTTCCTTTCATGACCAGGCTGACCAAAAAAAGGACAACGCAGAACCAACTGTTGGCCATTATTATTAGAAAAATATTAATTCTGATTTTATCTTAATAAGTTAGTGTTTGAATCATTCCTGAACTGCTGTTCCTGGTCTTTAGGAATGTTAACGTTAGTGATTTAGCGGCTGTTAGTTGGCCTATTTTCTAGCTTAGTTGGTTGTAATCTCATTTTATATATTGTTGAAGAAAATCAATAAAGGGTGGGTTCTGCAGTTAAGTTTTCAACTGCATTCTATCTCATATTGCAGCCTACTGTTACCTCTTCTTCTAATTAATTTTCTACATCTGGTATCAGAGCACAGGTTCGATTATCATGAACAACACTACCCAATTAGTAGTCCCTATCCTTGATGGAAAGAACTACAACAGGTGGTGTGTGCAGATGAAAGTTTTGTTTGATTACCATGACTTATGGGATATCGTGGAAAGTGGAGTGCCTGCATTAGCTGATAATGCAACTGATGCGCAACGAGTAACGCATCGCGAACAGAAGAAGAAGGACAAGAAGGCGTTGTATATCATCCACCAAGGGATGAATGATGAAACGTTTGAGCAGATCGAAGGAGCAACAACCGCAAGAGAGGCCTGGACCATTTTGTCTACATCTTATAAAGGTGATGACAAAATCAAGAGGGTGTGTCTTCAAACTCTAAGACGCCAATATGAATTGTTGCAGATGGAGACCACGGAAACTGTTGATGCCTACATCAATAGGGTTCTCGCCCTTACAAACCAAATGAAGACCAATGGTGAAACACATCCAGAGCAGGCAAAGGTGGAGAAGATTTTGAGGTCTTTAACTCCGAGGTTTGAACATATTGTTGCTGCAATTGAAGAGGCCAATGATTTATCAACGATGACAGTAAGGTTATTGTCCGGTTCCCTACGAGCGCATGAACAACGGATGAATGACAATAAAATTGAAAAACCAATTGAACAGGCTTTACAAGTTCAAGCCTCAATTGGTAGCTCCTATCACAAGCGCGACAGCTCGAGAGGCAGAGGACGAGGTCGAGGTGGCAGCTATTCCAACAGAGGTCGTGGTGGCCACAACCATGGAGGTGCTGATGGTTCCAATCACAATCTGAGTTCGAGCTCCTCTTGGCAACAAAGAGGACGTGGCCGAGGAGGACGTAGAGATATGAATAATAAATCAAATGTGGAATGTTACAGCTGTCACAAACGCGGCCATTATGCAAATGAGTGCAGATCAAAAGGCGACAATCAAGCTGCCAATTGTGTTCAAGGAGACAATAATCAGGAGCAAGATGAAGGGGATCATGCACTATTAATGGTAGCAACATCAAATGAAACTCCAAATTACCAAACTTGGTATTTGGATACAGGTTGCACAAATCACATGTGTGGTCATAAGGAGCTGTTTGCAGATTTGGATGAATCATTTCGCACAAGGGTGAAATTCGGTGACGGAAGGTTTGTTCCAGTGACTGGAAAAGGGCGAATTCTTATTACATTGAAGAATGGTGATCATAGGTACATCTCTAATGTTTTTTATGTACCTGATATGAAAAGTAATTTGCTGAGTATAGGACAGTTGGCCGAGAAGGGCTATGTGATGCACATCTCTGGAAACCAATTCTCAATTTTTGATAAAGAAGGTAATATGATTCTTAAAACCTCTTTATCAAAAAATCATATGTTTCCAGTAGATATTAATGCTGGTGATTTCAAGTGCCTGAGTGCGGCAGTGAATGATGAATCGTGGTTGTGGCACTTACGTTTCGGGCATTTGAATTTTCAGAGTTTGGAAAATCTTGCCAAACATGATTTAGTGATTGGTTTACCCCATATTCACCACCCTGATCAATTGTGTGAGGCTTGCATTTTTGGAAAGAATCACAGGATGCCTTTTGTTAAGGAGCCTTGGCGTGCGAAATCCCCTTTGGAGCTTGTTCATACAGATGTGTGTGGTCCGATGAACATACCATCAATTGGAGGTAATAAGTATTTTCTAACCTTTATTGATGATTTTTCGAAGAAAACCTGGATTTACCTGCTGAAGAACAAGGATGAGGTATTTCATTGCTTTAAAATATTTAAAGCATTTATTGAAAGACAAAGTGGCAGATTAATTAAGATGATGCGTAGTGATGGAGGAGGTGAATACAAGTCCAATGATTTCAAAAGCCATTGTGAAGAGCTCGGGTTGCAGCATAATATTACTTTTCCCTACACTCCTCAACACAACGGAGTGGCGGAGAGAAAGAATAGAACAATCATGGATATGGCAAGGAGCATGCTTAAAGCAAAAGGTATGCCAAATGATTTTTGGGCTGAAGTTGTTTCATGTGCAGTGTATTTGTTGAACAGATCACCTACAAGGAGCGTTCCTAACACAACTCCTATTGAGGCATGGAGTGGATTCAAACCCAATGTGCAACACTTGAAGGTATTTGGATCAATTGCTTATGCTCATGTTCCTGTAGCAACAAGGTCCAAGTTGGATAATAGGGCTGTGAAGACCATTTTTATTGGATACAAGCGGGGGGGTACAAGTTGTACAATCCAATGACAAAAAAGGTGATGGTGAGCCGAGACGTTACATTTGCAGAAGACGAGGCATGGGATTGGAATACTACAGATGAATTGGATTCAAAAAAACGTTATATTTACGTTTTAAATGAGAATGCACAAGATACGGCTCAACCTGAAGTTGCAGCCCCTATTCCACCAGTAGCTCAACCTGAAGTTGCAGCCCCTGTTCCACCTGTAGTTCAACCAGAAGTGGCAGCCCCCATTGCAACTACTATGGAACGACCAAGAAGGCAGCAACGACAACCTGTACACCTTCAAGATTACGAGATAAGTCTCGATGATGAGGTTGATGACAGTGGAGAATTAGTCCACTTTGCTTTTCTTGCAGATTCAGAACCCGTGAGACTAGTGGATGCCATTCAAAATCCCAATTGGCACAAGGCTATGAACGAAGAATTGATGGCGATTGAGAGAAACAACACATGGCAGCTCACCGACCTTCCGAAAGGACACAAAGCTATTGATGTAAAGTGGGTGTATAAGATTAAAGTGAAAGCAAATGGTGAGATCGATAAATACAAAGCAAGATTGGTGGCGAAGGGATTTGAGCAAAGAGAAGGCTATGATTACGAAGAAATATTTTCTCCTGTAGCTCGAATGGAAACTGTGAGATTGATAATTGCTTTGGCTGCACAAAAGCAATGGAAAATTCATCAAATGGACGTCAAATCGGCGTTTCTTAATGGCCCGCTTGATGAAGAGGTGTACGTAAAGCAACCACCAGGTTTCATACAATCTGGAAAAGAGGAGAAAGTCTACAGACTTAATAAGGCTTTATACGGCCTTAAGCAGGCGCCAAGAGCTTGGAACAAATGGATTGATTCATTCCTTCATAATATTGGATTTAAAAAATGTCCATCAGATCATGGTCTTTATGTGAAGACTAATGATTATGGAGATTTGCTAATCTTATGCCTTTATGTCGATGATGTGATTTTTACAGGAAACAATCTCAAGATGATTAGCGATTTCAAGCATATTATGATGAAGGAACTCGAGATGACCGATCTTGGTCTTATGTCCTATTTTTTGGGCATTGAAGTCATCCAAGGAGAAGATGGAATTTTCATCCATCAAAAGAAGTATGCTGCTGAACTTTTGAAGAAGTTCAAGATGGAAGATTCAAACCCAGTCAAGACCCCAATTGAAACCGGACTGAAGCTTACCAAGGATGGTGATGAGCGCACTGTAGATGCAACATACTTTAAGCAGATTGTTGGAAGCCTGTGATATCTCACGTGCACTAGACCCGATATCTGTTATGCCGTGGGATTGGTTAGTCGATATATGGAGTCACCTCGACATATTCATTTACAAGCTGCAAAGAGAATTATGCGCTACATCAAAGGTACTACAGCTCTTGGTCTATTTTACTCTTCATCCAAGAAGATTGAGATCATCGGATACTCGGACAGTGATTGGGGTGGAGATTCAGACGAGAGGAAGAGCACAAGTGGTCACTGTTTCATGTTCGGAAAGACTGTTTGCTCTTGGTCGTCAAAGAAACAGTCAATTGTCGCATTATCCACCTGTGAAGCTGAGTTTGTAGCAGCAGCAGCAAGTGCTTGTCAATCGGTTTGGCTCCGCAATATTATGAGCCAAATTGGCATCAATCTGGAAGGTCCAATTAAGATTTATGTTGACAACAGTTCTGCAATTAAGTTGGCAAAGAATCCGGTCTCTCATGGGAGAAGCAAACATATTGATATTCGATATCACTTCTTGAGAGACCAAGTTGAGAAGAACATGATGAAGTTGGAATACTGCAGGTCAGAAGATCAGATTGCGGATATTCTCACAAAGCCATTAAAGATCGATGCTTTCATCAAGTTAAGAGACCTGCTTGGCGTTAAGATAGTTCCGAATCAGAATTAAGGGGGGATGTTGGCCATTATTATTAGAAAATTATTAATTCTGATTTTATCTTAATAAGTTAGTGTTTGAATCATTCCTGAACTGTTGTTCCTGGTCTTTAGAAATGTTAACGTTAGTGATTTAGTGGCTGTTAGTTGGCCTATTTTCTAGCTTAGTTGGTTGTAATCTCATTTTATATATTGTTGAAGAAAATCAATAAAGGGTGGGTTCTGCAGTTAAGTTTTCAACTGCATTCTATCTCATATTGCAGCCTACTGTTACCTCTTCTTCTAATTAATTTTCTACACCAACAAGACAGTTAACAACAGATAAAGATAGAAATGCTCAGTTGCTGACACCATTAGTCCTAGCATGAATTACCCCTACCCCCTTTAAGAATTAAAGAAAAAAATTGTCATTGACACCCATACCGAACATTTCACCATCCACAGCTTTGGATCCTTAACAGATGGAAGAAGGGCTTGCTGCTCCACCTCTGTAGTTTCTTCATCAAATTGATCATCATGGTCCGTAGAAATTCTAGAACCATATCTTTCATTGACCATTTTCTCCATAGCTTCAATGTCCTCCTCCTCATCTCTTCTAGGCACCATGGGTGATGGACGCACTCTCTCACCATCATCATATTCATCCGGGATGTCATTTCCTTTATCGATGAAATCTATACATCCACTCAGTCAATCAGTGGTATTAGTAATAAGCTAGATTGGCACAACTTACACAACAGTCAACCCCCCAAACTTTACTCTGTCCCTGTAAAACTAAGCTCTGAAAAATTCAGTCTTGGAACAGTAAAATGCTACATGCGCCATCAAAGACCAACATTTTGGCTGAGCACTTCAAAGACGTCAAGATTCAAGAAAACACACTTCAGCGGGGCCGCATGATCCAATATTTTGGGCTGTTTCCATAAATTTTAAAAAATATTTTTTGAGCTTTTTTTTTTTTTTTGGGGGGGGGGGGATATATAAATCGGCATATTTTGCAGGCAGATAATGTCCAATTCCACAAAAATAGTGTTCCCATTTTATAAATTAGGCAGAATTTAAAAAGCCTCCAGGCCCGCATTTAGCCCAAATCCACTGAAAATTCTACAATCCACCACTTTTTCCTATTGAAAAATAAATAAATTAAAATAAAATAAGAAAAATGCGCCTTGAAAACCCTAAAAACCTCAACTTGGCCAAAAACACAGGAACCGTTTTTTGAAGAAGTCAAAGGAAATAAAGAAACCCTAAATAAGGGAACTCCGAAAGCGGAGAGCCACAAAGAAATTCACAATCACAATCCCTAAATAGAACCAAAAACAGCACCCAAACCCTAATGACAACCACAAGAGAGAGAAAGAGAGAGACAGTTACCACTTACCATCATCTTCGGCATCAACTTCATCCTCCTCCTCCTCTCCAGAATCGACCTCTTCAGCTTCAATCTCAAAAAAACCCGACGCCCATCGCTTCGCCGGGCACTCCTCTTCATCCTCCTCCTCCTCCTCCGCCGGTCGACTGCGCCTCCGGCGGCCTCCAGCGCGATCGTCGTCACGGCGAGGCATCTTATGGGAAATCCTAGGGTTTGTAGAGAGCGAGAGACGGGTTTTATAGAC
The DNA here is from genome assembly GCA_029747015.1 of Carnegiea gigantea. Classification (NCBI taxonomy): domain Eukaryota; kingdom Viridiplantae; phylum Streptophyta; class Magnoliopsida; order Caryophyllales; family Cactaceae; genus Carnegiea; species Carnegiea gigantea. The sequence goes on along the minus strand of JAKOGI010000016.1, from coordinate 673,994 downwards.
GAGATCGAGGGAAGTGAAATGGGTGTGAAAGAGGCTGAAGGACGAGGAGAAGAGAGGGGGAATTAGGGGGTATTTATAGATGTTTGAGAGGCCAGAGTTGGGTATCCGTTAATTCTGATCAAGTCGGTGTTAAGGTTTTCCCGCTGCTTTCTGTGGCGCCCACTCTTCTCCAATTCTCCCCCTTTTTTTATTTTTATTTTTTGGTTGTGGAATTAGAAAATTTCATTTTTTTTTTTGGTATTTTCTTTTGGATTTTTTGGTCTAAATTTTAAGTGTAAAATATTTTTCCTTTTATTTCCCTTTTTTGGGACATATGAATTTGAGTTTTGACCAAGAATTCACTTTTCTATTTTAGATAGAGATCTAAAAAATCTTATATTTTGATTATACTGCTCCTAATACCTTTAAGGAAAATTAAAAACCCTGAAAATTTTGCTATTTAAGTCAATGTCTTTTTAATTTGGTAGCCATATTTGTTTGAAAGAATTTATCAAGATAATTAGAAACAATTTGAAAAAAGAAAATAGTTAGGCATGTACCAAAACAACCATCCCTTTGTTCCATCTCCTTTGTAACAAACCTCCAAGAAAAAATGCGCTTGTACAAATGGTGGAATAATCCATTTACAATAATTTTATTACCTTCTTCTCCTTTATACGTGAAAAGCTTACATATATTTTAAAAAGAAACCAAAAACACAAAGAAATTCTCTCTTTGACTCCTTGACGCTTCTCTCGTAGTTCTCTTGTATTTTTCTCCACCTTAGCCCTCTCCTACTTCGCCTCTCTATCATCATGAATATCTCGGCATTATTAGTATTTAATAAAAACATCTAGTTATCTAATCATTTTTTTTAAACCATTCAACACCATTCAACATCTTTCGACTACTTTTAATAACTTTGAGTAACATTCAATAAATTTTTGTGTCGAATATCAATAAATAATTTTGATAAGTCATGAAAGATTCAACGCGGCTACTTCCGTCAAAATCAACCCTCATCATGACTCATGACACTGCTCGCAATTAGGTTTGTGCTTCAACTTCCCTCACTTAGGGTTTATCTTAAGGGGATCGGTTTAAATTCTTCAATTCGTTTGACGTTTTTGGTTTTTTCACTTTGAAATAGAGTTTGGGAAGTAGGTGGGGTTCGCGTTCATATCGAATTTAAACGGACTGAGAATCCCCTGACTTGAACTTAGTACGTTCATTAAATGAGTTGGAAAACTTTGACCTATATCCATTTTATTTTTAAACAGATTAACCTGCTTAATTTGTTTAAGATAAACAAGTTGAGTTCAGTCACCAAATTGCCTATTTATCCATTTAATATTTTCAATTAATACATAATTACATAGCATTAAAATTTAAGTTTACATATCACATTAAACAATAACTCTCTAAAACTTTCCTTTCACAATTCACATTTGCCTATTTATTTTTAATTTTTGTATGTTTAATTATCTATTAAAAGAATAAACGGATAAATGATAAATACGAAAATGAGTTGACATGTTTAACCCATTTAACTAAAAGGGTTACATATGTACTTTTTTGTGTCAAAAACCTCAACATGAACGTAACCCCCTTTTTTTAATTAAACGAGTTAAACATGTCAACCCAATTGGTTAAACATATTCAAAGTTTATACCAAACTCACTTAACTTGGTGTCGGTTTGAGTCGATAATCATCTCAGATTAACTTTGCCCAACTCTACTTTGGAATCACGTTTTGAAAATTTAACTAACCTCCACGGTAGGGGTTTTGCCTCAAACGCTTACCCCTTCCCTTGGATTTATAGAGGTTTATAGGTTTTAATTTTATTTTCTAACAATTATGAGTTGAACCAACTAAACACATTATACTAGCCAGGATCTGCACGTAGAACTTGTCATGTTTTATGATATCATTCCTAATTAATTTTTTTCCAATACAGTCAGGCTGAAACAAATAGTTTGTAAGTTGTTTTGGCTTTGTAACTTTCTATCCTTCGAATTATTTTGGGGAAAAAAATTAAATAACTTGGTAAGCTTATAAGTAGTAAACAATATAATCGTTAGCCAGCAGGTTGATCAAAACAACCCATCGTCTATTGGAAGAAGAGCAAAATCTATCTAGACAAGCAAAACTCGCATAGTAAAGGTTCTAAGCACTGAGTACAGATTAAGCTAATGCAATAGCCTCCCTTCTCTCCTCCCCCCCCCCCCCCCCAAAAAAAAAAAAGAACAACAACAACTCTAACCTTCACCATGGGTTGATATTGAATTTTTGCTCGGCTCCATTTTGATTTAATCTTATCCTAATCGTCTTTTTCATATTAGTTTTTCTATAAATAAAGTATGGTTTTTAATCTTTAAGAGTTTTGTTTTACCCTTTAACGACAATATTAGTCTCTCTTCTTGTGAGAGTTGTAATTAACTAATTAATATAGTATGAGACATTAAAAGACGATTAAACAAAAACATGCTAGTAAGTTTTGTGTAAAACATATCATGAGATTGATATTTTTATGGTGAATTTTAATAATAATTAGGGTAACTAATAGTTCATGTAAGACTGCCTGTAAAAAAAGTCACTACTAAATTATATATTAAGAGCCTGTTCTTTTCGTGGGTAAATGGGGCTGGGTAAAAGGTTGAAATGGGTTGAGGTTAGTTGAGGTGGGTTGAAATTGGTTTTTTTTTTTGGAGGTGGGTTGAAGTTGGTATATTTTTTGTAGTGAGTTGAAGTGTGTTAAAATAATGAGAATGTGTGATAATTTATTAAATTATTGTAATTTTTAGTGCATTTTTTCGCTAAATGTTAATTTCACAATTTTGTAACTATTTTTCCGGAAGTCGGAGGCCGGCACAACTTGTTAATTATTTTTAATGATTTGGGTTACAAATTATTAAATTTATGAAGGGGTGGGTTGAAATTGGTTGAAGTGGGTTAAAGTTGATATCTTTTTTTCAAGTGGGTTAAAATTAATTAAAATGGATTGAAGTAAATTGAAGTGAGTTGAAATTGATAAATCTAAAATGACCTATGAAAAAAACAGGGCCTAAGAATACTTTTTTTTGTGGCGCACATTTACCCATGATTTCCCTTGGTTGCTGAAAAATGTAGACAGATGTCGATCTCTAGCGGATATATGTTTTTCTTGATATGCATAAAGTGTCATATTTACCATAATAATGTACGAATTAAAAAGAAGCGTCTCCATGATTATGCTTTTAATTACTGTCTCGATAAGATACGTCGCCTACGAAGTATCATGTGTATTTATTTTTTTTTAAAGAGTGTAATTTTGGGCACTACATGAATTGATCCAAAACAAAGAAACTATTCGACATGAAATTGCATGTACAACCAGTATATATTGATCACCCCCTGTTTTCAACAAGTTTTCCCGACTTCAGCATAATCTAAGACAACTCATAGCTAGTCCATATGATTTAAAATCCAAATATACTAGCAATTCAGCAGTGACCTATTTAAGCTCTTTGTGCATGTAAATAGCTTAATTAACTACGGGTCTCCATATAATTTCTGACCATGTATGTTGCTTCTCTGATCAGGTAAAATTTAAGGTACTCGGAGCATCCATCCAAACAACAATGGCCGTGGAAATTACAATTGAAGAGAGGAAAACAACATATGCTAGTATTGAGGTTTTCCTTGCTACTGAAATGGGTGCCCAAGTCTTTTTTTTTTTTTTTTTTAAACAATGGTAAAGAAAGAGTGGAACTGTTAGGCACCTCTTCTCACAAGAGTGCGCCCAACTACATCATCAGCCAATATAGTGCCAAGCGCTGGAGAAACAGACATCTGAAGAGAAAGGAGCTGTGATAGTGTGGCCAAATTTAGAGAGCCAGTCAGCTGCCATATTTGCTTCCTGAAAAATATGATTGACATGGACTTATGCAGCTTGTTATAATCATATATGTAAATCTTCAATGATGGTGCCAATTTTCCAAGGCACTATGGATTTGCTTGTTAAGGCCTGGATAACTATGAGGTTGTCTCCTTCAATACATAATTTTGTGAATCCTGCTTGTAGCACCGCTTTAATACCATCCCGCATTGCTCTGGCTTCTGCGATGAGTATTGATCTATGACCATACGGATTTGCACCTACTTTAAGTAGTTGTCCGGTCCAGCCGCGGATGATATATCCTCCTACTGTTGAGTAGTTGAGAAGCGATTCGTCAAAGTTGATTTTGACGAATCCTGAGAGGGGAGTGTTCCACCTCACGAGATGGAAGGATGTGGAGGGAGAGAAAGAGGCCCCCTAATGGTAAGAATCGACCGACATGCAAGTTCGGATTCTCCATTCGTCATATGCCTTTTTTGCTCGGACAAGGCAACCTATTGGGTTGAAAAATTTCTTCTCGAATACTGTTGCATTTCTACCTTTCCAAATACTCCAAATGAGGAAGGATAATTTCTGTAGCAATTTTAGGTTCCTAGATTCCTTGGCCTTCTTTAAGGCATCGGTTATCTCCTGACAGCCTCTAGGTGAGAACTGGATTGGTAACCAATGATGCTTATCAGCCAGTTCCCAAACCTTCTTAACTATTTGGCAATCATGAAAAAAGATGTTCCATGGATTCTATGTCACCCAGACACACAGGGCATACTGGGTCAATATTCATTCCTCGTTTAAGGAGGTTACCTCTGACTGGAATTGCTTTGTGGCACAGTTGCCATAGAAAGATTTTAATTTTGGGCATGGTATCAATTTGCCATATCCATTTAAAGCTCCAATTAGTGACTTCGTGCATGAAAGCATCATGTGCTATCCATGTTGCAGATTTGGTGCTGAAATTACCCGAGCTGTCCAGTCCCCAGCAGAAGAAATCTTGTTTGTTATGTGTTGAAATTGGAATTCCTTTGATCTTTTTGATAACAGAGTGATTGTTAAGTAGCAGGTTAAGCTTGGCAACATCCCAACTTCGATTTGGCTGAATAAATTCAGAGACTTTGGCTTGTGGCATATGGATTGTATCTTCATTTAGATTTAGTACGTCGATTAGGTTCTTATTTTCTATCCAGTTATCATGCCAAAAGGAGATGGTCTCACCATTCCCTACTTTCCACATGAGACCTTGTTTTAAGAGATTCTGGCACTTCAGAATGTTCTTCCAGGCCGGTGAGTCAGTAGCTTTTCTCTGATATGCAAGGAATTCTTCTTTATGAAGGTACTTAGCCCTCATAGCTTGCACCTAGAGACTATTCTTTTTAGTAAGGACTTGCCAGGCTACTTTACATTGAAATGCTTTATTGACTACGTCTGTTTTCCGTAGTCCTAATCCGCCTTTATTTTTTCGTCGGCATATTCTTTCCCATGAAATGAGGGGTAACCCCTTTTCTGCCTAGGTGGTACACCAGAAGAAATCACTACTGATCTTATCTAGCTGTTCGCTAGTAGTGGTTGGTAGCTGGAAGCATTGCATTGTGTGTGCTGGTAATGATTGTAGTTGAGATTGAATTAGTACAATTCGACCTGCTTTGGATAAGCAGTTTGCGCTCCACTCTTGGAGTTTATTAGTAGAATTCTGGATTATTTCTTTAAAAGTATTTTTTGAGGGACGACCTTGGAATATAGGGCAACCTAAGTATTTCCCTAGTGAGTCTTTATGCAGTATATTGAAGATGCTTGTAATGGGCAAGATGTCTGCTCATTCATGTCCGTCATTCTTGAAGTGTTGAATTATGCTCTATCATATGTATACCTGATCAACAGGTCGGGGATCCGCCCGACCCGCCCCGAGCCGACCCTCACAAATGAGGGTCAGGGTTAGCTTTTTTGGTCTCCGACCCGCCCCGACCATCAAATTGAGAGTACCCAATTATGATAAGGGTCAGGTTTAGGTAAAGGTTTTGATCCGCTGACCCTCACTTTTTAAAAAAATTAAAAATTAAAATAAAAATAAGATATTTTCGGTTTCATTTATTCAAAATTTTTTTTGCTTTCACTTTCCCATCTCCCTTTAGCATCTTCTCCTATTCACCTCACCAAATCTCAGTGGCTCATAACCTTCTAACGCTCCCTCTCTGATGTTTGGGGTAAACTGAGTAGTCATTTTAGTGAACTAATCGGTATATTGTTTTAATGACTAAATTACGCATTAGAGTGTTTGTAGTTGCAATGCGCTTCACCGGAGCATTATATTATCGTTTGACTTTTTATTTTATAAAATGTTTAATGTTGATCTTGTTAATAAAAAGAAAACTTGGTGAAAAATCTCATTTTCTATATCAAGAGGTTTGAGGGTCGGGTCTGACCCGATGACCCGAAGGTACCCGCAGGATCAAGGTTAGGGTCAGGGGTATGCTGACCGGCATGAAGGTCGGGTAGGGTCAGAGCCGCGAAAATCCTATCTGTCGACCCTCATGACGCGACCGTCAACCCGACCCGATCCTCAAGTTGATAAGGTCTAATCATATGTCAGTTCGAGAAAGCGTTATTACCAAACATGGCCCTGCCGCTCTTCTGCCTGGCTGCTTTTTGGGGCTGGGCAAAGCAGGAAAGACTCAAAGGTTCCAAGCTCTTGTTAAAGTAGAATTGCTATAATCAGCCTCTTCCGTCCCGTTGTGTGGGAGCATTTTATATGTGTGCGCGCGTGCGTATGTTAATCTTCTGAAAACGTGTATTCATAAACATAAACTGAATTTAAGTTGAGGTAGTAAGCACAAACAAAATGGGCTTAGGCCCAGAATCTCAACCCATGGCCTTGGCTTTGATGCCCTTCCTACCAAGACCAGTGGGCCTGGCCTCGTAAGTAAAAACGAAGAAACATGGAGGGCTTCTCCTTGGACCTCGAACTAGCAGGGGCCCATAGATGAAAAAGCATGCAAATTGCAATCCAATGACACAAGCCCAACGCTGGGCAACATACGTGCACTCTAATGAACTAGTGATTGATCTACTATGTCGTTCTGGTGCTGTCCCAATTCAAAGTTTACATTGGGTGACCCGTTAAACCGAAGTATTGCTTCACGATTCCCCAAAGTATGTCCATTCTTTACAGTGTCTTCCAATAATCCAGGCTACTACTGGGTCAAGGGAATTGAATCGAGATAACATTTTATATTGAACAACGTAACCCAACAGGTACGCATCAAAGTCAAATTGTAAAAGTTGAAATAGATCGATAGAATGAAATTAATTAGCAGTTTTAGTTTCATAGAAATTAAAGCTCATTAACAACCCACTCAACCAAAGAGCGTAGCACGACAATTGAAGCTCCTCCTCTCGCGCTTGCTGGAAAATCAAAGAAATCAAAATGATGGTGGAATGGAAACAAAGTGGGGACAAATTGGCCGCCGCTCTTTGCCGTTCCTCTTAATTCCCTCCACCATCTTCTCCACTACTTTCGCCGTTCTCAACTTTTTTACTCCTGGGATGTAACACACATACATATATACAAGCACATGTTTTCAAAACTTAACATCAGCAAAAATATATCAAACTTATCTATATCATAAATACATCGCGATAAAAAATATATATAACACGTGAGAATACATGCTTTCAAAAGCATGTAATAATATGCCTTATAATGCTAACTTTTGAGTGAACACATTTTAGATTAAAAACATCTAATTCCAAATATTATGAATAGAGAGAACATATGCTAGTGAAGCTCCGCTTCTAAGAAATTGGTTGAGAAAAAGGTGCGAATTCAAAGTTTTTTTAAGCTTATCATGTGTTCTTATCATTAATCTTCCATAGTACGTACTACTCAATTTGAATTAGATTATTTAGTTCTTTAAGGAATTCACTGCCATTCAACGTTCTGAACTTTTCAATACTTTTTATTACCATTCAATATTTACTAGAATGATGATGAATGATGATACATACATGTCTTATCGTAAGAAACTGCTTAGGTTTCTTGCTTTAATTTCAATTAATATGTTACAGGATCTGATTTTTATTGTTATTCTACTTAAACAGAATTATAAATGTAAATATGAAACATTAGAGATTTCTAGATACAATACAATCTCAGTTACAAATGCTATGTTTGTGTGTGTGTGTGTGTGCACACGCGCGTGTGTGCGTAAAAGATAATACTACCAACAGATTACCATTAAAATGTACCAAAATGCTATCAATTTTCATAGCACAAAAGTTCAACCCAATATTGATAATCAATGATGGTAAGACTACATTTCGTTTAATGTATATTCTCATTATGAGAAAACTTACTAGATTGCTTCAATTTTCATAGTACAAAAATCCAAGCAAGTATTAACAATTTTTCGGTGGTAAGATTTTCTTCCCTCTTAACACATATTTTTATTATGATATTCTTATTGTCCAACTACAGATTAACAATTACTGCTACAAAAAAAACATATGTGATTTCCTGTGCATTCCACAGGTATAAAAATGCTTTATGACTAAATCAATTACAATTTGAATATAAATTTGGATGTCAAACACAAATGCAAATATTAATTTTATATAACTTTTGTCAATAATTACTATAATTAAAAATTAATAAAATTTCAATGTATCGCATGGATATAAAAATCCTAGTTTAAATTAATACTTATATATCGTGGATCCAAAATAGCGGCCCCCCGAGCTCACTAGAGTCAATTTTCGGATTAAGCAGCTAAAATTCAAGTTAATAAGATCTGTAAATAATGTCTCTAAGCTTATGACATTGGTACCCATCATTAAATTGGAGAACACTTTTTTCTTTTTTCTTTTTTTTTTGGGTGCTCTCAGACAAGAGAGTGGCTGGTTGAATATGCAGGGCATTATTCACCGTTGATAGTCTCTTGCCCATCTTCGTTGATTTATATTCCTCTTATCAAAGACTTGAATTCGTCCACGATCCACAAAGTGATAAGGTCAAAAAGTAATTAGCACCAAGGCATATTGGATGTACATAAATATAAATTTTAATATTAAAATACAATTTCTATTAGAAAAATATTTTCCATAACATTACGTTTTTAAGAGAACTTTATCAGACCAATTATGATCAACGGTTCTTAATTGACCTGAATTATAATTGACCTTATCCTAATCAAATTTAAGCCAAAATTTCACCGACCTTAACACAAACTTACACAAAACTAATCCAATTCAAAATCGATTTGAGTGACTTACTTAGCATGTGTACTTATGCTTATCTAAGTGGCGTCCATACCTACAACGTAACTTCTTTGCTTGACAAGATAACAAACACGTAAGTAACTCGAAGTACTTGGCTGGATGGCAAGTGTTGTCTTTTCCACGCTCTCCACCCGGGCTCGACTGGACAGGAGACGTATATATTGTGCTTTGTACACGCGGTTGGGCTTGTTGCCTGAGCTTTTGGTATCGTTCCCCCTCCTGCCCGTTGTGATACATTGGTGACTCTTGAGATAGGAACCTAATGCCCTGGATGTATTTACGCCATGTAAACCCCCCCCCCCCCCCCCCCCAAAAAAAAAGCTACAAAATTCTAAGGGTTATCACTTATCGCCACTAAGAAATGGAGCAATAAATTTTGTAACAAATGACTGCTCGCTTAGGTGCTTCTTCGAAGTACTGTTGCTATTATTCTGTAAAATCGCTTGGTAAAACATATCCTTCTCTTTTTGAGTGCTTTTAGCATTACTATTTGTGCCCCAACTATTTACAGTCCCATCTGAGCCTACTATTCGGCTAACACAAGTAGAATTAGCACGTCGAGGTTGGGGAATCACTTGAAGATTATACCAATGCCTACAAATTGTCCCTATTTGTTATCATAATCATAAAGAAAATATACTACTCCTCAGACTTAAATATAACAGGTGGAGGTATAAAGCTAAGATTTAAGAGATTGTTGTAATCATTGTGCTCAAGACACTTCATCTTTGACACTTTGGTTAATCTATTGTCAAGATATTGAGTAAACTAGTTAAGCTTATGGGGGAGATTCCAAGGGGCATTTCAATCAAGGCTCGTGACAGTAAACCTAAACCAATTAGTTTCGCCCTAAAATTAATTGATGTAGCAAGAGTACCGTACTTGACTTATAAATTATAGCCCTCTTCAAAATCCGACCGTAGGATTCTAATGCGTGTGTGACATCCCAAGAATGTCCCCCTCACATACGAGTCTCTTTTAATTCACATCAACACGCGCTGCCCTTCTGAGGAAGCTTTGATCAAGATGTCAAGTCACCGTTAACAGCACATACCCTCACTCCACTTCACAGAGTGCCGCGTACCACTCTATAACGAGTCTCCATACCACCAACGCTGATCCAGGAGTACTAAATGCGAATGCCATGTGTTATCTGCTCAACTCTTGTCAACGGTGCTCTCTCCCGATACCATCAAAGAGCTCACCCCCACCGTCGATAAACGTGTTTACGCTCTCGATCATCATCCGCGTGTCATCCAGCGTTTAACTCCAACCAAAAGCACAATCGACTCTAGGGCTGTCAAACAGGTCATGTTGGGTTCAATTCGTGTTCATGTTGAACTTAAATGGGTTGAGAAATCCTCGACCTGAGCCTAACCCGTTTATTAAACGAGCTGAAAACCTTGACCTATACCAATTTATTTTTTAAGCGGGTTGACATGAATTTACTCATTAACCCATTTAATATAAACGGGCCAAGTGCTCAGGTTCAGGTTATCCGATTACCCGTTTACCCACTTAATATTTTGACTAAAATATGATTATCGAGCACCATAAGTCAATCTCTTGATTTTAATATATCATCATAATGCAACCATTGTCCATGATCCATAAGAACCATAATTACAAAGTAAAGATCGACTTGATTAAACCCCACATTTTTACAATTACCCCCAAAAGTACATGGTAATTGGGTAAATAGGTCAACCTATTTAACCCATTTAATTAAACGGGTTAAATATGTATTTTTCGTGTCAAAATTCTCAACCTGAACGTAACCCAATAAATTAAACGAGTTGAACATGTCAACCCCTTTAATCAAACGGGTTGAAAATTTTTACTCAAACCCACTTAATTTCATGTTGGTTCGGGTCGGTAATGGTGTCGAGTTAACTTTTGACAGCCTTAATCTGCTCTATCATCACATGTTCAGAGATCCAAAGAATCACTTTAACCAAGACTCATGACAATTAGTCCAAGTGAGTTCTTGAGATTATCTAAAATATCACCTAACATGGTAGAAAGTGCTATAGTTAAGCTTCTAACACCAAAAGCAGAAATGATCTTAGCAATTTGTCAGTTGCTTATCAGTTAGGCTTGGAATCAGACCACAAACCTTGTTGTCAAGGAGATTCCAAAACAGGATCTTTCAGTGCCGTGACCATGGCTAAGCTATTTGTCTTGCTGTGTAGCCAAATAGCCTTTGTTATCTGGTGGACGTGGACCTTCCCTTTTCACTTCCACAACTTTTTGAAGAGGGCCCCTGTAAATGGCACAGATTGTGAGCCAGCATGGTGTCATCACCGTCATGGACCTTGGTGTGAGATTTATTGAGACCAGTTGCTCTAAATCACTTCAATGTATTAAACATCAAGGTAGAGATTATGTTACCTATGTAAGTTGATGCACCCTTATGTGATGTTTGGTTGAACGTAATGTAATGCACATAATCTTGTAATACAATCATGATTATATAATTTATAATAATCGAGATTATATAATAATGTTTCAACCCATGCTGTATCTCATATCACCATTTCCTTGACAAATGTACAACATTCTAGTTATGATGTCAAGAGACAGAAATCTGATATCTCGCCCCCAAAACTCCAACAATCCAAATTATTATGTCTTTTCTAATTTTGGTAGAGAAATAGCGTTTAATTAATTGAACCATAAATAAGACCAAGCGAGAAATAAAAATGTATAGAAAAAGAAAGGTCAAATATTCAATATAATTATGCTCTCAGGTTCGAGTCTTGTGAGTGGAGAAAATCTGTGATGGGAGGACTTTACCCCTAATTAATCCAACAGTAGCTCGACTGCACTGAAATTGATGATCCTAGACCCAAAAAAATAATAATTATGCTATCTAGAAATTAGGTAAAGCAGCCTTAGATTCTCATTATATTGCAGATTATATGGTCCATCCCATGCTTATTCTTTCCTTTGGAGGGTTGTATACCAGTCCACTAACAGCGGCGCTCATGATGCTGAATTGTGGGCTGTGTGACATACACAATATATGGCTCCAAATTAAGTACAAGGATAATTCTTAGAATCTTGGAAAGTTTGAGCTTGAACATAGGGTTGCTGTCTAGTGTTTGGTCAATTTGAACTGATTCTAACAACTGAACCAATTGTTGGGTAATTTCCACCTTTTTTCTTTTCTATCTTTTGATGACTTGGAGATTCTGAGGAAGGTGGTGAAGTTTGAGCAGCTCAGATAAAATTGACGTAAATTCTGATTCTATGTTCTTTGTTTTGGTCCTTCCAAAGAGATACTAATATGAGAGTGATTGTTGTTATTTTTTTTTTTCCCTTGTTGGACAGAGTATAGAATAATTTTTGCGAAGATAATTCTACAGAATATATGGTATATAAACATTCTATTGAACAATTAGGACTTGAAAAGGCCTATATCAATTTGGATTAAATAGTGATTGGTACATTGAAAAATAGTAACTCGTAAGCATCATATGGTCTTGGCTTTAATTTGCTCAATTTTAAGTTAGAATTTTTAAAATAATAATAAGTGATTATAATATCACACGTGTGTTTATTTTATATGATGCTAGCATGTTGTATACAATTAGTAACACCAAATTGCTATCAATATATCATTTTTGAGTCGTTAGAAAGGGAAAAGTATGTACTCTCTCTATTCATTGTCTCTTTTTTATTTAAACAACTTGATGCATAGATATCAATATAGATAACATTTACACGGAGTTACCTAATGACAACACTATATATATACACACACATACGCACGCACATGCGCGTGTGAATACACACATATATGCGTGTGTACGCGTGCGCGTGCATGTTTGTGTTTATATATGGGACCAACTAACATCACTTTACCACTCCATTTAATATTGTTAGTCTCGCTGTCAATATTTGTATAATTATATTTAAGGTTCGTTCCAATAAAATCTTACACATATATGCGTGTGTACGCGTGCGCGTGCATGTTTGTGTTTATATATGGGACCAACTAACATCACTTTACCACTCCATTTAATATTGTTAGTCTCGCTGTCAATATTTGTATAATTATATTTAAGGTTCGTTCCAATAAAATCTTAGCCTAGTGGTTAAAGTTGAGATTCTTAGTACATTACGTTTCAGGTTCGAATTCCTCTGTCCCTTTATATTATAATAATATTGTAATGCAATGTTCTTTGCGACTCTTAAAAGCCAAAAAAATAGCCAAACCCTTATTGCTGCCACTAGTGGTCGTTGTTCCTCTTTTTCCATTCCGCTACTTTGTAACAAGGCCATGACAACCCTCAAAGTGAGAGTTTATATTCATATACATTTAAAAAGAAGAGTTGAAGGGAAAATTCGCATGATATATTATCTCTAAGTGTAGTTCATGTCTAAAATTAATTACTTAGGCACAAGTTTTGGTAATGTGGCCATTTCTTAAAGTTTCCTTGAATTCATTTCTCAGTTGACAAACAGAAATTTGTCAAATTAGGATGATTTCATACAATTCTTGGACCCTGTTTTTTTTGCATTACATACAAGATCCAATAATAATCTACACACAATCAACAACTAACTTGCTCCCCCACATTTGCAGGCGATGATCCCCTCCTCCAACATTCACTGTTATAGCAAAGTCTTAAAATCAATAACTAGTCCTGAAAGGTTTATAAGACTTGAGATCATGAACCACCCCAGCAACAGAACCAGCTGCTGCTGCAAGAGTGATGATGAGGCAAGCAACACTTAGAATTTGAAGGCAAACCCATCTGGTGCTCCACTTGGGTATCTTCTTCTGAGCTATGTACATCTCCACAGGGAAATACACAGTCAATGGCCAAAACCCAATTGCCCCGAGAAGTCCCACAACATCATTGAAGAAGGGTAAAAGCATTGAGATCACCGTGGTAATGATCACAAAGATGGTCCTCCAAACTAGTCTGAACAGGTTGAGGCTGAAAGGCTTGAATCCGGGTATCGGGATTTTGATCTCCTTGGTGATGAATTCGCTGTCAGGGAAGGCCTCATTGGCTTTCTTCTCAACAAAAGCAAACAAGGGTTGGCAGTATACTTGGTAGGCTCCAACAAGGTGGATCACAATGGCGGCATTCGCGATGTCAACAAGCCAAAACGGGTTGTAGAATCCGAACCCAGTTAAGAGGTTTCCGGGTGACAAGTCACCAAAAGCTGCATAACCAAAGCAACCACACAGCATGTAGAAAACAGTGGTTACTGCTACACTTATCATTGTGGCTTTCTTCATTGTCTTTGATTCTGCTGGGGGTGACCTCACTGTATCCTGCAATAACACCCATGTTCCCAAGTTAATCTCAACTTTCAATCTAAAAAAATCCTTGTTTATTTTATTTTTAGTTTATTAAGTTTTGGGTCTTCAAGTAATTACCTGAATTTCAATGAGGATCATCGAGTAAGAATAAGCAAAGGCAATATCACCAAGTGCTTGAAAGGTCCTCCAAACTTTATCTGTTTCAGTTACCACGCCAATGCTAATACCAGTCAAACTGCCCTTGATCTTCCCATTCACTGCTCAACCAACCACAGAAAGCCGAGAATTAGCACCTAACACCATTTTTGCCCTTTCAAAGCAGCAGGGATAACAAGGAAAGGTAGTAGTTTACGAAAACTTTTTTGACTGAACAATGATAAGATAATAACATACCAACAACTTTAGCTATGCCAAGACCAAGCCCAATTGTCGAATAGGTGAAGGACATAACAGCAGCCACTATTGATAACCACGAGATTTGATCAAAATCTGGGATTTGTGAGAAAATTATCTCAGTTATTCCAAATATAATCATGTAGGGATTAGCTGAGATGTGGCACAGGCGGTTGTCGCCTTTCTCATGGAAGCAATTTGACCTTTTTATTGCCCTGATCCACCAAAATGCACAAACAGCAACATTAATCTTACCATATACAATGGTTCTTATGTTTGGAAAATTTTGTATGTTTTTCGGCCTCTTTGCTTCACATGGTGTCAAACACTTACATCTTGATAGTCCATCAAAGGCAAAAAATGAAATTTTCCAAAGAAGGCGTTATGTTTGACACCTGATCATGTCAAATGGTTGAAGACTTGAAGTTGATTCCGAATAACATAGCTACTTATAAGTTACAACAACATTTCATACGCCAATATCGATAATATTTCAACTTACAGCATGCTTATGGATGCGGCAATTGTGTAACCAATTGCTACTCCAAAGAGGTTAATGTACTGCAGAAGCCCACAAAGTTTCACTTGAATGCCACCTACAAGAGACAAAATCCATCTAAGTACAATGCTCTAATTTGAACAATCCAAGTCAGAATTAGACATCAACTTTGACTTAAGTACCTAAGTTCGCCCGGACGGCATCCATGTAGGTGTAGTTCCTCTTGCCGGAGACAGGGTCGCCGGACCGGTAACATTCGGCGAGAAGGGCAGAAGTGTAATAAGTGACAATTGAGAACAAGATCATCACTATTGGGCCAGCCACCCACCCAAGCTGGGCCACGGCCCAAGCCAGGGATAGGACCCCTGACCCAATCACAGCTGTTATTATGTGGGCACTCGCCGTCCACACCGTCCCTAAATTTCATCAAAGACGCGAACCCCATTAAACCTCTTGTCTAACATTCAACAAAAATCTAGAACAAATTATCAGTCAAATTAGTGAATTTTTAAATAATAGACCCAAAAACTCAATTCAAAACGCAATTTCAACTAGAGGTCCTTTTCAAACCCAAACAATTACACATAAATTTCTTAATTTCAGAAGCTAACAAGAATTACAAAAAGGTTCCGTAAACATGATAGATGCTTAATTACGTGAAAAATTAATGGAGTGGTCAAATTTGGCCACCAACAAACAACCGACCACCAAGACCCAGTGATTATTAGACAACGCTTCATTCCTTGACAACACCGCAAACATCGGAAAATCACCCTCAAAAATTTGGGGGGGGGGGGAATGAGGCACGGAGAGAGAGAGAAATTACCAGTGCGTTTGAGTCGACCATCATCGTCGAATAATTTGGACCCATTCTGAGGCGTAGCATCCACATTGAACACTTGATTATTGTGAAGAGCATGATGCTGCCTAGTTCCTGCATTTTCCGCCATATTTGAACTCGAAATTGTGTTTGAATTTGTCCAAAATCAACGATAAACAGAGAGCTGTTCAAGCAATTTTCAGAAAACAGAGTAGCAGCACGAGTAAATGACGCTACTAATAATAAATTTGATTCGAGGTTCTTAAATTTTTGCAGAAACCCAGAAAACAAACCCTAGAAAATATCGACAAAGGGAGGAAGACTTTCACACAGTAGTTTGAGTATCCCCCGTTTTCTCTCTCCTATTTCTGGGGTTTTGGGGATGATTATTTTGAAAGAGAGGTGGGTGGCTGCAGGGTATATATAAAGAGTTGAGCTGGGCTTGCTGTGTTGCTCCTTCTCTCTTGTTTCTCGCAGCCAGTGGGAGAAGGCCACGTAGCGGAATGATGAGAGTCCCACGGCCCCACAAATTGGAGCTAGTGTGTGTGAAACAGGTGAGAGATAACGCGTACGGTCAACGCCTCGTGTCAGTATGGAATGCTATCTTGGACCCCTGTTCGTCACGTAGTAGTAAACTACTAATATCTCTTGATATTAGTATACACAAGTTGATGCTTGGATTTTTCAAGCAATTTAAATAGTTTATGTTGAGAAATTTTGGTTATATCTCATATCAAATTAAATAGATATTTTTATTGAATACATTTATTTTTTTGAAAATCAAGGATATAAGGTATAGTGGCAGTGTGGGATCAATTATATCGAAATTTATAATCGCTACGAATATTAAGTAAGTTACTTTTACAATATGTACCAGCAAGTTGAAAGCGGTGAGACAAGGCAGGACATTCTTGGTCGACTAAGCTCTTATCCCCATATTATAGCCTTATTTTTTGTTTATTTAGTAATTTATTATCTTATTCGGATGAGGTACTGAAATTGAAAGATCAATCTTATCTCATGTTTTTGTTTGTATGAATGTACCATGGCATTAGACTTTAAGTAGCTTTTGTATGAGAACATCTGACACCAAATTTCACCGACGCAAAAATTGTGAGGGCCACTATGTAGAAATCGGCGGATTGGTAGCAATTTGATAGCGCCTCTAATCCAATACGCCCAAGCGGTGCTGACTGCCACGGGCTATGGCGCGGACTATCAGATACCGTGTGGAATTTGTTTTATCATATATCATCAAATTTAATCCAATAATCTCTTTGTAAAAGCATTTTAGTATTACAGAGAAGATACACTCTAAATATTCTTAGGAGAAGCATTTTATAATTATTATGTTTTTAATATTTGATGATATATGTATGAAGCTTTGTATTGTATTTCATAAACAGAGTAAAGATTGTCTTGGATAAGATTGTCTAATTTAATATTTAGTTTGGTTATAAAGTACTTTTAAAAAAAGAGGTTAGTACATAGTAATAATTTGGAGCGTATTCTTTTCAACTTATCGGGGTTAACTTATTATTAATCAGTCCTAATGAATGTTAAATTATAGAAAATCATAACAAGAAGTACTTATAAGTATTAATCATTGTTGATGATCATTACTTATGAGTGTTGAATGTTGATACTAAATATTTATATTAACCTGAAAAGAACTAGTTCTTATAAGCATGTTTTTTTTCACTTATCATAAGTATTTATTAGTGAATATTTGTTGAATTTTACTGCATGTTGATGAATGATAAATGTTGCTGAATACTGCCAACCATTACTAAAAGTCATTGACAGTTGTTAATTCGTGTTGAGTAGTTAAGAAAGTATAATTGAATATTTTCAATAGGACTTAACCATGGCGAACAATGCTTAATTAATGCTGATGGTAGTCGAAGATGCTTTTGATATGCTCATTAAATAATTTTATTAGTCTTTAATTTTTAAAAATTCTTCAACTATTAGCTGAGCTCATAATAACGAAAAAACAGATGTCGGCGTCAATAATTTGAAAGCGTAAAATTTTTTAGTAACTCTACTTGTTCGTCCTTGTTTGTTGCCTGGTGTATCTATATTAGAAAAGTCACATATATTTTGGACAATAAAATAAAACTAAGATGCAGCAAGAAAAATGCCATCCCAAGGATTGTCGGGTGATGTTCGAGTCCAAAACTGGCTTTAGACTGCCAAGGACGTCCTTTTCCATCCTCCTAACTTGTGCACATACGGCTCAACCTGAAGAAGCTTAAGCAACTGCATCATACAACATATATGCTACAATAGATGTCAAAGTCCCAAGTCCCTATAAGTTTATGTTTTTGCATGTAACCTTCACATCAATGCAATTAGAGGCCACTAAGGATCTTTTATGATCGTTCCCCATCTTCTCTTCTTCCCCTTTTAATCTACTTATGAGTGTAATTGTTGTTTTTTTTAAAATATTTATTATAATTTGTCTCCCTAGTTGTGAGATTTTGTGTCCATAATTGCATGAGAGTGTTTCGTTATATCTTGATTATGTGTTGTTTATGGTTATTTTTTTTGTCATGCTGGTGATGAGCAATGTGAAAGTTGTAACAAGGCTCTTCAATGACGTTTGACAATTCAAGTATAATCCCTCATACCGGATCTATATTTCATTCATGAAATTCACACTAGATCAACAGATCTACAATCTGAAGAAGAAAATGATGAATATGTAGATCTCTTCCCGCTAAATTTTTTATATCAATTTTACAGGATTTTAACCGCGAATCATGCATATAAGCTCAAATGAGATCCCAATCCAAAGCCAATTGGCTATGGGTGGAGTTACTCACAAGCTTATATACATGCTCAAACTTTCTAATTTTCTGATATGAGACAACACCAACTTTTATATTCTTTGTATTTTATCAATATGAGACAATACTCACTTTTATACTCCAACACGCCCCCTCACGTGTGGGCTACTAACAAGGCCCCACACGTACATACAATTTCTAATCAAATAGGCACGGTGGCAAATTAAGATCGAGCAGCCCGCTCTGATCCCATATTAAAGTTATATCAATTTGGTCTTCAACAAAGAGTCATGGATATAAGTTCAAATGAGGTTCCAACCCGAAAGCAATTGACAATGGGTGAAATAACTCACAAGCTCATATACATACCCAAACCCTTTAAATTTACCAATGTCGAACAACATTCACTTTCATATTCTTTGTATTTTATCAATATGGGACAATACCCACTTTTATATCCCAACATTTCCCCAAGCTGTACTATTCAACAAAACCAATTCACGTGGGAAGACAGACATCCAGTATGTACTAAGGTAGATTTCAATTCGTAAAGTTAGAATTTTATTTTTATCATAAAGATTGCATTTGTTTTGGTCGAATTTATATTGTAGATGTCAGACGACTCCTCAATTTTGAATGACATTGTCTCTTCCTTGCAAAGAATATATTTACCGATTTCTTATCATCAATGAGCTTTAACTTAAAAGGTATGAATGCTCCTTCCCTCCCCCCCCCCCCCCCCCCAAAACCCAAAAAAAAAAGTATCACATACCTTGAATCCTATTAGAAATGTTCTTTCTGCCTCCTGGCTTCAATTCCCCCTTGTGGTCATTCCAATCCTATAATAGGACCATCTCTCAATATATTCAATGAGTTGCTGAGCTCGACAATCTCATTTTTAAAAAAAACTCATCACTAGCCTCCCCAGTTGCAAAGACAAGGAGCAATTGATGCAACTTATCCATCACGCATTTTTTCCACAAATGATTCACATCTGAATGATCTCTAATATAAAGACAAACAACACATAGCACAAATTTTTGCTGAACTAAATTGAACTTATTGTTGAGTCAAAATTAAGTTGTTTATGCGTACCATGCCAAAAACAAATTGTATATATATGTGGACCATGACCTACCATCATATTCCTATCAAACTCATTCAGTTACAACCATTTTCTATTTCTGTGTCCTATCATCATATTCCTCTGCTCTATCTTGCACAAAGTTCTCTACCTTCGAGTCGTACACAAGTTCCATATAGCAGGTCGTACGGTTCTAGGACCTCTATTGGGAGAACTTTGATTATTGATGAGCCGTGGAAGCGTAAAGGCTTGAGAGGGGAAATCAGGGGTGGAGCCAGGATTCAAAGCAAGGGGGCAAGATTAATAATACACAAATTTGCCTAAAGTTAATAAATTTAACACAAATAAACAAACAACAACCAATAAATTACCTCAATTCTAATTTCTAAATTCTCAATCAAGAAAGGCAAAACCTAATTTTTTTAATTGATGAGTAAATCTCTAAATTAAACACTTATTCAACATAAATTCAATAAAAATTAGTAAACTAAACATAAACAAGGAAGCAATTACAAACAAAATTAGCCCAACTTTAAATCTTCAACCAAGAACAACCAAGAAGACAATTAGGTTTAAATCCTCATTTTTCAATTCATGAATCATGAGTAATTCACTAAGTTAATCAATTATTTAACATAAATCTAACTAAAATCAGTAAAATAAACGTAATTATTTACAAAATAACAAAAGTAAAAACAAAAATTGAGAATTTTTGGGAGTTATCTCAAATTGGGATTTGGAACTTAGAAGTTAGGAAGAGAGCTGAGGAGGAGTGGAGGCGACTGCCGGCACAAATGGCGGCACTAGTGGCAGGCCTGGCGGCCGGCAGCGTCGGCCGATCGGCGACTAGGCTGGGCAGACTGCAGAGAGTGAGAGAGAGAGAGTGCGTCAGCGGTGGGCTGGGCACAGAGAGAAAGTGCGTCTGAGGAGGAAAGCAAAGGAAGACTAGAGAGTCGAGAGGCAGAAATTAGAAAAAATGAATGGGCAAAACTCAAAAAAAAAAAAAAAAACATACAAGGCACCGCGGAAGGAGAGTGATGAGAGTCGAACCCGTGACCCCCTAAAACAAGTAAAGAGCAGCCAACCATCCAATTAGGCACATGTTTACAAAATATATGTGAACTAATTAATATATATCTATTTTGTTTATCCACAAAAATATTTCATATTTAATTTTTTCCTAAAAAACTGGGGGGTCAATTGACCCCCCTTGCCCCAATGTAGCTCCGCCCATGGGGGGAATTGGGGTGGTCAGCTACCAGGGTTTTCATAAGATCGCGCATTTATCTATTCCTCTGGTGGTGAAAGATTTCTTTCTGATGGACCCTCTAGCTCTTGAGTAGGTTGTGCGGTTAGCACGTGAACTCGGGTGGCAAAGTATATGTTAGGAATGTCACACATGAGTAAAGAGTCTCACATCGAGGGTTTCAAGAGAAGGATCATGATGTATAAGTTAAATGGACTACTCCTCCTACTGCCAATTGGTTTTAGGATGGAACCTCATGTGAGTTTGTTGCCATGGGCATTAGTTGAAGTGGATTCCCTCCTTGGATCCCCCTAACAGTGGTATTAGAGCCAAAGGCTAGGTGTAGAGCAATATGCAGACTCTGTGGAGCAGAGTGCGAGTGTGCTCTTGAAGAGAAGGACCATTATATATAAGCCAAGCTGGCTACTCCTCCTACTTTCAATTAATTTTGGGATGGAACCTCACTTGTACTTGTTGCCATAGGCTTTGGTTGAAATGGACTCCCTCCTTAGATCTCCCCAACAGTAATTGACTCTTTGCGCGCAGCTAACGAAATGCCTTCATGGGATCCATGCTGCTCCTTCCAATGGTGTATCCTTATTATCAGCCTGTGTGTTGCTTTCTTGTTCTTTTGATTATGTTTGCATCGTCAAAGTTGCCAAATCTCTAATTTTGGAAGTTCACGAGTTAGCTATGCTAGCTCAAAAACGGAGCTTGCACGTCTAAACCCTCCTTGTTGCATTACCTATTAACCCCCCCCCCCCAAAAAAAAACAAAGAAAAAACTCTAATATATCTCAAAAATTATCCAGTAGCCTTCCCTGCGGAGCCTTCGGATTTATTCGAAACTCGTATGACAAGTTCTCTTGTGGAATAATTGTTCACACAACGACGGACGTGTTCGGTAAAATTAGCTGTTTTAATAATGGTTAGCTGTTTTACTAGCTGTTAGCGGTTTTACTAGCGATTAGCTGTGACGCACTAGTGGTTAGTGGTTAGCGGTTCAACTAGCAATTTAAAATAAATGCGTTTGGTAAAAGGTAGTTGTTGAAGTAGCATATTTACATAAAATGACTAAAAATGACACAATAAATAAAGGTTTTAGTAAATCAAAAGAATAATTTTGTAATTTGCAATGCAACCACTAGGTAGAGGTTCTTAGAAGCTACTTTCATTAGCTTTTAAAAAACACTACATAAACCTCTAACCATTACCTGATTCACTACTTTACCAAACACTTTAAGTAGTGGTCTATACCATTTTGACCACTACAAATCACTAATATCTACTTCAACCTCTATTACCAAACACGCCCTTAGATTGATTTCACCCTCTCTCATTCCCTGAACTTCGCTGAATTAATTCACCTCCCTCACTTACAAAGAATGCATAATTATATCTAGGGGTGAGAGGGACCGGGTACTTGGTTAAAATTTTAGGAACAAGAATCGGATCCGATTGAAACCGGGTCCTAAAATTTGGAACCAGTCCTAGACCCAATTGGAATCGGGTCCTAAAATTTAGACTTGGTCCCGGACCTGGTCGGGGCCAGGTCCGGGTCCGGTTCTGGGTACACAGTTCCTAAATTTTTTTTTTTTTTTTTGTTTTCATTTTTCCAAAGAGTGAGGGATTGAAAGAAGTTGAGAATTCATATCTGAAGTCAAATTCCTAAAAACTAAATTATAAGACTAAACTAAATACGAAATGAGCAATAAAGAAAATTCACAAACTTTAAAATAAATTCAGAGAATCAAAAACAATATTAATCAGAAACCCACGAATCAAAAGTACAAAACGAACGAGAGATCTAAAAATTATTTATTTCACTTGTAATAGAGACAGAAAGAGAGGAAAACCATTAAAATAATATAAAAACAAACATTTAGTAAGCAACAACGCTCATGAGGAGAAGAGTTAAAACTTAAAGGAAGAAATTCATAGCGGTTGAGATAAATAAAGAGTAAGTTGGGGATAACTTGGAAGCAAAAACGGCAAAAAGGTTAAATTGGGGTAGTTGGAGTTGGGTCTCGGTATAAAAAATAAATAACTTGAACAATAAGGGTTTACTTTTTATATTTTTTATCAAAATTTTTTAAATTTTGACCGAGTATCGGGTACTGGGTCCGAATCCGAGTACGAATTTTCAGGATCCCGTATCAGATCCGGTTATGACCGGCCTAAATTTTGGAACCGGTCTAATCGGGTCTGGATCTGTACCTGCCGGGTCCAAACTGATTCTGGGTTCGGAATTGCGTACCCGATTTTCTTGCTCATCCCTAATTATATCGGAACTTTTAGGTGTTGAATCTCTATCAATATAAACTTATTATTATCCATGATCAAACACAAATTATTGAGCGACACAGTCTTATATAAGGATTATTATAAGACGGGCTGTATCAGAAGTGACTTTTTTTGAAATTTTATTGTGATTAATAATATATTTTTTAATGATTTTTAAATTTAGGGGTGACTAACAGTTTATTTAGAAATGACAACAATAACAATCACCACTAAATAAACTATTAGTCACCCCAATTAATTATTAATAGTCACCATAAAAACATCAATCTCATAATATGACTTATGTGAGACAATCACACAAGACTTACTCATGATAAAATTATTATACTTGCAAAATAGTGAATAAAAAGATGCTCTTCAGATCTTTTAGATTCTGCTAACTCTCCCCTATTAGAGCACTAGCGGCCGCAGACACGCGAGGCAAAGGGTGGGGCCCGCGTGTCTGCTGCGTGTCAATTTTGCCTCCCAGCCACCTTGAAACGCGTGTGACACGTGGGGAAGCACGCCTGTGCGTGTCTCCCCGCGTGCCACTGTTTAGCTTTTTAAAATATTTTTTTTTTGCTTTTTCTTTGTTTTTGAAGTAAATATATGATTTTTAAATGATTTAAAAAATAGGTAGTGTATTATAAGGTGGGTTCATGGCAAATATTTTTATTAGATGATTAAAATTGATTTCTACAGATTGGAAGAGTGATGGAATGTAAGTTCCAAAATTGTGGAAGTTTTACTGACGTGACAGGCCAGAGTTCCAAAATCTGAAACTCGCACTGGGAATGCTCTTATGTAAATCAGCCACGAAGTACAGTATAACTATAGATTTAAATACCATAATATTATGCTCTCTAAAGGAGGACGTTCAATTTACAAAATTTTCAGATTCTTAAAAACAGTATAAATTCTAAGCGATCATATTCCATTCCCACTTTATTTCATCCAAGTAATGAATCAAAACATAGTCACACAGTCCTAGATGACCAATGCACTAAACCAATTGCCAGTCAAACATTCTATATAAATCCGTAATTCCACATTTTTGGTAAAGTAATTTTATTTTAAAAAATAAAGGAAATTGGGTTTGACAAAGATTCCTCTATAAATATGCACATACATAATATCACACTTTGAAAAATAATTCCGTTTAAAAATGAATGAAATTGGAATAGCAAATTGAGAGCATGTAACGGTCTGTTTTTTTTGTTGGAAAATATGGGTTAATAAATGGGTGAAGTTAGCTGAGATTGATAGAAGTAGGTTGAAGTAGATTTTTTTTTTGTTGTTGAAGTGGATTGAAGTGGGTTGATTTTTTTTGTATGATTGGTGAAAGTTAGTTAAATTAGTTGGAAGTGAGTTGAAGTTGGTTGAAATGGATGGAACTTAGTTGAAGTGGATTAAAATTAATATTTTTTTAAAAATTTATAAAGTAAGTTGATATAGATTAAAATTGATTAAAATTGATAAATTTAGATTTATCAACGAAAAAAATATGGCCGTGGTGGCTGAAAAGAGCCCAAAATAGGTTCTGAATGTAGCTAGACAGTGGGCACCTAATTCTCTGCCTTCTGGAACTAAAATTCCCAGCGACTGCGGAAAAGGAGAGGTTGCCAAGCAAAGGCACCCACTTTTGAGTCATGATGATGGTATCTTTCAAGACTCTGTCTGTGTTCACTCTCGTCCCTCCATTTTGCACTGCATGATCTTAGTTGTTCGGTCGTGTAGGCCAATTTGCGCCTTTTCCCACTTATTATAGTCTTACTTATACAAGGGAATGCTAAAGTACTTATGGTAACAGTGAAATAATTAAGTTTAATTTCTGTTTTAATTTCAAATTACTATTGTTCAAAACTTGATGCATACGTACATCGATTTGGACGTATGTGTACCTATGAAAGGAATTAAGGACCTAGATCTAGAATTAATGTTATGGATCTCTCTCTTACCCTCTGTCCTTAAACGCATTCTCAGTCAGAGTTTCAATTTTTGAAACTCAAATCTGCCACATCAATAAAAATTCTACTTTTTTGGAACTTACATTCCATCATTTTCCCAACCAATGGAACTCATTCTATGATAATTAAATTAAATATTTATCATGAAACCCACCATTAAATATATTTTATTACTTTTATTGTTATAATTTTGTGTTTGCATTTTATGTTTATATCTTATATACATATTTTTTATGTTCTGAATAAAGGAGACTTATTTATTTTTTTGATGAAAAATATATTATTTTATTAAAAATTTCAGAAAATTGGTATAGGCATTTATAATTTTTTTTTTGCTTGTGGAATTAAATGCACTGCAGAAGAAGACAAAAAAAAAATGGTATTTACAGCTTTTCCTTTTGTTTTTGCTTCTAGAATTAAATGCATTGTAGAAGAAGACAAAAAAAAGGACACGCAAGGGGGAACGACCCCCGTTTTGCCACGCATGTCATTGAGGATTTTTCATGCGGCCAACTAACTTCCTAGAACGCAGGCCCTACAGTGACACATGTTCCCTCATGCTGCGGATGCCCTAACTATTAAAGTCTATTGGGGATGCCCTTTTATGGGGAACATTGGGATATCCTCACCCATTCCCCCACCCCATCAAAAAAAAAAAAGGAAAAATGGTCTGAATGGTGCATGTAATTGCAATTTTTTTATATATTATCTATTGAAGTAACTTTATTCAAAATCAATTTTTTAAGAAGTTTTTTACTTGGTATATATGATCAGTGGCAAGTGATAATTAATTCAAAATCGGTTTACTTACCTTAATATTTTTGGAACAAACCGCCATGAGGATTCCTTTGCAAAATACACAAGGGAGTCCATTTGCAAGTGTTGCAGTATGATCCTTCAGCCTTTCGCTTGGAAGGTGGATTCTTCGTACATGGCAAGGGGATACACTCGAGAATAGCAGGATTTTTTTATTTTTTTTCGTAGAGGAGACTAATGGGTTGAAATAAATGAACCTAAAATTCCAATTTTTTTTGCCCCTCATTCTTTTTAACGGTAAATAAATAGGATATAATCTATAATTAAGGTCATGATATGATCAGAGAGTATTTTGATTTTTTGTCTTAAATTTTGGTACCAAATCAATATGTTCAAACCCCCTATCCATAAAAGTAAGATTTGTAGTTTAATTAATATACTAGCTGGTTTCTGAAAATTTTCAGATCCAATAACCTCGTATTTTACAGCTACCTTTAATTGGACACATATGATATGTAAATAAACATAATAAAATATCTAGTCAATTTATTAATCAAGGCCAAAAGCTCAAAAAAAGTTAAACTACATATATTCTATAACAACATGAAAATTTTATTCTTGCATGCAACATGCTAGGGTTTACTTGGCAAGTAGTGCATGAGTGCCCTTGTTAAGGACCCGTTGTATGGACCAGATGCCTACATGCATAAGCATATATAATGATAGATAAGTAATATTCGGTTAAGATATACCTTTCGAATCTCCAGACTTAAAGAGAGGGCTGATCAACTCAATGTTGTCCTAGTCAAGAAAGGACTGCATGTTTGAACACTCCATTAATTAACAATACCCCACCTTAAATAATCTTAAGTGTCTTATGAGAATTAGAGTTAATTAATCCCCAATCTTAACTTGTGTT
Organism: Carnegiea gigantea; assembly: GCA_029747015.1. NCBI lineage: Eukaryota > Viridiplantae > Streptophyta > Magnoliopsida > Caryophyllales > Cactaceae > Carnegiea > Carnegiea gigantea. The sequence continues at coordinate 646,833 of JAKOGI010000016.1, read as the reverse complement.
TTAAATTTTCGATAACTGAATTTATTGGTTACGATATATATTATACAAAAATTGATATTTCTAATAATAATCAAATTAATTAAGTGAAATTACAGTTGTGTGAAGACAAGCAACCGATATATGTAAAAGTGATTTTATTTAAGATGATTATTGTATTTTTGCCATTAAAATTTGTGTTCGATATGTTTTGTTGATAAAGTATGTCCAATTATTCAATTCTTCCCTTTTTAAAGAAAAAAATAAAGAGTGTGGAAGAATCCATATTGAGTTGCCACATGGCTGTTCCAGATGCATTCGATTTGTTCGAGAATAAGAGAACATTTTTTGCATTATTAATCGAATCGTGGAATATAGTACTTAATTAGATAAATGAGCTCTTGGCAAACCTTAAAACTAACGGCCATCGGCATTGAGCAAGGGACACCAAAAGAAATTGTTCAATTCCCCCCAAAAAAAATCAAATTAACCGATGATAAGGGTGAAATGGTCAATGGTGAAAAATGAAAATGACTCTCTTGTTGTTTTTACACCAAAAAATGAAGTCTATGTTAAAAGTTAAAAACAAGAAACAAAAAAACCTAATAGAATATTCATCGTGTAATATAACATACTCCCTTATACATATATGTGTAAAATGCCCTAAATTTGAAGTGTGAATTAGGCCTGGCAACGGGTCGGATTTGGAGCGGGTGAAGCTCTACCCGCATCCATCCACTCCACCCGATCCACCCGTCATCCACTCATCCGCTCACCCGCATCCAATCCACCCACCACCCACGGATGAAGCGGGTGGTAAACGGGTGAAACAGATGAAACGCGTTCTATCTCATTTTATTCGTTTATTGCTCAAATAAGGTTCAAAAACTTGAAAAATTTAAAATATACAAAACAATAACTAACGGAAACCACATGCCCTAATCGTAAACATAACAATTATCACAAATGATAAAGATACCAAACATAAGTTTTATATGTATATACACACACACACACACACACACACACACATATATATATATATATATACATATATCTACAAATATATATATACATGTCTATATATATATATACATATACATACATATACATATATATACATATACATATACATACCTATATATATATATATATATATATATATATATATATATATATATATATATATATATATATATAGCGGGTGACGGGTCGGGTGACGGATCGGATGGACTGTCACCCGAATCCGACCCGATCTATCACCCGATTATCCATCACCCGTTTAATTCACCCGTTTAGTCAGGTTTTCACCCGATTTTTCGGGTCGGGTGAATCGGGTATCTATCGGGGTCGGGTGAAATTGTCAGGCCTAGTGTGAATATTACATAAGCATTAATGATAAACTCATATCAAACAGCCAACGTTCTTTCATTCTAATTTTAACGTTTGAGCAGTTAAGTTGATGGTAAAAGGTGCACTACAGGTGTAGGCTTACAAATTTAGTGTAATGTATGTGTATATACTTCAACATACTCTCTCACACGAATTCCTTTTGTAAATTCTTATAACTTAAATATTGATTATATGAGCGATTAATATGACTCTAATATCACATTAACAAGCAAATGAAACCAAAAGGTTAAGATTATGCTTGAATATATGCATTTTCAATTGTAAAATTCTAGTCATAGGAATGGTAAAATAAACTTAGTTTGTTCTAAAATCGTTCCTTAAGAAGTCAGAATTTTCGAACTATATGAAGAGGGTGTCAATTACTTTTCCTTGTTTCTATTCGAATTGAGACTCAAGGCGGTGAAAATGTATCTATTGATTCTTAAATTTAAAAAAATAGCAAAGATCTGTGCATTATCCAAAATTTAAAATAAAAATGTTGATTCTTTTTAAAGCAATTTTATTTCGGACCTGTTCTTTTCAATAATATATATTTAAATTTAAATTCATTAAGCATAAATGAAAGTATCCTCAATAATTTAAAAATATATCTCACATTGTAGGGAATATTACATGAAATACTTTTGAGTCCTTTTCCGGTCCCCATCAAAGCTTCCCATTTTTTATTTGCAATTTTTCTTCAATACATTTTTTTTTTTAAAAAAAAAAAAGATAGGAGCACGATAACGAACAAAGGAAACCAGAAGGTTTAGACTGTGTGGTTAAACATGCATTTTCAATTACAAAAGTACTATAATTATTTTGTTTTGAAACCATTCTCTAAGAAGTCAAATATTTTCTAACTACATGGAGAGGACATTGTTACTTTTCTTCGCTTTAGTGTTAGTATTATTTGTAAGTTTAGTTGTAGTCTCTCCAATTAGGCGATTAACCAATCTCTCTGAGTTTGGAAGGAATTGAATAATTATACATGTTGAAGCGGTGCTTTCATGGATTTTGGCCTTTCACCTATAGTCTTTGGTGTTGGAAGTATATCTCGCTCAAGAGTGCTACAATCGATCAGCAGACGATCAACATAAGTCAAGAAATTGTAATACATCTGTGGGTCTCTTCCCCAGGTTGTATCAAGAAACAGCGAATGTGGGAAGACGAGCGATCAGTGTGTTTCAAGTTAGTATTTTTGATATTGAAATATGATTTTAATATTAAAAATTAGATTTTCATTAATCGAATATGCATTGTAAATGCCGTATGACATATTATGGATGATCAATAAATTATTCCTTTCCTTGCCCCCCCGAAAAAAAGTGACATTGGTTACTTCTATAATACAAAATATTTAGATCAGATGAGATTGTCTCACAAAAGCCTTATGATGAGAGGATTCTATAATATCATCTTATCTATTTGGAGGATTTTTGTATTTAGCACCCTTTAGATTTTCAACATTAATTTTTTGAACCCTAACATTTTCTACTTAGTTTTGACCATCCTATGTTTTCAATAGTGTATAATTTAAGTGATATTTCAATTAGAGTTTCAAAAAATCGTAATAGATTACCATTTTGGCCTCATTTGATAATATAATCTAAACAATCGTATTTTTGTGCCTTTTAAGGCGATGAATAATGGAGATTAGACCCTCTTTTATCCGCCATCTCACTAAAAAAACACTCTTCTTCACACAAACTTATACTTTCTTCCATCCTCTCTCTCTCTCCCCTTGACCTTTTTGATCCTTTTTTAATTCGCTCGAGCAATTTTCAAAGTATCAAGCCCCAACCACTTACAAAGGGGGTAATTGGGGCAATGCAAGGCTACTTTAATTTATCTACCACATCATTATCTCACCGCACTTAGGTCTTACATTAAACATGCCTCAATAGTTAAGGGTGTAAAGTACCAAAAAAAACCCCTTGTTAGTCTCTATAGCTTTTATAGGTTGGGACCAAAATGCGATTCTCAGAATGAACAACATTGTGATTGCATAAAGAAAAGTTGTTCCACTTGGAAAAGGGGCATGTTTTTTATTTTGCCTATATATACATATGCATACGAACGTACATGGTCTCAAAAATCAAATGTCCAATGTTTGTTTTATTCAAGTGGCAAAGATATATTCATTTTTAATTAGGCCAAAGGTTTCTGATCGATCTGTAGTCATGCGGCAATTCAAGTCATGTACAGATAAGCATGTTTTTAGTCGATTGTTAATCTGGCTACACAAGCGTACGTATCTTTTTAACATTATAGAGGCCAACATCTTAATGTTTACTTTACACGTCACCGCCTAAAATAAATGAAATTCCCGTTGTCGAGACAAGTCAAACAGATTTAGATTATAAATTTATGTTACCATCTTCTAACATCTTACCAATTAAACAAGTATTAATTAAGACGAGTTCGATTATAGATGGCGCGCAATGAAGATACTGACATACGTTTCAACACCTACTACATATACAAACATATAAGAGGGGCAAGCGTCCATTCTCTCCTGCGAGTGATTACACAAAAATAATTATTCATGAATTAATTAGTGCTAAAATCAGCAGAAGCATGCATGTAATAACGTAAGCATTTGAACCGTGAGGAGCAGCAATTAGTAAGTCCAACATTTTAATAATTGCACATATAGTACTTAAGCTAACTTCCCAATATGAAATATTAGTGTTTTACAGTGGCCAAGTCAAGAATTAGAGAGAGAGGGGTCGGAAATAAGTTAATAATTGTGGTTGATTGTCGTCGTTCCCACATTCTTCATTCAATAATGAATTTTCGAATTTAGAACTTAAAAGAAATGACGATTGTTTAGTTATTTGTTGAAATATCTATGCATTTTGAATTAGAATTTAAATTAAACAATTTTAGAATTGAAATTGGAAAATTAAACTGATCATAAATTAAAACTAAAAAAGAAAATTAACATCAAATTAAAGAATTAATCAAAAAATTGAACTACGAAGGTCAATTAAAGCGCTATATTCTTTTTGAAATACCTTTACACTTTGACTAAGAAATGAAATTAAACCCATAAATTAAACAATTTTAGAATGAAATTCACAAATTAAACTCACACATTAAATTTAAAAAATAAATTAATCTAGAAATTAAGGATTTGAAAAATAAATTACAGTCCTAAACTCTAATTAGTAAACTTTGAACTTCAAATTGAAGAGATGCCGACAAAAAAGATGAAGAAATGATGCGTTAGCAGATTCAAACCTGGATCTCCGTAAGGCAAAGAACAACAGTAGAAGGCCATGACCACCAGGCTGCACATGCTCAACACTTCTCTTTTCCCCAATATTTATTTATAGGTTTAATTTAGTTCAGCCTATTCCACCCCCCGGCGGAGGGGGGTGTCAGTTGACACCACTGACACTACGCTCCCTCCGCCACTGGTGTTTTATAGTAAATTTATTCAATCAAACCCTAATATTCAAGCAAACAAGATAGCAAGTAGGTCAACGGCTTTAGTTGGATTTTATGGAAACAATAATTGAGTAATTAATGTAATGCATGCATTATTTGACATAATCAGCTAAACAAGAGCTCAAATCGGGAAAATTAAAACTTCATCCCGCAAATAATTAAATCAAAAGATTCTGTTAAAGGTAGGTTCGATTATTTTGGTACGTACGTACCTAATTTGATCTCGATATTAAAGTCAAGGCCATTAATTAATAAACGTAACTAGGCAGCTTCCTTGTTGATTTTCTTTCACCCTGGTAGAACTTAAGTAGACATAGTTGCCCTATGTGCGTGCATGCAAGGGTTAATGTCATATTGTTGGCATTCTTAATTTGGTGCATAATATCGAAGTTTTGACGTTCACTCAAGACACTTTCGTTTTTACCTCTCCTGCAAATATATATACTTTCGTTTTCTTATTCATAATTAAATATAATGTCGGGATATATGAACAAGATTGTTAAATTCAGCCAATTTCATTGAAGACTCAATTGAGATATTGCAGCTAATTATTCCTATAATACATGTAATAGCCCAAATAGAATTGGTTATATTTGAATTGGCTCTGGGGGTGACAATGGATCTTGGATTCAACCCAAATTCATCAGATCTGCTTCATTTGTATGAGCCTAGATCCGTTATTTTTGCATTCAATGGATCTTAAAAAGAATTTGGATCTTAAAAGGGTCTAAATATGAGTCTATTGCTTAGATTCAGATCCAACTCGTAAGACCCATTTGATCCATTACTCTTATAACCCAATAATCTAATAAACAATTCTTTTAAACTTAATCTCTCTCTTTTTGTGGTTGACACATCATGCATTGTTAGTCTTCACTTCTAGAGATGAACATATGCACCCAATGAATAAGTATTCAACCTTACCCACTCAAATTTTATACATCTATTGGTAGTATTAAAGGACAATAATACGATTGTTTGATAAATAAAATTAAAATGAATCATCTTTTGAGATATTTTGAAATTCAATAGCAAAATTCAACTTCAACAATTTAGATCAAAACTTAACTATCTAATAACAAATATTAAAAGAAGCTCAAATATGAATTTTGAGTGCAAAATGTATTCAAGTAGAGAGAAATTTTAACTAAATGAAATAATTTGGAGCTTTAAATTCATATTTAAGTTTTTTTAATCTTTCTCATCAGCTGATCAATTTTAAATTTAAACCATTGATGTTATTTTACTGGTGATAAGCATTAGATGAATTGTTTTAGTGGTAAAAAATGTGAATTAAATTATTGTAGTTGAGATGAATGTTAACTAATGAAAGAATTCTGAGTTTAAAATTTATATTTGAGCTTATTTTAACTAAATCAAAGAATCTTTTACTAATTTTGACATTTTATGACTTAGAGTTTTGGATTGGCATTAATGAGTTTCAATATTTCTAACTTACAATATATAAAGTCTTACTTGCCTATTGTTAGTTCCATTAATCTTATGAACTATCATGGAACTTGGTTTTGGTATTTTGGTTGGTAAAAATATAATTTTTAGGAGACTTGATTGTATCATGATCTATTATGGTTGCCACTTACCATTAGTAGCCACATTAAAGTTATGATTATCTTACATCTTATTTTTTACCATTGCCTTTATTAAAAATTGTATTATTGTTTATTAAATAGTTACTACATATCTTAAACTTCTAATAAACTTTTGTAAGGTCGTAGATCCGTTTAGGATCTGTTTGAAATCCATTGGGTCTATGAATGGATCTCAACTTTTAAGATTCAATGAGACTAGATTGGATCCGGATGCAGATCCAAAAAATTTGAATAGATCTGAATCTAAATAGATTCGATGCAGATTCGACCCATTGCTATCCCTAATTGGCTCCATAAAGTTCTGGGATCTTAACTAAGATCTACATCCAAGAATCAACAAAGGATTCGTAAGCGAGATACTGATGTATACACTCCGTTACCTATTTCAAAATGATTCTTTAACCGCCATAGTTTTTCAACAATTTTTAACCCCATCAAAATCAAATAGAATATAACTAACTCCCTTGACACGTTGCCATGGATGTGTGGAATCGTAGCCAACCGTCAAGGCAGGACAACATGACTGCTTGCATGTTATATTGCTGGGCAATAAGATTTGGTCCAACATTTAATTTCCATAACAAAGCAACGAAAAATTTGTTGATGAATCCATCAAGATGTTATCAAATTATTTTGATGTCCTATAATTTTTGAAAAATGACGACTAGGTCCATTACTTTTATAGGACTTGAAATAGCGATAACTTTTTTTGAAAGGAAAAAAATGATAATTTTTTGAAATGATGATAATTAGGGCTTTTTTTTTTTTGGCGGGTAAATATGGGTCGGTGAATAGATGTAGTTGGAAAGATTGGTTAAAGAGGGTAAGAGTTGGAATGAGTTGGTATTGTCTTTGAAATAAGTGGTAGAAATTGGTTAAGGCTGGAAAAAATTTGAAAAAATTGATAGAAGTTGGTAGAAGTTGTAAAATGTTGGTAATAAATGTAAAGAAGTGGAGTTTTTTTAAAATTTATTTTGGCTTAATATTTCTCATTATTAAACAACTGGCTAAAATTTAGAAAACTTGTGGATTACATTTATTTTAATAATTTCATAAGTGTTATTCTAAATGTTCACATGTTAACAACTTTTAATTTATTTATAACATTTTTTAATATAACAATTGCGGGACTTTTTATACATATTTATATTAAATGTTTGTAAAGTTGGCAATCACATGTGCTTAAATGTTTGTAGTTCGCTTACCTTTCGAAATGGATTGATGATGTAACCATTTCCATAATTATATAAATATCATTATCTTTGTATTACCGGCAAACAATGTTATTAGATTTACATTTCTACACAATACAAAATCACAATTTCAACTATACCCCTTCAATACATCAACGCCAAAAATAATCAAAGAACATTTTTGTGGTTTAAAAAATAATTAATTTTCAAATAAAAATTGTGAAAGAGATTGGTAAGAATTGGTATAAGTTCATTAAGGTTGGGAAAGATTTGTTTGAATTGGAGAAGATTGACATTGTTTTCTAAGTGTTGGTAAAAATTATTAAGAGTTGGTAGAAGTTGATAAAAGTAAATTTACCAACGAAAAAAAAAAGACCTTAATATCCCTATCTTTTAATAAAAATGATTCTTCTTGTAGTACTACTACTACTACTAATAATAATAATAACACCAAAAAAATACCTATTCTGTCAACCAGTGCCGATGACCTTAACTCATGCTTAGGTAGGGGCTTTATTTTTACCCCTAGAAATTATCTCCAAGCGATAAAGAACTTAAATTTGATGTTGACCGAATATTTGAAGGTTAGTAAGTCACAAGTCAGAAGTAGCCTTGGTAGTGATATACCAATTGTTCCAACCACTACAAAGGAGATAGTTTGACTTTTAGCTCCTTAATCATGCTTGGTAAATAATGATATGAGGACATTAAGATCCAATTCGGTTGATATCCTAATAAGCTTATTGGAAAGTGCAAAACTTGCATATGAATAGTCAAATGTTCATGATCACCCAACTTCAAAAAGTCCACCAATAAGACTTTCCATATTTCAAGTTTTCATAACAAATTATTATCTATGTTTCTTTTTTCCAGCTTTTCGTCAAAAAGTCCAACAATAAGACTTTTTGCTTTATTTGGACCTTGGAAAATTTAGTGGAAAGAAAAAAATTTAGGAAAATTATTTTTTTCTTGTATTTGATTTAGAGAAAATCACAAGGAAAAAAACTATGGAGGAAAATTTGATGAAAAAATTGCTAGAAACAAGTGATAAAATTTTCTTCATAAAATTGTGAGGAAAGTTTGAGGGAAATTCCCAACATTCTCCAACCTTATATTGTTTAGATGGCATCAAAATGATTTAAGTACTTTATCAATATTCAAATTTCTCATCCGAATTCTTGTATTTTTTTTTATCCAAACAAGAGAAAAAAACTCATTTTCTTGCTACTTTTTTTCCTTCACATTTTTTTTCCTTCAACTTTTCTTTCCATCAAATTTTCTAATGACCAAACAGAGCCTTAGTCTCTCTACAAATAGTTATATGCGTAAAGTTATAATTGTCTACAACTGAATCTCTCTGTATTCCCGTAAAAGTAGGACTTACGCTGAAAGTTATTGTTATTTTTTTTTTCCTACTTTTGGTCTACCTTGACAAATTTGAGTGCTTGTTAGAAAGAAACTCCTACATATGCCACCTCACTTGAAGAGCAAATTTCTAATTTGACGTCTTGTTTGACTAATGTTCTCACGTTTAATTAACAATTGTTAATCCTGATTAAAAAGATGGAATCACACTTTTTTGACGGGGGGACATTCCAAAGTTTGTTAAGCTTCTTGTTGAAGTGACCCATATCGACGGTAGCCCGTCATTTCGCTTTCATCTGGAGGACCCCACAATGATCAACTTTTGCGGATTTCTGGGTCCCACCGCTATGTGGACCCGCAGTGAATTCTCTGATAGGCCGGTTCAGTGTGGGCCTGCGGCGCCCTCCACCCTCGCTTTCCCGTTAGCCGCAGTCTGCGCCATCGGTTATCGGTTTGACTCGGATTGACCCTTTATTTGCCCTCTCGAATGACTCCTTAAATTGTGGGCAAGACTAAAAATATCTTGTGAGAAAATGGATAAGATTACAACTACGTATACTATAATATATATTATACATCTAGGAGTGTATATTCTCTTTTATCATATATGTATATTTTACTAATGTATTTTTGTCACATAGATAATTTTTAATATGTGGCGCTGACGTTACTTGTGGGAGTTTGTACTCCTAATAATATGATATAGGCTTTGATTATAGTATGACACGTCTTGCAGTCACCATCTAATTTTTAAGTCAGTCCGAACTTTCGCGAATATATCTTTCCTCTCTGTAAACTTTCTCCAACTCAGAGTTTTAGGTGTCAGAGATATATGCCCTTTTTCTATGCATTTATAGGTGAAGAGTCTTGACCTTCAAATTGCTTCTTTAGAAATCTTCCACAACCACAATGCATCTATTTGAATTAGTATACTAAGAATACTAAATTTCTTAAGAATACTAGAATTCTTACCAATGTTACAATCTTTATAAAAGATAGAGCAGAATTTTCTAAAATATTCCACACATACTTCGGATATAAAATTTAGACTTTTTTTTAAAAAAAAATTCATCTTACTTTTTGTTCTTGAATGAGATTAGATTTTATAAAATTAACATAACTTTTAATAAAAGAATTGCTTATAGGCTCTTTGAAGTTGTATTGAATATTTTGTGGACCTACAATCTCTAAAATAATTGTTAGATCGATTAATATTTTGAAAAACACATATTTGGATCCAAAAATGACGAACATGATTAGATTAGATTTTACGAGATACATCGTTGCAACGGAATATTGTTGACTTATAAAAATAATCAAATAAAACATGCATTATTTACATAGTTTAATTATTAATAATTTTAGAAAAGTAATGAAATATTTGAAACTTATAATAGCAACCCGATTTAACAAGTTTTCAGTCGACTGCTGCTCTTGAAACGTACTGGGTCGCATCTCGTGGGCTCCATCTGGGCATTCCCAAATAGGTATCTTCGTTTCATTCTGGCCCAATTTGTGTGGTTAAAAGCTGACACATGAAGCCCAACAACAACGCACCACTTACGATACTAATTTGGGCTTGTTTCATTTTGTTCTTGGGCCGTTTACGACTATGTTAATGCAAGTGGGCTGGCCCTATTCAGGGATGACGTGAATAGGCGTTGGACTTTCCAAGAGATTTAAGCCAAAACTCGTCACTTCTTTTTGATTTCATTTTTCTTTTTAATTTCAGAAAAGGAGAAAAAAATTGCATAATATATTAATCTATATGCTAATTTTATTCTATTCTAATTAAAATTTAATTTTAAAATATTCATATTCAATTAAAATTGAAATTTTTTCATGCGTAAGGAGCTGAATAATTTTTAAATTGTCTGACATTTCATTCATAATTATTAATTTTTATAGGTGTCTGCTTCAAGTTCTTTTATATTGTTTTAAATAACTTCACAGTTTTTTTTATTTTTTTTTTTGGTAATAGGTACCGAGAACACCAGTTGTCAGGAGTTTCTGCCTCCATTTGCCTAGAAGGGACTCTTTGTTATAGAGAGGGGAAAAGAATAAACTCGCTTCTATCATAGACTCTTCGTTATGGGGAAAAGAATAAACTCCTCACTTCTATCATATTAATTTTGTGTAAGTATCTAGCTGTGCAAAAGTATGTGACTATGTGAGTGATACTTTAAGAAACAATTGTTCATATGTGCCAATGATCAATTGTAAATTTGTAATTGACGGGATAACAATTTTGTCCAAATAAGATTGTTAAAAATTGAAGGAAACAATTCAGTGGAAATTCGAGCAGGAGACGCAAGGTGTAATTGTCCTTAGATTACAGTGATACATTCAACTATTTCAGAGTTTCTAAATGCCAATGAATAAGAGTTTAGCAATGTACAAATAAGCTAACTATGCATCGTAATCATTAGCTCGTTATGAGAGAAAAAATTTTAATCATACGTAATACTATAATTCACTAAAAAGGCTCTGTTTGGACCTTGGAAAATTTGGTGGAAAGAAAACAAATTTAGGAAAGTTACTTTTTTTCTTGTGTTTGGTTTAGAGAAAATCAAAAAGAAAAAAAAATATGGAGGAAAGTTTGGTGGAAAAATTGTTAGAAACAAGTGATAAAATTTTCCTCATAAAATTGTAAGAAAAGTTTGAGGAAAATTTCCAACCTTCTCCAACCTTGTATTGTTCAAATGGTATTAAAATAATTTAAATAGTTCATCAATATTTAAATTTACCATCTAAATTTTTGTATTTTTTCCTTGATTCAAATACGAGAAAAAAACTCCTCTATACTGCCAAAAGAACAACAAATCAACAGTTAGCAAAGACACGTGCTGATACGTCATCGCACTACAATGAATGGTTACTGTATATAAAAATGGGCTCATCACAACGTAAATTGGACAGAGGATGAAATCATCATGTCATAGAGAGCACAAAGGTTTGTGCACCCGACATACTTTACAAAACTAATGATACCATTAGCCTTGTAGAACCAACTTAAATTTTACCCATATATGCATTGAATCAATAGTATTACAATGAGTGGATAATGCTACACGCACACATAAATGGACAACATTATATAAATATAAGTACATTTTTACAGTGTACATAAAAAGTTTTTTAGAACAAACTAATCTAGAAAATACAAGAACATTCTTCTTTATCACCTTGATGGTATCATAACGAATGAATACCGTTTAACTATATATAAATCAATTACGTCACGCAAGTGTACATGAATTTTATTGCTCGTCATCAGGATCGTTTTAGAGCCAAGCTATCAATTTACAAAACACAAAACAGTATCTTCATTGGATTAGCTACAAATGTACAATGAGTGGAAACCATGTAAGTAACACTACTATGTAAGCCTATCGTCATGGCTTACAACATCTTGATGCTCACTCCCTCGTTCACTATCAACTGGCCTCAGTGAGTATGATTCAGAAACAAGATAATGGGACAAATGAAATCAAGAAAAATCTCAAGGAATGACAATTGCTTCTCCTCCAGAAAATTTCAGAACACCAAATAATCGACAAACCATAGTCTTTATAATCTCATCAGTCATCATGAGTTCACCGCATTTCCTTACCGTCCAGTAAGTAAGATCAGCTCAAATTTCCCCGATCCACAACAATGAAACATTATCTCCTGTTCTTCTTCCTCCTCTTCTTCTTCTTCGATTTCTGCTTATCTTCATCTTCATCCTCACCTCCCCAGAAAACATCTATAATCTTCACGACCCTTGGAAGATCAACCTACAATTTCGACATCTACGCCCAACCCATCACTCGATTCTCGCAATCAAACCCCAAAAAAGTGATCAAAATCACGGACGGGGTCTCAGTCAACTTCAATGGCTTCTTCCCCAATTCAACCTCATCCATTTTCTCTCTCCTCACAAAACCCTCTTCCCCGCCGCCTCTTCTTCAGCTAGTCTACATCACCGAAAGAAACGGAACTTCTGATATCTACCTCGACGCCGTCTATGTTCCCGACTCACTGAGTCGACCCGGGGCTAGGTCATCCCTTGAAGTTCAATCCCGGGTTCAGGTTTCGTTGCTAGGGTTAGCGGGCAATCCGCCGGAGAGTGAGAAAGAGAAGATTTCGATGAAGGATCGTCCGAGTTTGGTGGGTGAGCATGTTATTTACGTGTCGACTCACCAGAACTCGGGCGTGCCTCGGAGGAGCTGGGCAGCGGTGTACTCGACCCACATCCCAACCGGGTCGACTCGGAGGCTGACGCCAAAAGGGGTGGCGGATTTTAGCCCCGCCGTGTCGCCGTCCGGCGTTTGGACGGCGGTGGCGTCGTACGGAGAGAAGGGGTGGGGTGGCGAAGTCGAGGAACTCGGTACGGACATCTACGTGTTTTTGACTCGGGACGGGTCGAACCGAGTCAAGGTCGTCGAACACGGTGGCTGGCCTTGCTGGGTTGATGACCACACGTTGTTCTTCCACCGGAGAAACGCCGATGATGGGTGGTGGAGTGTCTACAAGGCGGTTCTCCCCCGAGTTGGGCGAGTCAGCACCGAGTCAGTGGTTGTGGAACGAGTCACCCCACCGGGTCTCCACGCGTTCACTCCTGCTACTTCACCTGGGAATAAAGAGTTCATTGCTTTGGCCACTAGGAGACCCGGATCCGATTACCGTCATATTGAGTTATTTGACCTTGAAAATAAGGTTTTTAAAGAAGTGACCCGACCCGTTTCTCCAAAGGCCCATCACTTGAACCCGTTTATATCACCTGACTCGAGCCGGGTTGGGTACCATAAGTGTAGAGGCGAGGGAGATAGGGCAAACCCAATAGATCATCTCTTTCTTGAAAATGTGGAGACACCCGAACCCGACATCTCGTTTTTCCGGATTGACGGGTCGTTTCCGTCTTTCTCACCCACGGGTGATCGGATCGCATATGTGAGCTTTCCGGGTCTTTATGTTGTGAACTCAGATGGTTCGAACAAGAGAGAGGTTTTTAGGGGAACTGCATTTGCGACTGCTTGGGACCCTGTCCGCAAAGGTGTGGTCTACACTAGTGCTGGACCCACTTTTGCGTCGGAAGGTACAAAGGTCGATATAATCGCTATCAATGTGGATGATGATGAATTAAGTTACAAGAAACTAACCCATGGAGGTGAAAACAATGCATTTCCTTCTCCATCTCCCGATGGAAAATGGACCGTGTTCAGGTCAGGTCGTTCAGGTCATAAGAATCTATACATCATGGATGCTTTGGAGGGCGAAACAGGAGGAATCCGGAGGCTAACAGAGGGTCCATGGACCGACACAATGGCCAACTGGTCACCAGATGGGGAGTGGATCGTCTTTGCAACCGACAGGGAGAGTCCGGGCAGTGGGAGCTTCGAGTTGTTCATGATCCACCCAAATGGGACGGGGCTCCACAAGGTGATCCAAAGCGGATCAGGTGGGCGAGCCAACCACCCATGGTTCAGCCCGGATGGCCAGAGCATTGTGTTCACTACGGACTATGCAGCAGTGTCAGCTGAGCCCATTTCAAACCCACATCATTACCAGCCCTATGGTGACATCTTCATTGCCAATGTGGATGGGTCCAGGATCCGGAGGATGACCCATAACTCGTACGAGGATGGGACCCCTACTTGGGGGCCCAAGTTCCTGAGCCCAGTGGACATTGCCCGGCTTCCTGATGGGCCGCGATGTGATTTTGAGGACTGCCATTGGCTCAACATAGTGCCCAAGCCCAAGAAGCTGAATGCAGAGGTTACATCCAAGGCCTCAGTTAAAGCTCAATGCTGAACAGTCAAAAACTAGCAATCTGCCGATATCCTGATGTACAAAGTTTTGCTGTTTGAATGTTACGTAGCTGTCACTTAAAAAGACCATGTATTATTATGTGCTTGTATTAATTACCCAATCTGGGAATGAGCAGTTCTGCATTCTACAAAAATATCCAAAAATGCAAGTTCCACTTCCTTTCATATCATTGCTGTAGAAATGGAAGTACTCAAGAAGGGAAATTTTATACAGGATCAGCTCTAATCATTCATTACTTGTTGGAAAAGGGCAGGCAAGAAACCAGCCTTGATTGCATTTGGAGAATCGTTGACAGATACATCAACATATTTGCCATGGGAAATTTTGGAAGGTGAGAGAGGAAAGAATACACACGGTAGAAAAACTCTCCTAGGCTACAATTGGAACCAAAAGCCTTCAGTCAAGGTTGTTGCTGATGCATGCCCAGCTGGACGGCACCCTTGCTAACTGCATGTGTCGTGGAAATATTCTGGAGGTATTGAGGGAGGGCAATACTTCTTTGCCACAAACTTGTACTGTTAATGCAAGGGACAAACACATGTAAAGGGATCAGTCTAAATTGTGAAAAGAAGGCAGCAGCAGCAGGAAAGGAAAAAGGTAAGAAACGGAGGCAATTGACATTCAGGCTATATGTCCACTAGAAAAATTCTGTGGAGACATGACCAATATTGCTCAAATGTCTACAGCTCAAGTTACAGTTATTTGTGAACATGCAGATCATTTTCTTCTTTTCGCCTTCCCTGACTCTTAATTTGAGTTATATTAACATAAATTTTTATTTCAAGCCAATTTATTTTGACATACATGAAAACAGAAAGTGATAAAAAATAATCCAGTGATCCTTGACTATTGAAGTTTCAGCTGCAAATTTAGAGGGAGGTGAGAATTGGGAGTCTGGTTATTACCTTATGCTGGCTATACTTTTCTCTAATTGCTGGCAAACTGGAGCCCTGGCTGTTCAAGCAGAGATCGTGAAGTGCCTTCACACAGTCATGTAAATCAGAGGGCTCATACAGCGTGTAATGCCTTAGCGTAGAATTCTGCAAATTCACAAAGAGAACATTACACTGCTGTTCTAGGTGATCTTTAACCAACAAGTAGACTTGTCCAAACAAATCAGTTTGTACATACCCATGGTCTTTGGGAAGGACTAAGTACGTATTTGGCCAAGAAAACTGCAGCTGCAGCAGTAAGTGATGGGGCATGTCGAAGCATGTGGTAATCTAAGAGTGATAACTCTGCTATGTAGTTCGCCAAGCACTCCAACTGCATTGATGGAACATCAGTCATCACTTGTGCAGCACGGACAAATCGCCTAATTCCAAGTTAATAAATAAACAAGTCAGAAACATAACGTTCTCTTCTTTAAACAGATCTTAAAGGCAAAGAGATTCATATCGCATGAAAAAGGGATATGGCCAATCTCCATGCCTACCTTAAGAAACATTTCGTTGTAGGAGCAGTCATTTCAAACTTCAGGAAGTTCAGCACCGCAGACTCCATTTCCAAAACCTAATGGAGCAGTTTGTTTATAAGTCATCCCTACTTCTAGTGGTTTTAGTATGAAACAAGTGAAGACATTGCCAAGTTCATACCTCATCTTTGAAGTATGTGTTGTCAGTAATATAGCAGAACTCCTCCACCTGGGGTGCACATATCTCCTCATATTTTCTGCATAGACCATTACATCCCCCGTTAAGCAATTTCTCTATTCAGATAGTATTCAGAAAACTAACTTCAATAAACATGATCCAGAAGAAGCAGAATAAGAAAAAATGTGATATCTTACGCTGCAATCATCATGCAAGCAACACCCAGCAATTGCAAACGTTGCCTATTCATTGCATTGCCAGAAAGATATCTATCTATGTAATTGACAGTTAAGTACAGTGTGTCCGGTACTAGCCTATACTCTTCAGCCACCTGCAATAAAAAAGAAGAATGAGGTTACCCCAGTTTCGAGACACCTGGTTTCATTTGAACATTAGCACGGTGAATTTCAAGGACAAATAAATAATCAACTTCAAGATAAGCATTTGAAATTCGGCATATGTTAAAACTACCTCTACAAGCCAGTCAATTAGTATAGCACGCATGCTGGCATTTATGTCCTTTTGGATCTTCTCCATGAAGTCTACTGAAGGTCTCCTTTTCATCTGATAAAAATTACAAGTACATTGCAACACATTACATGGAACAAAGTATCTCCTATTGGAAAATTTAAGAGATGGTAATCATCCCAAAAACGCATACTTCTAACTTGCAAAACAACACTAAGGAAGCATATTAAGAATGGCTCAACTACAGTAGAAGGGGAGAGGAGTTCAAACCTCAGACGTGCGCAAATGCTTGTAAATGTCGCATGCAATGGTAGCACAGAATTGGGGATCCATGTAAATGTCATCAACATTAACTACTTTATCGACCTCCATGTCTGCCAGTATCTCTCTCTTGCATACACTGTCTGCAGAAGCAATATTGGAAACATTCTTAGACAATAAATTTGGTAGCACAAATTGACGATCCGTGTATTGTTTGGTTGTGATAGCATGCTGTAAAAGTGATCGGTAAGTGGTCAATAAGTGGCTAACCTGATGCCTCGACATGGTCAGAAATGTGAAGATTAGTTGATGTTTTTCTTTCAGTGGAACAGAGGGCAGTAACATCATTCTCATCAAGGTATTCGACATCTGGGCTCTTCAATGAATCACATGAAGACATTGACTCGTCCATGGAAACAGAATGTCCATCTGATGGACTTGGCGAAATGTCCATGTTACACGGAACTTGAGGAATAGGGGCAAGTGAAACTGCTGGTTCACTCTTTGTCAAAGGAGCCTTACATGGAGCCACCACATCACTTCTTGGCAAAGAAGTCCTAAAAGGAGGCACGACATTAGGCTTTGTATTCAGTGGCGCCAAGTTATTCCTAGGAAAACTTGTACTGTTGATACTTGAGGCTGATCCCTTCTTAGCCTTTATGGTTGCAGCAACAGTGCATGGTACCTTCATACATAAAAGTCCGTCAGTTGTCAGACACGCATGTGTTAAAGCCTTAATAGCAACACTACTGAAGATCTATTCCCCTATTACCACCACAGCGATGCTAGAATATCCCTCTCATATTTCCAAATAGCTTAGATGTAGATTGCCTGTTTTACTCTGATATATGTATCATGCTATCACTAAGTAAGAAATTGAAGTTGCTTAATAAATGTACCGGCTATACAACCGTGCCATAATAGTTGCTCCATTGACACTAGTAGTACAAAGCACAACTTAACATAAAAACCCAATAAAATGCTCTAGGTTAACATTGTCGCATTTGAAGTGACAAGGCCAACAAGACCCACGCAGCATGCGAACATGAGTACAGGACAATCACACAAATGCAATCTGTCCAAACATTAATCCGTGCAACCCAATTTCAGTGAAGAAGAGACTAACATAAAATAGATTGATTAATACTAACTCTACGGAAGAGACTCAATAGAACCACATCTCTGTCTGTAATACTTACATGGTAAACCTCCAACATTAAAAACCAAAGAAAGGGGAGCCCAGCAAAATACGCTAGCTGATCCAGCAAATCATACCACATTACTAGATTCTGCGCTTTGTTGTACCAGCTATAAAAACAATCACCACCAAACAATATTGACCCATTGTGGGTCCCACAAAGTAAGATTTAACAGACCCTTGAATTGATCAATCAAATTAAAAAAAACAAACAGTGATCTGAGGAATCCTTCGTATACCATGGGACCAATTTAAATGATGTCAACTTGTCCTTAGCGTAAATTATTCAAGAAAACATCGTAGTTGACAAGGATTGTTAATGCATTCGTTGTACTGCCCAGTGAATGTTAACTGAATTATAATAAGGGGTTATAAAAGAGAAATTTCCCCTTAGATTATAGATCTCATAAGCACAAGGGAAGGAAATGCAAGGCCTTTCAATCACATGGAAAACGACTTTCGAAGAATAAACAAAGGGCGACGCTGGCTCAAGACCCAACAAGTTTGCTAATATACGCCACATGTAGGATAGTTGGAAACATCCTAGACAACATTTTGAAGCATTTAACACTGACTGGTTTTCCATTACAGCCAAATTTCAGATGTTGTGACTGGCCTACCAGGAAAGGATTAATGATTCCAATAATTCGCTCAATGAAGACACTGACAAGGTTAACTAATCCCCTTTCAGTTCTTGCTACGAATAGTATTTGAATTTGAAAGTCAGATGTCAGAACACTATATGTGACACAGAGCTAGAATTGCATGAGAAAAAGACTCACTAGAAATCGCCTTTGTTATTATAGATGCCAGCATCTTTATGAGTGCATTACTGTCCAAACTTAGTTATGTAGCCTTTAAAACCTTATATAGTGATAACTAAAAGCGAAATTTACTTGGCATATTTCCAAATCGATTACTCAAATGGGGTTGATCTTCTAACTCTTGGGCAGTAGCTGATTATGAATCTTCTTTTGGGCATATGGAGGAGTGAGTAAACATAAACAGCGCATGCACATTTATCAGCAAAATATCAATTTATGTGAATGCAGAACTCTGAGTCAACTGTTTGAATGCTCCCAAGTATAATTTGTGTTGATATCTAATAGTAAAAAAGTACCCAGTATGTCATTCAGTACCCAACAACCATAATCACGCACACAACCATAAAAACAAAACTTAAAGATGAGCAAAAATGACGACATACCCACTTCACTGAAGAAATCAGAATTCAAGAAAAACCACGAATTCAACACCATGTTGAGAAACTTGACAATCAATGTGCTAGGAGAGTAATCCACTAATGTACCCAAGTCGAAACACCACAAAGAACCCACTAAACCCAAAACCCCACAAACCCCAAAACAGAGCAACTCATCACTTAAAAACCTCAAAACAATGAACAAACTCACCAAAGATCAATCGACAAACAAAGAAAAGAAAAGAAAAGAAAAGAAAAGAAAAGAAGCCTCACGATAGCGGGAGCATTTCCGACGGAAGCACGTTTCTGATTAGTTAGGTTAGTAAGAGGCGGTCGTTTCTTGGCCGCGTGGGCACCGGAGCCCGCAACACTCTTCCCGGCGGCATTCTCGTACGACGCAGTTTTCGTTGAACCCAAAGACCTCCGATGACTCGCCATTTCCAACGGCCTAAAACCCTAACCCAAACTCTCTCTCCTGCCTCTGTTCTGAAGAAACCCTTGTTCTTGGGTTGATTCGTCCCTTAAATGCGAAATGCAAAACTGATTATGTTCGTTCGAATTTGAGGGAAATAGGGTTTTGATGATGTTGTATTTGCATCGGCATTGAATTCAATTCAATTGTCGGAATTGAATTTTGGGAGGGTTTTCATGAGAGAGAGAATAAAAAGGGGGGAAAAGGGCGTAAGGGCGTGTTTGGTTTTCGGTTTATTAATAATGGTTTAATGATTAATAAACGGGGCGCGGAAATTGGTTGATTTTGAAATCCACATTAAATCGTGTCCGTTTATCTTGCTCGATAATCGTTTTAAGGCATAGGAGCGTATCTCACGCTCTCTCTCTGCCCTTCTGTTTTCAAATTGGGTCCCTTGTGGGTGACATTTGAAGAATGACAGACCTATGAAGGGTTGGGTCAGAACTGGTGTGGGGCCACTGAGATATTGGTGTTGGTCACAGGAAGGGTGAGGTTAACCGAGAGAGGGGTTTCAATTTAAATTTTGAAATTCGAACGTTACATAAGCTTGTCAGTAAATTATGCAGCCTTTGCACCACCAAGTAGACAGTTACAAAGCACAGTGTGGATCTATTTTCTTTTTGTTTGGGCCAATGTTTTTGTTTTTTATGGGTCATCAACTCTTATTGACTATCTTTCCAATGCAACTCATAATGATTTTTTCCAATAAAAGCTCATTTTGAAATTTCAGATATTTTCTGAATAATTTCACCTAAAATTCATAACAAGATGTGAAATAGAAGCGTTATAATAACTCATTAATAAATTATTATTCCCTAATATGAATAATCGATAAAAGATTTATAAACCATCTCATACGGGTTTTGTAAATTATCATACATTTATACAAGATTGAATCATGAGAGAGAGAACTATTGAAAGTGAAATGGTCAAATATGTATTTATGAGTCAATGTAATCAACCAACTCACAATATGGATATTAATTCCAATTCTATCTGCAAAAAGTATTTTTAATGCTCATGTCTAGTGGGTGAGTAAAGGGTGGAAACTCAAGACATTTGTAATGGTACTCAGGAATTTTGTACTATGATTTCACATTTTTTTGGCCGGTTAAGTTGAATGTTTTGTTTTTCTTGGACTTTTAGTTCATGCATATTGATGGAAAATGCTCAAGTTTTTTCTTTTTTTTTTTTGGGGTCCGAACGAGCCGCAAAATGCAATACAATAGCGGAGGGGGTATTAAACATGATAAAACATGCTAAATGGTTAGGTAATTAAACATGATGAAACATGCTCAATAGTTGAAGAAAATATGACTATGTATTTTTAATAAGTACTTAACTATACTAAAAGTCATGAAATTGTGCTAAAAGTTATTGAATATTGATAATAAATACTTATAATAAGTTAAAAAAAATGTCGTGAATGGTAAGCAAAACAATAAGTCTTGCTAATAAGCCTTTTCAAAACCTCTGATCTGTATGAGTTTCACACGTGTGCATACTGTTATTTCTAAATTGTTCACATATCTACTTGTAATTTATAACGTGTAGAAACAACTTGTAAATTGAAGTGTATTAGTGTTTTCAATAGAAAATAAATTATATTCATTCTTATCTTCATATATATATATATATGTGTGTGTGTGTGTGTGTGTGTGTGTGTGTGTGTGTGTGTGTGTGTGTGTGTGTGTGTAAATGTATGTGTGTATGTATATATATGTATGTGTGTATGTATGTATATGTATATGTATATGTGTGCAATGTGTGAGTCCATGCGCATGTGCGTGCGTTTGTGGAGGAAAAAAAAAGGTTTCAATGTATTTGAGAGACTAAAGACAAAAATAGCCAAACAATATATGAGAATAAAAATAGAAGACAAGTTTGTGGGATCATGCCATAATGTTGAACGGTAAATTTACCCATTTTACATGCCCCTTTCACGCACCTTTTGCTCGTATAATAACTTAATTCTTAAGATTTTTACTTGTTTTATTTATATTTTGTAGGAAATAACTCCAAATCAAGCAAACGTTGCAAGAAGGGATGAAGACGGGATAAAACAGCGAAAATCGACGAAAACCGGCAAAATGGGGCAAAACCGGGGGAGACGGCACACCGTGCAGCAATGTGGCACGGTGTGGCCGTGCCACTGACCGTGCCACCCGGCACGGTCGTGCCACCTCCCCAGTGTCGTCGCGACTTCAGTTTTCTATTTAAGTCGTTCGGGCGTTTGTTTTCGGGGGTTTGTTCGGTCGCTCGGTGGTTATTCCAGGCGATTTTTAGGGTAGTTTAGTTTAGGTTTTAGCGAAAAAAAACTCCATTGAGGAAGATTAGTTTAGGATTGAAGATTGTATTCTTGGATTCAACCTTTGGATTTCAAGTTCCTTCATCAATTCAAGACTAAGTTTTCTCCTCTTTTATCTCTCTAGTTTTTATGTTCTTGTTATTTATGTTTTGTTGGTTTTAATTCTTGTATTTGTTTTGTTTGATTTATATGTTTAATTTCATTGTTAATTTATGTTGTTTAGTTGTTTAAATTCGTTTTATTTCATTCCCTTCGTTTTGTTCTTCAAGTTTATGTTCTTGTTGGTTAGTTTAGGTTTTCATGCGTTTTTCATGTTTTGTTGGTAGATTGTGTTGGCTTGGATTGTGATTAGCCTCTTGATGGCTAATTGATCTTGTACTAGGCCTAACCATACCCAATCTATACTTAGAACCTACAGTTTTCCTTCACGTCCGTCAAGTGTTCGATGAAATGCCTGAGAGGGTTTTCATCCATATTTTTGGGCGATTGACTTATGCTGAGAGGTGAGGTCAATTCGCTAGTGTGGGAGAGGGAATGGTCGAGTTCGGGACACGAAAGTAGTATCTGAATAGAGCTAGGTCCGGGGTTGCTAGTTTTGTGGTCTAATTCGACTAACCCCACGAAAGTAGGTGGTTACGCGAGTTAGACTAGCTCATGACCCTTGAGAGAGGGCTTGGGTGGCCTTTGATGGTGCAACCGACCATCTCTAGTTCGTAGTGTGGTTTGGGTAGGTTAGGACTCGTCTTGGTTAGTTGGTTCATCCATTGGTAAAATCACAACTCCAAGTTGCTTGTTTCTGTGTTTGTAGCGTAGTTTAGCTCCCCACTCCTTCACCCTTCGATCCTGCCTAGCTCGAGACGCTTTAACTAGCCCTGGTAGTTGGAAATACAATTCCCTGCGGATGACACCCCAAGTACTCAACGATACACCTTGCACTTGGGGTTTACAAATATTAAAACTCTATTTTTCTTGCAACAAGTTTTTGGCGCCGTTGCCGGGGAATTGGCGTTTTTCAATATTGGGGTTTACTTAAGCATTCGAGACTAGGCTTTTATTTCGAAAAAAGAAAAAAAAATCCAAAAAAAAAAACCAATGGCAATTTTCCATTTTCCCCAATGTGAGCAAGAATTATTTTACCGTTATTGGAATCGTTTACATGCTTATCTTGCTCAATGTATTTCTTGTGGATGTTTATATGGGAAATGGGAAATATTGCATGTTTGTTGATGAGGTGTGAATAGTGAGACCCGTGCTCTTTTGGAGCATTGGGATTTCTGTGCTCGAAATGTTGATGAAGCTTAGGAATTACTTGAGTGGTTGGCTAGAGATACTTATGAATTTGAGACTAGTCAATTTACTTCATCCACCCCATCCCCTTGCGTTCCTAATTATACACCTCTTGCATGTAAGATCTGCCATTGTTCTGACCATGACAGTGTTTCTTGTCCCTATTGTATTTCTACTGATAGTTTTGCTAGAATTTCTAATATGATAGAGGCCATGAACAAGCAACAAGTTGAGTTCGCTGAGTTTGTTAATAAACTGCGGGAGTATGACTTATCACCAGAGACTGACCCTAGTTCTAGTGCTCCTAGACTTGATGTCAATCTGTGTGATGATGGGGCGTCTTTTCCTCCTCTAGAGTCCGGACTAGAGGACGTGCTCGACCCTCCCTTGCCCACTCTACCTCTTGTTGCTTCATCCCTACCTAGCACCTTTAAGGACAACACTATGACCTATCCTGATCCACCTTTCCCTTTAACTCAGTCGACGGAGTTCGAGGTAGGTGAGACATTTTGTATTGGTGCTAGTATCGATGGGGATGCTTTATGTCTTGAGTCAGACGATGCTTTTAGTGAGGTGCATGATCTGGACGAGATCCTCAAGGGGGAGTCCTGTGTGGATATTGTGGCTGTAGTTTCATCTAGTCCTGATCCTACTGACCATGTATCCCTCAACCCCCTTGATATTTCTCATGCTTCTTCATGTTCACTACCCTCCCCTTCCCCTCAGTATTGTGACCTCTCACCGATCGATTCTCTTGCGATGCTCAAGGGGAATGTGGTTGACTGTTCTGAGTCCCTAGGTGCCTTTAGAGGGTATGACCCCTCTCTTGACCCTTATAGTCTATACCTAGAGGACATGCCTGGAAAAATCATCTTTCCTATTGCATTCAATCATTCTACTGATTTTTCTAAGGCATTTGATAAATTTAGGAGAGCACTTACTATTATTTCTGCATTCCTGTTTAAGTGCTCTTACTTACACTCATCTGAGTTGCAGGCTCAGGTGTTTGATAAATTTCTGCGAGCGTTGACGGCATCTGAGTTGGCGATGCGCGTCCTGAACGCCGCCGAGGAGTGGCTGATGCTCCTCGCGCTTCCCCAACCTCGTCCTAGCGAAGTGTAGTTCGGGTACATTCAGTACCCGACCTGGTATAATCGTTCTCACTCTTCTCTTCCCCCCTTCTTTTTATTTTTCTTTTCTTTCTTTTTTGTTTTTGTTTAGTTGTGAATATTAGGATTGTGTTTTTGGTTGGTGATCATCTTGTAGTGAAATGTGGATGTTGTTGAGCCATTGATGGCTATGATCACCATTTTCGTGTTTTTGTGGATATTTATTGTGTTGTGATTGGTGGTGTTGTTGGTTTGGTTTTTACATATTTTTGGTGGTGTTAGTTTGTATATATGTGTGCTCTTGTTGTTCATTGGGTGCGATTGTGTTTTTTTTGGGAGAGTGTGTTTGCTTGTGTATATATTTGTCAATTTTGTATGTCATGTGTTTGATTTTCTTTTCTTTATTTTTGTGTGTTGGTGATGACTCCCGGCTCCCAATGAGGACATTGTGAGATTTAGGTGTGGGGGTGGGGTCATCTCCCCTTTTCTTCTTATTTTTGTGAAAATTTTTCCTTTTTTGTGTAAATTTTTCAATTTTTCTCCTTTTTGAATTTAGGGGAGTTTTGTACTATTTTGATCAGCCTTGATCTCTGATGAACCTCTATTTTGTACTATTTTTAGCCCCTATTTGACCCATTTCCTCCCCCGTTTTCACGTTTAATTGTGTTAAGGAAGGGTCAAATCGGCCTCCTTTTGCATACTTTTAACTCATATAACATCTTTCGATATTTTCAGGAACTCTATTGAAGAAACAGAAAGATGAACAGCATTTAGCAGAAAGGAGTGCCAAGAAGGCGAGAAAAGCTACGAAAAAGCGTCGCACGGAAGCCCCGGAGAATCGGACACACGCGACAAGGAAAAAAACCGCGACGACCCGACAAACCCGAACCGGCGCCACGTGGCATGGCCTAGCCGTGCCACGCGGCACGACCGTGCCACATGGCACGGTGTGGCCGTGCCACTTGGCACGACCGTGCCACATGGCACGGCCTGGCCGTGCTGTGTGGCATGGTTGTCTTTTTTTCGCCGGGTCCCGCGTTTTCGTCCGGCAGAAATTTGGCACGGGGCCCCCGTGCCGTCTGGCACGACCGTGCCACTTTAGTTGTCGCTGTTTTATCGTGTTTTGGGATTGTAATTCCGGGTTTTTTCATTCTACCTTTTCTTCTCTCTCGTTTTAGGCGATTTCTAGGGCTCTTAGGTTTTGCTTATTGTGCTATTGAATTCAAGCTTTGGATCAAAATTTGTTGACGCTTTCGATTGAATATTGTTGCAGATTGTTCAGGGTACACCTTTCTACCCCTTTTCTTTCGTTTTAGTTCAAGTTCTATATTCCTTGACATGTTATTGTTCTTGATTGAGATGTTGTTTGAAATCATGTTTAGCGGCTAAATTCCTTAATCTTGGATTGGGCGTAGCCCCTGTGATGTAAATTGGATTGTTAATTCTAGGTTTTTGTGAATTACGCCAGAGTATAATTGAACTCTCACTTAGCATGCCAGGTGTTCGATGAATTGCCTGAGAGGGTTTCATTCATGTTCTTAATTAGAGTTTAGGAGACTAACGAAAGTTAGGTCCTTTACTTAGAGTAGCTTTGTGAGCAATTGAATTACTTGACACGAAAGTAGTTGGGGGTGCAATTGGGAATTTAAATTACATGATCTTGTGGTCTTGTTATTCTAGTTTCACGAAAGTCGACAACTAGGTTAGTCTGATCAGTCTAATGACCTTCGAAAGTAGGCGTAGATGCTTTAAACCGGTAATAATTCCATTTCAATTATCTTACAGGCAGATTCACACGACCTAGTGTATTTTCCAATGAACGTCATAGTGCGGTGAACCCCAATCCAGGATTTTCTTCTCATTATTGTCTTAGACCAAATAGAGTTAGAATTAGTTAAACCAACTTCACTCGACAACTGCCTAGCTTGAGTTAGTCCAATTAGTTCTAGTAGTTGAAACCAAGTTCCCTGTGGATTCGACCCGTACTTGCCGGTTGCTAGCTACAGCTACGCCGTGCACTTGCGGTTAAGTAAAACTGCTAACAAGTTTTTGGCGCCGTTGCCGGGGAACTTGCGCCTTTCAATATTAGAACCGATTAGCGTACTCTAGACTAGGCTTTTTCTTTTTCTTTTTATCCCTTCTTGTTTCCCCCTCCCTCTATCGTGCTTGAAACTGTTTACGCCTTTGGTAGTGTTGGTTTTGTATGCGCAGGCGTAGTCAAAGGGACCAACCACTTGCTCCCTTTGACCCAGAAATCGAAGCCACCGTCAGAAGGCAAAGCGGTGCAAGGAAAAGGCAACAAGCACAAGTTCTAATGGCTGAGCAGAATCATCGAGTATTGCGAGACTACGCCCTGCCACAAGCCTCGGGCGTCACGTCTTTCATCGTAAGCCCCGCTATTGAGGCTAACAACTTTGAGCTCAGCCCCGCGCTGATCACGTTTGTGGAGAGGGAGCAGTTCAGCGGGCACCCCGCGGAGAACCCCAACGTGCACCTTCGCAGATTCCTAGCGAAGTGTGACACCATCAAGTTGAACGGGGTGTCTACTGATACGATCCGGTTGCGGCTCTTTCCATTCTCACTGCGGGATAGAGCCAGTGACTGGCTTCAGAACGAGGAGCCCAACTCGTTCACCACGTGGGAAGTACTCTCCAAAGCATTCCTCAGCAAGTACTTCCCACCTGGCAAGACTGCCAAGTTGAGGACAGACATCACCTCCTTTGCCCAGCAGGATGGTGAGTCTTTATATGAGGCATGGGAGAGATTCAAGGACCTCCAGCGCCAGTGCCCCCACCATGGAGTTCCCGACTGGCTCCTAATCCAAACCTTCTACAATGGATTAGAGCGGTCGGTGAAGATTTCAGTTGATGCTGCAGCAGGGGGTGCTCTCATGGGCAAATCAATCGAAGCGGCAAAGGCGTTGTTGGAAGAGATGGCTTCCAACAACTATCATTGGTCTAGTGAGAGGGCCGCCCCCCAGAGGGGAAGTGGCAGGCACCAGATTGATGCTGTGACACTCCTAGCGAGTAGGGTGGATGCCCTTGTACAGCGGTTGGAGAAAGTGGCTACCTCGTCAGCTACTTCTGTGGGGTCGTCCATGGGGATCTATGCTGTTTGTGAGGCCTGCGGTGTACAGGGCCATACTGCCGTTGAGTGCTACAATGCCCCTTCTAGCATTGAGCACGTCAACGCCTATCATACCTACACCCAACCTCCTCAAAATAACCCCCACCCCACCTCCTACAACCAGGGTTGGAATCCTCGTCCGAACCCCCTCTATAAAAACCCCAACCAGCCACCCGGTTTCCACAACTGAGCCCCCTACACTCCACCTCCTCCACCTCCTGAACCCACTTCTCACCTGGAGAGTCTTATGGAGCGCTTCATAGCGACCCAAACCACGACAAATGAGACTCTCAAAGAAAATATTCAGGTATTGACCTCCAGAGTGGATTCCATGGCCGCCCATCAGAAAACCATGGATATACAGATTGCCCAGATTGCTCAGCAGGTGAGCCACCTGTCCAGATCTCAGGGGCAACTTCCGGGCCAGACCGAGGCCAACCCCCGCCGCTAAGTCAATGCCATATCTACTGTGGGCGCGGGGTTAGAAGAGAGCCCAGTAATGGTTCTCCAGGAGGTAGTTCCGGTTTCTGCTTCTGCCGGAACTGAAGGAAAGGAGAAAAACGAGGGTCTGAGCCCTATTGAGGAAACCTGCCATCGAACTATTGATTGCACTTACCGCCCTCGAGTGCCTTTCCCTCAGCGACTGGCATGGTCCGAGCTCGTTCAACTTGAACCTAGATTCGAACGATTTCTGAAAATTCTACGCCGAATCTATGCCAGCAGCCCCTTCTTGGAAGTTCTTAAGAGTGCCCCTGCGCAATGGAAATTTTTACGAGAACTCCTGTCCAAGAAGGGAGCATCTAGGGAGGCTTCTATAGCTTCCATTGGCGGCTCCTGTAGTGCGCTCTTGCAAAGGCGGTCGCCATCCAAGCTGCAGGATCCTGGCAGTTTCTCCATCCCTTGCTGTATAGGGGATGTGCAGATTGAGAGAGCTCTCTGCGATCTGGGCGCTAGTGTGAGTATCATGCCGCTCTCTCTCTGCAAGAAGCTGCGATTATGGGACCCCACACCCACCACCATCACTATTCAGCTCGCGGACTGCTCCATTCGGCGGCCTGTGGGCATTCTGGAGGACGTTCCTGTCCAGGTGGGTCAGTTCCTGGTCCCATGTAATTTTATCGTCCTCAACATGGACGAGAACTGCTCTGCCCCCTTCATCCTAGGTCGCCCATTCCTTGCGACCGCGGGGGCAGTGATCGACGTGCAGATGGGTACCATGTCCTTCACCGTTTGTGGCGAGCGCGTGGATTTCCACTTCCCTCCACCCACACAACCTCCCACCCCTGGTGCCCACTCCACACCCTCAGCCCCCATTCCTCCTCCTTTTCCACCTGCTTCGAGAGTGGCGATCACTGATTGGGGTGGAGGATCCCATCTGCGATCGCCTGCTCTGCCTCGCCGACCCCCACCGCCTACTACTGCTACTGGCGGACCTCCTCAGGCGATACTGCTGCCTGACTTTAGCCATGGGGAAGTGCTGGCTCACTCGCCATTTCCTTCTTCCATCCCCACACCTCCCTACATCACGCGAGCATCATATTCCTGAGGTAACGGTCAAGCTTAGGACCTAAAACAAGCGCTTCTTGGGAGGCAACCCAAGGTATTTATTGTGCACACGAAAAAAAAAAAACCAAAAAAACAAAAAAAAAAAGCGAGTGTGTGCGTGTGTCTCCCCTTTTCCTCCGTTTCCCTCCCCTTGTTTCTTTTCTGCGTTCTTTTCATTGCGGACAATGAAAATCTCAAGCATGGGGGAGTGTGAGCTCGTCGCTTTCTGGTAACATTGTGGGGGTAGGTGATGATATCACTTGCATTCGCATCATTTAGATAGGATTTCATGTCATGCACTTTGTTGTTTTTGCCTTTTTATTTTATTCGAGCATATAGTTTAGAGCATATAGGATTAGCTTTTGCATTCAAAAGGAGAAATGATCGAGTCGGGCGTTCGTAAGCCTCTCAGGTACCATCTCTTACCCTTCTCTTCATTATCCTTTATAACTTTATTGCTTTAGTAGTTAGTTTTATTGCTTTGAAGAAAAAAATTTTTTTTACAGTTTGCGAAAACCCTTCTTGTGATGAGATTGAAAGGGGTGATTGATTGATTGATCATGTTGGGTTGTGTGTTGAGGCGTAACTTGTCTTGGTGTGAGTTTTTGGGCAAATTGTGTTTGTTTTGTCGTCTGTAGTTTCTTCGCCCTGTATTGCATGCTAGCTACCCCTGAGATTCATGTGGTTTGACTTGACTAACCTTGATGAATGGGACATACCCTAGAGTAAGTCACTTGACTGTGGTAGGTTTACCCATGAGATTTTGAGCCTAATGACTATTCATTACATATAGTCTCCATTTCCCTTCATGTGTGACTCCTCCATGATGCATCTCTAGAACTTGGTCTTGTTCTTCTTGAAACTGCATTTAGCAATTGCATGTGCCGACATGATTGAGGCGATCTTTATTCATGTAGCCACATTAGCCAGAAAGCCACCCGTTGTTGCATGCTGTCCCTTTGCTAGCCCTTTGAGCCTTTCCCCCAGTCGTTGTTGTTGCACCACATTAATTACACGCTTGACCTGTGTATACTTCCTTCATCCTTGTCAAGGTGTCTAGTGGGGCGATACTTCCACAATGTAGTTGGGCATGTTTGGGGCATTTGATCATTCACTGCGGGCATAATACTAGTGGCTCGTTTTGGGAAAATTGCGAATTAATCTTTGTACTTCCAACGCTATCCAATGTGCATCCTTTTTTTTGCTTCTCAAAAAAAAAAAACCAAAAAAAAAAAGAAGAAAATGAAATGAGAAGTTGCAAATAAAACGGGTAGCATGGAAGCTTTTTGCAATAAGCTTGTTGTTTTCTCCTTGAGGTTTTTGCGAGCTTTGCCACTCAATTCGTAAGTTGGTGTGAAGTTGTATCTATAATGCTGAATTGTGGAAGTGTTCCTGCTCCCTAGTCTTTGACTAATAGCTCCACTTTCCCAAATTATTCCACTTCTCACCTTTGACCTTAGCCCCATTACATCCCTATTGCAAGCCCTCATGATTGACACATTGCATATTGCATTCTCGTGGTGGAGAGTAGAGAACTTTACCAAGCATATGGTAGTTGCCTGATTGGTTGGAGTATTGAGCGTACCCTTGTTACATATTTCAAACACATTGAGGGGAGTGCTCCACTTTGCCCTAAAGTGAGGTCCTACCAGTCCTGCTTACTCACCATTTGTTGAGGAAGGTTATGTCTTACTATGTGCTTCAATATTTGGGGTGTGTTGTGTGTTTCATTTGGGCAAGATGATTCATGGGTGACATTGCATACATTTTCATTGAGATTATCTGCCGCACCTTGACTGGACTACCTTCTATGCATGATTGGCGTGATTCATCGGCATCCATCTTTTCCCTTGAAGAGGGTGTGTTTAGAGGTCCACCATCCTCCCTGATTTTTCATAGCATAGTCTTGCTTGAGGACAAGCAAGAGATAAGCATGGGGGTGTGATGAACCTCTATTTTGTACTATTTTTAGCCCCTATTTGACCCATTTCCTCCCCCGTTTTCACGTTTAATTGTGTTAAGGAAGGGTCAAATCGGCCTCCTTTTGCATACTTTTAACTCATATAACATCTTTCGATATTTTCAGGAACTCTATTGAAGAAACAGAAAGATGAACAGCATTTAGCAGAAAGGAGTGCCAAGAAGGCGAGAAAAGCTACGAAAAAGCGTCGCACGGAAGCCCCGGAGAATCGGACACACGCGACAAGGAAAAAACCGCGACGACCCGACAAACCCGAACCGGCGCCACGTGGCATGGCCTAGCCGTGCCACGCGGCACGACGACCGTGCCACATGGCACGGTGTGGCCGTGCCACTTGGCACGACCGTGCCACATGGCACGGCCTGGCCGTGCTGTGTGGCATGGTTGTCTTTTTTTCGCCGGGTCCCGCGTTTTCGTCCGGCAGAAATTTGGCACGGGGCCCCCGTGCCGTCTGGCACGACCGTGCCACTTTAGTTGTCGCTGTTTTATCGTGTTTTGGGATTGTAATTCCGGGTTTTTTCATTCTACCTTTTCTTCTCTCTCGTTTTAGGCGATTTCTAGGGCTCTTAGGTTTTGCTTATTGTGCTATTGAATTCAAGCTTTGGATCAAAATTTGTTGACGCTTTCGATTGAATATTGTTGCAGATTGTTCAGGGTACACCTTTCTACCCCTTTTCTTTCGTTTTAGTTCAAGTTCTATATTCCTTGACATGTTATTGTTCTTGATTGAGATGTTGTTTGAAAACATGTTTAGCGGCTAAATTCCTTAATCTTGGATTGGGCGTAGCCCCTGTGATGTAAATTGGATTGTTAATTCTAGGTTTTTGTGAATTACGCCAGAGTATAATTGAACTCTCACTTAGCATGCCAGGTGTTCGATGAATTGCCTGAGAGGGTTTCATTCATGTTCTTAATTAGAGTTTAGGAGACTAACGAAAGTTAGGTCCTTTACTTAGAGTAGCTTTGTGAGCAATTGAATTACTTGACACGAAAGTAGTTGGGGGTGCAATTGGGAATTTAAATTACATGATCTTGTGGTCTTGTTATTCTAGTTTCACGAAAGTCGACAACTAGGTTAGTCTGATCAGTCTAATGACCTTCGAAAGTAGGCGTAGATGCTTTAAACCGGTAATAATTCCATTTCAATTATCTTACAGGCAGATTCACACGACCTAGTGTATTTTCCAATGAACGTCATAGTGCGGTGAACCCCAATCCAGGATTTTCTTCTCATTATTGTCTTAGACCAAATAGAGTTAGAATTAGTTAAACCAACTTCACTCGACAACTGCCTAGCTTGAGTTAGTCCAATTAGTTCTAGTAGTTGAAACCAAGTTCCCTGTGGATTCGACCCGTACTTGCCGATTGCTAGCTACAGCTACGCCGTGCACTTGCGGTTAAGTAAAACTGCTAACAATCTCCGGTACCTTGACTATTAGCTTGTATATAAGTATAATGTGCATGATAGATATTCATCCCCAATATGTCGTTTTAGGTATCAGTTCTAACCCCAACAGTGCACTGCAATTTTGCAATCCAGTCCTGATTTATGTATTATCATCATCCTATATTCTTAGTCTTTCATGATTGACTCCCCCACTTGTCTACTGTACAACTCCTTTTATATGTGCTGGCCACCCCTTTTCCAAAATAAAAGCAAAAACAAACAAATTTAAACGCTACTGGGTGTATCCCTTCGAGGCGTAACATGAGTTTGTATTGAAAAAAAAATAACAATAATAATGGGAAAAAAAAGTGGGGAAGAAAAGAGTTGGAGATGACAAGTACCCCTTTGAGGCATGCGTTACTGGGTGTTACCCTTTGAGGCAATACTGTTACTGGGGAAGCTTGCTTTCCATGCTAGCCATTCGAAAAGGTGGCTTGTGTCAGCTGCATGGGGTTGAGTTTGGTTTTGGTAGGCTTAGTTTTAGGGTGATGATACACTTGCACACAGGCACCAGGATGGATTCATTATTTTCATGCGTCGTGGGATGAAAAGCTGATGTCTGAATGTCATTCTTTGGGATGATGTGTCCTGAAATGCATATAATGCTTGCGTACAGTCTGATACTTGAGTTACTGGGGGGGTTTTGGTTGATCCGAACGTGTACAGTTCACCCTGATGTATATATTTTGTTTTGTCATTTTCATTTTTCGATTTTTGTTCCTCTCTTCTTTGTTTTTCCTTTTTGAGATTTTGTGGGTATATCTTCTGCAAACCCTCACGAGACCTTACTCGTCCACTCGGGGTGACCAAGGGGTTTTAAAGGGCTTGTTGCATACGCTAAATGCAACCGTGATTCCTACGAAAGTGAGTTAGTTGTTTACTTTAGTTTTTCTTTTATTTTGCTCGAGGACGAGCAAAAGATAGATGTGGGGGTGTGTTGAACGGTAAATTTACCCATTTTACGTGCCCCTTTCACGCACCTTTTGCTCGTATAATAACTTAATTCTTAGGATTTTTACTTGTTTTATTTATATTTTGTAGGAAATAACTCCAAATCAAGCAAACGTCGCAAAAAGGGACGAAGACGGGATAAAACAGCGAAAATCGACGAAAACCGGCAAAATGGGGCAAAACCAGGGGAGACGGCACACCGTGCCAGCAATGTGGCACGGTGTGGCCGTGCCACCCGGCACGGTCGTGCCACCTCCCCAGTGTCGTCGCGACTTCGGTTTTCTATTTAAGTCGTTCGGGCGTTTGTTTTCGAGGGTTCGTTCGGTCGCTCGGTGGTTCTTCCAGGCGATTTTTAGGGTAGTTTAGTTTAGGTTTTAGCGGAAAAAAAAACTCCATTGAGGGAGATTAGTTTAGGATTGAAGATTGTATTCTTGGATTCAACCTTTGGATTTCAAGTTCCTTCATCAATTCAAGACTAAGTTTTCTCCTCTTTTATCTCTCTAGTTTTTATGTTCTTGTTATTTATGTTTTGTTGGTTTTAATTCTTGTATTTGTTTTGTTTGATTTATATGTTTAATTTCATTGTTAATTTATGTTGTTTGGTTGTTTAAATTCGTTTTATTTCATTCCTTTCGTTTTGTTCTTCAAGTTTATGTTCTTGTTGGTTAGTTTAGGTTTTCATGCGTTTTTCATGTTTTGTTGGTAGATTGTGTTGGCTTGGATTGTGATTAGCCTCTTGATGGCTAATTGATCTTGTACTAGGCCTAACCATACCCAATCTATGCCTAGAACTTAGAGTTTTCCTTCACGCCCGCCAAGTGTTCGATGAAATGCCTGAGAGGGTTTTCATCCATATTTTTGGGCGATTGACTTATGCTGAGAGGTGAGGTCAATTTGCTAGTGTGGGAGAGGGAATGGCCGAGTTCGGGACACGAAAGTAGTATCCGAATCGAGTTAGGTCCGGGGTTGCTAGTTTTGTGGTCTAATTCGACTAACCCCACGAAAGTAGGTGGTTACGCGAGTTAGACTAGCTCATGACCCTTGAGAGAGGGCTTGGGTGGCCTTTGATGGTGCAACCGACCATCTCTAGTTCGTAGTGTGGTTTGGGTAGGTTAGGACTCGTCTTGGTTAGTTGGTTCATCCATTGGTAAAATCACAACTCCAAGTCACTTGTTTCTGTGTTTGTAGCGTAGTTTAGCTCCCCACTTCTTCACCCTTCGATCCTGCCTAGCTCGAGACGTTTTAACTAGCCCTGGTAGTTGGAAACACAATTCCCTGCGGACGACACCCCAAGTACTCAACAATACACCTTTCACTTGGGGTTTACAAATATTAAAACTCTGTTTTTCTTGCAACAGATAAGGAAAAATGAGAATACCTTAAGAGCATCTTATTTGAGGTTTAGACGGGTCTTAATTTCTCTTGTTCTTTGATCCATCCTTTTTTAAAAAAAAAACAATAAAGTAAAATAAAATATCATTCTTATCGCGTACTAGTCAATCATCAGCAGCTATATACAGATCATATACAAATATTAAAATGCAATTCACATTAAATAGCTAATATTAAAACTAAAATCTTCCAACTACCGAGCATCTTCATTGGGGACAGAGAACTTTACAACCTAAGCTAGAACTGGATTTATACCAACAACAATGGCCAACGACAACCCCTATTAGCATTAAGAAGACATGATTAAGGTTTTTCCAGGGCTAGAAAAGTAAAATCATATTACAATCTTTTTAGTCACAAGAACTTTCCACAAATCAATAAATCAAATTGGTAAATATACGAATGAAATCAATAGAAAGATTATTCAAATAATATCACATATTCACATCTAAAATTGCAATTTCAATTATTTTTAATACTCAAATTGATCTCTACAAGATTACAATCGATTAGATCAATACATGAATAGACTTTCATATCATATAAATTATACAAATAGAAGGGTTGAAGACAATTTTGACGAAGTTTTAATTACCTAAAGATATATTTACTTAAGGAGGTGATCAAAGAAGGCCATATAAGGATCCAAATTGAAAAGTAAATAACGTCATCGTCCAAGTGGTACAAAGAATTGTGCAACCCCATAGCAAATCGATTTCATTATTTGTGATATCAAAGGGTTCATGCATAGTGTCCAATTAGTTCTCATCAATCATATTTTTTCGGAAAGCAAACACTGCAGCAGATTGGTTAGCGTATTTGGGACATATTTTATCTTTATCATGTACATGGCCCTCGAGCGCATCTCTTATTATCTTGTGTTTGTTTAAGAAAATTAGTGAAAATGTTCATCACACTTGTATTAAATTCATCAATATTGATAATTTAAATTGAGTACATAGTAATCTTACAAAAAAAGTATTGCCGTAATAAAGGTATAAATAACCACATAAGTTCAATAATAATGTCGTACAAATCATTAGTAACGAAAAAATTTATCAGCTTGTCATTAGAATTCATCAGTTTAAAAAAATTCATCATATTGCACAAAAGTTCATCGGTTAAAAATCATCGGTGAATTAGAAAAATTCATCATTCATCAAACATGACTACGGATACATGCACGTAGATATCCACCCAAATTTCCCTTGACATACCAAGCATGCTACTCCACATAGTAGCACATGATTTGTGTATGAGAGAAGGGATAATATAGTAGCCCATTATCTTGATTATTGGCAGCCTTATGACTATACATGAGGAGATTATGGTTAAAGGATATATGGGAGTGAACTTTTTTTCTTGAACATTGAATGATATAACCTTACAACTACATAGCAAAAGGAAGCTATGGTCAAAGCATGTCCCAGAAGGATCCTTAAGTTGTGCATGATTTGCCAAATAAGAAAAATTTGTGCATCATGCGACTCGAACCCATGACACGAAGTATGAAACCTTCATAAAGCCTTGACAACTTGGTTGAGTGGGTTGAGCATGTTGTGTGTTGCGTGAAAACGATCCACTTCTGTTTCCCACCGAACGGTACGCACAAAATTCACCTCGCTCCAAGTGAGAAGTCTTTGACATGGAGATCTAATCTGCTTTAAGGGCATTCGCAGCCCGGTGGCACACGGCCCATTCCCACACATGCGGGCCACCTGTCTTTATCGCAGCATGTGCCACGCGGGTAGAGGCATGCATGCCTCCCCGCCGAGCCGAGCCTCCCCGCGAGACTCTTCTTTGTTTTTTTATTATTTTTTTTTGTTTTTTTTTTTTGCGGTAATAAATACTTTTTATATGATTAAAAAACCATGTTGTGTATTATGAAGTGGGTCAATGGTAAATTTTTTTTATTGGGTTATTTAAATTGGAGTTCCATGGGTTGGAGAAATGATGGAGCGCAAATTTCAAAAATATGAAATTTTTGCTGACGTAACAGGTCAGAGTTGGCTGGGAATGCCCTAACCTTGTTGTGTTTTGCCTTGAAGGACTCGTGGGGCTTATTAAATAGATGAGTGGAGATAATTATGACCATCCATGTTAATTGGTGTATCTTGAATCTCGTG
This sequence comes from Carnegiea gigantea, assembly GCA_029747015.1. Classification (NCBI taxonomy): domain Eukaryota; kingdom Viridiplantae; phylum Streptophyta; class Magnoliopsida; order Caryophyllales; family Cactaceae; genus Carnegiea; species Carnegiea gigantea. Next base: position 609,563 of record JAKOGI010000016.1, on the reverse strand, counting down.
ACTTCAGTGATGCTGAATTAGGCTCTTGGGATGAGGCTCTTGCAAAGGAGACCTTCCTTCTCCATGATGGTTGAGTTAATGCTAAACATGCCATTATTGGGTCATGGCTAGATGAGAATTTATTTCGTATTAATTACTCTCTTAAATGGCGAATTCTTTATTAGGTTGGCTTATCATAATATGCAAAAGATTCTTGGTGGTGGCTGGTCTGAATCGTCAATGCAACTTAGAAGGTTACATGGTATTTGAAATGTAACTTTAAAAGTTTATATTGTTTTTGGATATCTCTCCTAGGATCAAAATTTTCTTGGTGGAGAATGTGCGACAAGGTCTTTTAGATAGCTAAATAAGAATAAGAATGAATCCCATACTTGGCATAAGATGTTCCATTAGTGATTGTCAAATGTTAAGTTGGCTTTGATGTTCATGTCTTTCTTGAATGTCTTTTAACTTTGAAAATACAGAGCAACATCAGTATTAAGTGTAATTATGAGATTTTCAATTTAGTTATAGATGAACTTACTAGAGGGATTCAAGAGGAGGTACCATGGTGTATGCTATTTGCAGATGACATTATTCTTATTGATGAGATCAGGCGGGGAGTTAATGACAAGTTGGAGCGATGGAGACATACGCTGGAAGTTAGAGGTTTTAGAGTAAGTAGATCGAAAACGGAATACCTTCATTGTTGTTTCAGTGGAACGGTAGATGCGGGGGGAGAAGTCACCCTAAACGGGAGGTCGATACCTAAGGTAGATAAGTTCAAATCTCTTAGCTCAATCATTCAACAGAATGGGGATATTAACGAGGATATTAACCAGCGAATAAAAGTGGGTTGGCAAAAATGGAAGTTTGCCTCAGGTGTGCTGTGTGATAAGAGGGTGCCCATAGGATTGAAAGGTAAAGTCTATCGAATGGTAGTTAGACCGGCTGTTTTGTATGGTTCGGAGTGTTGGCCTCTAAAAAAGACGCAGGTTCAAAGGTTGATGGTAGCTGAGATGAGGATGGTTAGGTGGATGTGTGGTTTTACGAGAATAGACAGAATTAGGAATTGAGAAATCAGGAACTTAGCTAAAGTAGCTCCCATAGAAGATAAGATGAGGAAATCAAGACTCCGATGGTTTGGCCACGTGAAGAGGAGAAGTGTGGCCGCTCCAGTGAGGAGGTGTGAGATGATCGACATCCCCGAGAGTAAGAGAGGGAGGGGTAGACCCAAGAAGAGTTTGGACGGGGTGATTAGAGAGGATTTGAAAGTTGTGGGTTTGACGGAGGACATGGTTCAGGATAGGAGGCTGTAGCGGGATAGGATTAAGATCTTAGATCGCAGAGAGTCGGCTTCATAGATGACCTTGGCTGCTGTGGCTTAGTGCTGATAGGGGGTTTTCGTGCTCGTAAGCAGGTTGTACTTTATTCTGGAAGTGACAGCGCCTGCCTACCTCGGATTGTTAAGATATGTTTCCGCCCTCTGTTATATTATTCTTGTGTTAGGCAGCTTCAGTATCTCTGTCCTTTATTTTATCTTAGTCATCTCTGGCTTTGTGGCCCTATTGTTCCTCATTAAATGTCCTTTATCCTTAAAATGATGCCTCTTGACTCTTGGATGATTAAGTTGAACTTCCATGATGGGTGATTCGAGTTAAGGACAAGACTTTGTTGTTCAAAGCCACATGTCAACGTGTTATTGGCCACGGTGGACCAACGATGCGAGCTTAGTAATCTGAAAAGGGGAATAATATGTGGGTAATTTGCTAATTAACTGGTAGTATTATAATTTTGATAACAGTTTGTATGACTGATGATCTAAAAGATATTTTCAATTGAACATGATATCTATTTGTTTATAAATAAGGGAAAAAAAAATTGACGTATTCATAATTTTATTTTCAATAAAGTTAACTAATAGGTCATTTCATAAATACGTTTTTGTTTGACTCCTAAGCACAAAATTCTCACTCAAGAAATGTAGCAAAGCAAAACTCATCAAGTTAGAGAAGGCCAGAAAGCTGGGCTAGCCCAAGCCCATTTGTAAGGCGTAAGGCTCCATTTCGTTCAGTTCGTTGTCATGTCTCAGTAGTCAATACCCTTGACTCTTCTTGGCAAGAAATAGCGGGAAAAAGAGGGCATAGTATTGTAGAGAGAGAGAGAGAGAGAGAGAGAGAGATGGCGCCATTGATGCAGAGCTCTCAGCCATGGGTGGAGAAATAGTGAGCTCTTCATCATCTATTGTCCTTCAGTTCACTTGAATTTGTCTTTAGTTTCATCTTCTTCAACGTCTCTGTGTTTCGATTTCATCTGGTAATTCAATTGAATTGATTGCAGTCGGCCGAAGCAAGTGAAGGATGTGGCGCACCAGGACGAGGTCGTACGAGTCCTCACTAACACTCTTGAAACCACCAACGTAATCTCTCCCTATTCCAGTCATTTTACCTCTTCAATTTTCCCCAGATTTCCCTGCCTTTGTTACTAATTCTGATACTATTCAAAACCCTATAATGGTGAATGTGTGAAATGTTGGGTTTTAGTGCCCTCATATGCTGTTTTATGGTCCACCTGGAACTGGGAAAACCACCACGGCGCTTGCTATTGCTCATCAGCTTTTCGGGTAATTTGCTCCCTCTTTGACTCTTAATTTACTCATTTTTTGGATTTTTTTTTGGTTTCATCCTGAATTTCAACTGTGCACATTCTCGCATAAAAGATTGTATCCAAGAAGAATGTTTACTTACTTAGGACTGATGGGTTGGCTTTAGATTTTTGAAACCTGTATTTGGATATTATTTTGAGCTCTTATTACCAGCGTAGTAACATGTATTGCTCACCCAGGGTAGATGGAACCTAATGTGGTGCTTTTATTAAAATATGGACAGTTTTATCACTTCACCTTTGTAAGTTTGAATTTCACCATTTTCTTTCTTGGGTTTTTACAAAACAGGCTAAGGACACCCCTCCCCCCCCCAAAAAAAACCAAAAAAACCAAATTTGCTGGGATGTAATTGTGATTTGTAGCTGATGGCAATGGCCAATACCCCCCCTCCCCCAAAAAAAACAAGAGTCTTAGCTTGAAAATTATTTGCAAACTATGGCTGGTAAATGTGAAAATGCTCTCAAGTCATAAGAAATTTACTTTCTGCTGACTGCGTCTGGATACAACACTGGCTCTCTTTTGCCTTCTGCAGGCCTGAACTATATAAGTCCAGGGTATTGGAGCTGAATGCCAGTGATGATCGTGGAATCAATGTTGTTCGTACAAAAATTAAAGATTTTGCTGCTGTTGCTGTAGGATCTGCACAACGACAAGGGTAGTTTATTGTCCTTTGTAGCCTGCTTGATCTCTGTTTTTGGGTTGTTTTCAATAATGCCTTACATACTCTAAATAAACGTGTTTCAGGGGTTATCCTTGTCCACCTTATAAAATCATCATTCTTGATGAAGCAGATTCAATGACTGAAGATGCTCAGGCATGTTATTTCTTTCATTTATTATTGTTTATAGTGAAAAAGTTATGGGGTAATTTGACTGGGATTGGTCTTTGCAGAATGCTTTGCGGCGAACTATGGAAACTTATTCAAAAGTGACAAGATTCTTCTTCATCTGCAACTATATCAGCAGGTGGGTCTTTGGCATGTGTGTGATAGCAGGATGATAATATTTTTCATGAACCTTTTTCATAAGAGCCTTACTGAATGTGCTTCCATTTATTTCATGGATCAACCGTAGATGTCTATTTGCAAATATAATTACCCTTTTAGCCAGATCTTGCCAGCAGAAAGAGTCTCTATTGGGCAATTCTTTTAGCATTAGACTATTGATACCGAAACATACAAAAAAAGAAAACAAAAAATTAGTCAACCAATAAACACTGCTGAGTCTTATCCCATTGATCAAAACATATGCAACCCTACCTCCAAGTGTAAAAAGCTGAAATTGACAACGCAAATTCTTAGGTGAACCAATCTCACAATAAGTCAGTTAACATGGCACAAAATAAAAGGCACTTGATAAGTTATGGTTAATGAGGCAATACTGCACAACAGCACAAATAAGTCTTCGTAAGAAGGTCTCACCTAAGACGAACCATATTTACAAAACAACCAAAAATTTACAGCAGCAATTGGGTACTGCATTTGCCCAGCTCATCATTATAAAAGAAGAAGGCAAGACCGTTTAGGAATCTTATGCATACATAACTGAATGAGATGTCTTGTGAACCGATTTGAGAACTAGATGAACCAAATTTGGTAACCAGGAGATATACATGCTAATTTACTGAAATCAGTTCCTGATAATACTGAGCGGCCCCCGCCCCCTTTCCAACCAAAAGAGAACAATATTCTTGATTAACGTTACAGTTTCGAAAGGCATAAATCTTACAAGTTCAGAGTGTGATTTGTGCAGGATCATAGAGCCTCTGGCTTCTAGGTGTGCCAAATTTAGATTCAAACCACTCCCTGAGGAGGTAATGAGAGGTCGTATTTTGCATATCTGCCAGGAGGAAGGCCTCAATCTGGATTCGGAGGTAAATATTCTGTAATGTATTGTATCAGTTCTCTAACACGTACTGAATATCTACTTAATGATGATGTGATTTATCGCTATAGGCTCTGTCGACCTTGAGTACCATTTCACAAGGTGATCTTCGCCGAGCCATAACGTACTTGCAGGTAGCTGAATGCTTGCCTTTTTGTTGTTGTCACGTGAACATTGAAATATTCTGATGTGTTATTTTGAGGATTAAAGGCACTGCCCTCTATGTGTCAGTCTACGATATTCATCATATATTTTTGCTGTAACATCCAATTCTATCCTAGTATTTTTTGATTGGCCCTTGCTTGGCATCTGCTGTTAGAGTATCATTTTGTGGAAATAATATTCTGCCTTGCTCAACCTTGCTCAGTTTTAGGCCTGAGGCAAGTTAAAAAGGATCAAATGTGATGGAATAGGTTCCATGGGGCATGATTAGATCATGAGGTATACTGCATATGTGATGGACAAATGAGCAGAACAGATGCAATGCAGATTGCAGAGTAAGCTCTCATGCTGTCCAGTTGTTGTAAAAGATGCTACATGGAAAAGCAGTGATTTTTGGTCAAAAGCTGGCGAGGGTTTTTGGTTTTGGGAGAGTCATTTGAAAGTCATCTTTCGACAATGCCCAGATGTCATAGTTTGGTGTCTTTTCTTAGTGATGTTGATTTGGTAGAGGACTTGTTGCGCACCGGTTCTTTTGATCTTTGTTCTTCGTCTCATGTTCACAGAGATGGGACTGTTCGACACCATCTTCTTGTGCGAGTTGCACATAGGAATGTGAACTCGTTTGGGCTGACACATTTCCAGTTGAGATTTCTCTGTATATTGACATACAAGCTACCTACTTAATAGTTGATTCTTGAAGTTATACATATCGGAGAAGCCAATTGTAGGTCGTATCTGAACCCGGCGAAGCCACCTCAAAAATCACCAGCAACAGCAGTGCCCCGTCGTCTGGATCTCAGTGAAGTAGGGTTTAGGCAGTCTTGTCAAGAAGCTTCTTGATCAAGCGCCTCCCTGTGATGGGATCTTCCCATGACTGTCCTAGCTTCTATTGGATTATCTACTAAGCCTTGTTAAGGACCATTTTATGAGGATGCTCTAATAAAATAATCCCAATGACTTAAACGTTTTGTTACAGTTGATTTAATGGCATTCTTAAACACCTTGTACAGCAGACCTAGTCTGGTACGGGACTGAAGATAAATGGGCTAAATGTTCATGGGAAATTATTCAAGTGTTCAAAAATTTTTCATGAGTGAAATAGTCAAATAGTTGATGCTTGCTTTACAATAGAGAACCTGTACAAAAACTGGTTCTCCTCCTTTCCCGCGCTCTTTCTCACCATCCCTGCAAACCTCCCACGACGTCCAGTGAGGCAAAGATGCAAGGCCTGTTGTTGGTGACCTGTAACGCTGTTGCTGTGCTGTTCAATGATGCCCTCACTGTTCCCTCGAACTGAACACAGAGCTTACACGAGAAAGGACAACTGTGTAAGCAGCATTAGGGTTCTATCTCATTGTAACCAGTAATTGGTGACCTAAGTGGAGCTGCTGGTATTGTAGGTACACAATCCACTGATCAACTTTGATTGGTGACAGTACCTGCTGCTGAAGGATTTGTTTGTGTATTGAGGATTGGGTGTCAGGGTCTGCTAGATGGGATAATTGTCATATGGTTTGCATATGATCTTACCCCATCTGGCACTAGTGGGTGTAGTGCAACAATTCTGACCTCCTTGTCACAAAATTTTAACCACCTTTATCCTCCTTGCAACTGTAACCCATTCATCTGTGGTTTAAGGGAAAAAATTTAACCATGTTTAAGGTGCAAGTCTTAACCACTTTGACCCTAGGCCACGCTAAGACAAACAAGGCTGGAGTTTTGTCATTTAGGTTCTCTTTATAAATCCTATTATGAGTATTGATCATTACCAAATTTGGTTCATCTTGTTCTCAAATAGGTTCGCAAAACATCTCATTCAGTTAAGTATGCATAAGATTCGTGAACAGTCTTGCCTTCTTCCTTTATAATGATGAGCTAGGCAAATGCAGTACCCAATTGCTGCTGTAAATTTTTGGTTATTTTGTAAATGTGGTTCGTCTTAGGTGAGACCTTCTTGCGAAGACTTATTTGTGCAGTATTGCCTCATTGACCATAACTTATCAAGTGCCTTTATTTTTTGCCATGTTAACTGACTTATTGTGATATTGGTTCACCAGAGAATTTGCATTGCCAGTTTTAGTTTTGTTCACTTGGAGGTAGGGTTGCATATGTTTTGACCAATAGGATGAGACTCAGCAGTGTTTATTGGTTGACTTATTTGTTTGTTTTCTTTCTTTTATTGTATGCTTCGGGGGGTTGGGGGGGGGGGGCGCTTTTTGTTTGTCTTCGTTAGCACTTTGGTCCAGATTTATGTTCCTATGCATACCATTTGTTCTAGTGTCATTTTGTATCCATGTTCAAACTTTGTATGACAAAATTTAGATTAAGGATTTAGTTCTTTTGTCAACTGCCAAGTGTCTTGTGGCAACATAAGGTGCTCATAATTAATCTGTATAAGTCAGTAGGCCCACTGTCCATTTCTGCTATTCATTATTGGAAAAGATGAAGGAGGGTTGTGGCTGTTGGATATGATGCATATTGATTTTGAGGAACTGTATCTCTTAATATGTAACAGCATCTTGATCATATGACAGTATGCACCATCAAGTAAGCGGGATCTATTAGCAAGCATCTTTCATTGTCTGGTGAAAGGCTGACCCTTTTTGGTTGCATCATCAATGCAAGTTTTGATGACTGAAGTTTGTTCTTTCCCCTCTTTGTATGACAGGGAGCTGCTCGCCTGTATGGATCATCTATATCCTCCAAGGACTTAATTAGTGTTTCAGGGGTAAGTTTCTACTCTTATCTTATTTGTGCATTGAAACTTGTAGACTTGTTTGAGATGCCTCTTGTGATGGTAAATAAACCTAGCCAAGCATGTTTTGTACTTGGTCTATACTGTATAGTGAAGAAGAATTTGGGAGCAGCTCTCTTGTAGCAATCTGTTCCCACTGCTAACCTTGTTAGTCATAGCATGGGACATATAGTTGGACAATAATTGCGATTTCTTTCCTTCAAAAAGGAAAAATAAAAGTTTCAATATATCTGTTATGGGATTTGACATGCTTGATTTGTTCATCATTTGACCCTTCATCCTTTTTCCTCGGGCTAACTGGCTAAGTGTCTGTATTTTTCATTTGGGTGATGACAGGTTGTTCCACCAGGAGTCGTTCAAGATTTGCTGTCTTCTTGTAGGAGTGGCAACTTTGATTTGGCAAACAAAGAAGTTACCAATGTGATTTCTGAAGGATACCCAGTTTCTCAAATGCTTTCTCAGGTATTGAATTGCCAAAGTCAACTATGCCTGTTCTTACTTACCGGACTTGCCATTTAACTATGAGTGGATTGATCTTGCAGTTGTTTGATCTCATTGTGGAAGCGGATGACATATCAGATGAGCAAAAGGCCAGAATTTGCAAAAAATTGGGTGAAGCTGATAAGGTAAATCCATATATTGGGTGCTTATTAGTCCTCATGGTGAACTGTAGGATTTACTAAAACAGGTTTATTTATGCTACTGAAAATAGGAGTTTAGGTGTCATCAGTTTAACATACGACCCTTACCTATCGAAATGCTATTGAGAGTGGGTGTTTTTGATGGGGCATGAGTCAGATGCATGCAATCTTACCTTCGTCGTTGAAGTGTGGAAGGGCTATTTACGTTAGAACTGGAATTTGAAAAGCATTAAAAGCTTGCTACTCCCCTCCCAAAGAAGTAGAGGCCAGTCAAGTGAGAGATTGTGCGGGAGTCTATAATAATCCAAATTTTAAAAAAGGAGGATCTCTGATAATTACTTCCTCAATTGTACACATCATCTTAAGCCTAAAATCTCCAAATGCGTACCATGCCTCATCCCCATTTAAACCTTTTTCCTGTCATAACATTCTTGGTCACTCGTGAAGAGATGTGAGCAGTTAATATTTCATAGTTGCTTATCTTCTGCAGTGTCTTGTTGACGGAGCAGATGAGTATTTGCAGTTGCTGGATGTCATGAGCAACACCATGCGGGCACTTTGCAACATGCCAGAGGACTTCTCTCACCAGACTTAGCCGCATGGTGCTTGGAAGCACCTCAGGTTCCTTCAATGTGAGCAAATGTTCTTTGACATATTTCTAATGAAACAAGGTGCAAATATTGGGTAGCTTAGTATTGTGTCGACCAGTATCTATCAAAGCAGTTAATTTGAACATGGGCTTTGTCTTCCTACATGATCATCTCCATTTGTAATCTGTACAAAGGGAAGTTCAATGGATTGGCCCTTTCAACCGGGACTATCATATTGGTCCGGTTCAATATCCCATTTTGAATGGGGCTGATGCTTGCCATAATGCTGCTATTTCTTTCCTCGAATTTGAGCCAGGTACATAAGCCAGCGAAGTACTATTTTTAAAAAAAAAGGTGGTAGGAGCGGGAGGGATCAAATTCAACAATGTTTTGAAAACCTTCACCATGTTAAGTCCTTGGTGGTGTATATGTAAAAATATAATACATAGTTAAGAGGACTACTTGGATTTATAATCTCTAAGGTGGATGAGCACTCTTAACGATCATGTCACTGTAAATTCTGCTCTTGCAGTGACTTTCGGAAGATCTGTTCACTATTTCAACTCAGAATATCCTACATATTTACCGGTTGATCTATGAACATATAGACAGCCATTTGCCTTATGAGTCCAATTCTACGGACCATGTTAAGATGTTTCCCTGTGGTTTGCTTGAAACCCTCTAGTCTTCCAGCTCCGCTGTATGTTTTCCATGAACCTCAGTTAAATTAGCATCGCCAGAGTATTTTGGTTGATGTCTCTACCGAGCGCGTTTGAGTGATACCATCTCTTACGATTTTGAGAGGGAAGTAACAAGCTATCACAGAAGAGTCTCGTACATAAGGAAGTTGGTCTCAAAGAAACAATATGTGAGATCCTCTCATCCAACAACTAGCGATACTGATATCAATGTGAGTGTTTCACGGTTTGTGATTCTCTTACAGTTATTTTTCTTGAAAATTAACAGTCTATTTCCCTCCTTGTCTATAGCCCTGACAATGACATGAATGAACTTGAAATAGGGTATAGCATTATGGTGGTATTTGAGTGGTTGAAGTTTGGTGCATCTATCAAAAATACAGTTGCACTACTGGTCAGCCTTTGCTTTGCTCAAGAATGTCCATCCTTTTCATCTCCGCTGATCTCTCTCTCTCTCTCTCTCTCTCTCTCTCTCTCATATTTTCAATGATTGGTGTCTCTCACGTCTCAAGTCCATGTTCGTTATGATTTGTCTCAAATATCTTACTTTAGAATACGTTTTTCTTTTTTTTCTTTTGGCTGATCATAAAATGGTCTGCCCTCTGTCTTTTCCATTTGAATAATCTCTGGCTTAATTTTAATATTATTCTTAACCCTCATCGTAGTCAGTCATTTTATCGAGAGCCTTTTAGCGCCCTTAACTTTCAACTGAGGAACCTATCTATCATACAATGGCCCACCCCCTTCCCCCTCTCATGCCTTTAATCTCGCCATTGCCCCCCTTTATATCTGCTTGCATTGCATGCTGACATCTGAAAAGAAAAAAGAGAAAAAAACAGAGAGATATGTGGGCAGAGATGCTGGAGAGAGATGACTCGTTCAAGAAACCCGGGGCAATCCCATTCAAGTGGGAGATCCGACCCGGTGTTCCGAAACACCTGCAACACCAACACCTCCCCGACCAACATCTACTCAGTGAGAGTGATAGCCGCTCTTATTCATTACCCACCACTCCACATAGAAGGCTCGCGCCACCGCCCCCCTCCTGCTTCACTCCTCCACCGGACCTCCGAACCTCATCCTTCCATTCAATGTCGAAGCTCCAATCCAACCGCCGCCGGGTCGACCTGCCCCTCCTGACCCGACCCGACTCAGTCTCAACTGGTTGCTTTCTGGCACCTTGGTTCAGACGGAAATGGGGAAAGAAGAAGTCAGTCTCAAAGCCCAAAATGGAGCCGGAGCTTGAACCCGATTACACATCCGAGATAGAGACTATAGCTCGGTGGTCCATGTCCACTCGGAAGTCTCGGTCACCCTTGTGGGACTCGCTCTCCTCTTCGTCTTTCTCATCTCACCGGTCATCCCCTCGGCCCGTTGGTGATTCTGAATGGGCCGGGTTCGGGCTCTTTTAGGCTCTTGCTGGAGAAGGGATAGCAAGAGCAAGAGAAGACCACTACTGCTTACGACCAAGTCGAAGAGAACTTTGTTCCTTTGTGTTTTTGCTAGCTTGTTACTTTGATCTTCCCGTTGTTTTGGTGGGAAGCAGAGAAGCCTCCTATTAGGCAAAAGATGGGCCTCTGTATGTTTTGTTCCTGGTAAAGCGCGTATTATGTACATGATCTTGATGAGTTCGTCCTATGCATCGCATCACTAGTGCGAAAGTCGAGCTTTCATGTCTTGATTTCAAAAGAAACATTCATCATACGAGTTGATTCTTCAAATACATAATTACACAAATCTAGCCTATCTAGTTTACATCTGAAACAATCGAACCGGATTTGATTTGCATTTCATCAATCCAAATGCAACTATTCATAGATTGATCTAAACCAAGCCGTCTACATATATGATGAGGTTGAGTGCCCTTGTATGCAAGAATTTTAATTCAATTTCAGTCAAAACTAAACGAAGTTGCCACATACTGAGGGCCTCTTCTTTTCGTAGGTAAATTAAGGTGGGTACAAGGGTGAAGTAGGTTGAGATAGGTTGGAGTAGGTTAATGTGGGTTGAAATTGATTGAATTTTTTTGTGTGATAAATTGAATTTGATTAAAATAGTAGAAGTGGGTTGAAGTAAGTTGAAGTGGGTTGAGGCTGATATTTTAGAATTGACCTACGAAAAGAACAGGGCCTGAATCAATGAAAATAGATGTTGTCCGATCCAAATCCAACTGTTTTGAAGTTTATCCTTGGGTTGAGTTTTCTGTCTAGCCTTTAGTCTATACGAGAACTTTTAGGTCCGAGTTTGATATAGATTTGGCCAATAGATGGCAATATTTGTTGTTTTGACTGAACAATTTTATTTATTTTGTATAAATACTGTATTTTGCGTGGATTTTTGTTAATATTTCTTTAATGATATAAGTGAAATGAATTTAGTTTGGCACAATTCATGTTTACGTAGGTTATTGAGTAATTGCAATTTTAAAATGAGCAAACTATTCATCTTTCACAATAGTAAATATGAAGCCTTGATTAATGTTCAATTATTACATCACAGTAAAGACAATGTTGATTCTTAGAGTATAATTAAATAAAAATTAGAATATTAATTAGTGCCAACTTAAGTTTTTTAAAAAAGCAAAAAAAATAAAATAAAATTCTAGCCAATATCCGATGCAGTCAAATTATTATCAATTTGTTCACTTTTATATAGAGTTGGGTAATAGATCGTGTCGGGTCAGGTTCGTATTCGTCTCGAACTTAAACGGGTTGAGAATTCCTTGACCTGAACCTAACCCGTTTATTAAATGGACTGAAAAATCTTGACCTATACCCATTTAATTTTTAGACGGGTTGACCCGCTTAACCCGTTTAAGATAAACAGGCCAAGTTCAGTCGCTTAATTAACTATTTACGGATTTAATATTTTCTACTAATACATAATTACAGTGTTAAAAATTAAGTTTACATATCACATTAAATAATTACGCTTTAAAATTTCCATGATTCGTCATAATTCACAATTTTTAAAAATTTTTATATTCTTAATTATCTAATAAAATTAAAGGAAATGGATAAATAACAAATGGAATAATGAGTTGACTTATTTAACTCATTTAATTAAACGGGTTAAATAGATACTTTTTCATGTCGAGAATCTCGACCTGAACCTAACCCATATAATTAAACGGGTTGAACGTGTCAATCCATTTAATTAAACGGGTCAAAAATTTATACCCAGACCCACTTAACTTCGTGTCGGTTTCAGTTCGGTAATTGTGTCGGGTCAGCTTTTTCCAACTCTGCTTTTATATATAACAATATGATATAATACAAAGCGGTGATATAGTTCTTTTTGGGTTTTTTCTGGGGGGTTGTTATTTGGAGATGCAAAATGGAGTTAACATTGTGAACAAGGTTTCCACCCTGTCTTTCTCCTATCAAACACTTTAATCTTCTTCATCATTCAAACCCCATCTGGCCAGGTCTCCCTCTCTCTTTCCCTCTCGTTCTTTTGTGTCGGATTTAGTTTATTCAGTGTAAAACTTTCATAGTCTCCAATATATAAGACTCTAATTTGATACCTTATTTAGAGGAAACAAATGTTAAATTATTCAAATCAATCCATGTCGGTAGATAAGTACCTTTACTGGATTTTTTAAACGGTGCTTCTATTATGCTGCATGCCTCCGACATGTTAGCCACTTAAACATGCGATGGTACAATTTTTGTTTTAGTGTATCAATGGAGATAAAAGGTCAATATAACGAAATTTTAACTTAATTAGGTTTCTAAAACAGTTTTTTTTTTTAATACCTAATGATAATTTTTTAGATTTTATCAATTGAGCTAGCTACTACAATGAACACCTGCACACCTACTACAATTTGTTTAGTTATGCCCACTGTTGCTTGAGTTCATAGAATACTTCTATACGTCATTATTGGAATCGTGATAGGTTGAACTTGTAGGTCTTTTCTTATAAATATAGTATATCTTTTTTACATATTATAATTGTAGGTCTTTACTGTTAGAGTTAGTTAAAGTTTGTTAAAGAATAGCCAGCTCAACATAACCATTTTCTTTTGTTTCTTGCTTTCTGTTTAGCATTCTGTTAGGCCTAGTGCAAGTTGTATGGTTGTATATATACACCCTCAGTAGCTCTCATCTTTCATGCTATTCATTCTAATCAGGAGAGTTTGCCTTTGTCCTCTCTCTTTCTATCTCTCATTCTGATCTAGAAATGTGAAATCAAACATGGTATCAGAGCAGGGAATTCCTGAACCTCATGATTCCTCGATCAATCTGATTTGATTCTTCTACAATCAGGTTTACTCTGATTTTCTTCTTTTTTGTTTGATCATTTGAGTAGTCTCTTAAATCAATCATCTAGCATTCACACTCAGAGAATTGTTTCTCTCTCGATCTTGTTTTCTTTACAAGATCGAGATCCGTTAAGGATTGTTTGCTCTCTTTAGCAGAATCTGCTACATCTCTATTTCTTTACAAAATTTGTTCAAATTCTCTGCAAGCCTGTCAAATTTTTTTTGAAATGGCAACAGCAACTGCTACAGCTGAGATCACTCCAGAGGATCTTGCCGAGGCATATTTTCTCCATCCATCAGATCATCCAGGTCTGTTACTTGTATCCACTGCCTTTGATGGGACTGGTTTTGGTTCTTGAAAGAGAGCCATGACAATTGCTTTATCTACAAAAAGCAAGTTGTACTTTGTTGATGGTAGTTTTCAAAAACTTGACTCTAATTCTGCTAATTTCAAGAAGTGGATTAAATGTAATGACATGGTTATGTCATGGATCTTGAATGTATTGACCAAAACAATTGCAGATAGCATTATATATGCTAAGACTGCTAGACAAATGTGGATTGAACTCGAGGAAAGATTTGGTCAGATAAATGGTGCTAAGCTATATCAAGTGCAAAAGGAGATGTGTAATGTAAGTCAGGGAACAAATGATATTGCAACTTACTTTACCAAGGTGAAAAGTTTATGGGATGAGTTGGATGATATGGATGAAATTCCTTCATGTGTCTGTAATGCTGCTGAAAAATTGCTCAAAAGAGAACAAAATCAGAAACTGCTACAATTCTTGATGGGCTTGAATGATGATTACAACTCAATTAGGGGAAATATCCTCATGATGAGTCCTTTACCTTCGATTGGTCAAGTTTATTCCATGTTAATTCAAGAAGAGAAACAGAGAGAAATAAGGTCTAGTGGTCATTTTATTGCGGATTCAGCTTCTCTTGCTGTGGAGTCACACAAGTCCCATCAATATTACAAGGCAAACTTGGATAGATTTGACACCAGAACTGAAAGTATAAACAGCAATTTTGAGAGAAATGAAGGAAAGAAATCTGCTCTTTTCTGCAACTATTGCAAGAAGCCAGGGTATTCAATTGAAAAATGTTACAAATTACATGGTTTTCCACCAAACAGTAAGTATAAAGGTCCAAGAAGAACAACTGCTGTAGCTCAGACAGATGGATCAATGATCAATGATTGCCACACTGCCTTGCCTCTAAACAATGCTGCAGTCCCAGGTTTGACCCCAAAACAGTCTTCACAGCTAATTGCATTACTTCAAAATGTTCAGCTACACAAGACAGGACACAATTTTGCTGCACCACCTCAAGATTGTGGCTACAATTCTAGATCAGGAGCTTTTTCAAGCCTGGCTGGTACAAATATCAAGGGTTATACACAAAGTTTATGTTTATTATCTTGTGTTTCTGA
This sequence comes from Carnegiea gigantea, assembly GCA_029747015.1. Taxonomy (NCBI): domain Eukaryota; kingdom Viridiplantae; phylum Streptophyta; class Magnoliopsida; order Caryophyllales; family Cactaceae; genus Carnegiea; species Carnegiea gigantea. The sequence goes on along the minus strand of JAKOGI010000016.1, from coordinate 594,491 downwards.
TTGGCAAAGTACATGGATAATTGATACTGGAGCTAGTGACCACATGTGTTGCAACAAGGATTTATTTGAAAATTTTGTAGCCCTTGCCAAGCCTAATTCTGTCACTTTACCAAATGGGAAGTGTGTTCTGGTCACACATGCTGGGACTGTGGCACTCAAGAATCATTTGACCCCTACATGGAGTTCTCTACATTCCAAGTTTCAGATATAACCTATTGTCTATGAGCAAACTTGCTAGTCAATAGAATTGCTACATCTTTTTTACATCAAAGCATTGTCTTATGCAGGCCCCTTCAGTGAGGAGGCTTCAGGTTCTTGGTGAGATATGTGCTGGACTCTACTTATTCAGACCAGGATTTGCTACAAGTTCAGATGCTTCAACCAGAAGCTTGCAAGTTTCTTCTTTAGACATTTATAAATCAGCTTGTATTGCCAGCATGACCAAGGAAGATGTATGGCATGCTAGGCTTGGCCATTTACCTTTTACAAAATTACAGCAATTGGGGTTATTGTCTAATTATACTGATGCTATTTCAATAAAACAATGCTTGATTTGTTCCAAGGCAAGACAACATAGACTTCCATTTCCCCACAGTCAGATTTATACTACACATATATTTGAACTTGTTCATATTGATTTATGGGGACCCTATAGAGTGCAGACACATAATGGATACAAGTACTTTCTGACTATAGTGGATGATTATAGTCGAACAACTTGGACACATTTGTTGGCAACAAAAAGCAATGCAATGGTTCTAATCAGGGCATTCATAGAAATGGCACTTACTCAGTTCAATACCAAGGTAAAAACCATAAGGTCTGATAATGCTCTTGAACTGAGATTAAACAGAGAAGCCACAGCTTATTTTCTGTCTAAATGAATTATCCATCAGACTAGCTGTGTGGCAACCCCTCAGCAGAATGGAGTTGTGGAGAGGAAACATAAACACCTCCTTGAAACTTCAAGAGCCTTATTGTTTCATTCAGGATTACCAATAAAATATTGGGGTGAATGTGTTTTGACAGCAACCTACCTCATAAACAGGTTCCCTTCCAAAGTTCTTAAAGGATTAAGTCCATTCCATGTATTATTTGGACAAAAACCTAACTATGAACACCTTAAAGTGTTTGGAAGTTTATGTTATGCTTCTACCCTTAAAGCTGGAAGGGACAAGTTTCAGGCCAGGGCAGTACTCTGTGTATTTTTAGGATACCCTTTTGGTAAAAAAGCCTACAAATTGCTCAATCTTGAAACAAAACATATCTTTACTTCAAGAGATGTTTTGTTCCATGAAAACATACTTCCCTACCACTCCTCTCAGCCTACGGATGTCTCCAACATATTTCCACAGTCCAAGGATGCCCAGCTACATGATTGTGATGACTACTATGATGCTTCAAGAACTATTGCTACACAAAACCAATTGCCCACACTGCAGACTGCTGTCATCAGAGAAGAACAACATCCAGCATCATCTCCTCATATTTCAGCACCTGCAAGAAGATCTACAAGGGAGCATAAAACTCCCTCTTATCTATCAGAGTATATTTGCAATAATGCTTATTTTCAGTCAAAACAGCATCAAGCACCATGCTGTCCTCGTACAGTCACATCTATATACTGCAATGCTTCCTTTACCTGTAATTCTTTACCTGATACTAACCCCAACCCACCACAACCTTCAAGTCTTTATAGTGAACCTCTATCCTATGAGGAGGCAGCATCTAAGGCTGAATGGCAAGAAGCAATGCATAAGGAATTTGATTCCCTACATGCCAACAACACTTGGATTTTGACACCTTTACCAGCAGGAAAGAAACCCATAAGTTGCAAATGGGTTTATAAAATTAAGTATAAGGCAGATGGCAGCCTAGAAAGATGCAAAGCTAGGCTGGTTATTAGGGGATTTACTCAGAAAGAAGGAATTGATTACAATAAAACTTTCTCCCCTGTTGTAAAGATGACAACAATAAGAAGTTTACTTGCTACTGCAGCTAAGAAAAAATGGCCTATACATCAGTTGGATGTTAATAATGCTTTCCTTCATGGGGATTTAGATGAAGAAATATATATGAAGCCCCCACCTGGGTTAAGTGTACACTCCTCCAATATAGTCTGCAAATTACAAAAGTCTTTGTATGGCCTAAAGCAAGCCTCACGACAATGGTATGCAAAGCTATCAAATACCTTGAGGATTCTAGGCTTTCAACATTCAAAGAATGATTATTCCCTATTCTACAAACTGAAAGACAGCACCATAGTGTTACTTGCTGTATATGTAGATGACATTGTGATAACAGGAGATGATCCTGCAGAAATCACCAAGTTGAAGACATTTCTTGATGACACATTCAAAATCAAGGACCTAGGAGAACTGCATTGTTTCCTAGGCATGGAAATCATCAAGACACTCACTGGACTGATTATAACACAAAGGAAATTTGCCATGGAGCTGATAAAAGAGTTTGAGTGTGACCAACTCACAGCTACTGCTTGTCCTTTAGCATCATTCTCTAAAGGATTAACCAATAAAGATGCTCTGGTTGATGCAACCAATTACAGAAAACTGGTGGGAAAATTAAATTACCTCACCAACACAAGACCTGATATTGCTTTTTCAGTGCAATATCTCAGTCAATTTCTTCAAACTCTTACTCAAGCACACATGAAGGCTGCATTGCACACCCTCAGATACGTAATGAAAGATCCTTCACAAGGTCTATTTTTCAACAACAAACCAGATTACAACCTTCAAGCCTACTGTGACTCAGATTGGGCCCAATGTCCTTGCACAAGGAGGTCTGTCAGTGGATACTTCATAATGTTAGGAGGAAGCCCCATCTCATGGAAATCAAAGAAACAACCCACCGTGGCTCTATCTTCTGCTGAAGCAGAGTATAGATCAATGAGGGCAGTTACAGCTGAGCTTGCATGGCTTACTAGGATACTCTCAGAATTTCAAGTACCTTATATCTTACCCATTCCAGTCAAAAGTGATAGTTTGGCAGCCATATATATTGCCAAAAACCCTGTTTTTCATGAAAGAACTAAGCACATCGAGTTGGACTGTCATTATGTGAGAGAAAAGCTTCTTGAAGGTCTCATATCTTTATCTTATACTAGAACCACAGAGCAGCTAGCAGATATCTTTACTAAACCTTTACCTGGCCAGCAACATCAGCATCTCCTTGGCAAGTTGGGGGCTTCATCCTATCACCCTCCAACTTGAGGGGGGGTGTTAGAGTTAGTTAAAGTTTGTTAAAGAATAGCCAGCTCAACATAACCATTTTCTTTTGTTTCTTGCTTTCTGTTTAGCATTCTATTAGGCCTAGTGCAAGTTGTATGGTTGTATATATACACCCTCAGTAGCTCTCATCTTTCATGCTATTCATTCTAATCAGGAGAATTTGCCTTCGTCCTCTCTCTTTCTATCTCTCATTCTGATCTAGAAATGTGAAATCAAATATTTACTTACAGACATTTAATTTTATTTTTTATTTTTTTTGAGAAAAGGATAAGTAGACTATTAAACTATTAGATAGTACGTCCTTATTTTAAGAGATCTGCTCATCTTATCATTAGTTAGAAGGATAAGAATAGATGATTGCGCTGTGTAAGGATAGGAGAAAATCAAAGTTAACTAGCTAATTAGCCGCCATATTTTCTTTGCGATAGATATAATGTATTTAAACAAGACAAGCTTGATAAAGAAGAAATTAAACGTAACTACTTGTATAAGAATCTTATTATCATCTTCAAGAATGAATATTTGATATCCAGATTGAATGGCCTCGTGAACAAAACTCCATGTATGTTTGTGTCATTACATGCACTTCAGGACACTACAGAGCAATTTCGACACCCTCCAAGTATCATTGTCTGCGCTGCCAGTGCATGCATATAAGCTTATTGTTGTCATTTATAAAAGTCCATGATCCTCTTTTGTTGACATCACGGATTTAATGTCGCTAAAAATTTAAATCGATACAACTAAAAATTTAAATTGATAGTTGAAAGTTCAAAAAGATATTATACTTTAACATATCTCCTCGCGCACATATTTTTTGGATTTAAAATATGTACGTAGGGGCTAGGCCCTAAAAATTTCTAAATCTTAAGAAGCTTTTTTTAAAAAAAAAAAGAAACTCTTATATAAAATTCTGATTGGGCTACAACTCCAGATTTTCAAGCCGAAAACACCATCTAAGATAGTTCATCCTTGTGAGGCTGCAATGCTGATGGTTGAGTGGATTCTATTGGATACATTAAAAAAAAAAAAAAAACAATTGAAACAATTAATGTTGATAGTTCTATATAACTTTCATAGTGTTCATTCCACTTGTGTATGATAATAAGTGTTTTTTTTGGTTATTATCATGTTCTTTTTAATTTGCTCCTAGAAGTAGATGGCATGCATTATATAGGGGATGTTATTTGAAGAGCATTGAAAGTTACGTCGATACTTGCCATGTGGTCCAGCTCTTGTTTGCTTTTAATTTTTTTGTCATAGGAAATTATTTAATGATTAGATCGGCTGCAAGTAATGCATGACTGGATATGATTAATCACAAACAAAAAGGAGAACTAAGAGGTGTTCTTTTCAACTTATCATAAGTAAGTTATTGCTGACCAGTGTTTTGATGAGTGCTAATTGATGTTGATTAAGAATGAAATTATCATTAATAAATATAACCAAATATTGATCAGTGTTGAACGCTGATGATAAGTTGAAAAAAAATTAGTGTGTTTCACATTCTTGGCCAGCTAAAAAACAAAAAGGAAAGAAAACGAACAAACCCCTTCAAAGTTACACACACATATGTGTGTGTGTGCGTGTGTGTGTGTATAGCCAGCACTTAAACACACAAGACATTTAAAAGCATTGTTCGTCTTAAATTTATACCGCAAGTGCACGATGCAGCTGTAGCTAGCACACGGTAAGTACGGGTCATATTCTACAGGGAACTTGATTCCAATTACTAGAACTAATTAGATTACTCAATCTAGGCGATCACAATTGTTGATTGAGGATTAAACTAAGGGAAATTCTAATGACTAAGTAGTTAAATAAACAGTAGAATGAGAAGCACGTAGGTTGGAACTAACAGCACGACTATGCCAATGAATCAATTATTAACCCCGCCAAACAAATCCAAGCATGCATTACGAGTAGATAGATCGTTAGTTAAGCCCATCTCCTCTATCTCTTAAGGGTTGAAAACTAATCCTACAACTATAGTCACCTATTCTCATGGGACTAAAAGTCGAAGGATTACAAGATTTACAATCTCAAATTCCAATTAGAATCTTAATTATTTTGATATTAAAACCTTAATTGTCTACTAAGTCGCACTAAGTAAAGGTTTCGTCTCTCAACGTTCCCCTATACCCTAGTAAAAATGGATGAATGCTCTTTCAAGCAATTCATCGAGCATGTGGCGTGCATAGTAGAAATCGCAAACAAACAAGGGGAAAGTAAGGGTTGAGGCTAATCCATAATTCAACAACACGTAGTCGGCATTAATCCCAACCCAAGTTGGGAGGTTTAGCCCAAAATCATCTTCATAACAACAATCGCAACATTCAATTCAATAGTCATGACAACCAAACCCTAAAATAATCAAGAACAAGGGAAGGGAAGAATGAAGAGAGAGAACCTGGAATTTATCGAATGAATTAAAGACAGAATAAACTTCAATCCAATAGCGTAACCCAAAAGCATGAAATAATCGTCGATCCAATAGCGTAATCCAAAGATGCAAAGCAAAAACTCTAAACGAAAACGTAAAAATCGCCTAAAGTGAAGTCTGAGGAAAGAAAGCTGAATGCTCTACGAAACGACCCCGACATAGTTTTAAGTCGCGAAGGCGAAAGGGGAGGCACGGTCGTGCTCCAAGACACGGTGGGCCCGTGCCAAATAATTGGCACAACCGGCCGGGGCTGTCCACGTGGCTCGGACGCGCCACTTGGCATGTTCGTGCCACATGGCATGGCCAGGCTGTGCCTCTTGGCTGGCCGGCCGGTTGTGCCGGTTTTCCGTGGCCCGGCTGTGCTATCCTTGCTTGATCCTTGGGACTTCCGTGCAACATTAAACGACTTTTTTCGCGACTTTAAACTCGCCTCCTTAGCGCTGCTTTCTGCTAAATATCGTCCATCATTCCGTTCCTTCGACAAAGTTCCTGAAAATACAGAAAGATACTATATGAGTAAAATGTATGCTAAAGGAGGCTAATTTGACCCTTTCTTAACACGATCGAATCATGAAAACGATGAAAGAATGGGTCAATTAGGAGCTAAAATGAGGTCAAAATAGAGGTTTATCAAGTATCACTCATTGCACGATCAAAGTTAAAAACAGACCCCATAAGTGCAATTTGACATGTTTTACTATATACAGTGATGATATATGTCTTGCCGCAAGACAACTTAATTATCCTGCCTCATCATAAATTATTAAATTACCAAATTTTTAATGATTATGCTTAATTGTAAATTTCTAAGCTTAAATGTTCATTGGCTATGGCTACGAAGTATTAAATGGCACCCTAATCACATTAAATCTATATCCGAGAGGGCATATGATACATGTATTTTAGAAATGTGGCAAGTTATGGGCAAAAGAATTATTTTACACAATTTATAAGTATTAATATGTGTCTACTATTCGATCATACCATTTTTTGAGTTAGAAACATCGTAATACAATTTTTAGGTCAAAACAAAACACTTAAGAAACATTTCTTGTAGCAAAACATTCATCATTTTGCTCACTCTGATATATATATATATGTGTGTGTGTGCGCGCGCGTGCGCGTCTGTTGCGATAATTTTATCTTACTCTAGATCCAATCAAGAACGGTTGATGCATGAAATGCCCATTTTCACATATGCATGCTAGGTGCACCTTCAAAGGATAGTTTAGAAGGGTAGTTTTTTGGACATACATAGGGGTGAAACAAACCTTATGAAAGGTTCTCCTACATATTGCTTTACATTTGACGAGTGTGGGGACCTTCAAAGACTGAACATAATTAGAAAAAAGTATGCAAATAGTAGTACTAGTTGTTCAAGCAGTTAGTTGTTGGGCAGAATGTAAAGGCCCGACCCTAATGACCGTATTAATTAGATTGAATCATCCTAATTATAATTTATCAAGTTGGACCCGGCATTTCAATCCGTCATTTTCTCATTTCAATTTCAGCATTTTCTTCATATGTTTTTGTACCATTGCAGGTTGAATCGGCAGAATGGCCTCGAAAATAAAGTTTTGGTTACTCCTAAAATAATTCGTTAAATTCCAAAGGAATAGTTGGACGTCTGCTCTGCTAACGTAAAAATATCGCGCAAAATTTTTCCCCAAAAAAATAAAAAAAAAATTCGGTCAAACCGACTTTGACCGGTCAACGTCGGTTTGACCGGTCAACGTCGGTCAACCGACTCCACCAAAAAAAAAAAAAAGATTTTTCCAAAGGTTTCCAGATTTTTCCCCCAAAAAAAAAGGGGGAAAGCTCCAGATTAGTCCCGAAAAACAAATAAAAAATTAAAAAATTAAAATTACCATTTTGCCCTTGCCCATATATATATATATGTGGAAGGGGGGGCACTCCACTCTCTCACACACACACACACGGGGCAGGGGAGGGGGAAAGAAGAGAGAGAGAGGAGGAGAGAGAGAGGAGAGGAGAGAGAGAGGGAGAAGGAGGAGAGAGAAAGAAGAAAGGAAAAAAGGAAAAGGAAGAGGGGATTAAAGTTTTGGGTTTCGGAGCAATTTTGAGGTGAGTAATTCTTGATTCCTCGATTTAAAAATTTATATTTGATATTTTATGATTTAGTATATTGAGAATATTCATGTCAGGTGGTAGTCGTCAACCGTATAAATTCATGATTATTCATATATTGAAAATATTCATGTCAGGCGGTAGTCGTCAATCGTATAATTATGATATGCATGTATTCACACGGGTTTCAAAGTTATGAAAATTGGGAAAAATTATCTGATGAGTCTATGCTAAAGTGCAGGTAATGTTGTGATTATTGTGAGCCATTGTGTTAAACGACATTGTGACTATTTTATGGAAGAATATACATATTATTTGGAGATTTGCGATCAAGTTCATGAATTTTGGGTATACACCTTTAGAGTCATGAATACTAAATGTGGACGTTGGGAATATTAATATGTGGGATAGGAATATTATGGTTGGCGAAATGTGATTATACGAGTTCACTATGTAACGTTTTCGGGGAAAAGAGTTCATGGCTTGACTAAGGTCGTTCCAGAACATTCCAGAATTATGGCCATAGTCGCGACTGTCATGATTATATGATTTACAGCAAGGAATCAGGAATTACACCGAAGACGTTAACCCCAAAAAAAAAAAAAATTCGGAAAAAAAAAATAAAATGACCGTAATTTAAATTATGCAATGACCAAAAAGAGAAACATTAATAACGATGACCCAAAATGAAAATAATTTCACAAAGTAGGGACAAGTAACGAATTTACACTACTTACAAGAATATGGCCGTTACCCCATTACATGTTTATCACGTTCATTAAACAAGTGGTTGCAGTATAAAAGATAGGGATTTAAATTATCTATTAAAACAAGGTATTCAAGGTCAGAGATGGGAATAAAATAAAGTAGAGTCAAGTTAATGCCTTTTACATGTAACTCAAGGACTTCAAATTATTGATCAAACTAAGAAATCCCAACAAATGTCATCACCTTGCACTAACCACAAGAGAATTACATATGTAAAGCAGGAAGGAGGCCACATCTGTCGGTTCAAATTGCCAGCGAACATTCTTCATTACAAAGGAGAGAGAATCTCAAGGATCAGGTACGTACATTGCCTATGTTCTTCAAAAACTCACAGTGTTCTCAACAATGAACAATCAATACAAGATGCATTTAATGAATCAATTTCCATAATGTTTTGTCACATAAACAAGTGGCCCCGCCAATCATCAGGGCTTATGCCCCTCAAGTTACCCGCGCGGCTGCAACTCATACTCTCCGATCGGCCTGGGAGGTGTGCACCTATCTCAAGATCGCATCAAGATGTACATCGATCAAGGGGTCCACTTTCAGATAATAATCAGCAATTCAATTGTACTTACATATTCTCTCTCTCCTGTTTGCAAAACAAAATATTTTAAAAATGCGGCCGGCCCAACTAATTTCACATCAAATTTATTTTATTGCATGGGAATGTACGTATTGAGTTTCGGCTCATCATTCGCATGTTTTCATGTTTTCTGTTTTAGGTATGGGGAGAAGTGAACAGCAATTCCCCCTGAGAAACCAGAAGGCAGCCAAAATAAGAGGCATTTACTGGTTACTAGACAGTCAGCACTCACAGTGATGATAGGTTAGTAACTGAAAGGTGGTGTGTTGCTATTCGTCAATACCTAGCATTAGTACATCAAGTTATCACATGGGAAACAAATAGTATGAAGAGACAAATACTTATTTTGGGTGACATCAGAAGTTTAGTAAATTAAATAGCCTTGTTCCATCCCGGAACGGCGGTAACGCCTCCCTTCAAAACAAAAGTCTTCCACTGTAGATTAATAAATTCATGGTTAAGTTAAGATAAATAGCATTAGCTTTTGGGGGCGTTACACAGAAATAGGCGTTAATACACCATTGATTTGGGACCTTTATTTTGTTTGTTTTTAACACCTTATAAACACCCTCTACCAAGTAGAAGAAGAGCCAAACAAGTCCAGTTTGGGTAGCCAAACTACGTTCTGCTAGTCAAGTAGCTACAACACCATAGAAGAGAGAATGATAACGGGGACGTTTACTACTACTACCACCACTGCCACCACTACTATTGATTTTAAACCTGAGGAATGTGTCTTGGGTAACAATGCCAATTCTGCTTCTTCATCTCTCTCTGATAACCAAACGCTTGGATCCTCTTGACTATGATAAAAGTCTCTCAGCTCACCACCAGGTTTCTCTTCCTCCCTCTGGCTCGTTTTTCTTGTACTAACACTAAAATTTTATCCGTTAAGTTAACTAACACCTAGTTTACTCATAGGTGATCACTTTTTCTTAGGATCTTGTCGTGTATAGAGAAAAGGTTACAAGAATTTACAAGATTTTTTGCAAATGCCAAGGCGTATCACTTGATTAATAAGGTCCCCTAACAAAATATAGAAAGCAAGCATGAAAACAATGCCTAAAGTTTTAGTCTTTATTGCCTTCATGACACAAGTCATGGTTATTAAACTTCCCATTGGATCTTACGATCCTGTGATTTTACCGTTAAAATTCTTCTATTGATTTAACTCCCACTATTACTTCAAAATAGTTAGGATTGTAGTCCTAATTTAATGCAAATTAATAATGCATGGCAGGATCGTGCAATCCAACTTACTGATACATGATCCTAGATTGACTTCATAATATACTAGTACGTATTATATTCAACAATTATATTCATTACAACAATATAGATTTTTAATCAAAATTATCTACAACGTAAATGTAAATAGAATTTCTATAATGTTTATGGATATTTAGTAAGATTTTTATTCTTATGCAAATAATTGTTACCATTTAAAACAATTGATAAAATCTGAGAATCCTCAATTCAATTCTACAATTTTGATTTTAAGGGCCGTCAATTGATTCTATCAAGGATTCTGATTATCCAAAGTTTTTAAGACTTTCTAGTATCACAAATTTTCGACAGATACTAGCTTTTCAGTCAAAAGCAAAAAGAATTTTGCAAATACTAGCTGTAGCAACTACTATTGTAACTAGTTATCCAATTCAGTGACAGTAAAGTTCCAACTTACAGTGTAAAGATTATCAGCCTATATTGGCCTTTGAGCCTCACATGAACCCTCCAAAAAAAAAGTATGCTTCTATGTTCTTTTTTGTTTACTAAGAAAGATATTGGATTGGACTACTTCACTTCATGAATAGGTACCGGGGTGGAAAAAGCTTGTCTCATTTGTAGGTCCTGGTTTCCTTGTGTCCATGGCCTATCTCGACCCTGGCAATTGTAAGTCTCCCTTTTCTCTATATGAGCACCATCTTTATCGAACTTATTGATTAAGGTTTCAAGTTCTAGGTAAGATGCTTTCATAACTATCATTTGATAAACTTTCGACACCATTTCTCAGTAGAAACAGACCTCCAAGCTGGAGCCAATCATAGATATGGGGTACGTATATATTTCTTCTTTTTTCCTCCCATTCTAAGTAATAAAATTGCGTACATTTGAATCTTATCAAGCATTGTTCAACTAGGATCCATGATCTCAATCACGCTTTCTGAGATTTACATTCAGACTTACATGCGTAATCTCGTTTCAGCTTTTGTGGGTGATTCTTATTGGATTAATATTCGCTCTGATAATCCAATCTCTAGCAGCAAATCTTGGTGTATGCACAGGTAATCAAGCCCAGATGTATATTTTCTTTTGAAACTTAACCAACTCTATGATGAAAAATTGACAATGCCTGGGATTTTTTTGGGAAGGGAAACACTTGTCAGAGCTATGCAGAGCAGAATACCCTGTCATGGTCAAGTATTGCTTGTGGATGATTGCAGAAATTGCAGTAGTAGCAGCTGATATTCCAGAAGTTATAGGCACAGCCTTTGCCTTGAACATCTTATTTCATCTTCCTATTTGGTCTGGTGTTCTTTTCACTGGTTTCAGCACCCTCATCTTGCTTGGACTCCAGAGATATGGGGTAATCTAACTACTCATCCTATGTATGCATAAAAGTTTAGCCAAAAATTGAGTTACTGGGATTGCTCGCTTAATTATTTCAGGACAGAGCAACACGACAAATTCACAGGAGACTAAGTTTTTGACAAGTGACATTTTCATGTTCACAACACATAATAAAATCATATTGTACTTTATTGCTTGATGTGGACTTAAACTGGACTCAAGGTCAGATTGAGCAAACCTAATTTTGACTTGAAACTAAACTTGTTGGACCAATACAACATCCATATACTTTATTTCACTAGCCAGCACTAGTTGTATTCTCTTGATGAACCCATTAAGTTATAGTTAAAATTAAGTGTATGGTATAGTTATAGCTAGCAGTCGATAAGTATAGGTCATATTCACAAGTAGCTATGTTTTCAAGTATCACAGTTAACTCAAATGTTTAAAGTTAGGCAGAACAAAGGACGATAGGAAGTAGAACTAAATTATTGAAACTAGTAAAAAGACACGCGTTGTTTGTAATTAAACCTACGATAAACTAATCAATCAAGTCAAATCCCTGCATTCCTAAGTTATGTTAGCATTAAGAGATAATCGGTTGCACCATCAAGGCTCGCCCAGGCCCCTCTTTTATGGGTTGAAGGCTAGTTTAGTTATTCTAACTGCCTATTTACAAGAGGTTAGCCCTATTAGACTACAAATTTTCATGTCCAAACTCTAGCTATCTTTATTGCCCTAACTAAACAATTAAACTTGCCTTTTAGCATAATTCAATTGTCCTAAAACACATATGACACATCTTTCAAGCATTTCATCGAACACGTGGCAGGCATGAGAGAAAACTTTAAATTCAAACATAAACAAGATAGGTTAAGGTTTAAACAAGATCAACTAGCCATCTTAAAGATTCATCACAAACAAAGGTTACCAATTTAAGCACAATTTAACATCGAAACACAAGCAAATCAAACAACAACAAACCAGCAATGAACTCAAAAGCATTTAAGGAGAGGGAGAGCGAACAGGAACTTAGCTTTGAATAGCAAAAATCCAAAATCTTGTGCATAGTGTACACAAATGTAACCTAAATTATTCCCCCTAATAGCGTTTTAGGTGGCTAACATAAATCCTAATAGACCCCCCAAAAAAGACCCAAGCAAAAAGTTCTTCCCAAAACAATTGTAAAAATCAAATCCAAATCCAAATCCAAATCCAAGTACAATACCCTAAAAATCCCGCCACCAGACGGGATATAGTGGGGTCTGATATAGCAACCTTACCTCCAAAAAACCATTGCATAAATCATCCTTAAATAATCTCGAAAGGTCAGTTGACAAATGATATAGGCGTGCAGTTCTGCATGACACCCCGTGTCATGACTTGCAAATCGGAGCAGCTTTCTTGCAGGATAATTGCGTGGCCGTGCAGTCTTGCATGCCGCAAGTCGTTCCTTTGAAGTTGATTTGTCGGCTTTGCACGGTAGGTTGTGTGGGGTTTTTTTTTTTTTGGTTTAGATCTTCACTTCATTTCTTTCTTCAATTTTGTGACAGTTTTGGGCCTAATTTCTACTAACTGTTGAATTAGCATTATTTCGTACAAAATAATCAAAAAGAAAATAAATATTCTAAAACTGCAAATTTTCACAGACAAAAATGGAATCAATGAGGATATAAATTATGATATTTTAAACCAAATATATTAAATTAAGAGGCACTAGATATTTACAAATGAAAATATTCACAATTGAACATACTACTAACAGTAATGAATCAATACAATAACCCATGTTACGCATCTGTGCCCCATTTAAGCCGTCTCATTGGTGTCCTTGTCATGTATGGCCAATCCACAAAGCACATACGTCTTAATTAGCTTCAAAATATTACTTACTGTCCATTACCAAATTAGTTTTTCACTAAAATAGAAGCACCAAGCATGCGTGACATTGTATCATAATTCATGTTGTTTTAACTCTAAAATTAGAAATATGCAATGTAACGAATTAGCGATATCATGGTATAGAATTTAACCAAAACGTTTATGTCCTCTTTTACTTGATGTTGATGTAGGTGAGGAAGTTGGAAATGTTGATAGCAACATTAATATTGGTAATGGCAGCATGTTTCTTTGGAGAAATGAGCTACGTGAGGCCACCAGCAAAAGAACTAATTAAGGGCATGTTCGTTCCCAACTTCAGAGGCCAAGGGGCCACTGCCGATGCCATTGCTCTACTCGGAGCTCTTATTATGCCGTATGTTCACATATATAATCATATATTACTACTCCATATATATATATATATATATATATACACGCTACTCTAGCTAAAATAGACTAAGGTCGTGTTCGACAACAGCGTTTTGGGTAGCGTTTAGCATTTTGACCAGGTCAATACGCTAATTAGTTAATTTTTAGTGTTCGGTAAACTCGCGTTTTGACTAGCATTTCAAGTAGTGTTTAGCGTTTTAAGCAGCGTTTTTGAAAAGCTAATAGTATTAACATTTGACATTTAAAAGTAGCGTTTTATATTTTTTACCCAAAAAATATCCTTTAAAATTTTATCTTTGGAAATTATCTATATCCTTTTATGTCAATTTACATGAATCAGCTATCATAACTGATAAGTTTACCGAACACATTAGTTTCAACCGTTAGTCTAAACAGCTATCCGCTAACAGCTAAATTAGAAACGCTATCCGCTATCTAAACAGTCATCCACTGCCTGAACTGCTATACGCGACCTAAATAGCTAATTTTGCCGAACAGGACCTAACACTACTATTTATTGAAATTTTGGTAGGCACAACCTCTTTCTCCACTCGGCTCTTGTTTTGTCTAGAAAAGTACCCAAGACCGTACACGGTATCAATGTGGGTAACATTCATCATTGCAACACGGTATCCATATCGATAATTTGTGCCTTTCATTGCTTGTTTCGTTATAATAAGCTTGACTCCGTATATGACTAATTAATGTAAAGTCAAACGTGACACATTCACACTAAGTAGGGATGTCTAATGGACTAATGACTTCTGATCATTTGTTGGGCGTCCAAAAAAATTAAAAAAAAGGAAAAAGAACTAGAAATAACCAAAATGAGTCACACCTTGAATATTCTACCTATAATTGGCAAAAAAATTTCGACTCGATTACATGGATTTGGCTGATCTAGAAAAATTCTGGAACACTCATGAATTTCTCATTCTAATTTTAAATTTGGATAAAGATTTTCCTTATCTATTGTTTGACCCTGGTTTTAACCCAAATTTAGCTATGTCAGATTTGTCCGATCTGAAAAAAATTGTTTTCAAATTAAGCATTAATGTTGCCTAAATTTGACCCGAATCTGAATCTGCCTTGACTTAAAAGACCACGGAAAAGTTGATTAAGTTCAAATTTGAATGTCATGACATTGTATTGCAGGAAGCATGTAAATTCTTCTTGTTAGAGAGCGGATTCGCTTTGTTGATCGCGTTCATGATCTATGTAGCAGTAGTAACTGTGGCTGGGGCAGCGTGTTCACGCAATCTGACAGCAAAAGTCGAAGAGCAATGCAGTGATCTGACACTTAACTCTGCATCTTTCCTACTGAAGAATGTACTGCGCCAAAAATCAGCCTCTATCATTTATGCCATTGCTGTCCTAGCCTCAGGCCAAAGCTCAGCCATTAGTTGCACCTATTCCGGCCAATATATCATGCAGGTACGCACGTACGTGCCACTAGCTTTTATTTGGATCTAACCAACTTCAGTTATAGTATACGGTTATTCAGTTCAGAACTGAACATGGTTCACAATAAAGATGAGACAACCTCATATGAAGAATACCAATTTTGAGGGACTAGAGCTGGAAAATGGGTCGGTTTAAGTCCACCAAAATAATCGAATTAGGTAGACATCGATTCTGAAAATAGCATAGATTTACTTAAAAATAGCAAGTAAATTTGCTTTCATGCTAAACAATCAATCTGCATGGATTTTGGGCGACAATTGGTTCGGTTTATTTCGTGTTCGCATTTCTTTAAGTAATTTTAAATCAGATTCAACTCATGTTATTGTGTCAGATCATTTGTTCCTAAAGTGTAGTTTTGAGTAGCTTATATTGTATCCTCATAAATTTTAACAAATTGATTGCATATGTTTTCCAAATAAGCTTAGCAAAGAAACCAATAACTTCAATTAGATACACACCCTCAACATAAAATAACTCAGTCTAGATTTACCCCGAGTCGAATCGTACTTCAACTTATAACCAAAGTTCAAATAATATTAACCAATTAGAACCTAACTTGACCCAAGACAAAGTATAGAAACTCCATTATTTCAAATGGAACTCGAATTGATCACCCAAATCAAATTGGCTCGAATAAAATCTTGTGAATTATTTTTGACAAACGCCCATATTTAATCCATCCTTAAGAACTCCAACTTAATCATGTTGGACCTTACTCGAAAGCAATCCAACTTAATCATGTTGGACCTGAGTTGCCAACCTATGAATGTGATCAATATGAAATTAACTTGATTAAAAAAACGAACTTAATAGCGTATCCTATCTGTCAGATCCACTCTTTTTTTGGGTACAAAGAACAATGTAAACGGGATTCAAACCCACATCTCTAGTACATTAGAACTTCGAAGGACTTATTATCAATTGAGCTAACTGAATCCATATTTGATGGACATTCTTTGTTCAGCCTGTTGGGGTTCCCTTTCAATTTTTTCATTGTAAATTCTAACCGAGCATGAGATTTTCCAGGGATTTCTGGGGCTTAAGATAAAGAGATGGATGAGAAACTTAATCACCAGGTCCTTGGCCATTGCACCGAGCCTCCTGGTCTCCATCATTGGGGGGTCAGCAGGAGCTAGTCGCCTCATTATTATTGCTTCGGTTCGTGTCTATCGACTAATTAATTAATTAAATAACAAACACAATGAATTGCTTATCTTGATCGTACAAGTATATTTCTGATTGATTTAATCACATTTATTTATTTAATTTGCAGATGATTTTGTCATTTGAGCTTCCATTTGCTTTAATTCCCCTCCTCAAGTTAGTAGCAGCTCTCTACCAAGATGGGACCTCACAAGAACTCTATTTATGTGAGTTACTAATTTAACACTTCCTTTGCTTCGTCATTTTATTTGACAAAAGCGATTCATACGTACTCGAGCCCCTCTGATATGCCAAAATGATCATCAATCATCAGCACTGATAATTATACCAATCGAAATATATATATGAGTTTAATCCAAGATACAAAATTAACCTGAAATCGATGTGGCCAAAATGTCCTAATCCAAGCTAGTACTAATACATGAATAAGTTTGACAGGTTATCACAGTGTCATGGGGGTTAGGACTGGGAATAATCGGCATCAACGTGTACTACCTCTTCACAGGCTTCATGGGGTGGCTGAGCCACTGCAGCTTGCCAAGGGCGGGCACTGTGCTGGTTGGAATTGTGGTGTTTCCCTTGATGGCTGTCTACGTCGTAGCGGTCGCCTACCTTATGTTCCGTAAAGATAGGGTTGTCACGAGCCCGCCAAAGTCGGTCCAACCATTGCCAAAGATCATTTGGAGGAAGGAGGAAGCCACCCCAATAATGAGGTACTTAGTTTGGACATCTTCCTCATAGAGAGCATCTAGCAGACATTCCGCCACCTGAATGATATATATGGTTGCAAACGACATTGTACTGCAACCGTGCTAGGCATGTTTATGTACGTAACTATGAACGCTCAATTAATTTGAAGTATATTTTGGACCCATTTAATTAGGTACATCTACTGTGTAATATAATATGGTATTTATACAAAAGATCAAATTTATTATAGATAACATTTAGGATCCATTTGGGAGGGAAGAGAACAATCACAACTCACCAGTGGAGAAAATAGGCATTAGATCCAATGCCTTAATTGTGTTAAAAATTGCCCTAATTAGGTCGAAATCTAGGTGCCCTAAATTCCATAGAAATTGTATTTATATATGATTTATTGTTAAACCTTTAATCATCTATTAACCAATGTTGAGCTAATTATAAATTTACAAAGGTACGTAGACACAAGTCTTCTTCATTCACAGCATTCAAAATGAATATTTTATTTAAGAAGAGTATAAATCAAATTGCTTAAAACTATTAATACACATAAAAATATTCACAAACGATTATATCATGCATGAAATATTTTCTTTAGAGATTCTCATATGTAGTTCTTTTTTTTTTTCAATTTTTTTCCAAGTGTTAATTTTATTGTTAGTGGTGTTTGTAAATTTAAAATTATTCACCAATGGTTAAAAGATTTGTTTTTTAAAATAATTCTCAACTGTTGGATATCAGGACTGTAACATTATAGTAATTCCTTTCTACTACAGGGGGTTTTGATTAATCTGTGATAAGAAATTTGAATTGATTGAATTGTTCTTAGCAAATAGTTCTATTAAAATATTCATATTTTTTTGTTTGATTGACTTGATTCAAACTTATCTAAAAGGGGAAGAAAAAGTTTGATGCAAACATGAATCTTCACATCTTACTTATGAATCTTCACATAATATTTAATAAAAAAAATTCTAACGACATATACCATAACTAAGTGTTCTAACTTATGTGTTCCATATCAAAAATAATATATTCATGCAAACCACAAAGACAAAGTCCACAAACATAACATAATAGTTTTTCTTCTACGACCGGTACTGAGCAAAGTAACTTTAGGATTTATTAATTAATTTAATTTAGAGTTACTTTAGCAAATTACATTTGCTACTTTTTTTTAAAAAAAAACTTAATGTGTCCTAAATGGGTCTTGGGTTGGGTCTGGGTCTGAATTTTACAGATCCAAACCCGAATCCAAATCCAGATCCGTTTAAGATCCGTTGAGTCTCATTTGATTGGATCCAGATCCTTTAATTTGGGTCAAGTCTGATGGATCTGGCAGAGGCGGATCTACTCTTGTGGAAGAGGTGCCCATGGACACCCCCCTTCCCCCCAAAAAAATTAATTAGCTATTTTAAATGGGATTAGATCTTTAGATATGGACACCCCTAAATTAGGTCCAAAAAACTATAGATGCATTTTAAATATATTCAGCCCACACATTAACATTTTAATTTCTTTAAATATTAATTATATAGTTATAATTTGGTAGAAAAGTAAAATTAAATTAATTACACCTAAGTCCAAATTTCTCGCTCTCCCTCCCTCTCTTATCTGGAGTTTAGGTTTTTGATTTAGTCTAATTTTAATCTCTTTAATTTTTTTATTGTTATTATTTATTTTTTCGGTTGTTTAGTTGCAATATGTTCATGGTGCACACTTTTCTTTAACTTGACCGTAATGATTGATTTGAACTTGATGCTATTTCTTTTTTCCCTTTCGGTGTGATTAATTGGTGCAGATTGTTTATTTGATTGTATTTTATGTTTGACATGTTCACTTTATTGCTTGGTGCTGATGATCTGTCATTTGTAACCAACAATTTTAATAAATGCTACACAATCATAATATTCTGTTATTTCAACTCAATTTATATATCAAAACTCAAAATGTGTAACATCGCAAAGAACAAATGTAGTAGTAGAGGTATCATGGTTTTTTTTTTGGAGGGGAGGGGAGCAAAAAAATAGGGTATATTATTATTGCGTGTAAACTTCCGCTCGTGTAGAAATACGAGACAGAACTTTGGGAAAAAAAGAAACAAAATGTCTGTGCAAAATAGACTACCATAATATATATCATATAATTTTTCTTTTTTTTATATTGTGTAGCAGTAATGACGTTAATAAATCGACACCCCTATTTTAAACATCGGGATCCGCCATTAGGGTCTGGATCGGGTTCAGGACCCACTGCCATCCCTGGAAATAACTTTAAACTTACGTATGTAAAGCAAATAAATATTTGATTTTTTTTTTTTTTAAAAAAATGTATGAATTTTAGGATCCAACGTCTGCATGCAGGGGTAAAGCCAATGAGAGAACAAACAAATATTCGCATTTGCATGTTTTTCAAGTCGTTGATCAGTAATACACAATTACACACTAACGCCACTTGCGTCAAAACCCTCAATATTACCAAAATGGCTGCTTCTCTTCGGTGTCAGTCGGATTGAACAGGATAAATTTCAGAGTATCTGGTTGCATCTATGGTCCTAACCAGATTCTGCTAACCGAGCTGAACCCGGAAACATAATAAGAGCTGGACTCATGTTGATCTAAACATTCAGCTTTAAACAAACACAGAAACGTTCTCCTTCTCCACTGTGAGAAAATGATCCAGTACTGGTCTAGAACGTGAAGAAAGATCGTCAGAACCTGCCTTCAACTCCAAGCACTTCTGCTATACCTGATTCATGATAGCCCGAGAACTGTCCTTGCTGAAAACCTTGTCCTCCTCAATCTGAGAAGTACATGAGTCCACATAAAACAAGACAGCAACAAACCAACTCTACGGAGTCTTGCTTCAGCACCTAACTCGCACTATGTTCATCTGAAACTTACCGATAACCAATGACAGGGTAACTTGCCCCCAAGGTCCAATCCTACCCTCATACAACGAACATTGTTAAGAAGCTTAATCAGGCATATCTTCTGAGAGCCGATCTCTAGCTCACTCTGGCTTATCGGCTGTGAGCCCATCTCTCCCCTTGATGATGATAAACATGAAACACCTTGAACAACACAGATTTTTGAGCAATTCCCCAGTAACGTTCAGACGTAGTGTGGCAACTGATCTTTTCGCAGGGTAATGCACCCTTTCTTGCTTTTAAGTTCAACATATGAGAAGAGAGCTAACAACAGTAATTTGAATGCAGTAGGGAACAGACCTCAACAATTGAAGCCTTCCACTGTTCCACATGAGAACAAGTGCCCAGCAGCTAACTCTTTTCACCATTTGATCAGTGCAATCTCCACCAATAGTCAGTCTCCTTCTACAAGGGTCTCTAAGCCACTCCCTTTTGCATTACCACCATGTGAATCATGTGCTGATCAGATCAGTTTGCTCACCAGATCGGTCCTCCTTTTACAAAGCACTTGCCTTCAAGTCCTGTAACGAACTTAACTGATCAAACGCATAACATAGTAAGTGAACTGAAACCAAATATCCTCTAGAAATTAGAAGCAATTATCTACAAATATATGCTGAGGAACATCTCTTTTCCACATACACATTTTATTTCAGCAACAAGAACATGTTGATTTTCTTGATAACTAATTCTTTGCGTACCGTAGGATTGTTTTAACTTCGCCTTTTCCTTTCCTTCACCCGTCACGATCTTCTTAGTGCAAAAAGAATCACTTAGGCTCAATGAAAGAAAACTGAACACCCAGCGGATTTCATAAGATGAGCAGGCAAATGTTCAAGGAAGTCGCAATGAACTTACAAGATTTGTGGGTATCACTTCAGTGAGCCCCTAGGAGACATCTCCCTAATATAATCCTCAACCAGGTCGTAATGCATAACAATGCTGTTCCCTATATACATACCCTCCACAAATGCAGGTTAAGCTAGCTCAACTCAAACAACATTGCTTTCAAGCATGCAATCGATACAATTGAATACCAAAAGACGCCAGGAAAAGAGTCCATGAATCAGACAAATCTATCAATCCATGACTACCACCTCAACCTGTCAAACTAGGAAATCAAGGTGCTACGCTAAAACATGAAAAATAAAAATAAAGAACCAATTATTATTTTACAAAATTTACACATTTACATTGAGTGGGGATATGTAGGAATTACATCTTTACGACAGGAAAAGCCAAACAAAAAAAGGACGAGAGGAAAAGTTGATTAGCCTTCAGGTTACATTCCTAAGTGACTTAGGGAATCCTACAACCGAGAATCTTGAGCCTTTGGGGTGCCGTGAAGGGGATGTGAATTTAAGCAGGCTTTGTCAGGTTTCTTAGCCTCACAACCACACAATCTTTTCTCATATTCTTCTCAAGTTTGAATTAATTTCCCATTTTTCTGAAGCCTAGATGAGGGTTTGTATTTAAGGGTGTGGAAAAGTAGGGCTTCCTAGGACTTTTAGGAGTTGATTTTCCATATGGAGCTTTCTGGAGGAGTACTTGCCCGCTAGCAGTTTATAAGGTTAGATCAAGGAACCATGTGGTTACAAAAGAAGTAAAAAACTTGCTCAAAACATGAGGGTTTTCGGGCTAGTCCACCAGCATATTCTCAATTTTTATGTGTTCGGGTCATAACTTCTTGTACAACTTACTTTCGATGATTTTTTTTGTTTTAATTTGAAAGTTTATTTAGTATAGTTTCTAAGGACACTATAATTTAGTAATTTCATATGTTTGGATAAGTATGTGTCATTTTCATTACATATCTTGGTAATACACCCATATTTTTTTTTCAAGTGCTTATTACACTCGTGCTGATAACATTCATTAAAAAACTTACTCAACAAAGAATATAAATACTTCGACTGGATAACTTTGCACCCTAAGGTAGGGTGAACGTTTAGAAAAGGAGCGTAGTTAGATGTCAAACATCTTCAATTTGAGCCCATTTGGGCCTTTTGGGCTCAATCTAGCCTTCTGATTGTCGCACCCTGGAAAACAGGACACTTTCTGGGTATGCAGTTCCATGAAAGAGGTTTGGGTTCAAATTCCGCTAGATGCAAAAGCTTCCTGCCCCCCTTGTTCTCCAATGCCTTCGACTATGAGGGTGTGCCCTTGTGGAGAATAGAGCCTTTAATGGGCCATCTTAGCAACCAAACTAAAAAAGTCAAATAAGGTATATTCCATCAAATACTTGAAGTACTTGGCCAGATTTGCAAGAAATAGGTACATTAGATGCTGATCAATGCATTAGGTAAAAAGCAGGAAAAGGAGTGCAGGACTGACATTAATAACAGATTTTAGGTGCTGAGTTACCTTAGAACAAATGTTACTGGTCCTGAAGTACTGTGACAGGCAGCATACAGGCGGTACAAGCCCAATCTTTGACAAAAGGACATCTATGACTAATTTGCCATACCACTTATACTGCTTCCATGAAGTCCTGAACATCGGCACAATTAATGCCTAAGTCTGGCTAATCACAAACATGAAACATTTGTAACAATAGTAAGGCTTCAGTAGTGAGAAAGAATTTCTGTGACAGGCAACAGCCACCAGCAAGATAGTCAGATGAGATCCCCAAACAGATCTTATCCTTCTTGAGAAGCAAATATCACCAATGTCGTATTATGATATCTCTTCGACATACAAATATCGTGAATGTTTCATTGTAGTGTTGTGGCTGATTGTTCCAAGTTCCAACTGTGAACCACATGGGTGAGCAACAAACATATTCATAATATGATATTTCTTTGAAAGAAAAATCCTCAATCACAAGATAGATAACTAATAATCAATCACCAGAGCAGAATTTTTCCGGCTCATCACAGGTTTGACTTTCGTTTTTTGCTTATATCTCGCCACAATGCCACCTTCAATTTTTCCACATATTCTTTCATCCAGCAAATCAGCCTTTCCCTGGGAATATAAAGCACCACAGACCAACTTGTATGTGTACTCCCGAGGAATTGAACCTCCACCCACCAACTCAACAAGAAATTCCCAAGCCTCAGCCACTCTTCCTGATTCACATAAAGCATGAATAATAGGTGTATACGAGCTTGTAGTGGGCGTTCCATGATTCATTTGCCGCATGCTCCTCAACATCTCAACAGCCTTATCAATCTCATTCACCACACTATAGTACCTTATAAAAGAATCATAAGTAACTCGATTGGGGCTGCAACCCCTTTTCTTCATATCCTCAAAGAGCTCCAGAGCTCTGTCAATCCTGTAAGTCTTACAACACCCATCAATCAAGCTATTATAGGTTACAATATCAGGAACAAAACCCTTGAACAACAGCAACCGGAAGAGATGATTTGCCTCCCAAAGCCTCCTCCGAATTGCCTTCTTACACCCAGTTTGCATACTATACTTACAATAAGAGCTAATCAGAATTGTGTAGGTATATACATCCGGGGGGCATCTAAACCCCGGCAACTCCATTTGCTGGAGCAAAAACTTCGCCTTTTGGAAGAACCCAACTTTACAAAGGGCATATATCATGGTATTATAAGCATAAACGTCGGGCTTACAATGAAACTGCTTCATTCTGTAAAAAGCATGCATTGCCTCATTAACCAGCCCCTCTTCTCCTAGGCATTTTATCAAACAGGTGATAGACATAGTAGTCACAAGCCCACTATCCCTCCTACTCATGTCCCTAAGAAAATCCCACAATTCTTTTAGCTTATTAGCCTTAGCCAACACAATAGCCATCTCCTTGACGGTGGTCTCATCATGGGTAAACCCCGAATGGGATTCGACCCAGTAATAAAACTCGGTCGTCTTGGAGACACCAAAATCAATCCGGGTCGCGTCGCGGTGGGCTGCTGGGCCCAGAACGAGAGACCCTTTTTGGAGCTTCTCAGACTCAAGCCAGAGATTCCGCTGTTTAAGTGGGGCGCGGTGACGGGTCGTGTTGTGTTGGCGGCCGATGGACCGGGTGGGCAAAAAGAAGAATGTGGGTATGGAGCGAAGGATTTCGGAAACGGTTTCGGTGGTCCATGGGCTGCCGGTAGCGGCGGCGGCGGCGACGGCGAAGTCAGAGTCGAATGGGCGGTCGCGCATCATGGCGGCGAGTACTTGGTTTACAAGTGGAGAACCATGGTGGTACAGAAGAGCTCTTGTTCGGAACATTTTTGAGATCCTGATTCGCTATGATGCTTTGTTGTAATGTCGAGTAGACGAGTATCTTGGGGGGGGGGGGGGGGGGGGGCGTTCGTTAAACACGTTGTTTGTTCGTTTAGAAACGGGAGTTGTATTCGAGCTCAAAAAGTTCGATCCGAACTAGTTCTATTTATAATGAGTATAAGATACAAAAATTATAAAAAAATTAGGTATGGGTTGGTACGTTAAAAATAACGTAGATACGGATTTGGATATAGGTATCATCTACATCATTCTCATAAGTGAAAATTTTTTGGGCTAAAATAAATTGTTCAGTAGGGTTTTGAACTTTGATTGTTAGTTATTCGTTAAAAAAAAAAAAAAAGAAAGACTCAATACCCCACCCCAGCCCCATTCATGCGGCATCCGTTTGCGTCGCTTAGTTACTGTACTTATACATGAAGTCACATGAATCATGACTTACAAACCTAAAATTCTAAATAATTTGACATGTCACTTACTCCTTCATTTGCTGTGTCCCTCATTCTAGTCATTTTCAGAATGTCTAGAATGCAATTTCTGTTCATGAGCTAATTATGAACTCTTGTACTTAATCTAATACATATTATATTTCTTTAAAACATTCTGCGTAGTTGAAGTTAATTATATGATTTTTTTTTAGATAAAAGAAATTATAATATTTGATGGGTATTGTATTCTAATTTCTATATATGCCCAAATAAAACCCAAAATACTCGAAATATCTGATAGATATGAGTATGATGATAGATTTTAAAAACCCAATAGGTTTGGTTTTGGGTATAAGGATGACTTTTGAAAATGAAGATGAATGCAGGTATAACTCTACCTGCCCCGTGCTTGCTGCAGGCCCACTTTATGTTCGTTGATTGTATTAATTTTTAGTTATTAGTTATATTAATAAATTACTTAAATATTATATTAGTTATTATAAAGTTTTAAAAAGTCAATTTTAAAAAGTCCGTCCCAATAAGTTTTATGTGAAATTGTTTCATCTAAGAATTTGTGTAGCTATGTATTTATATTATATGATTACTTAGAAGAATGTTACGAAACTAGTATATAAAACTTTTTTGATCCTGAAAAAATAAAAATTGAGAAAGTAAGGTAATCTGGGCCTTGGATAGAAAACGAACTGGGCCTAGTCCGTAGAAAAGGTGAAGGGATGACTTACTCCGCAAGACACACGAGTCTCTCTCTTCCTTCTAACTTGAGTCTCTCTCTCTCTCTCTCTCTGACTTCCCCACTCTTTCTTTTCTCCGGTTTCGCCATCGAAACTCTCTGTGTTCATTTTCTTTCAGATTCCCAACCACACACTCAGATGTCTGTAAGTTCTTTATCTCTTCCTCCTTAATGCGAAACCCTAATCTCTTCTTCTCAATCTTACTTCAAATGTTTGTTTGTTTTTTATTTGGATTTGGGATTTTTGTTTTGATTTTCCGGAAAATGAGCAGATCTTCGAGTACAATGGTAGTGCCCTAGTGGCAATGGTGGGCAAGAACTGCTTCGCCATCGCTGCTGATCGGAGATTAGGAGTTCAACTTCAGACAATTGCCACGGATTTTCAGCGTATTTACAAAATGCACGATCGTCTTTTCATTGGTCTCTCTGGTCTTGCCACTGATGCGCAAACTCTGTACGCTGTCTTACTATCTCTGGTTTGTTTGATTTTGTGAATTTGTGTATCTGTGTTCTGGGGGAAGTAAATTCAAAGCTGATGTTTTTGGGGGTTTTGGACATTTGAAGATATCAGCGGCTTGTGTTTCGGCACAAATTGTATCAGCTCAGAGAGGAGAGAGACATGAAGCCTGAAACATTTGCTAACCTCGTCTCTGCAATTTTGTACGAGAAAAGGTGTGCTCATTTTCGTTTACTCTCCTTTGTTGATCTTGCATGCTCGATACTGTCGTTTATGTTGTTATTATTATCAAACCTTTTTGAGGAATTTGATAGAAAAAGACTTAATTGGCAAGATTTTTGAAGGCATAACTTGCTACCTTCAAAGTAATTGAAATGGAAGTCGCAAGAGCAAATCTTATTTTTTTTAGCACCCCTGGTGATTCTCCAAATTTTCACACATCTTAAGCAAAATATTTGAATGAAAGAACATAAATTCTCTTAGAATAGTTAACGGTGGTTGTTTCAACAGCATAAATTGTGTTTTCCCATTTGTGCTCCATTTTATCTATTTACTGGTACTCAATGAAAGTGTACTGATCAGTGTGAATGGAGGCACACATGGTAGGGAGGCTCTTTGATAGCTGTTGTGCCTTGGGATTGTATTCATTCCTTTTTTTTATGACAAAAAAGTTGGTAGTACTTAGTAGTATTTCTTTGATTGTTCCTTCCATTAAAAAGTGAATAATGAATCCTTATTTTTCTTTAGATTTGGGCCGTACTTCTGCCAACCTGTAATTGCTGGATTGAGTGATGAAGACAAGCCTTTTATTTGCACAATGGACTCAATCGGAGCCAAGTATGTTCTCCTCCTTGATTTCCATATTTCCTTTAATTGGGAACTCAATGTTGTGAGACAATCCAGTAAATCTGTTTCTTGATCTTGTCCTAGTTTTACATTTTGTTGGGCTATGCTGGCATCTCTCAAATAAGAAAAGAAGAAAATGAATTATGTCTTTTCTTGCTTCATTTCCAAAATGCTACACCATCCTGTAAGATTAGTAGGAGCTTTCATGTCTCCTTTTCTCTTGTTTACCCTTGTAGAGTAACCCCTTGTCTTGTTATCTCTTCTTTGCTCAATTAGTGTTCTTCTAAGTCTCTGTATCTGAAGTTTGTTGAGACATCTCTTCCTGTAACTCATGTGTAAACATTGGATCTATTGGCTGTTATGTTGATTTTATGAATACTTCGTTATGTTGATCTTTGCGAATGAAAGTTCAAGACAATATATACCTTTTGAAACAGCATTAGATGTCAAGTTCTTGTGGACAATATGTCCAACGATTTTACTAGAATCCGGAGCCCAGATCATCCCCCCCCCCCCCCCAAAAAAAAAAGGTTGAGTTTTTTTTTTTTTTTTTGGGAGGGGGTAGGGTGGGGGTGGCGGTGTAGGTGTTTGATATAATAGCCTTACCTCTAAATTGCAAAGAGCTTGATTCCCTTATCCAAACCTCAGACTGCCTACTTATCCATGAACAGGAAGTAGACAATAGTTGAGGAAGGCATGTTTCTTTAGTCACTGACTCACTGTAATGTTGAGCTGGAAAAATTGTCCAAAATTGTCTTATACTATTATTCTATTTAATACGGAGTAAGTGGACATAATTTCTAGAAAGTAGAAACTATACTAGGCTTCTGAAATTGATATGTTCATCCCCCTTGTCATATTGGTATTTGTGAATCATGATCTCTGATCTTTTATCTTGTCAATGTTGAAATTATCTCATGTGACAAGTTCAAACACAGACCTCCCAAGCCGCCTCCCCCCCCCCCCCAAAAAAAAAAAACAAAAAAACAGGTTGAGATTTTTTTTGGGTGCCGGGGGGGGGGTGCTGGATATAATAGCCTTACCTCGAAATTGCGAAGAGCTTGACTCCCTTATACCCTAGACTAGAAACCTCAGACTGCCTACTTATCCATGAACATGAAGTAGACGATAGTTGAGGAAGGCATGTTTCTTTAGTCACTGACTCACTGTAATGTTAAGCTGGAAAAATTGTCCAAAATTGTCTTATACTCTTATTCTATTTCATACGGAGTAAGTGGACATAATTTCTAGAAAGTAGAAACTATACTGGGTTTCTGAAATTGATATGTTCATCCCCCTTGTCATATTGGTATTTGTGAATCATGATCCCCGATCTTTTATCTTGTCAATGTTGAAATTATCTCATGTGAAAAGTTCAAATTCAGACTCCCAGCCCCCTCCCCCCCCAAAGGTCAACCATAGTATGTAATTAGATAAAACATGCCTTAAATGAGAGGTGAGTGCTGTCTTATAGCCTGCCATTTCTCCATTGTTTTGACTTTTGCTTAAATTATTTGAAGATGTGATTTATTTAAACTTTTCTTGGATGGGTGCTTTTAAAGGGACTCGCATAAGGCTGCACTTTTGCTCATGATCTTACTGAATACAGTTGTTAATTGTTACTTGGACACTTTATTCTTAATAGTATGGCTATTGTCGCCTGCTGTACTTCGATCATCTCTTAGTGGCCTGATGTTGTTGGATGCCCGGCCTCAACCCCATAAAGGCATCAATGTGGGAGGTTAAGCCATCTTGGAAGTAAATTATGTAGCACTTTGATGTCTGCAGCTTGGGTTGCTGACAGGCTTCTTGTTTCAATGTCATTTTGAAAGCTAATCTAATGAAACTGATTAAGGTCTGCTCTCTGGGATGTCAGTAGTCTTGTTTCTATGTAGTGACAGAAACTTGTAGAGCTTCTGCCAAGTTGTGGAGCATGAAGTGTTGAATATCGATTGACGATGTGAATTTGCGGTATGAAATTCAAGGGCCTTTCGGACCTAGGCATTGGTTTACGTTTTTTTGGCTTACTAGCTTAAAATATCACGGGAGAGGGACAATCTGTTAGACGCTTCACGCTTGCTGATAATACCAATTGCTTTATAGTTTATACATAACGGAGAGGGACCTAGAAATGGTTTACGTTTTTTGGCTTACTACCTTAAAATGTCATGAGAGAGGGACAACCTGTTAGACGCTTCATGCTTGCAGATAATACCAATTGCTTTTTTATAGTTTATACATAACGGAGATGAAAACTTTCCATTTACATTTCGGCTTTGGAGAGTTGCTATCAAATTTACTATGATGCAGGAAGATTCTTCACCATGTTTTGATGAAAACTCATGAATTATGATGCCTGTTGAACAAAAAGGAAGTAACTATGAATTTGTCTTGCCCCTTTCTATCTGATACCGTTTCCTATTCCTATTTCTGAATTCTTCCTAGGGGTCTCTGCCTCTACATTGTAGTAGTGCTACTTGGGAAGTTGGAGGCTTGATTTTTCTTTGCAGAATTTGACCATACAACTGGGGCCTGGAGCCTTGGCATTACATAGTAGAGGGTCCAAAAATTAGAGCTGTATGCCTGTTGAACTACTTTTGGCCTTAGAATCCATGCTTCCTTTTTTTTCCCCCTCCCTTATTCCTTTGGCCGGGAAACAAGTCCTATGTTCAGACTGTATATCTTTATCCTGACTTGCATGCCTGATGACATGTAGAATGTATATCTTTATCTAATGGAAAGTTTATAGTCTATACTTGACTGGATCATGTAGTTCCTCTCCTTCTCTCTGTTGAGGAATAGTGAAACTGCCAAAGGATGTTGCCAGTATTATGTAATTATGTGGATTCTTCTGATGGATGAGCGATAGTCTGTCCATCCGTTGCTTACAGAGCACTAACCAACATCTCTGTTCATGATTATTCTAACATATTTTAATGAAGTAAAATATACTGTGTATGCAGTCTTTAGTATTTGAGTGTTTCAGCTGCTAGTGCTTACTGTGTGGTTTTCCTTGAGTATGCTTGAGCATTAAGCTTTTACTTTCTCCGGTGTGCTTGAATGTTAACTTGCTTTCTTTTCTTGTTACCTCCCCCCGTGGAGAATGAGAGGGAAACAAAAACATTGTGCTGAACTAAATGACGTGTTTCTCATGAAACGCAGGGAGCTCGCAAAAGATTTTGTTGTTGCTGGGACTGCATCAGAATCTCTGTATGGTGCTTGTGAGGCTATGTACAAGCCTGACCTCGTTAGTTCTCTTCTCTGTTTGGTCCTGTTGGATTTTGCTTGAGGTTGCTTAATTACCATTGTTTTTAGCATCTAAGTTCACATTATGTTATCATACTGTGTCTGGTAAGTTCAGCTTCTGAAAGTGTGGTGCTTGGTTGGTTTCATGCTATAATACACTGCATAATCTGGTGGGTTAATTTGATAATTTCCCAGTGACCTCTGATTCGTGCTGATTGACCTCTTTCTTGAACCCGCAAATTCAGCTTTTTACGGATCACATGTTATGGAATTTGCATAGATGGTTTTGGTGTTTGGAGCATTTCATTGTGATTAAACACAGGACTACTGGAGTACTCAGACGCTCTGATTCAATGACGCTCCATGCCCTGTGGATTTATGTTGCATCAAACAATACGAAAATACTTCTGTATGGGTTTTTGGTGTTGAATCAAACAATGTACCTGTACTAGAACTGCAGTATTGATTGTGATTTGTACTATGATGCAGGAGCCTGAAGAATTATTTGAGACCATCTCCCAGGCTTTGCTGGCATCAGTTGACAGGGATTGTTTGAGTGGTTGGGGAGGGCACGTCTATCTTGTGTAAGTTTAATTTCTCTCATCCAGCCTTCCATTCTTCAGATTTCCATGCTATTAGGTTTTGGACTGCTTTTGTGGTAGTAATAGTTCTAATATTATGCCTATGACATACACATCCCATTCAGCTTGGATGTTTAGCGTATATACTAATACCTACCAAGGACATGTTGTGTGGTTATTGTCTTTGGTTGATTTGTAGATGTGTGGTTATTAGGTCTGGTCAACTGGGGCCAACAAGGGTAATCTTTGCTGTTACCTCTGAGTTGCCTCGCTTTTAGAAGACTACTGTTTATTGGGAACCTTCCCTACCTCTAAAAATGTTTAAAAAATGATGCAATGAAGTCGTCCTTGCACAATGTAGATGCTAGCATGCATGGTCTTCCACCTATTTTGGGTTGCCGTCATTCTGTGGGATAGCTAGCTTCATATATACTGTTACTCTGATGCCTGAATGTTATGATGAAGTCTTGCGGCTAACCCAGCTGCCCCCCCCCCCCCCAAAAAAAAAACCCACTTCACCAAGGAAGAAATATGTCATGCAACATGATGGCGCTCAATGTTTGTGTGTTGCAAGTTAGCCAGATCATCTGCTATGTTGTCTTAGTTTCTTCTTCATCGTTCAAGCCGGAAGGAATTTTGTGGTCCTGAGAAGTTGATCATGCACATCGATACCAAATCTGGCCATGATTGTATATTAGTGTTTGTGGTTCTCCTGAGCTCTGATGTGTCCCTCCATCACAGTTATAGACTGTGTTTCTGCCTTACTTTGACCTGGTTTTCCACCATAATTGAACCCTATGAACTGTCAGCTCGAGGGAGAACGGTCATTTTGTACGTGCTCAGATGTTCACTGATGAAAAGTTTACTTTTTTCATGACTTGGTGAATGGCATCATTAATTTCTTCTCATCCTTTCTCCCTTTTCTGGCTTTTTTGCTTTTTTCAGTACGCCAACTGAGATCAAGGAGAGGATCTTGAAGGGCAGGATGGATTAAAATCTCTGTTTAGTGCTGTGGCCTCTTCTGGCTTGGCCCTGTATTTCTCTAAGATTGATCTTCCTTCCAATGTATGCTGGCTTTCATAGGTGGAACTGTTGGCTGACGTGAAAATTAAGTTTATGCAAGCCCTGGATTCTTGAGCAAGTTGATAATGCATTTTATCGACGAGCCGATTGCTTCTTCGTCATTCGATGTTTCAGTAATGCTTCCATGTGCGTGACCTTTTTCATGGCCATCGTTAGATGACGAGTAAGCATGAAAGTAGTGGTAGATAGCAAAAGCTGTCTTATGAGTCGTACTGAAAAAGTTGGGAAACAAATGTTGGTGACGACCTTCAATCACCTCCTGGATATTTGGTACCGACCTTTTCTGGGTCATATTCTTTACAATTGTTTCCCGGATTTAGCTTAATTCAATTAAGATGAAGTTTAATTCAAATAAATTTAGATAATTTCATCAAAAATAAGTTCACATAAGTTCAGTTTAGATAGGTTTAGCGGCTTTAGCCTAATTCGATTCAGATATATCACAAGTTTAGTTTGTAAATTCAGTGGAAACAAATCGAAAAGAACATCCTTGAAAGGGAATGAAATGAATTTAAACATTTATTTGAGAATTGAAGTCAGGTTTGGATCTATAGTAACATCTCTGGTTGGTCAAAAACAGACCTACGTGAACTGATAAATCTAAAGTCTACTACCCTTTACCAATTGTTCGTAGCAATTATATGGTGTAGATAATTTAAACAAAGATTATATGATTTCAGTATAAGTATATACAAATAAAATTCATCTGAAGTGATGCTAGTTTGCTTTAAAAAGGCTATGGCTGATATCCAAAACATTACATGTCTCTCTCTTTTTTCTTTCTTTTTTTTCCCCCCTAACAATACATTAGATAGTGCGCCAACAAAAATTATACGCTCACGAGAGGGGGGGGGGGGGGGAGAAGAGGCTGGTGGATCGCATGATCACTTAAAAAAAAGGGAAAAAAAAGCAATTGAATTGAATTCAGAGCCGTTCTTCATAGAGAAAATACAGTTGCTCACAAATGTTAACAGACAGTTGCAAGATTTGAAACTTGGTGAAGAAACTGCCCTTGGCCTCTCAAGAAAGAACTAACACCACCAGTTGTCCAGTTCTCCCTCTCCCTGAGGTTGAATTTGCACAAATGTTAACTTCTTCGTTAATCCCCTCTTCCATGTAATGTAATCAATCAAACAAGATCTGTATCTTGTTTTAATTTCCATGCATTTGATGCTGCAAAAATGGGTAATGTCATCAAATCGTTTGCTTCGGGTGTTGGTAAAGCCCTTGGTAGCCTCTTCAGTGCTCCTCTTGATTTCCTGTCTGGAAAATCCTGCAGGTAAAACTGAACCCTTATGTTATAAAGAACATATCATGCGTATTTCTATCAACAGTTCATTTCAAGGGAATTGTGTGACTCCTTGTTTGAATGCAAATACTTGCCTTGTGCAGTTCAATCTGTGGTTCAACATGGGACTTCATTTGCTACATTGAGCATTTTTGTGTTGCCAGTTTGTTCAAGTTGGGCCTCATCATCTTAGTCTTCTACACAGGCGAGTCCTCCCTATGTGGGTCCTCCTTCAAGGACGTCTGAGAATATCCAAATGTAGACAACCTTATTTCTGCAAACATTCTTACTAGTAGAAAATATGATTCCTATAGACCCACAGAAAAAGAAATCATCTGTCGAAAACTTTTGGTTCTCTTTTTCAAGATCAACCCCATTAATAAATAGAGTGCTCAACAAAGCATCCTGTCTGCGGTTGATTGTAAAGAGGAAGATCATATAAGATGGATCAGAAGGACAAAAGTTGTCCTGCATATCTTACTGCTTAAAAGAACCAATCTTCAAAACAAAACTTTGATCTACCTTTTTCTATTTGCATCTGGCACTAATTTTATTTCCTTTTCTGTAGCACTATTTTTCGTCTATCTCTCCTACAAACTACGCATCTTCCACTGCATTTGCCACACTCTATGCAAAGCATCAAGGGCATGCTTCGCGATATGCTTCCACATTTGGGGTAATATTTGCCATTTCTTGTGTCATAAGTTCCTAAGTCCTAGAAGAAAGCGGCACAGGAGGATGAAGAGTAAACATGCTGCTAGAGACATTGCAGACGCAGAGAGCTCAAGAACAGATGACAGCAGGTGCCAGGAATCGATAGAAGAAAGTTCTTGCCACAGTAGCGTTGGTAGCCAAATTGATGCAATTAGAAGATCAATGACATCTCATCGTTGGAGGGAACATAAGAGAAGCCACTTAAGGAGGTCTCTAAAGCCGCGGAATCATCGAGTTCAAGTAGAGATAAGCTCTTTAGGTAGAAAGCATTGCAGGCATAGAAGAAGAGATCATCTCGTTAGCAATGTGCATCATGTCAGAGTTACTCACACATCAAAGTTTGCAAACAAACGTAAGAATCGTAGCGATAATAATAAGAACGCTGTCCATAGAGACGAAGGCCTGTAAATGCAGGGATTTCTGGATGAACCTCAGACTTTTTATGTTGGATTGTAAGATTTTGTTAACCTTCAAAGCGCTCGTTTTGTCTTCCTTTTAATCTTTATTTGCTGATCCACTTAAACTCCAGTTCCTCCCAAGTAAACAGCAGATTAAGGCAACACAAACAGAGCATCAAACCTCATTTCTGGCTTAAGAGAACGATTATGATTATGATTATGATTTTAGCAAAATAACAAGGTATATTTTTTTCTTGCTAACACTAGCAATGACAGAAAGTTATTGATGAGGCTTGTTTTTTCTTGAAATGATTATGATTTTAGCAAAATAACAAGCTATATTTTTTATTGGGTCTCTTAGGAATAATTTTGATGGGGCTATTTAGGCTTAAAGGAAAATGGGTGGCTTAAACTCCGAGTTCAAGGGGTTGGTTAGCCATGACCACTAGAATTTGGAGGTATATATGAACAATAACAATTATGTTCTTAGACCAAAAAGTATTTGGCAATAAAACAATATGACATATTAAGAAAAAAATATAAACTAAATTGTTGGAATCGATAGCGTTGGTGGAACTAGATATGAAAAATTGACCCATATAATTATTGATCCGAACCAGACACGTATTTTTAGGTGGTGTGTGAGTAGAGATTTCCAGCAATATAATTGATTGGACCGATGCTTCTAACGTGTTTAAACAGATAATCTGTTTACTCATTTACCATGACCAGTTTACCTCTTTATTTGGAAATTGGGAATGTGAAAATCAAAGTAAAAATAAGAGCTGGAATTGTGAAAAATTTGCAGAGTTTTGGACAATGGTTGCTCGACACAGGGTATAAAATTTATTTTAAATGTTTTAAATCTTACATCCAAAACGTCCAATGTTAGATGGGTAAGTAAGTGACATGAACCTAGCACATTTATATTAAACAAGTAAATGGGTCAAATTCAGATCACTCATTTAAAAACATAAAGGGGTTTCGTCTGAATTTTTCAACATGTTTAATAAATAGACATGTTTAGATCGAAAAGAAGGAAATTGGTAAAATTGTAGAAGTTGGTAAAAGTTGATTTGAGTCGGAAAGGATTGAAATCTTTTTTGTAAGAGTCGTTAGAAGTTAGCCGAGATTGATAGAAATTAATAGAAGTGATTTTACCGACGAAAAGAATATGCCCTGAATGTATGTGCCTGCATTTTCAAAAATAGGAAATCGTAAAAAGATTAATTCATATCTATCAAGAATCAGGGAGCACTGATTCTGTTAGAGAGAGGAAAAGAGACACAAAAAAGGAAGCAGAGTCGTCTTATGATCATGTATTTACATTCTATCGCTTGAATATGTACAGCAGCCTAATACATATACTTGGCATTTACAGAAGGTAAAGAATAAGCTAACTAACTAACTTTGCTGAGCTGGATAACAAACTCTAACAAACTCTGAATAGCAAAGAATACCTCTATCCTCAACAGTATCTTTGATGTTCAAACCTAGATTGAATGACCCTACGTGGTCTATGTGGGCCAAGGCCAATTGCTGTCCAAATCTACTCCTCCCATCGATTCGATAATAGTATAACTTTGATGGAGCGAATCCTGTAGAAAGGTATGGGGTAATATTCAAATGCGTAGTAATTTGTTCAAGACTATTTTTATCCACATTTATTTCAACCGGCAACATATAGGTAACTTTGATTTGTGTTTTTTTCTAGTGCAATAAGCCGTAAGTATCGATATAGGGATGAATTTGGACCCCCAGTCTTCAGTGATAATTTCGGGAGACTTTACTAGCTAATGTCGGTGACACTCGCTAAAATGATGGTGATAAATGGGCCCTTCCTTCATTTGAATAATGAAACATACATAATTATAAATTACTGTGATCGGCATAATAAGGTGTTAAAACATCAAAATTTGTAGATAAGAATATTGCAATCTTTACAATATTTTGAACAAATAGCTAATTCATAAAATCTTATAGCAAAATGTGCAACTTGCAAATGTCATTTTTTCAAACATTTAAGTGGTAGGACCAAATCTACTTGGAATATTTGCTGTTGTATTGTTTGCGAGATTTACATGATAAGGCTGGTCGAATGGTCTAGGCCCAGGTCGACCCACGTAACAACAAAATTTTGTGAGCAAATCAATCATTTTATGTTTTTGCGGCTTACATTTGCCTTTTATACTTTCAATGTGTATATTATACCGTATGATTCTCATAATTTCTAGGGATATTTGTCGTAGGAGCAAATATTTTTGAAAGGGACATATATATTGTGTTTGATATGTCTTCTCACTAGGGCCGGGCAAAACAAATGACAAATTTGATCTATGAAGGCTGGCGTTTCATAACTTGTTTAAATTAGATGATTGTTGTTTTAATTAAAAACCATTCTTCTTTTATGTGTGGATCGACTTGGTATTATTTTGTAAAATAATTTGTCAAAACCTTCTTAGATAAATGATATTTCTCATAAGAAAACCCATTTTGTTTGAGTTGCTTATCCTAATTTACTATGATAAAGGCCTCACTCTTTGATTAGACATAATCTCGTTCGAAATCGATGTATCGTATTATATGATACATCGATCTATTGCCCACCCCTAATCATAAACTAGATATAGGTAATCACAGTTTTTGCGTTGAAGTGATTAAGATGCTATTGTGTGATGTAGGGGTGCGGGCTGTATTTTTTTCTGTATTGGTTAGATAAAAAAGAAATTTGAAGATTGCGAAACTAAACAAAATAAATCTATAATTTTTTATACGATTTTGCTAATTGTCGCCCTTAGAGCGATCGTTAGGTAAGGTATCAAATAGAATAGTTCCGTTATCTTGTATTTGTTAATAGATTAATTTATTAAATTATTCTATCAGTTAATTTTCTTTCCTTACCTAGTTCCAAAAACTCGAGATCACCACAATCGACACCAACAAACTCGAGATCTTCCTCTCAAATATCTATCATCACTAGCAATGGCATCCCTTCCCGTCCGCACAGCAACACAGTCAATGCCCAGTAAACCAAAATTACGGTCTTCTGGAAGAATCCTAAAACGAGTGTCTTGTGGAAGAATCCTAAAAGACTAGTTCGGACATCAGGACAGTTACCCTCGAACTTATAAGAGCATGACATGTTTTAATTATCCAAGAAAGTGAGAGGGTATCCTTTTGATATAAGGCCGGGTCTTGAAATGTGGGAGAAGATGTGAGACTGGGTATGTTGGGTTTTATGGCCCAAAATTCGAGTACCGGCACGGTGGGACGACGCTGCGCGAACACGGACGTGCCACGACGAAGGAGCACCAAGCCGAGGGAGGCAGAAAATTGGCACGGGGGTGCCGTGCCATGTGGCACTGGGTGACCGTGCCACGTGTCTTTTCGCCGCCTCTTTCGGATGGCGGCTAGGGTTTCTGTCTCCGAGGGGGATTCCTCCTGGCGGCTAGGGTTCTACTTTAAAGGGAAAACCCCTACTGTTTAGACCCTATATAAAGGGGGTCAAGCCTAGGATCTAAATAACTCCTGATCTCCAGTACTCATACATACATTGAGAGGTAGAAGTACTTTGTGAGAGATTACAATAGAGAGATTGTAATTCTGCTCTTAGATCAAATCACTGTGGTGATTGTGATTGTGTTGTATTCTTCCTGCTCATAGTGAATTGTTCTGGTGCTGTCGCCGTCCGTGGTTTTTTCCTGATTTGGGTTTTCCACGTTAAATCTCTTGTCTTCTTATTTCTGTTTTCTGTTATTCACTTGATTTCTGAATTTCTAATTCATCCTATTGCTTCCGCTATACTGTTACTTTGATATTAATCCTAACAGGGTATTTATGGGATCTATCCCGAGCATCCAAACCTCCACGTAGAAAGAAAGTGTGTCGAGAAGGAAGATAAATTCATAATGGTAAACGAGATGGCTTAAATGCGTGCGCTAGATTGAGAGAAGTGTACTATTATGAGTGTACTCAATTATAAGTTATCTTTCCCTATTGTAATGGTTGTGCTAGTAGTTGTGGAGCAGTGGTTTTCTCTATCATTGTGGAATGGCTTTCTACGTAAAATTTGGGCCGTTCAATTCCTTCTCTTGTGATGTGTATATGTTTCGTATGCGTAAATGCGTAATGCTTACCTTTCTTACAAAAAAAAAATAAATAAATAAAATGTTTCGTATGTGCATATACCAAATTATATGTTACATTTCCGTTACCAACTAGTGGTATTTGAGCGACGTCAGTTCCATCCAGCTATTATCAATGACCTTAAAAGAAGAAATTATATAAATTATAAATACCATAGATAACACAGCTATAGGTGCATGCATCCTAAGAACACTCCAAAGGAATATTCAACAAGAAAGTCATAGATTACACCCACCCTCAAAATGCCCGAACAGGTCCATTGGCTTGAACTTACATATTCAACCAAGACAAGTACCTACAAGCTAAGATTGGAAAAGGTGTTGAGAATATTACAAATGCAGTGTCAATTACAAAAGATTTTGAGTTATCAGGGTGGTGTGAAAGCACAGAACCTTGGCGGCCAAGGAATTTTGTTATACCCAGACAAACACAGCATTTGTTTTTCTTCTTTTTGGCTGCTTTATGGATTGAAAACATTAATATTCGCGTATCACACCCACCTCACTTAAACGTGATTTATGTACGTAGGTTCAGTCCTTCTAGACATCGTGTACACTAGATATTGTACTCAAATTTCTTATTAACACAAGTCCCATGAACTAAAGCCGAAAATCATTGTTCTAATTGGTTTTGGTCAAAAAAGATATTCTAACAATTAAGGAAAAAACTTAATCAAATTAAGCATATGTCTTATATTTTTACACGGATTTATATCATATGGTAGTTTTTAGCCACTACTTTTAGACTTTATTTCTGGATTTAAAAAGTACTGCGGTAAACTTTTTCACTTAATATTTTTTAAGGATCAGGTCAAGTAAAAGTTTGGACGAGTGGTTTCTTTAAAAAAATCTATAGTACTTATACATTTAAGAATAAAAACACACTTGAATGATATCAATTGCATCAACTATCAAGTTACTGTCCCTTGTTGCTCATGGGAATTTCTCATTAGTGGGTTTCTATTTTGCAAGTATAATCCCCTGTATTTTGAGCAATCAACATGTACGCATGTATACACACGCACACATGTAAATTAATGTGATTTTGATTTTGCAGTTGTGCCATCTGTCGAGATTTATAAATTGAGTATCCAAATGTGAGTCATACAGATCACTCGATAATATAAATTACAAGATTTGGATATAATCATCCTTTGAATTACGACTAAGACAACCCTTATGTATACCTATATCATTTAAAATCTATCTTTCAATCAACTAAATCATCAAAGAAAGTTGGCTCCTGCAGTGGGAGGAGCAAATTGATTACGATTGTGACGTTTAGAGGCCAGATTAATTCAACTTGTGGAAGAATAAATTATGATTTATTGGTCCTTAATATGATATGATGTGTCTACTTTCCTGCTGTAGTTTCTGCTACTATTTTGGACTCTCTGTACACACTGGTAATTTTGCAGCCAAAAGTTGCACCAATAAACTACGAGATTTACATCGAGCCGCTTGTTTACTGCTGTGAACTGTAAGTCAGCAGAAGGTGATCATTGGAATGAGAGTTACTGCCGGGCTTTGCTTTTTACCTTAAACTTTTGTTAATCCTATCATTAGGAACCACTTTCCATTTATTCGAATTTTAGATTAGAATATAATATATTTATGGATAATATTCCTAGTGGAGCTTTTTCTTCTAATTTTGGACTTGATGGATTTTATTTTATTTTATTTTTTGATAGATATGATGGACTTGATGGATAAGAGAATTAAATATTACAATGAAGAAACCAGTGGGAATGGTATAAAAGTGAGAATATCTATAAATATATTAAAATTAATATAATCTATAATATCTTTCCTTTATAATATCATAAATCTAATCATCATAATATATATATATATATATATATATATATATATTATTAATATTTAATGCACCTCTGCATCCGTACATGAACACAATTAATAGTTGATACAACATCCAACGATGCACTTTAACATTATTGAATTATGAAGACCAAAAATGATGGTTTCTCTTTTTTGGGAGACGGTGCAAAGCCTATATCGTAGTAATATTATTCTGTCTTAGAAAGAAATAAATTAAATTCACTATAATGACTAATTAAATTTTATATTCTTTCTTTGATTCTTTGTATCGATCCCAAAACCAATGATTCCTTTTAATCAGGAGAAACTTATTAACTTATGTCCATCAAGAAAAACAGCTCTTAGTTACAAGGGATGCAATATTTTTCAGATGAAGAGAAGTATTATAATTTCAATATACATATGATGTTCTCGTGCTCCCAAAAAAAAAAAAAAACCTAAAACTACACAAACCTCAAACCTTGATTACAGTCGTAGGCACTAGACCATGTGCTCACGGCCAACTTACGCACATCTTGCATATATTATATTGATCAAATGAAATGATTATCATGTCTTGCACTCAGTCTAGTGGATCTAAGACCTCCACATGAAGTACATTAGATTTCTATAAGTGAATTTTTCCGTAGTTCTCTATTGTACGAACTGACTGTACGTATTATATTGACCTTTATGTTTAATATGCATCGAAAACAAAGATTTTTCTACATTAGATATGGCATATAAATTAGTTAAATATACTACTTCTTGTTCAAATGATGATATCAATTAAAATACAAAAAAATGTTGATTTTAGACATTATTATAAGGGTTTTATGAGATATTGATTATACCATTGTCTCTCGTGTTTTACTTTGAAGTGTTAAGATTTACATAAAATAATAATTGGATGTACGGCTACAACACAGTACTGCGATCCACATAAGTGTAATTCAAATTCAAGAATTGCCCCCCCAAAAAAAATCTTAAATAAAACTTTGTTAAAAATGCTAACTTACATACGCACTTGTTAAATTGTTTGTAACATCTTACACCATGCCATTTTCTGAGCAGCCAGATGAGAAATAAAGAAGTCCAAACATAGTATTATCTGGTAAATGTTCCAAAGATGAAGTCAAAAAAGGGGTGCTCAAGCAAGCATAGGGTGGATATTCCAGACGCTGTGCCCAATCGGCAGTAGTAGTGGTGCTCATCCAATGTGGCAAAGCCATCCTGTAACTCGCGTTTGGAATTCCAAGGGCAATTTCATCATTAGCTCTAAAGTCATCCTGTGAGCATCCATACTGAATAATAACAAACGCTAATGATAAGTACTTATAATAAATTGAAAAGAATAGATCTGTAGGCTAATTTTATTGATAAATTTTTACAATTTGTTACTAAAAACATAAGTTCAAAATTTATCTATATTACAAATTGTGTACATCTTTTATATCAAGAAAATATACTATAATAAATTGAAAAGCTTTAAATATATACTTTGAATCCCATTTTATTTTTAATATATTTATTGATTTAAGTTTACCATAGAAATCAGAAATATTTTTCAAATTCATGTAAATTTTTCTTTTCTAAATGATTCATATCAAATCAAACTGATTAGAATATAGTCAATAGAAAATTATAAAAGATGAGAACGAGCTAGACTATAAGTGATGACGACATCTCCAAAGAATAGCATAAAGGTTGCTACTTGCAAGGAAAAATTAAAGTTATCTCCATGCAAAATTTAAGCATCACATCACGTTTATAAAATTATGTAAATAAGATCCAGCGTGCTAATGGCCATCTAGGGCCATTTGTTAGCGTTAATCCTCCTCAGAATTGATAGCACCAGATAAAAAACCCCACCTACAAGATTCATGTTTATCTATTACTTATCTAGGAGATGTATTGTTGGCTAACATCCCTTGTTCTATTTAAATATTTGTTTGTATGTAAAAAGCTTTGCTGAAATATCAAATATTCTTTTTAATTCTATTTTGATGTGAAGTGAATTACAAATATGAATGAAAATAGTTTTAGAACTTGTACACTCTCGAATATCGTTTAACTGGGCTCACATCCCTAGTTTAATTTTTAAATTCGATAAAAGGGTCTTTTGATAAAAATAAAATACTATACGTACGTAAGTAGTAATTAATTTGGCAGGAAAAAAAATTTAGCTATTTAGTTAATTGTACAGTTATCTACTTTTATGCGTACCACATCCCAAAATTCTCTTCTAATCATACCTTAATATTTCCTGTTTTGTCACATTAATTAAACCATTATGATTTTCTTCATCCACAAACATTCTAAAAAATGATTCTCTCTCCCATATTGGGTATTTGTTCTACATGACTCTACCATTCTTCACCCTCACCATAAATAACCAGTTCATGTCACAAGTAGGAATGTTGTACTCATTTATTATCATAAACTCCTTCTAGCTAGCAAGTTCTCCCAACCTAAAGGAAAGGGAGAACATTTAATTTTCCTTTTTTTTTTTGGTTCAGATGAAGCAATTGCATTTTTGTTGAAATACAATATATATGGTTTTTTTTTTTTTTTTACAATGGAAAATGAAGTAAAACCAATGTTAGACGCCTCTTCTCACAAGAGTACGTCCAACTACATCCGCTGCAAGAATATCACTAAGTGCTGGGGAGAAACAGACATCTGAGCAAATCAAATTCGTGATAGTGTGACCAAATTTATATAGCCAGTTAGCGGCCATATTTGCCTCTCGAAAGATGTGTTGAACTTGGAACAGGGTGTCATGGTTGACCCATATTTGGACGTCCTCAATAATTGTAGCGATCTTCCAGGGAACTTTGATTTTGCCTGCTAGTACCTGAATCACTGTAATGTTGTCTCCTTTAATTAGTAGTCTCCTGTATCCTGCTTGTATGGCCGCACTAACTCCATCCTTGAGTGCTCTCGCCTCGGCTACCATGATTGAAGTGTGCCCATAATTAGCCGCTCCTATTTTGAGTAATTTGCCTGTCCAATCTCGCAGTACATAGTCGCTCGCTGCTGATGAATTGAGGAGTGATCCGTCAAAATTGATTTTAACGAATCCCTGTGGTGGAGGGTGCCACCTAATAAGGTGGACGGGTTTAGAGGGGGAAGAAGGGGCTCCCGTCAGTGTATGATCATCCGATATACAAATTCGGATTCTCCATTTGACATATGTCTTTTTTGCTTTGATGAGGCATTTTAAGGGATTGAAAAATTTGTTTTCGAATACTACTGGATTTTGCTCTGTCCAGGTGCTCCAAATGAGAATGGATAACTTTTGGGGCAGCTAGGCATTACGTAAGGATCTTACCCTCTGTAACACTTCGGTTATTGGCTACCAGCCACCTGGTAAAAATTGGATTGGGAACCATTGGTGTTTATCTGCTAGTTCTCAAATTTTTTTACCTATCGGACATTCACTAAGTAGATGGTCAATGGACTCAATGTCACTCAAGCAGATTGGACAATCCATAGCAATATTCAATCCTCATTTAAGAAGCATTCCTCGGACAGGGACTGCTTTATGGCAGAGTTGCCATAAGAAAATTTTATATTTGGCATCGTATCTATTTTCCAGATCCACTTAAAGATCCAGTCCGGGTGGTCGTTAATTGATTTATCATGTGCTATCCATGTTGCTGATTTGGTACTAAAGGTACCTGAATTATCCAGGCCCTACCAGAAAGAGTCAGGTTTGTTGTGAGCAGGAATGACAATTCCTTAGA
Source organism: Carnegiea gigantea (assembly GCA_029747015.1). NCBI lineage: Eukaryota > Viridiplantae > Streptophyta > Magnoliopsida > Caryophyllales > Cactaceae > Carnegiea > Carnegiea gigantea. Next base: position 550,544 of record JAKOGI010000016.1, on the reverse strand, counting down.
TTTTCTTCAGAATTAGGTGATTACCCAGTGTAGAAGCTAGCTTTGTAAGATTCTATGTCCTATCATGTTGGATAAATTTAAAGACTTTATCAACTGGGCTCGCTACGGCTGCCTCATCAACATTGAGTATTTCAATGAGGTTTTTATTATCTATCCAGTTATCATGCCAGAAGGAAATACTTTCGCAATTGCCTATCTGGGACATAATTCCTTGTTTTATGAGCGGTCTACAGTTTAATAAATTTTTCCATACGGGAGAGTCAGCGTTTTGTTTTTTGTAGTTGAAGAAGTCGCTCTTGTGAAGGTACTTCGCTCGCATCATTTGGACCCATAGGCTAGGTTTATTCGTAAGAATTTTCCAGGCTAATTTACATTGAAACGCCTTGTTGACTGCTTCTATTTTTCGTAATCCTAGTCCCCCTTTGCTTTTAGGCAAGCAGAGTTTGTTCCATGCTACTAGCGGTAATCCTTTCCCTGTATTTGTGTGGTTCCAAAAGAATTCTCGACTGAGTTTGTCTAATTGTTGACTAGTATTTATTGGTATCTGGAAGCATTGCATTGTATGTGCTGGGATAACTGTCCTAATAAGGCCTTGTCTATTTCAGCAATCTGAACGGTTAACTGCTCCTAGTTGTTGCAAACCACTTTTAACTCTAGCAATTTAATGATAACTAATAGTTCAAGATTCAAATTATTCCTAACTGCTCATAACACTATTTTTATATGCAATTTAACGTCAAGCCACTCCATACAACTGCTAACCTCTCTATACTTTGCTCTATGTCGCTAATGTTAAACTCTTCTTATGGGTCCTGATTACTCCTAACACCTCCTAACCACTAACTACTTGTTGAAACAACTAACACGAATAGGCTCTACTAAACTCGAACATTTATAGTAGGACATTTCTTAATTAAGTACTTGTTTATCTGTAAGTCCAAATCGCTATTTCTGTTATTTATGCTATTTGACCATTAAAAAAAAAAGAACTAATTAATATAACATTCATCTGATCAACGTGTTAAACAATCCAACAGACATTCTTGAAGTCTTCAATACATGCATCGTTGATACCATGGATATCAAAACTAACACCACTTTTGAACTACCAAATATATGCTAGGTATGACACACTTTGACCTAGCTAGAAAAGTAGAGCTAGATACATGCACGAAGGCCAAAGCCGTTAGTTTGATAGAGATTATAGGTCACCTCACCAGTGATTTAATGAAATCAACATGAATAATAAAGGACCAATAAAGAGGTAAGGTGTCATCACCTCCCATTCCATTCTCTTTCAGTCCAATTCATAAAGTTACCCTGCCATACGTCACCCTCATCTCCCATGAAGCTTTGTGAAGACAAGAATGCCATGACAGACGGTCATTCTATCATCCATATTCATTGTGGTACGTAGCCTTGGAAGTAGTTTAATTAAAGTAGGTGAGGTAACCGCTCCCTGACCTGTTACATTGTATTGTTGGAACAGTCATTTTTATGCTACGTGGCGTTCTATTACTTGCCTGTTTTCTAAAAGGTCTTTGACTGCATTCAGCATTTTATCATCATTTGGTCCCCCCCCCCCCCCCAAAAAAATGTGCCAAATCAGGCACGCTTTTTTCCTTTGTTTTTTTAGGTGCTTCCCCCCTCCCCCTTTTCTTTTTGCCTCAGTTTCCTCCCCTACGGGAAGAAGTCTTTCTCACGGGTGGAACTCATTAATTAAGCTTAATTATCGATACAATTTTGGATTATAAACAAATTTTTAGTTTAAGTCTGTCCCTACATCGAAGTGTAAGTTGGAGTACACACGAGACCCTTAAATCGAGGAAATTTGAGCTAACAAGCTGAAATGGGAAAGAAAAATCAGGCCCAAAGCGGGCCGTTGGGGCCCCTCCCTCGAGCAAAAGAGAACAAACTATTTTCCCTCGAACCTAGCTGCTGAGGGTGTGAGGCTGCTAAACTCAAAGAGCTGTTACTATGGGGGCATTTTCAGCTTTGGTTTCCCCCTTAGAACTTTAAAAATCAAACTTAACAAACCCGATGTGTACTATATTTTTACAATGTATTTTTTTTGAAAAAAGGGTAAATAACATAGCTTAGGTAGTTCTTCTTACAAGAGTTCTACCCAAGTTATCATCTAGCAAAATAGAGCTAAGAGGAAAAAAAAAATGTAATCCCGGATACACGATTGGGAAAAAGGTGTGGCCCATGCGAGCCATCCAATCGGCCGCCCTGTTGGCTTCTCTGTATATGTGTTGTATGGAGATACTGGTGGCTGTATCCATAAAAAAAACTTGATGTCTTTGACTAGATGATCAATTTGCTATGGAGGTCAGATGTGTCCCTTCACTGCATCGATGACGGTTTTGCTGTCTCATTCAATTTCAATGAACTTGTATCCTCTCTTAATTGCTTATTGGATTCCTCATCTTAATGCCAAGACTTCCGTTGCTAATATAGTTTTTGTCCCAAAGTTGCATGTTCCTGCCTCAAGTAGTTGACCTTTCCAATCCCGAATAACATAGCCGCCAGCTGCGTTCTGGTTAATAAGTGACCCATCAAAGTTAAGCTTAACAAACCCTTCTCGCGGTTTCTTCCACCTGTCAAGTTGATCGATAGCGCGCGATTGGTGCAGGAGAGGGTATGGGTAGGGTACATACAATGTATATATAAGAGCACTGGCAGCGCAAGGGCACGCATGTGGCCAGGGGGGCCCGTGTGTCCCATGAGTGTTAGTGTCTTGCTAGCACCGGGAGGAAAACACGGGGGGCACGCGGGGTGCCTTGCCCAGGCGTTCCTCCCCCATTCCTCCCATTTTTGTCCTTTTGTGATTTTTTAAATATATTTTTTTCTTTTTTTTGAGTAGATATATAATTTTTAAATGATTAAAAAAAATAAATTGTGTGTTATAAGGTGGATGTATGACAAATATTTTTATTGGATGATTAAAATTGAATTTCATAGATTGGAGAAGTGATGGAATGCAAGTTTCAAAATTATGAAACTTTTGCTGACGTGGCAGACCAGAGTTCCAAGGAACTCTGGGTGGGAATGCCCTAATCGAATAAAACCTGAAAGCCCGATGAGTATAGGTAGGATATAGATTTTTAAAATCCGATTGGTATAAATATGTGGATGATTTTAAAAAATAGGTATAAATGTTGGTATGGCTTCACCCATCCCGAATCCCCCCATGCCCATCTCTAATGGTGACTATGGGACAAATGGGTGGGGAAATCAATCAAAAGAATACTGAAGTGAAAAATTTATTTAGAAGGAAAAACTAGGGGAGGGAGGGGAAGAAAGGTGGGTGATATTTTTCTGGAATGAAGATGGATAGTCGATAGAGGCGCCTTCCTAGTAACTTCGGATGACCTTCCCGATCCAGGTGCGTGTTCATTCATTCAACATGCCTACCCCGGTGGGTTTAGTCGGCCCATCATCATCAACAAGATCCACTGCACCCAAAAAGTTAAAGTTGCAGTCGTCGTGGTCGGCTTTAGATTCATCCGTGCAGTCAATCTTTTAGGACTCCCCTGACCCACTTCTAACCTCTTCTAGTTGGCCGTACGGCCGGAGTGAAAACGAAGGCCACTGTGACTCAGTCCTTATGTCTAACATAGTACCATTCTTAACCACTCAAAAAACCCAAAAACCCAAAAAAAAAAAAAAAACCTCTGAAAGTGAGGCTTAGGCTTGACGAAATTAATCCAAAATTTGAAATTTAAATTGAGCTTAAAAATGATCCGAAATAAATCTATACTAGATCTGTTCCTCACAAGTAATCCTCATCTCTCATTTACTCTTTTTTTAATGCCCACAACTACCCTACATTTCAGCCAAAAGCCTCAGAGCTACAAGATCTTCGTCTCACAGGTGTATAGCATCAGCGTTGGAAACATGCAAGCTCTGTTTAGAACCAAGCTTGAATTAATTTGAATTCACTTTGAACTTTTTCAATTCATTCAAATTAAATTTGTCTTTTTATTACTAGACAATTTTATAAAATCAAATATTAATTGATTCAGAACTAAACTGACTTGAACCACACTAAACCCCATCAACCAGTGTACGACCCCCAAATCATATTAATCTAATTTGAAATCAAACTAAATAACCTATTTATCAAACCTACACGAACTAATACATAAATGTTTAAATAAATTCTTATATTTGATATAGCGTAATCGTAGTAGAGGTATTTCTAAATCAAACAGTTCTCAAATCATTCAAAACTAATAAATTTTCTCGAGTAGAATTGTAGTAATTCGATCAGGCAGAATTTTACTCCCCATATTGAAAGGCCGTCACGTAGAGCTTTCACCAGTACTATTGGTTACCCACGCTTTGACCCTTTTCGAACGTGGGTACAGCACTAACTAGTAGTCTAGTACAGTGGACCAGTCCAAGAGTGGAGCCCACAAATCAAACACTGGAACCTGCCGCACCCAGGATCATCAACTCAGATCACAACAGCACAAACCAGCGTGATCACAGCCGTCAGATCTCTCACCCCCCACCAACACTCCCATGTGCCTGCCTTAACCCCACCATTTTCCTGCCTCTACCCAACTCCCTGTCTCAATTCACAAACCCAACCGGGTTCAGCCGGTCGAGTGAAGTGAGTCCAAATTTAGTGACGGAAGCAGTGACAATATCCAGCAGGGCCCCCAGCCGACTTTGTTGTCTGCCACGTGTCCGGTTTGGAAATTGTGGATTCTAGAGACCCACTCCCACCGTCCCTTCTGGACACGTGTCCTTCCATTCCTATATATATCCACTCCTCTCCCTTGCGTCGTAAGTTTCAAGCACTCATTCAACAAGAAGCTGCGGTGGTGGTAGGAGGAGGAGGAGGAAAAAGGGCAGAGTTTACTCATAAACACTGTACACACACACACAGAGAGAGAGAATACAATCAAAAATGGCAACGGCTGATTTGCAGTTACCACCAGGGTTTAGGTTTCACCCAACAGATGAGGAGCTAGTGGTACACTACTTGTGCAGAAAATGTGCTTCTCAACCTATTTCTGCCCCTATTATCGCTGAGATTGATCTCTACAAATATGACCCGTGGGATCTCCCAGGTACTCCTCCTCCATTCTCATTCATCTGCCAGATTTGACCTGTATCTGATTGTTCATATCGAACCCGGCAACCCCCCCATCGCAATTTCCTTAACGATGTTGTAATTTATTTTTTCAGATATGGCTCAATATGGAGAGAAAGAGTGGTACTTCTTTTCGCCAAGGGACAGGAAGTACCCAAACGGGTCAAGGCCCAACCGGGCAGCCGGAACCGGGTACTGGAAGGCGACCGGGGCGGATAAGCCAATCGGCCACCCGAAACCATTAGCCATAAAGAAAGCCCTAGTCTTCTACGCCGGAAAAGCTCCCAAAGGAGAGAAAACCAATTGGATTATGCACGAGTATCGCCTCGCCGACGTCGATCGCTCCGCCCGTAAAAAGAACAACAGCCTAAGGGTAATTTTGCCAATTCGTTACGGTATTTTTTTAATGGATTAATTATATATTGATTTCTGTGGAAAAACACGTAGCCACCTTTCAGGCCACAAGGAAGACAATTGTCCTTATCTAGATATTTATTTTCTCCACCAATCATGCAGCGGTAAAAATTGGCCTAACTAGATATTTTGTATTTTACTGCTTCTAGAAATGACACCTATGAGCTCAAGCTCCCATTGGGTAATTCTGCAGATACAAACATTTTTTTAAAGGATTAATAATCTCACCTAAATAAATTTGATGCACATTATTTAAATAATTTTTAAATAATTTTTTATATTAATCTCATGAATCATAAAAAAAATTGAAATTTCAAATCAAATCATTTCAATTGATGAAAGTGGAGGAAAAGAATAGTAGTTGCCTTCCAAAAATAGAAAATATTCCTTCTTATCCGATCCCTGCGCCAACCATTCAGATGGACGGTCGTGATTTTCTATCTTCAGATCACAGCACACTCCATTATGGATCGATCATGAGAATTTCAACGGCTCTGATTTGATACCATCAGAACTGATCTGATTTTATTTTTATTTTTTTGGGTGCAGCTTGATGATTGGGTGCTATGTCGCATATACAACAAGAAGGGCACAATTGAGCGGCAAAACGACGCCGTCTCGAGGCGGCAGCAACCAAACTCGGTCTACTACTCCGACGAAGAGAAGAAGCCGCAGATCATCACTCAACCGGGTCCGGTTGTTCAGACGACGGCCTTTAGTGAGTACGCGCACTTGGATACGACGTCGGACTCGATGCCGCCGCCGAGGGAATCCACCACCAGCGGGTCGGAGCACGTGGTGTCGCCGCCGTCGGAGTTTACGTGCGAAAGAGAGGTACAAAGCGAGCCTAAGTGGAGTGACATGGAGTTGGAGAAAGCCCTTGAATTTCCGTTTAATTACGTGGATGCCACCGCCATGGACAACAATCCCTTTGCCCCTACCCAGATGTTCCCCCTTGGGGACATGTTCACGTTCACGTTCACGCAGCAGATGCAGAAGCCCTTCTAAATTGGACCGGGCCGGATTGGCCACGCGTTATGTGCAGTGGGCCCAATAGCGCGCTCGTTGTGAGGGTGTGGAGAGACCCAATTGAGAAGGTCTATGATCGTGCCTACGACGAGTGAATGTGAACTTTGAGTCTAGGCCCAATTTGTAATTGGGCTTGGGCGTTCCCATGGAAATTGATGGGAGTCCATAGCTTCTTGGGTTTGGGTTTAATAGCAGTACATGTACCGGTGGATGAGGGGTGGGGGTCATGATTCGACCCGTGGGAGTATTAATTAATCAGTATTGGATTATCTATTAATTAATTAGTAGATGTTGCATTGTATTTGTTAGAACTTTAATTTGTGTTTAATTCTTGGTCTTGAAGAAGGCAAGTAACTTTTGTTAGGCATTGAAGCAATTAAAGGTTCATGGAATAAGAATAGATTATTTGTAGTATGTGCTACTTCAAATGTGTGTACTACCTACTAGTACGTCCTCTGTGGATGTGGGTTTTAATTAAAAGTCTGAGTATTGTCCTGCTTGTAAGTCACTACTATAAATTTATGACCTTCAAAATACATTACCAAGTATCAACCTTCAAACTACACTTTTTGTTGTTCATTTACGATCGAGTATGTGTGAATCACAGCATGTATGCATATTGTGCATATAAATGTCGTCTGACTTCTTACCCCTAGATTATAGCCTTGATTTTTTCTTCCTTGTTTGTTTCCTTCTTCAGTCGAAATTTTGCCTGTAAATGTCATCTTCTTCTTCATTCAGAAAAACACACGATAACTTTCAGTTTTCTCTTACAAACTCTCATAAAAATCTTGCTTGTTCAAATTGTCTTTGAATTTACTTGGCTCTCCTCGAGTGCAAGAGGAAAATCATGGCCGTGAAGCGTGGAGGTCAACCGTCAATGAGCGGCAATTGCACTAGTAATTGGGCGTAATTGGTCTTTGAGCTGGTGGTTTGGACCACACGACGGGAATCTAATATCAAGCTCCTTCCTAGCTCCTGCTTGTGCTCGATTGTGCGATTTCCTATGTTTAATGGTTGAGCATTTCCTAACATTCATTTCCAGCATTATTATTTGCACCTTCTTGAATTGCTAGGTCTTTAATTCCCTATTTTCATGTCATCGGAAACATTTCCTCTTTTTTTTGGGGGGGGGTCATTCAAAATATGAAAAAGGAAGATTCACTTGGACTAATTTGAGTTATAGGTCAAACATGTAAAATAATTCAAATTATGGCACTTACGTCATATATAGGTCAAATGTGTAACCCTATAAAAGCAAAGCCAGCACTAACATTTGTTGTGTTGTTTGTGTAATATATTAAACTTTTAAATGGTTTGTGTAATATATTTATTTTGTCAAAGTTAAAATTTTGCATTAAAAAATACATGGAAAACATACTAATACATATAAATATAATTTGAAGTATTTAATTTTATTTTGAATCAGTATTGAAAAAAATTGAAGAAAGAATCTTGCTCATATAGTAAAAACAAAATTAAGTATTTAAAATGATGTTTAAATGAAATTAAGTATCTAACGTAATATCTCAAATAAACAAATAAATAAATTACATTAAAAAGTCAATAATATTTTAAATAAATGTTTGTAGAGTTTGAAGTACGTGCAAATATTATAACTTTGATTGTTTTACACATTTGCATAATAATTTGAATTATTTTACTTCAGATTTATTCCTATGAAGAACCAAGATGTGTACTTACATACACACACCATCCAGTCAAGAAATTAGTAAGATTTCTATAACTTAGCATAAGATTTTAGTAAGTCAATTCAAATTTAGGTTGAAATATTTAGTAGTTATGTCACTTATAAATTCATCTTAGCTTATTTGATGGCATATATCATGCTAAACAATTAAGATGCATCAATAAATTTGAGTCTTATTGCATCGCCACGTGAGGCTAGGGATGGGCGTGGATCAGGTTCAGGGCCGGTGGAGCCATACCTGCACCCATACTTATTTTTTAAACCCATCCCCATGCTCATACTGATACCCATATCCACTAGGTGCTCGAATATTTCAGGTTTTATTCGGGTGCATATACATTGTAAAAAACAATACACATCGGGTTCATCAAGTTTAATTTTTAATGTTTCAAAACAAAATAAAGAATACATAAATTATTTTTGTGTTGCATCAAGAATTCATTAGTGCAACTATCTTTACAATTCATGTGTTCTTCTTTTAGTATCTTAAATTTGCTCAGTAGCCTTTAATATTATAAATTCTTGGTACTTTTTTAATTTTAGAATTGTCAATTAATAGTTTCATCTTGTAACATTAATAATATTATTGATATGAATATTCTAAAAGATTCAATCTCAAAAATAAAAATTAAAAATTAAAAAAGAAAATCGGGTATGGGTATGGGGCGCATTCGGGGATGCTTGTACCTGTACCCAACCCGCACGCAAACCCAAACTCGTTTTTAACACAGCTGCCACATACCCATTGTTTTCATTTTTTGTAGTCAAACCCGCTATAAATGGAGTGGGTTCAGGTCAGATTTCCCATCCCTACATCAGACTTTAATTATTTCCTACATTAAAAAATATGTAAAAATCTTACTTGATATGTCATCTCACATCACAAAAACAAATTGGAGAGGGTTGCATTATATCTGTATTGTATACCCTTTTCTGCATCATTAATTTTAGAGTGGGACACCAATTCAACACCCTCTGGTTTGGTTTCCAAACAACAAAATAAAATACATAAATGGAAAAAAGATATAGAGTATTATTTTGAAAAAACCAAATATCAGGGAATTAAGATGTTACTATATAAGTGAGGCATCGACTTCATGTTCTTGAAAACATCAATAAGGTTCATAAATGTTGTCCCATGCATAACTCAACGTAAGTCTCCTTTGTTGCACTAGCTGGGTTACATGTGCACCCCATCATAGTATATATGGTATAGTTCCTCCAGCTCGATCTGTTTAGTCCTTAGAAAATCTGGTGGAAAAAAGAATTGAAGGAAAAGAAAAATATGAAGAAAAAAATAGAGAGAAAGTGAGTTTTTTCTCTTGTTTGAATTGAGGAAAAAAATACAAGAATTTAGATGAGAAATTTGAATGTTGATGAATTATTTAAATCATGTTAATATCATCTAAACAGTGCCAGATTTGAGGAGGTTGGAAAATTTTTTCAAACTTTCCTTATAATTTTATGATGAAAATTTTGTCACTTGTTTATAATAATTTTCCACCTTTTTTTTTCTGGGGTCTCTACACCAAACACAGGAACAAGGTTATTTTTTCAATTTTTTTCCTTTCTACCAAATTTTTCAGGGTCCAAATGAAGCCTTATTGTCTATTGTCATTGAAGGACATAGTTGGATGACCAAACGAGGTGTTCAACCCCTTCAATTCAATTATATAACTGATACGTCTTAAAGACAAACGAAAATATAGACTGTCAGCACTTATTTTCTATAGAACTTTTAACATGACATATTACTAAAAATTATAAAATAAGTTTCATTGTCAAAGATAAGGATAAGGTACATTCAACGATCCGCATTGTATTTTTTTCTTACTAAAAAACAGAAAAATGTATTGTCCATTCATATAACTTGACGTTTAAATTAGAAGTTGTATTGCATTAAATATATCATGAATCCTTCCTTAATGTAACTCACCCCACCATCCACCCCCTTTTCTTCAAAATGGGAAAGGAAAAAGAAAACAAAAGGTGCTATTTGATCTTCAAGGCCAAAGTTGGGAAAAAAAAAAAAAAATGCATTAAGAGCTGAATTATAATAAATATGTGTAAAATATTAATCCTTAAAGAAGTACATTAAGTGTTGTTATATGTTCATCCACCATTTCATTGTTAATGAATCCCTTTCTCTGCTTAAAAGTAGGTCTTAATTATTAATTAGTTGCATGTTCAACTTTTTACATACATTACACTAATGCTCATTTCTAGAAAGATAATTGGACAACTAAAATTTTAAATACAATGGAAAAAGGCCCCAAAAAGAGGGAAAATATAAACAAAAAAGAGGGTATATATAGAGGCTTGGCCTTTGGTCACATGAAAATGATTAATATAGTGAATCTAGAAAGATTTTGGTAATAATTAACTAGCACATGTTGTGGTGACTAAATCCAATTGTGGCCTCTCCTTTCTTCATTAAAACATTTTACTTGTTAGCTATAGTTTTGAAAGGCATGTTCTACCTACTTTGGATTTGGTTGCATTAATCTAGGCTCTTTGCTTGCTTTTGCCTTATGTATATTCCTTGGTCTAGGCATAGAATTGCATTGGGTTATGAGGAGCCTTGCCCCTTTTCTTATTCCAAAAGTCTTATTAATTTGGACTACCCTTAGGAATAGTGCTCACATGCCATGATTTGATCAAAAAGGTCTAATTGACACTTAATAAATTTGATCACACATGATGATTTAAAATGAGAGCGGGAGATGATTGGTAAGTTTTGTGTGAGATCGTCTTATATAAGACATATAATGAGGCAGATATTTTTATAGTGACTTTTAATAATCATCAGGGTGAGTAATAGTATATTTAGGAGTGAGTGAGTGACTGTAATAAAAGTCACTGTTAGATGAACTATTGGTCATAGGCCCTTGAATTAAGAATTTGTATGAGATAATAGGATTTTTTTTTTCCAATTTATGCCGCTTAAAGTAATTTTAATCTTGTGTTTGTAGCCTTGAACTATTAGTGATCAATTTACGACACCATATTGCTAAACAAAGACTTTGAACGAACGGCCCACGCTAACTCCTAACTTCGCTTGTAACATATAGAAGAAATTTAAAAATACAAATTCTAATAGCAATATAATTGCTACGTGACCACGTTAAAAACAAAATAGTGCTACATGACTAATCTATATATACGTCATACAAAATCAAAAGCTAGCTGACAAATAAAATTCATATAATGGATAGCGTCTAAACTATATATTAAAAATTATTTTCTTTTGTACATATATAAATTTAAAATTCAGAACAAGCATACCCACAAAATAATTGTTTCTTCAATCACATCTTCAAGATGGCCAGCCAAAATAGATTTTAATTTTCAAGTTGAAGATTCAGATCTAGATTATGGACCAATCTCTTGAATTACATGTCTTATATTTAGTTTGTTTAGACAGCAACATGATCCTTGGATCAATGTCGTCATTGTCTTTATTGACTAATCCAAAAGGACATTTCGATACAGAATCTACGTCCTATAATAATTTCTGAAGAAGTAATTTAACAGAAAATATACCAATAATTAGTTAATATTTAATAATAACATAAAATAGTACTATTACTTGTATTTAACACTTTCTCACTACATTTTTTTATTTTTTTAAATCTTGATTGATGTGATTGGCTAGATTAAAAGGACAAATTCCACCCTGCAAAGTTTTCTGGTTGCTGCTGTACGTAGACAAGAAAGGAATGTATACCCAAGGAGACCATGCCTTCTGCTTTCACTATTAAAATAAATAAATAAATAAATAAACAAATAAATGAATAAAATTAAATAAAATTCATACTTTGAAGTTTCACCTCACTGGTAGGCCCTTGCTCTTGAATGTTCATCATTTGTTTGTACCCAAAAAAAAAAAAAAAAAAAAAAAGGGAGTTGGAATTCAGAACTTAGCTAGGTTACTCACATTGTGTTTTCAAGCAAAATTTTTTGGGGAAATTGGGTCAAGAGTTATTTCCACAAATACCTAAAAGATCCAGATGTGAGACGTCATGAATTTTGCTCGTATTTAAACAGATTTTAGAATTGATTATGATTCAAAATAATAAAAAGATCTCTTATGTGTTGCAGAATAATATTTATATATTTTATAAAACAATGTCCGAACTTATATTACAGAGAATTGTCTTTTGCATTTATAAAATATTGCTGGTAATGATAAACATTTGTTAGTTTATGTTATATGAAGTTTGCAAAATCAAAATGGTATCTAAATTCTTTTTTTGAATGTCAAAATTGTACATGATAACATAAATCCCAAAATGCCCTTGGGGACAATTTTTTTTATTTGCTTGCAATCAATTGTTTGTGAAAATAGCTAGTGGTCCTACACTTTTTATGGCTTATCTTTGAACCGACATCAATAATAAATTCCCTGGCCACCTCTAAAATTGGGATTTCAGGCATTTTTTTTCTCTTTTTTTTTTTTAAAAAAATGCCTTCAGGTCTAAATTTTTGGCGTGGGCTTTATTTTCCACTTTTTGAACTAGAATCAGAATTCCCCCCCCCCCCGGTTTGTTTTGATTATGTATGTATGTGCATATATAAGTCAATGTGTAAACAAGTTTATGATTTTGGTTGTATTAATTATTAGTTCAATTCCACAATTGGATGATTCGAAAAATGTTATTATATAGTATCTGAATTTTAAAACTCATGTGAAAAAGTTGAAATCTTTCTTAAAGAAGGTCTGCTTACTTTTTTTCTGCACTCATTATTCATTTAACTTAACGTTAAAATCATGATATTCTGAAACGGTTATGTCATATTAATAAGTAGATAGAAATTTACACTCTATCTTTTCCTGTCTATATGTAAAATTCTTCCGTATGTTAAGAGTTAAGACAAAGCAAAAAGGACTAATTATAAGGGATAATCATGCTTAAATGGACTAACTTAGAGACAATCCCAAGCTGCTTTTTGCTGGGAAGTCCATGATATTGAGGATGAGGCATCATATATTTAAAGGAGAGCAAACTAACTATTTTCAATTTTATACACAATGTAAGGATTATTAGAAATAAGGTTGAAAGAGCAAAACCAAGAACGTTTAGATTGATAATGAACCTGCAAAAGATCAATAGAGATATCCCAATTAAGGTTGGAAAAGTGTCGAATTTTACAGTGTTTAAAATACTATTCTACTTATGCAAAGAAAATTACGAACAAGAGAAGAAACAAATTGTTGAATCCTTCAACTCAATCCTTGAATGCCTACAAGAATCAGTATGTTACCAAAGTGTGATTAGTGGAGGAAAGTGCAAAGATGAATCACTAACTATTCATGCCATTGTAATGCTCATGAAGAATATAGTCACCAATCGAAGGAAATATTACAAAATTTATATACTTTTGTACTGCTACTAGAATTTCTAATTCGTGTTGAGGATGATTATGGATTATGACTGTTTACTAATATACGTCTTTAATATTTATTACAGTATTTAGATTATAGTCGAAGAATTATAATCTAGTGATATGTAACGAAGAATCATTTTTTAACTTGTAAAATCAATGAGAGTATGAGGCTAGAAGAATTTTGATGGCTTAAATGAAAAAAGATGAAAAGTGTGGATGCATATAATTTCTGATCTTTTTATTTTATATTTTCGTTATTTTATCTATAATTATAGAAAATTATATGCTTTAAAAATATGAACTTTTTTGACAGAAAAATTATTTTGGGCAGCTTTACAGAGAAAAAAAAAAAGAGAGCAACCATGAAAAGACTCGCAGGACGGATGACGCTCTGTAGAATGGAGAGCGAGGGAGAGAGAGAGACAGAGAGAGAAGCAGAACAACACAACTCACACTGTTGACGGAAAAGGAAACCCAAGGTCCCTCTCTCTCTCTATCCTCCATTGACAGGCCTCTTAAATTGCTCCCAATTCTTCAGTGAACCTGTCCAAATTTCAGGTATTCTTTTCCCGATTCATCCCTGTAAAAGCCCACATTCTCAATTGCAAAATCGGGTCTCCTTTTTGTGCCCTAGATTCTGCATTGTTCTTATCAATATGACCCAATCGCTTGCACATTTGCATTTTTGAATTTGATAATGTACTCTCCTTTCTCTCTCTCCAATTGGGTTACTCGTTTTATTTGTTGTTTCTTCTGTATTCGATTTGGTTCGTTGCAGTGCTGTTCTGGGATTTGCAGGCAATGGTGAAGAACTGAAGATGATGAAAAACCAAATGAATTAAGTTTCTCAAGCATATTTTGGTCCAGAAGTGGGGATAAAGCATAGTTTGTAAAGTCTTGTACATAGCATTATTACTTTGGGTGGAGGTAACGACCTTCCTCTACCTAATTTTCGCAATTGACGATTACAGGAAGTTTATTTCAGTGGATGAGATCTATAGTTGATTGAAACGGCTGAACTGGTGTAAATGGGAGTGGGTTTGTTAAGGTTTTTGAGCTGGGGTGGTTATTATTGTGTATTTTAAGTAAAATTTTGTTCGTTTTGGCAGTTGATTCCAAGTGTTTAGGTAGTTGTCTTGCCCAATCTTGTGTTGTTTGAGTGAGACTGATTTGTTGTTCTCACAGGCAGGTGGCCAAATGCTTGCGTAGCTCGCGTCGTTGTTGCAAATGCCAAATCTCTCGTCTCGTGAATTTGAAGCAGGAGAGCTTGTCTCCACTTCTGGGAACAGGTTAATCTCTCTCATCCAATTAGAGCTCCTTTCTTTCTTCTAAAATGTGCCTTAGTTCAGTTGTCTTTGTTGCTCACTAGTTGTGGTCCTTACTGATTAGTGATGAAGATAGGTATTATCTCCGTGAAACAAGTGCAATTGTCTCGCCAGCACCCTGGTTCTATGAAAAACCTGAACTTGTAGAATCAGACGTAAAAGACGGTCCCAACAATGATCAGGCCTGATTCCCAAATCACTCTCGTACCTGAGACCTGTCACTGAAACCAAAGTAATGCAGATACTTTCACTTCCTAGAGGATCTTAGGTGACCTAATCCCTTGGCGGTGCTGTTATTTTGAAGCTGTTGTGAGTGATGATTTCTGACAAAACATGGGTTGATATCTCAGGGAATCAAATGGGGCTACACAAATGGATGATGAGGAGAGCACCATGGCGACAGTTGCTCAATTTATTGAGCAGCTGCATGGAAACATGTCCTCACCACATGAGAAGGAACTCATAACAGCACGTTTGCTGGGCATTGCTAGAAAAAGGAAGGATGCAAGGGCACTTATTGGTTCTCATGGTCAAGCAATGCCATTATTTATATCTATACTCAGAACAGGGACGTGTGGGGCCAAGGTGAATGTTGCTGCAACTCTTAGTGTTCTTTGCAGAGATGAAGACTTACGGTTAAAGGTGCTTCTAGGGGGGTGTATTCCGCCACTGCTTTCGCTTTTGAAGTCAGAGTCCAGTGAGGCCAGGAAGGCAGCTGCTGAAGCAATATATGAAGTGTCTGCTGGTGGACTGGCTGACGATCATGTGGGCGTGAAAATATTTGTCACAGAGGGTGTTGTCCCAACCCTGTGGGAGCAGCTAAATCCGAAGACTCCGCACGACAAAGTGGTAGAAGGTTTTGTAACAGGAGCATTGAGGAATCTGTGTGGTGACAGGGATAGCTATTGGAGAGCAGCACTTGCTGGTGGAGGAGTGGATATAATTGTGGGCCTTCTTTCTTCAGCGAATGCAGTTTCACAGTCAAATGCTGCTTCTCTTTTGGCCCGCTTGATGCTAGCATTCAATGATAGTATACCCAAAGTAATAGAGTCTGGGGCTGTTAAAGCTTTGCTCCAACTGTTGGGTCAGGACAATGATCTATCTGTCCGTGCAAGTGCTGCTGATGCTTTGCAAGCTGTTTCATCAAAGTCAGATGAGGCTAAGAAAGCAGTTGTGGATGCGAGTGGTGTTCCAATTTTAATTGGTGCTGTAGTTGCACCTTCCAAAGAAGGTATGCATGGGGAATTCGGTCATGCTCTTCAGGAGCATGCAACACAAGCCCTGGCTAACATATGTGGAGGGATGGCTGCTTTGATCATGTATCTTGGAGAACTTGCCCAGTCTCCTCGCTTAGCTGCTCCAGTTGCTGATATAATTGGAGCATTGGCCTTTTCTTTGATGGTCTTCGAGCAGAAATCCGCCCTTCAAGAGGAACCATTCAATATAAAGCGGATAGAAGACATATTAGTCACACTGCTAAAGCCTCGAGACAATAAACTGGTGCAGGACCGTCTACTTGAAGCTATGTCCTGCCTTTATGGTAACATTTACCTCTCAAGGTGGCTTAGTCATGCCGAGGCAAAGAAGATACTTACTGGCCTGATAACAATGGCTGCTCTTGAGGTGCAGGAACACTTCATTGTTGCTCTCACAGGCTTGTGCTCAGATGAAGTAGACATCTGGGATGCCATCAAGAAGAGAGAAGGAATTCAGTTATTAATATCGTTGCTGGGTCTGTCTGGTGAACAACATCAGGAGCATGCTGCTCAGTTGATGGTGATTTTAACTGATGAAGTTGATGATAGCAAGTGGGCCATTACTGCAGCTGGCGGCATTCCTCCATTGGTGCAACTCTTGGAGGTAGGATCTGCAAAGGCAAGGGAGGATGCAGCGCATGTGTTGTGGAATTTGTGTTGCCACAGTGAAGATATTCGTGCATGTGTTGAAAGTGCAGGAGCTATCCCAGCGTTGTTATGGCTTTTGAGAAGTGGCGGACCTAAAGGGCAGGAAGCATCAGCTAAAGCACTAGTAAAGCTTGTGCGCGCAGCTGATACTGTTACCATTAATCAGTTGCTTGCTATGCTTCTGGGAGATTCTCCGAGCTTGAAAAGTCATATAATCTGTGTCTTAGGTCATGTGCTTACTATTGCATCACATAAGGAGCTAGTGCAGAGGGGTACTATGGCTAATAAAGCATTGAAATCCCTTGTCCAAGTTCTTAACAGTTCAAATGAGAAAAACCAAGAGTATGCAGCTTCTGTTCTAGCTGATCTTTTCAGTTCTAGACCAGATATTTGTAATAGTCTCGCAACTGATGAAATCATCCAACCTTGCATGAAGCTTTTGACGAGTAAGACTCAAGTTGTGGCGACCCAATCAGCTCGAGCATTAGGTGCTCTTGCGCGGCCTGCAACAACAAACAGTCCAAGCAAGATATCTTGTATTGCTGAGGGAGAAGTCAAACCTCTAATCAAACTGGCTAAAACTTCCTTTATTGATGCTGCTGAGGCTGCAGTTACTGCACTAGCGAATCTTCTATCTGATTTGCAGATTGCTTCAGAAGCGCTGGCTGAAGATGTTGTCTCGGCTTTGATAAGAGTACTGGGAGAAGGTACTGTGGAAGGCAAGAAAAATGCATCACGCGCTTTATACCAGTTACTTAAGCACTTTCCGGTGGGAGCCGTACTAAAAGGGAATTCTCAGGGTCGATTCACTGTTCTTGCTCTCGTTGAATTATTGCATATGACAGACCTAAATGATATTGGTGCAGTTGATGCCTTGGAGGTGATTTCACTTTTGGCTAGGACAAAACACAGAGCTAGCTTTTCTTACCAGCTCACGACTACCCTCACTGAGGTATCCTCAGCCTTAGAACCTCTTGTGCATTGCTTGGCTGAAGGGCCTCTAACAATTCAAGACCGGGTGATAATAGTTCTTTCAAGGCTTTGTGGGCATCAACCCTTGGTGCTAGCTGACATTTTGATTGTAAAACCTAAAACGGTTGCCTCTCTGGCAAATAGAACAATGCATTCATCTTGCTTAGAAGTAAAAATTGGAGGGGCTGCATTGCTTACTTGTGTTGTAAAAGAGCATAAACAGCAGTCAATGGATTCACTTGATTCATCAGGGTGTTTAAGGCCCTTAGTAAGCTGTTTAATTGACTTGATTAGGCAAAGTTCTGGTTGTTGCTCTTTGCAACTTGAGACAAAAACTCCTGGAGCATCGAGGCGGAGAACATCTTTTGAAGAAGCTGATGAGTTTGATGCCCCTGATCCTGCCTCTGTTTTGGGGGGTGTAGCTTCCTTATGGTTGCTATCAATAATTTCTTCATTTAGTGAGGAGAGCAAACATGCTGTGATGGAAGCTGGAGGAGTTGAAGTCCTCTCAACTAAGCTTGCCCACTATACCTCAAACACGCAGGTTCATCTCATTGGCTACCCCCCCCCCCTCTTCTTCTTCCTGCTATTATGCATGGTAGTACTTTCTCCAAATTTTAGCTTGTGTTTGCCAGGACATCTATCTTGTTCTAGCTTGTCAGTGCACTAGTTTCTTCAAGGGGGTGTATGGACTATCAAAACGTGCACAGCTGAGTGACAATGATCATTCTTTTCACTATTCATTTTTTGTGTTATGTAGATTGAGGCTGGATGTTTAGAAAACATTTATCACTTTGATTAGTAGCTGGCTATCATTTCTTTGATAACGTTTTGTAAGGTTAGGGAAGGGTGATTTTTAAAAATTTCTCTGTCAAGAATGTTGTGGACTTAGGAAAAGAAAAACACATGGGAAGATGGAAACCGCATTTTCTACATGTCTGTAACCTTTAGATTGTCTATTTTCTTGATCAAAAAGGCTTATCTCTATCCATGGCTTGAAGTGGAGAACATTAACTTTAAACTTTATGTAATCTTAAGAAATCCAAAAAAGGATGGCTAATAGGTTTAGGCCAATCCATTTAAGGGTAAGAAGGTTGCTTTATTATCTCCTGGACGAAACCGTGTAAATTATCTTGATTGCACCCAATTGACCTCATACAGACTTTATGTCGTAGGTCGTGTGCATCACAGCATGAGCCTATAAAATTTTGAATTTCAATTTCAAATTATATTGAAGAGGGTATGACTGTTAGAATTTATATGGATTTTTAGTCATTTTGTTGTCATCTTCTGATAGAGATTGGTTGAAAAACTTTTAAAGACCAAATATGAACGCACAATACTCATTGGGAAATCCATGAAATTTGTTTAATGGTGTCCTACTTTTGAATTTCGTCGGATATCATAAGTTCCAATTAATGTTTGTGTCTTTGTGAGTGTTCGCTTTAAATCGTTGGAGGATTTATACTTAATTTAAAAGACTTTTTGTCTAACCACTGCCCGTTACACTGTCCCGGGCAAGCTAGATCCACGTATGGATAAAGTGACATCATATATAATTGGACTGCAGAATAGATTTGCAACCAACATTACGTTACAGGTTGTTGTGGATGGTTTACCTGAAATCTTGTTTGCAAACTTGCATCACATAATAGCCTTTATTTGCATCCTAAGAGGTTGTCTGCAGGTCCCGAACGTAAATTTGTATATACTGGTTCTCTGGACTTGAAACTTAATAATGTTTGATACAATTGATCGTGCGGCTATTACAGTGATCATAAGATGTTTATGAGGACTCAACAGCTCCCTTTATGTTGGCAGGCAGAATTTGAGGACACAGAGGGCATATGGATCACTGCTGTGCTCTTGTCTATTCTATTCCAAGATGCGACTGTTGTCTGTGATCCTGCAGTTGTTCGTGTCATACCTTTACTTGCACTTTTGCTGAAATCTGATGAAATGGTTGACAGGTTCTTTGCTGCTCAGGCAATGGCCAGCCTTGTCTGTCATAGACATAAGGGAATTATGACAGCAATTGCAAACTCAGGTGCAGTTACTAGCCTAGTATCCCTTATCGGGTTTGTGGACTCAGATATATCAAATATTATTTCCTTGATTGAAGAGTTCTCTTTGGTCAGACACCCCGAGCAAGTTGTCCTGGAGCGCCTTTTTGAGTTAGAAGAGGTGAGACTGGGCTCTACTGCTCGTAAAGCTATACCATTATTGGTTGATCTTCTGAGACCAATGCCGGAAAGACCTACTGCACCTCCAATTGCAGTCCATCTTTTGACCCAAGTTGCAGATGGAAGTGATGCCAATAAACTGATAATGGCAGAAACAGGAGCCCTGGAAGCACTCCCAAAGTATTTGTCATTAAGCCCTCAAGACATCACTGAGGCATCGATTTCTGAGTTGCTGAGGATACTATTCACCAACTCAGAACTGCTTAGGCATGATGCCGCTGTTAACTCACTCAGCCAGCTAATAGCTGTTCTTCGTTTGGGATCGAGAAATGCTAGGCTTAGTGCTGCTAGGGCTTTGTGTGAACTTTTCAATGCTGAAAACATTAGAGATTTTGAATCAGTCAACCAGGCCATTCAGCCACTGGTTGATATGCTTGATGCTACATCGGATGCTGAGCAGGAGGTTGCTCTTCTTGCCTTGCTCAGATTGGTTGCTGGGGATACTTCCAAAGGCTCTTTGTTAACAGATGTTGAGGGAAATCCGCTGGAAAGTCTTTGCAAGATTTTATCTTCTAATGCATCCTTGGAACTAAAACAGAAAGCTGCAGAGCTATGTTTCATTCTATTTAGCATTCCAAAAACTAGATCAATGCCAATTGCTACTGAATGCATACAGCCCATTGTATCACTGATGGGCTCTGATTCTGATTTAGCAGTGGAATCTGCTGTCTGTGCTTTTAACAATTTGTTGGATGATGAACAACAGGTGGAGCATGCATCAGCATATGATGTTGTTGATCGCCTTGTTGCCTTGGTTTCTGGTTCTAAGTATCGGCTTATCGAAGCTAGCATCTGTGCTCTCATAAAGCTGGGCAAAGACCGGACTCCTTGCAAGCTGGATATGGTCAAAGCTGGGGTGGTCGATAATTGCCTCGAGATTCTCCCTGGTGCACCTAGTTCTTTGTGTTCCACAATTTCAGAGCTATTCCGCATTTTAACCAACAGTGGTGCAATTGCTAGGAGTCCCACAGCTCCTAGAATGGTGGAACCACTTTTCAATGTTTTGCAACGCTCTGATTTCAGTATGTGGGGACAACATAGTGCCCTTCAAGCACTAGTGAATGTGCTGGAGAAGCCTCAGAGCTTAACGACGTTAAAACTTACTCCCAGTCAAGTCATTGAACCATTGATATCATTTTTAGAATCTCCTTCACAAGCAATCCAGCAACTGAGCTCCGAATTGCTATGCCATCTTCTTGCTCAAGATCATTTCCAACAAGATATAACTACAAAAAATGCAGTAATACCTCTAGTCCAGCTTGCAGGAATTGGAATTTTGAATCTACAGCAGACTGCAGTCAAGGCGCTGGAAAAGATTTCACTGATGTGGCCAAAAGCAATTGCAGATGCCGGAGGAATTTTTGAGCTCTCAAAAGTTATTATTCAAGATGATCCTCAGCCACCTCATTCATTATGGGAATCAGCAGCATTAATCCTCTCGAATGTACTTCGTATGAGCATAGAGTATTACTTTGAAGTGCCATTAGTGGTCCTTGTGAAAATGCTACACTCATCAAATGAGAGCACAATCACTGTGGCTCTTAATGCTCTCATGGTTCAGGAAAGGAGTGATAATCGCAGTGCTGAATTAATGGCCGAGGCTCAAGCTGTGGATGCTCTCTTGAACCTGCTAAGATCACACCAGTGTGAGGAAGCAGCTGGAAAATTACTGGAAGCGTTATTTAATCATGTCCGAGTTAGAGAGATGAAGGTGTCAAAGTATGCTATTGCGCCTCTATCACAATATCTATTAGATCCTCAAACCAGATCACAATCTGGCAGATTGCTTGCAGCTTTGGCTCTTGGTGACCTGTCACAACATGAAGGGCTTGCTAGAGCACGTGATTCGGTTTCTGCTTGTCGTGCTCTTGTAAGTTTGTTGGAAGACCAGCCAACGGAGGAAATGAAAATGGTGGCAATTTGTGCTTTGCAGAATTTTGTGATGAACAGTAGAACAAATAGACGAGCTGTTGCAGAAGCAGGTGGCATTCTCGTCATTCAGGAACAATTACTATCTTCTAACTCAGATGTTGCTGTCCAGGCGGCGTTGCTGATTAGGTTTCTTTTTTCTAACCATACTCTTCAGGAATATGTCTCTAATGAGCTCATAAGGTCTCTAACAGGCAAGTACTGCTTGGAGCTATCTTCTTGTTCTTCTTCTTCTTCTTCTTCTTCTTCTTTTCTTCTTTTACGTTATGTCTTTTTCGTGCCCTTGCCACATGATTGAGGAACGGACATTTGTTCCTTACTGTTAGTGTGCCTCTTCTTGACATTTAGGCTCCAATTAGCTGTTGGCAATTATGTTAACAGAAGCCAATTGAAACCAGGAAGAATGCACCTAGAGGACCATCTGTCTTAAGAGCTACTGAAAGGATAGACAAATGTTAAGACAACTGTATAGGCGGTGATTTCTTTGAAATTCAAATGTGCTAAACCTACCAAATTATCACTTTGCTCCAACCTGTCCAGGATGAAGCTCCTAGTCCTCAAATATTCAGTAGTTACCCTGCTACCAAACATTTCTTGCCATGGCAGTCAATGAAGTCTACATCTTCCCTAGGCAGGACTCTCAGCATAGGGAACTATGGATTTAGACTGGCCCTCAATGGAAGCGCAGATTCAAAAAGTGGGCTCATTGCAGAATAATTAACGACCTCTCTGAAACCCTCGAGCTTCCAGCATAAGAAAGCCATTGAAATATGGGTGAACCCGGCTCCACCCAGGACCTTGAATGACCTCCCCCAAATATTCCCAGAGATGCAGCAATGCAAAAGGGGAGGACCCGTATGCTGATAGGAACTCGATGAAAAGAGGATACATATTAAAAGCAAGGAAAGATTGTGGAAAATCTCTAGACCCAACATAAACGTCCTTCACAATCACCAAGATTGTTAGCACCTGGTGGATCATGGTATGCATGCGAATGCGGTTTGCTACGTAATTATGCTGATTTAGTCTGATCTTGGGTTCTGCATTTTATCTGCGGTATGCAGAACCCACAGATCAGGAATGCCCATCTTGAGAGGCTTGAGCATTCTGTGTAAGATGATCCTGACAAAAACAAATTTGCTCACCTAAGCTCATCGTGTGTTTCACTGACAGAAATAGATGCTAAGCTACCTTGGAGATATTCAAGGATGTTCATGAATGACATTAACATCCGCTGTGTGACATTAGTGTCTTTCCCATTTTGTTGATGTGTTCTGTTAGATCTGTGTCCTGGTAGATCTGTATCAAAGGAAATTGTCACAAAGAATGCCTGTTTCGCAATATTCAAGCTGCTTCATCATTTTGCTCTACAAAATCTCTCGAAGACTTATTTTAGCAGTAAAATGGCCTCAATCTCTGTGATGATTTGCAACCAACCTACGCATCTAGGTGTTATCAGCTGTTTCAGTTGGGGGATGGGACTTACGGGAGTTCTAGGGAAGTACATAACCGGTACAGTATTCGTAACTCAATTAGGACAAAGAATCTTTCCCTGCATGGAATCTAGACCCCTTTCTAACTAGAGGTCCCAGGCAATGCCAAGAGAATTGGACCAGCCCATCTGGTTTGATCAGCTCAACTGGGAAAAGGATCTTAGGAGGGCTAATATCTCTAAAATCTGTGGACTTTCGTGCTTATGAGACAAGCCAGAACCCGCTATTCTACAAGCTTCCCCTTAACTTTCTTCCATCTGCTAATGGAGCTTCTTCCAAAAATTGATGCTTCCTTGTTTCTTTTCCACTTTATTCGCTAGCAGGTATATATTTCAACATTTTGACATATATACCTAGTCCTTTGATATTACTGGTAAAATTTTGTATATTGTATAAGCCTAAATTTGAATCTTTTATCATTAAGAAGTGGTTCTCAATTTGAGAAATCCAAGCCAGCAGCCCAACTGTGCAGTCCCTTCACCCCCTACTATCACTCTTTCTTAGCATTGCATGCCTGCATCATATCTAGGTTATGGGGGATTATATGTGCACTATGTTAATCTTGTATTTGGTCATGGAGAGGTAGTCTTATTCACAATTACTTGGCCTACTATGCTACATTCCTCTCCCCACTTCCACTAGACAAGAAGTTTGGAAAATGGGTATGTCAACTGTGATACTGATGTGTCTTCCTTTTCTTGCTTGTGTTGCACAATATGGTTTCACTTTTCTGATAAATATTTAAGGCCTATTTACTTGTATGCAGCTGCTCTGGAGAGAGAACTATGGTCATCAGCAACCATCAATGAAGAGGTTTTAAGAACCATAAATGTAATATTCACTAATTTTGCTAAGCTTCACACATCGGAAGCTGCTACTTTGTGTATTCCCCAGTTGGTAGCAGCACTCAAGTCTGGGAATGAAGCTGCTCAAGAATCTGTGCTGGACACTCTATGCTTATTAAAGCATTCATGGTCAACCATGCCCATTGATATTGCCAAATCACAAGCCATTGTTGCAGCTGAAGCAATCCCGATCTTGCAAATGTTGATGAAAACCTGCCCTCCAAGTTTCCATGAGAGAGCAGACAGCTTGTTGCATTGTCTACCAGGCTGTTTGACAGTCACAATAAACCGCGGCAATAACCTGAAGCAGACCATGGGAGCCACAAATGCGTTCTGTCAACTAACAATAGGCAATGGCCCTCCTCGCCAAACCAAGGTAAAGTACATCTTTAGCTTGATGAGTCCTAGCCATTAATTACTGTAAAAAGACGAGAATCATTTGCTAACTTTTTGGGGTGCCATAGACTTGCTATTATAAGCTTTCGGACAAGAGATTTATGTGTTGAGCTCCCAATATATGCTGAAATTGTGTTTAGTTAACAAGACAAATGCATGCTTGTAAGTATGCTGAAGCTTCCTATTACGGTGTTAGTGTTGCATGTAGATATATAACGAAATCTTTTAATGAGAACTAACAACGTTCAAAGGAAATAAAATCTCATAGTTCTGCTGTTATTATCTATTTCTTTTTGTAGTCTTCACTGAAAGTAGAAGTCAGATATAGCAAAATGGTGAATTCGACTTCAAAAGGCGGAAGAACTAACGAACTGAGTGATGAAGTGACAGTATGTAGTGCTTCTCCTCACAGGATTTTTCACCTGTAGGCTAAGATGACTTAGTGACTATCCTGAAAGCAAATGTCGAGGAATGTTACTACTTTTAATTAAAAAAATTATGACAATGCTTTTGGTTTCTTGGTAGCTCTGTGGATCAATACTTCTCGCTAGGCATGATTTCCTAGTCCATCTAGCAACCATATCGAAGGCCCAACGAGCTCCCCCCCCCCCAAAAAAAAAACAAAGTATCTTGGTCGGCTAGGGTGCCTAGAGGCGGTGTTTAGTTTTACAAAAGAGACATTACCGGCTTCCTGTTGCTCTGGGTCATCTGCTTCCAACTGTATGAGAGAGCACTTTACTAGTATCTTCCATTCATATTGACTTGGATTATTGTACTCCATGTTTTGATCTGCCTTTTCTTTGGTCATGAATTCCGAGCAATTCCTTGACTTCTTGAGTCCAATGGGGTTTGCTTCCCTCCTTGTATAAGTTTGTAAGTAGGTGAATGTGCTCTGGAGAGGAAGCCTGACGTTACATATTTTTCTGAGGTGATGGACATCTTTTCGTATGTTAATTCAGAAATAGTGAACATGGGGAGAAGGGCATTTTAGCTAAAATATTGGACACTTTAATGTGAACTGTCATAATTTCTATTTCAAGTTGATGCACATGCAAGCTCTAAGATGTACAGTTCCAGAATACTAATTATCCATAGGTTGGAAGAAATGAGAACACTTCCTCTGGAAGACTTTTCAGCTAGTGATGATTGATTAAGGATATTTCTTTATGAAAATATGGGAAAAAAGAAAGATCGTTTGTCCTTCTGCAAGTCTCACGCTAATGTGACGAAACGGCTGGTTTAATTAGAGCCATTTGCATGTGGATTTATTTGTCTGAGGGTATGATGCACTTCTGTTCTTAGGCATGTTTATGCATGGTGATATTCTAGTGTGTCCAGAAGGTTTGTTCCAAATACTAGTTGATTATTTGCCATCAATACAAATCATTTTTCTGCCTATAAGTCGCTTGCTTCCAGAATTCAAATTCCAGAAGACTGGCTCCTCCTGCAGGAATTCCATTAAAAAATGGATAAGACTGTTGGTGTGTTGATGAATGTCTGCAGGTTGTGAATCATAGCATCTCTCCAGAGTGGAAAGAGGCTTTTACATGGGCTTTTGATGTTCCTCCAAAGGGACAAAAACTCCACATAATATGCAAAAGCAAGAACACTTTTGGGAAGGTAATTAAATTTTTGCTAAGTGGTTTCTACGGGGCAACAGGAATGTAGCAGCACTGGGTCACATTTTTCTGCCCTAATTAAGTGTGATTGCTCTTGCCAGGCTACTCTAGGTAGAGTCACTATTCAAATTGATAAAGTTGTGACAGAGGGAGTTTACAGTGGACTATTCAACCTCAACCATGACAGTAATAAAGATGGATCGAGAACGCTTGAAATTGAGATCATGTGGTCCAACAGGTTGTGCAACAATAGTATATGAACAGGTGCATGTCCAATCGAGTAAAATTTGCAGCTATGCAACTGGTGAAGCGCCAGTGCCTTGGTGTGCTGTCCCTGCAAATCCTGGAGGTCTGTTGCATTGTATGTACTATCTTCTGTGCAGCATCCAGTTTTGTAGCCTCAAGTTTATGATGCATATGCAACATAAAATTATCATAAACTATGAGGTGAGAAGAGTCCCCCCTTTCCACGATGCCATGAAATTTTACAGTTACTGGCGTTCCACCATCATTACGGGAACAAGCAATATAAAAGCCTAAATTGGGCTAAATGTGCATTATAAGTAGCGGTCCGTGCTTGCACCTGAAGGATCTAAGAGGTGCTCCAGGTGACTGGAAATTTCAAAATTTTCAGAGAACTGTTGTACAGTTGAGTTTTGGGGGTGAAGAGTTCCAATATCTCTACTGTCTCGATAAGTTGCGTCACAGAATTTATGTCCTCAAAATCAGAAGGAAATAGAAATTAGATAAACTGTGATATTCTGCACTTGCACAAAGACACCCTGAAATGATCCTGGAGCAGAATATGAACCCTAGGTTTACCTGTGCTTGTATTTTGCTTCATGGCGACTTAATGATGTATAGAAAAAGGCCATTGTTTGGTTTGTATTATTCAGAAAAGTACATAGTATCAATAGTTTTCTTTCCCTTCAGTGTGTTTCTCACTACTGTGTTTTTTTGCATTTAGAATGTGCTGCTGTCAATTGTCATATCATCTGATCTGCTCAAGCTATTGTTTAGGCATATACTAAGAATTTGGTCGTGACTTTGTCTGTCGCGAGCAGCAAATAAAACAGGCTCTATAATTTATATGACTATAAATTGCAGGAGTATGCTTTTCACCGGGGTATGATGGGTCTACTTTTAAGTCACGCAATGTAAATGTCCACGATACAAGTACACAAGTTCATGTTATGTTATCAAATTGTGCGCGTTCATGAACAACCTTTAAAGTTCATGACAAAATATTCACGCTTTATTGCAAATTGAAGGAAGATTTATGAGCTAGAAAATATCAATTTTTTCACTAATAAGATCTAAAAACTATATTCATAACCCTCGTCATACATATTCCTGGACCATGATATCACCTGCTTATGTTGTATATTTCATTAACTTTTTTTATTCGAATACAATATGAAGCTTGCAACTTACTGGTTACAATGAGCAATTTTTCCATCTTTTTTTACACGTCCAAGCAACTTCCTGTCCCCTTTATGGTATGTTCTTCTCACTGGTAAGGTCTGTTCTTTTCGTGGAAATGTAAGGGTCTTTATCTCATATCTCTCATTCATTCGCACACTGTGATATTAATATTTTCGTTTTTTCCACAATCTTTTCCATTCCGTCTCATTCCTTCCTATTCACTCCCACTCCTTTAAATTCTTATCCACTCCTACAAGAAAAACATAATTCCTTTTTTACAATACATTTAATTTCTTTCCATTCATTCCTATTCCATACTTATTACACATACGAAAGAATTATTGTCAAATGAAGAACCATTCCATTCATTGAATAATCATCTCACACTATCTCACTTCTTCCCATTTCACCCCTCAATTTTCCATCGAAAAAAATAGGCTTATGCACTCCAAGGTGCACTCGTTAAAATAAGCTATAGGTGAATTGAGCACTTTATGAAATCAACTGGTGAAAATTTTCTTACAAGTAGCCTATCCAATTACACAATCCAAATTATTCCACAAAATTCATGGGTGTTTACGTAGCGTTCAAAATTGGTAAATGCTTTCCATCAAGCACTGATATTAGGGCATTTTTGGGGCTTATTATAAATATTTATTGCTGTTTATTGCTGAAACACATTGAAACATGTTGAAACATACCGAATGGTGCTGAATGAGTTTATAGATTAGAGATTAATCGTAATTAAGCATGAAAACAAATTTATATAGTTATGTAACTATTGTATATACCCAAATGAGCACTTGTAATACGCATTTATTTATATGGTGGTAGAATTTGATCATTTTTCAATGAATGTTATTTTATATGCTATGGTTATTTTTAATTTTAAATGACTTTTTAAAAATTATATGTATAATATACAAACAATTTGCAAATATATATTCAGTTTGTAGCTATTATTGGCATATGATTGCCCATATCCTTGGCAATGGATTGCAAAATTAATTCAATTCTGAAAATAATTATAATTAAAAATAGTCAGAAAATATATTTTTGAGTAGTTGTTATTAAATTAGAAGTTGACACTACAGATAAATGGTATAGTAAATGAGGAGGTTGGGTTCTCTACAATAAGATAATTTTCATTTGTTAGTGGGTTGTTATAAGGATATAAGAATATATTGGATACAAAATTTGGTGGTAAAATTATTTATTTATGATTAGCAATATTTTTTAAAATATTTGTTTTTCACTTTAATTACATTCGTAAAATGAGTATGCAATTTTTACATAATTTACGATAAATATGTGTATTTATATAATATAATAATTCATCAAATAATATGTATTTTACGAAAATAATGATATTAATATTTTTAATATTATAAATAAATGTGTGAAACATTTTATTTTGTTACATATGTAATTTTTTTTTTCAATTTTAAACAAATTTTACAATAGCAATAATGAGCTTATGTATATCATGAAAAAATATGTCCAATTATTGATAAAACATAAATGATTTGTATTTGCCAAGAGTTTTTAGCTCAAGTGGCATTGAGGTGGCCTCTTAAGCTGGAGGTGATGGGATCAAATCTCATAACTTGTAATTCTCTTGGTGTAGATATGCGCAAGGCTACAACCAAGCTTATAAGCTTGGGTATTGTGGGTTTGACTCATCCTCCTCCCCTGCTTGTACAAGGCCCATTGGGTTGCCCTGAGATAGGGCCCAGTAGGTCGGCATTCTTACCTTTCATTAAAAAAAAATAATTTTAATTTAATCACAATTTAATCAATTAAATACTTTTATAAGAGGGTCCAAAACAAGATAAGGCCACAAGGGGCTTCAAAAGATCAAGTTTGACATTAGGTAAAAAAAGAGTAGCTTCCACACATGAAGTCCACCTTTTTCAGGTAGCAGAAATGAATAAAAGCACACCATGTCACCATCCTTAGGCTGAACGTAACTCTCAAACTTTACACCCTGAAACTACATCAGAGAACATCAAGAAAATACCATGGCCAACAGATGTAGAATGGCCATGCTTATTTTACCTTCTAAGAAAATTTCACACCTTCCAAAAAAAAAAAAAAAAAAAAAACACCTTCAGAGCTCTCTTCAGCGCTTCACTAAAAGTTTGACACCTATCGTAAAATTTCAGGATATCCTAAATTTTCCAAGTCTACTAAAAAATTTAAGGGTTTACATAAGATCTGCCTGGAACTCTAATAAAAATTTTAGAGCTCATGAAAAAAAAAAAAAAGAAGAAACTTACGACCCTTTTTCTAGGGTCTCAAACTTTCGAGGGCGTTGCCTCTGCTAAAATTTGTCAAAAACTACTCAGAACAAGTATCTTTATAACTTTGTAATACAGAAAGTAAAGGCTGTTACATCAGATCCTCCCATGCTTCGCCTAGTAACGTGATTTTTGGGATACTGGATTTCATGGCCATGAAGTCTCAAGATTAATGATTGGAATGCATGGGTTCTCTCTATTATGAGAGTTCGTATAGTCTTGCAAGTTGCAATATGCCTTTGACTTTAGCCCAGTCCCTCCCAGCGAACTGCTCCAACCTTATTGAGTTTCCTAAAATGTGGGGTCAACACAGTAACCCAATTTACCCACATAAAAATTAAAAAATTCAAATGTGATATAGAAATAACCTGTTTATACCATATGCAAATCACATTAAAATAAGTTTTATAGATTTCCAACCTTCATGTCACGAATTCAAGTCACATACTCACCTGACGTACAGAATTTTCTTTTTCTTTTATCAGCTTAATTAGATGACAAACAATATATTTACTATATATATCTGTCTTTTTCTTTTAATAAGTACCACACGTAAATTTCTTGAGAACATAAAAGTTATCTTGTGAAAACACATCTGGATAAAGACATTAAAAAATTACAGCTGGAGCCCAAAAGAAAGACAGAAAAGAAAATCAAGAAAATGATATATTTAATTTTCTCTGTTTAGATAATTACAGTTACTCAATTCTGTAATCATCAGACACCAAATAAACACTGTAAAAACATTTTGTGTAATAATATAAAAAGGGCTTTTCAATTTTCACTCTAAAAACAGGAGTTTCTTATTTTTATTTGATTTCTTTAATTGCGACGTATATATCATCCCCTCTTATTCTCTCTCTCTCCCCCCCCCTAAAAAAAAAACAATTAATTAGCATTTTCTTCAAGTTTTTCCATGAGCTTCTACCTCAAATTTCTTGATTTCTTTTCAATGAATGATGAAAACGAGAAGCTTCATGAGTGCTACAATTGTTCTGGGACTAGGGATTTTTTGAATAAATACAAATCCCTTAGTGGAAAAGGGCAATATGATCAAAATTGTATTATACCATCTCATAACAAAAACAAGATCAAGCCCTCGGATCATGCCCAAGGCGATCTTGTTAAGGTAGGTGTATTTTTTCAATTCCCGGAATTTGTCTAGCTGATCTCTATTGTTAAGGATCGATAAGATTATCTATATATGAATCAACTGATCAAACTCTGATTGTTGTTGTTATTGTCCTTAATGAGGTAGAGAAGGGGAGGGATGGGATCGAAGATGGGGAAGGTAATAGAGGAGAAGGGAAGAGAAGGAATATATTAAAATAATTTTGTCTTTTTATATTCAAAACTTCCGATTCGTCTCGTGTGTTGAATGAAGGAAGACATCGACAAAATTAGACAGCATAAGAGTGAAAATATTCTCTCGTGATGCAAAACATAATGTTATATATACTTAGGTTCTTTGGGTAAAAAAATAACACATATAATTATTATTTCGAGGATGACCCTGGTATCTTAAGCACCTTTTGTAACAAATATGATGAATTTCGGAATTGAGTGTGCCTATAGATTCAGTAATTCAGACGAAATGAAAAATAAGATCGTTTTTTATTAGCTAGAGACTTTTGATAATATGATTTTTAATGCCCCATTTTCCTTGTTTATTTTTGGCATTTTAGAGAAATAATTATACTATAAGAGCTTGTTGGTTAAAGTTAAAAAAAAAAAAATGATGTAGGATCAAAATAACAATACTTAAATGCTAAAAATATTAATTATTGATTTGCATGCATAATATGTGCAACCCCTAATTTTATTTATTAATTTTTTTTAATTGTGCAGGTCGTGGAAGCCAAAAGGCAAGATTGTAAAAATCAAATGAAAGTGGTGAAGAAAATAGAGCTCAATAAAATGGGTAATGGGCATGGGGAAGAACATGAAGATTATCAATTAACTGATTGCTTATTAAGTGCAATTAGTCTACTACTTGATTCATCAAAGAAGAAGACATTCTCATGTAAAGTCTCAGATTCTGAGCTTCATGGTAAACATTCAAGTAGAAGACAGGCTCAGAGAAAGGCCCCTGTGAAGAACAAAAGCCTCGACACAAACCTAATTTCCTTAGGTATGATCACTCTAGAAATTAAACTAACTTAATTTGATCACACAAGTAAAGTTTAATTTTAACCCATGCAAATGTGTATGAGAAGGAATTCAGGTGAATAATTGGCTCTATCGCAAACCAAGGACTCTACGTCCATATTTGTATTGCTATAGAATTAGGGTTTACAAAAACATTTACATATTTTGACGATATAATTCTTCTTTGAGATACTTAGCGAGTCTCTCTCAATGAGTTAAGTTGAACCCCTCCCAATCTCAGCTAGGAATTTTGAATAGAACTCTTTAACTTAGGGGCTTATAGCTTATAGCTTATAAATCGTTGATACTAATCAGGACTTCGAAAGCTTGAAATTGGAAACTGATGCATAAAATTTTTGAATGTGCTCTCCTTTGCACATCAAATAGCATGGCAAATATGGTTCGATTTGATTTGTATGGTAGCTCGGTTACTAAGGCCATTATGATTATTTTGGTGCAGGTTCAGGAAGCTCATCACCAAGCATGAAAAAGAGCTGCAGTGAGGAATGTTTAATGGGTGCGGACGATTCTAGGGCACCCTCTGTGAACCGGACCACCTCAAAGGGTGGTAGTAACAGTGGGTCATTTGTAAGAAGGGACAAGAGCACCAATAGATCAAAAAATGGCCAAATTATCATGTACTCTAGCTCAAGTGGGATGTTGAAGCCGCCACCCATTGAGAAAAAGCTTGAGTGCACACTTGAGGAGTTGTGCCATGGCTGTGTCAAGCACATCAAGGTCACTCGAGACGCCTTTACTTGTACAGGGTACGTATGTTCGATTTCTTAATGAAAACCCTTTCTCTGTAATTTTGAATAGCTTTTGTTAGAGAGCCGATCAGATTGATCTATAGTTCATAATAATTGTACATAGGCAAAGAATCCAACATGAGGAGGTACTAACAGTGAAGGTAAAGCCAGGTTGGGTAGGAGGAACGAAGGTAACCTTTCAAGGAGTCATCAGTGAAGGAAGTTTGGAAGGATACCTAGCAGATGTTGTCGTCACCATCATCGAGAAGCGACACTCTTTGTTTCGAAGGATCGATGATGACTTGGAGCTTGAAATCGAGATCCCATTGGTTGATGCCTTGACAGGGTGCCCTTTAACCATCCCTTTGCTGGGGAATAAAAAGATGAGCATGGAAATAGATGAAGTTGTGTATCCTGGCTATGAGATAACCATTGTAGGTCAAGGCATGCCTAACCAAAAGAACCCTGACCATAGAGGGGACTTGAAGGTCAAGCTCCTCATCAACTTCCCTAAGGAATTAACAAACAAACAACGGTCACAAATTTTCAAAATATTGAACGATTGAGTTTTTCATTACTTGGTTCTTTCTGTACCCCTCCCTCCAAAAGGTACGTAGAAGTTTGCTTCATCTGTAAGTAACATTTGAATTTTTAGCCGACGGAGGTCTTAGCTTAGCAGCCAAAACCAAGGCTCTCAGAGAGTAGGTAACATGTTTGATTTCTCCTCTCCATTATTGTGTAGACATTTGTGTCGTCGATGAAAAACATCTCCCCTCACAAAAGAAAATACCGAGGTTAATGTTTTTTTTCCTTTTTTTCATTATTTGTTTTGTTCATTATGGTCTTAATACTCTTATGCAAAATTTTCCTGTAAATCTGCCATGTGAAGCCAAATATATGAACAGGGCATGTTCCTACCATTCGCCCTAAGATCAGTAGAATGCAGATCAAATCCAACCACAATGTCGGATTGTTGTCGGCACATTTTCCTGCTAAATGCAACTTTTAACTGCACAAAAAATGTTGATTTTATCCCCAGAAAACTATATTATTTACGTAAAAATGATACACAAATTTATTAGTGTAAAGTACACACAGGAATAAGGAACTAATAATACACACATATTTAGCACAGCCAGTTTTCACGGGCAGACCAATGAACAGCAGATTTCTATGCAGTTTTCGCTTTAGTAGCAGCAGTGTAATTAGACCATCCAACCAGAGCTTGAAGTATGCCGAATATACTTCCCCCAATCAGGCCTTTCAATAGCCTCAGTTTTCCTTGGGTGTAAGGTGGGTATCTTGCGGGTGCATCACCAACAAAACTCCGATAGAGAACTGCCTTCTTATGGCTGAAGGCATCAAAGGAAAACTTCCCGTGGTATGAGCCCATTCCGCTCTCCTCCACTCCGCCAAATGGTAATGTGTGAACCGCAAGCTGCGAATGATTTCAATGTACATCATTAGGCAAAATCTATCAGGCAACAAGTGCAAATTAAATGGCATGCATCAGAGATCTGGAGAGAAAAATACAAGCATCAACTGAATTCTCAGTGGGCGATAGCAAAGTCAGGGCTTCTTAGATTTTAACCCCGAGTTTGGATTACACTTCAGGAATGTACCTAGAGTCCTAGACTATGCACTAGGTCAGCCTTATCAGTATTGCACAAAAGGTTGCATGGTCAACTGATCTCCTCCAAGGCTACCACAAACCCCCTTCGCCCAACCAACAACCCCCCCCCCCCAAAAACCAAAAGAAAAAGGCCTCGATTTTGGGTCTATATCAAATAGCCATGAAGTGACTATGAAAGTAGGAATAAAGTGTGTCAGATTAACTTTGGTTGTCTTTGAAATGCAAAATGGAGTTATAATTGGCTCAGTGTTTGATTACTTCATTGTGTAAATTTAATCAGTAAATGAAAATTAGATGCAGCAAATCATCTCTTCAGCTCAAGGAAAATTTTCTTTCTGATTATTTTTATCTACTTCTACTCCTCATCTGAGCAGACTTAGCCAGGAAATCTATTTGGAAAAATGGTGAAGTAATCATCTGTCATTTGGAGGATTAGACTTCAAAGTTCAAACCCATTATTTGCAAGGTCTCCCCTTTGCAAGTGAGCTTCTTTAACCTTACACCGCTACTGAAATGGATTGGACCCCCCCCCCCAAACAAAGGGGGAAAAAAAACCCTTTCTTTTTCCCCAAAAAAAAGAAGACCAGGAGAAAAGAAACAGAGAAAAAAACGGCACAAAGATACTAACTACATTCTCTACACGAATGATGAAGGATAAATCCATAACTTGGCATTAATAATGAATGCAGGAAACATAATTAGACTAAAATTCTTTTGCAGAAAAGCTCATTCCCATCTGTTCTTAAGGAATGCAGGGAGATAGAAAGAATAACTATTCTGAAATTCAAATTCTTTCCATGCCCTTGACCATCCAAGAAAAAGAGCACAACAAAGACGCTTACATATGATTAAGGCCATGGCCTTTGCAGGTTGCAGGAGAAGCTTATGAGTTACGCATTGTCAAAGTTAGTTCCTCACATACAAGTATTTTCACAAACATGAGTGTACACCAAAGTAAATGGGTGTAAGATCACAGAGCACTTACATGGATTGATGAATCATTTATGACCAAACCCCCTGCAGAGATGGTACTCACAAATTTGTCCTTCACATCCTTCCGGTTAGTAAATAGATAGGCGGCAAGTGGCTTTGGCCTTCTGGTTATTATATCAAAGCTTTCTTCCAGTCTGTCAACCTAAACATCATTTTTCCCCGGATTTGTCAATCCAAATGAGTCTCAAGAAAGTAGCAAAGTAATAATTTACCAAGATAACAACTCATAGCCTTCACAGCATACTGTTTCGTTTAAGCAATCTGTGATTGTTGCATGACTCTTGTACTGATTATTGACAGATCTTTATTTATTTTTTTCTTTTTTTTCATGAATCAAAAAGAACTTTACCATACAATTCAAATGTTTCGATTACATGCTGGACTGATTATATATCAATCTAATTATCTATATACAAGCACTGATAGAAGAGAAAACAATCATTAACAACCCACTCAGCAGCATTGTTGAAGATCATCAATAAATATGAGTAGGGCCAAAAAAAAAAACAAATAAAAAATGCAAGAAAAGATGTGTACTGTGATAATAGGAAGCACTGGACCAAATATCTCCTCATTCATGATTAAGGAATCTTGTGGGACATCCAGCAATAGTGTGGGAGCAATTTTCCTGTCATAATTTGTAAATTTTTCATTAAAAATCTTATTTCGATCGGCTACAAAGGCAGAGCATAAAAGGTAGATGCTTACAGTTGAGCTTTGTCCCTCTGACCTCCATAAACAATCTTTCCCACAACTTTGTCCTCCTCTAAGAGCTTTACCAAACGTTCAAAATGGTTGCTGTTCACAATTCGAGACAAATCATTCGACAGCAATGGCTCTGTCCCGTAGAATTTCTCCAGTTCACATTTCAGAGAATCTATCTGCATTATAGTGGTATCAGTCTTGAAATGTCAACAAATAAAACCTAAATATCAGATCTGTTAGCCTCCAAAAGGACCAAAACCTTACCAGTTTGGGAGCAAAGTCGTTCGTAGTGATGATGTAATCCGGAGAAATGCATGCTTGCCCATTGTTACAACCCCACTTGCCCACGATAATCCTCCTGACAGCAATCTTAGAAGGAAGATTTGCCATGCAAAGCCCACAGATAAGGAAATGGAAGCACCATTAACAATTTATAAATAAAGGTAAATTGATTATACTCCCCAATTGGAAAGACACCGGAATGAATAGTTTCAAAGAAGGCTCTTCTACCTTTAGATTGACATCAGAATCAACTATTACAGGAGATTTTCCTCCAAGTTCTAACACAACAGGTGTAAGATGCTTTGCAGCAGCTGTCATGACTATACGAGCCACTCTTCCGTTGCCTATGATTTCAGAATGCAATAAGAGGTCATTCCCAAGGATGCGACAAACATTAAGGTTAACAAACATAGAAATAGTGCTCTAAAAGAGCAAGGATTAACAACTATTCAGCCGTATGACAGCACAAAGCATGCCAATTTATATTGAAATCTGCCTTTCTAGTGATGAATATATATCAAAGACAAATACTAATGTAAGCAGCATTCATTCATCCCAAACAGAGTGATACATTGAGAAGTTTCCACAAACAATGTCCCATTTAACACAATAAATATTATTAAAAATGATCAATCAAAACTAAGTCCAGACTCCAGAAACTGAACCCATTAACAAATCGAGCTCGATGGGAAACTGAAGCGCCAAAACTTACAAGGACAGCTTCTGAGCAAATTTGACATGATATTTATTTCCCTGATTACAGAAAATTTAGAAAAAAAGAATAAAAGAAAAACCAACAAAAATTCCCTTACTGCAACTAATAATATTGATCCTGTAGCACCAGGAAGCAACCTTCTATTCTTCACAGTGATTCCTATAATTAGCTAGTAAAAGTAAAACTAGACAACAGAAGATAATAGCCATGCGACGATTTTGGTATTTTGGAAAGCATACAAGCAGATTTACAAAATCAACAGCAAAGCAATCCCTGGCTTGCAGTACAATCACATACAACTGCTTGTTGACAGACAGCGTCCACATAACATCTAATAACGCAGATATGTCCAAAGCACAAACAATGGTGAAAGAAATCGACCTGTGTAAAGTATTTTATCCCATTTTTGCTCCAGGAGAGCAGTTGTTTCAGGAACTGTCCCCTCTACAACTCTAACTGCAGAAGCATCCAGATATTGCGCAACATATTTTGCCAGCAACGAAGATGTAGCAGGAGCAATTTCAGATGGCTTTAAGACGACAGCATTACCAGCTGCTATGGCACCAATGACAGGATCAAGGGACAACACTGAAAAAATAAATCACACAAAGTAGAGAATTGTTTAGTCTGAAAAAGCAGTTGCATATAATAAAGGATGTTTGGACGTGGCAGAACAAGCTGCAGACAAGCATTCAACTCACATATTGGATAATTCCACGCAGAGATAACCAGCACAACACCTAATGGATCTGCTACTATTTCTGCTGATGAAGGGAATGTGGTTATTGGGGTCTTAACCTGAAATAAAAGCAAGTTTTACTGTCAGCTGAACACAGCCAGATAGGACAGACTGCTTAACTGTCACAAGTCATCAACAAGAGTTACCTTTTCTGGCTTCATCCACTGCTTTAATTCCTTGAAAGCCACTTTACATGAGGACTTTAACAAACCAACCTGCAGCAGTTGTAGGCACCCTCCTTAATGTAAACTATAAATGGGGAAAAGGGATCAAATAGATGAATCATCAAGAGAGACAGGAATAGTGAGTATCACATCATCAAATTAGATGAGCAGGCACATTGACCTACTCTTTGATGGATCACAAACATTGATAAATTGGGGGTAATGATAAGAAATCTCAGGATTAACAAGCCAACAGTAATCAATTGGCGTTTATATCTAAGCATGGCATACTCTAGGATTGCAACGCACATGAATACTGTCATAATTAAAAAAGACTACTAAGATCAACAATGACATGATGAGATTCACCATGCAGAATTCATGTCCATGACTGTTCCCAGTTAATTAAGCCAATCAGGAAGGAAGATATTAGCTGAGATAAGATACTCATCTATCGGCTGAAGCAACATTAACATGAAAATGCCTTCAGATTTACTCCTCAGCACAAGGAAGTATCTAAAAACAAAGGGATGCACATGCATCATTTTCATCATGTCAACTATATGAATAAAGAAAAACCAAATCTGCATTAGAATTAGAAGATAAAAGCAGAAAAAAAGATAACACAGAACTTATCATTTGCTCTATCATAGGGGCGAAGTTTATTAGATATTCACAGCTGATGAAGTAATCAGAAGTTTCTTATGTGAGAGGGTAGTAAACAAAGCAATCAGATACATATAAGAAGGCGGTGATCATGTCTAGCTTACTAGCAACATCATTTTACTAGAGCTTTTCCATTTCCCAGTTGTCACTCTTGAGTCCTTCCTCCTCAATCCCCTTGCCCTCCCGGGGGAAGGAAATAAAGTGAACGGGAGGATTTAGAGGAAAGTAGACATCGTTGAATGTTATGCTTGAGAGAAACAATGGTTTGCTCTAAGGACCAAATAGTACAAGGGATGCATTTAGTTTTTTTTAAAAGAAAATTAATCAAACTTCACGAGCAGCGTATAATGCAAGTCAATAGACAGCTTTCCACTTTAAATAAAATGCCACAAAGGCACAAACCATGCACTCTAAATCTCTAATGCTCCCCCCCCCCCCCCCCCAAAAGAAAAAAACTTGAACCTTTTTTTGGCTTTGAAACGGAGGAGTGCTCAGGCATAGATGATCATAAGTTCCCCATGCTACTCGGTTCTTTTTTCTTTTCTTTTTTTGGGTTTGATAAATAAGTTATATTGCGTGAGACAATGGGACCAAGAGAGAAAATAGGTTAGGTATGCTGGCAACCGCAGAACTCCATGAAAATGGAAAAGAAGAGTTAGTTCAT
The DNA here is from genome assembly GCA_029747015.1 of Carnegiea gigantea. Taxonomy (NCBI): domain Eukaryota; kingdom Viridiplantae; phylum Streptophyta; class Magnoliopsida; order Caryophyllales; family Cactaceae; genus Carnegiea; species Carnegiea gigantea. Next base: position 510,986 of record JAKOGI010000016.1, on the reverse strand, counting down.
CATAAATACTCCAACCAACTACCCTCCAGGCTCTAAGGTCTGTTATGCTTCAAAGGCGCAGGTGATTGATTTCTGTACTTTAAAGACCAAAACCATGAATTCAGAGCAACACAGAGAAAAGACCAATATCAATCACTATCTAACACCCTCTCAACCCCACCAAAAAAAAAAAAAAAAAAAAAAAGTGGCCCAACATGCTCTTGATCAATTCAACAGGACAACATTAAATGCTTCGTACACATAATCCTGAAAAGAAATACTAGATAACTTAATTAACTGACCCACACAATCTCCATGACTTTATTCATCGGATTTCGTTATCATCATCCAGAAACAGTTTAAATAGACACCCCTATTGACACATGAATACCAATTAAAATGCAACTATTTGAACTTCCCAATTATCTCTTTCTATATTTTGAAAAACTTGTTACTGGGCAATTCACAATTGAATTGACCAGTAACAACTCAATGTCGACACGCTGCTGGGGTCGCATATCTCTGATAGTGAACATTTAATAGCTACAATATCAACATTAATTACTAACAATTCGAGCCCAAAAAACACAATAAATCGCCAAATCAACATGACAGTCATCATCATTATCATATCATCACGATCAGAAATTCAACATCATGATCACCGTTATTCAACCAAGGAAGAAGGATAAAGCAATTGAAAAAAGCAGTGACCTCATATAAGACAGTTTCGAACTCAGGCTTGTTAAGGTCAGAGCGAAGAGCCTGAACAATCTCATCCTCGCGTTCTTCGACGAGTTTGACGATGCTCTTCAACTGCGTCACCCTCCACTCGTAGCTCCGAGTCTTGCCCGTCGAGAAGGTTCCCCGAAGCTCCGCCACCAGCGCCGCCGCCTCCTCGCCGCCGAATATCGCCTCCCCCATTGACGCCCCCCGAAGAGAGAGAGTGTGTGTGTGTGTTGAATACGAAGAGAGTCAAAACTCAGCGAGCGAGTTGACCGGCGCGACTCGGGAGTAGCGGCGGGTTTCAGGGGTACTTGACAAAGTGACGTGCGCGTGTGTCCTCTGGTGGTTAAAACGATCAAGTTTCCAAGGCTTGCATGCAAGTTTTGTTCCTAATAATCAAATCAAATTTGATTTTATATATATATATATATATATATATATATATATATATATATATATATATATATATATGTTATCGGTGATTATTTGGCAGAGGATTCTATGCTTTTAATGGGCAGTTTGAGTGTAATTTTTACTTTGTTTTTTTATTGAATTTTGCGCTGTTATCTTGTCTAACATTATTTATCTAAAAATATAATCAGATATAAAGATTGGTAAAAATAAAATAATTGAATGGTAATGGACAATAATAAAACAATTAATGATATTATTTTAGACAAAGGTTTTTGAAAAACTAGGTGGAGTTCAATAAAAGAGGGGAAAAATCAGGTGGAGAGTTTATACGTAAAATACCATTCTAACAGCAATTAATATGATTATCCTTCACGTAAAATAATTCCAGGGAACAAATTTTGCAAATGATGTTTGGGGTGGGGGGTTTGTAAAAGTGATAGTTTCACAATCACCCAAAAGTTGAAGAACTGAGAGAAATTAAGCAAATTGTTATAACTTTCTACTTTCATGCCTGCAAAATGGCTACTTCCATCGTCTTTTTTTCTTGTTCACTAAACACTTTTCTCTTCAAATTTAAAAATAAAATTTGATATAAATTTATTTTGTATAAACTATTTATTAGATATATAAGAAAAGAATTAATCTGTAATTTGAGAACATTAAATATGACAATCTATTCATCACATATATAAATGATGATATGAAAAGGCGAACAAAATATACGTCTTATAAACATACGGTAAATAAGTTATTAGATGATCAAAATACAAAATTAAAACGTATTCCGACCAAATGATAGCATATACAAAACAAATATCCTTAAAATACGTATTGTTAATGAATTTATCCCTTTTCTGTATAAAAGAAATACATAATTTTGAATGTTATTTTTTGAATATAAGCTATTGGCGTTCAATGTCCTAAATTGCGGATTGTGTACGTTTAAAAATCTAATGTTTTACTCTCTTTTTATGGTTGCGTTTGGTGGGAACAGGTGAAGCAACCGAGCCGAGAGGGGCCGGTGGAACAGAGCACAACTGTGGGTCCCACTCGCGCACCACATCTCACGTGTTGGTTTTCCGGTCTACTTTTTCCAACCCCCTTACAACATTTTCTACACAAGCTGGGGGCTCCAGTGGAGCTGGCTAATTTGTCGTATCAGGTTGGATTTGTATTCGCATCGAACATAAATGAGTTGAGAATTTCTTGATCTGAACCCAATAAATTTATTAAATGGATTAAAAAATCTTGACCTGTACCCATTTAATTTTTAAATGGATTGAACCGTTTAACCCGTTTAAGATAAATAGGTCAGGTTCAATCGCATAATTACTATTTAAGCATTTAATATTTTCAACTAATATATAATTACAGCGTTAAAAATTAAGTTCACATATCACATTAAATAATTACTCTTTAAAATTCTCCTGATATGTCATAATTCACAATTTTTTAAAAATTTTATATTCATAATTATCTAATAAAAATTAAATGGATAAATGACAAATGAAAAAATGAGTTGACTTATTTAGCTTATTTAATTAAACGGGTTAAATAGGCACTTTTTCGTGTTGAGAATGTCGACCTAAACATAACCTGTTTAATTAAACGGGTTGAACGTATCAACTCATTTAATTAAACGGGTCAAAAATTTATACCCAAACTCACTTAATTTCGTGTCAGTTTTGAATCGGTAATTACATCGAGTTAGCGTTTTCCAACTCTAGGCTTCAGTTGGAGAACAGTTGTCCGGACTCCCGTTTCCCATTTCAATTACCAAACTAATTAACTTCTCATCATCTAAGTTTGGGGGTTTAGTTTTGACTTCACATGCATTAATTATTTAGAGGATGCAACCATCCTAGCTGCTCCGTGAAATCAAGCCAACTGCCTACCTACAATGCACGATAGGAACGCATCTTGTATGGAGTCGCTGGAATTATATGGGTATTAAGGGTCTGTTTATTTTCAACATTTTGTATGAGCGGTTAGAAAATTGAAGGGAGTTGAAACGGGCTAGAAATTATTGGAGCAAATTGAGAGTATTTTTAAGAGGAGATTGAATCAGATAGCGGATTCCACGTGTTGAAAATCAACATGCCCTAAATCTATATTTGTTAGTCGTAAAATCTTACTTTGTATATATTAGCCTTACAAGTTAATGGTTGATGTCAATGATACTGATAAATATGAAACTTGTGATTTCATAGTTGATATGGATCATCACTAATTACAAAAAAGTTGTGTTCTATGATTTTATACATAATAACAATTAAATGTTTATATAAATTGTGCCCTATGACAAATAAGTAATGTATACAATCCAGGTGATGTTTCAATCTAAGACCAATTAGCAATGAATGAAGTAATTTACTAAGTGTTATATACTTATGACTTCTTTATTTTGTCAATGCGAAACCGCACATTCATATAATCCGATAGTAACTTATTTGTACATTTTTCTTAGTTTTATATGACATTTGTAATTAGTGGCATGTGATAAATAACTAAATAAGTCCTTATTTGATTTATTATCCTGCCCATATTATTAATCTCAAATACTTTCAAATATTCTCTTGGTAATCTTGCTGACTCTTGGAATGATATTCAAAATTTGTATTCGGAAGATTTTATTGAAAAAAGTTTTGTTGAGATTTTTTTATTGTATATTTCAATGTCGATTATTACTATTGATTATATTCCACTTTCTTTCTAAGCATAACCCCATGCAAACAAAGCTAGTAAAGTCGATATAGGGTTGTGTAAAAATTTTACCAACTGAGCTAATGAAAATCACAATGACTAGTATACCTAGTTCACCAATTAAGACATACTTGGGCCTGGCTGCTCTGCTGTAAGCCTAGACAAGAAAGTGGGCTGAATATAACAGGCAAGCCCAGCCCATAACTCTCAACACTCAAGACTCACTTCCTTGGACTATGGTCTGTGATTCCAGTGAGGCAGGTCCCTGCTCATATGATCCAGCAGTCGTTGGTCAGTCAACTGACCTCTTTTTCTTTGTTTTTTTTGGGGTGCGTGGTTTGAATAATGTAGAGGTGTAAAATCATGAGAAATTCGTTTTGTTTATATGTTGTTTTTTTTTTTTGGGGGGGGGGGGGGGGGGGCTCTAAAACTTTCAATATAACTATGATAAATTCATAAAACATGATTGCTTATAAATGGCTAGATTTATTTTCTCTTGTTTAAAATTTTATTTAGATGATTTTTTAAGTTTAGATTAGGCCTGACAACGGGTCAGATTTGGAGTAGGTGAACCTCCACCCGATCCACTCGTCATCCGCTCAACCGTATCTAATCCACCCACCACCCGCGGATGAAGTGGGTGGTAAACGGGTGAAATGGATAAAATGCGCTCTATCGCATTTTATTCGTTTATCGTTCAAATAACTTTTAAAAGCTTGGACAGTTTATAACACACAAAACAACAACTAACAGAAACCACATGTCCGAATCGTAAACATAATAATTATCATAAATGATAAAGATACCTAACATGAATTGCCTGTATTTTAGAGGGGTTGTCCATGTATTTACAGGTAGATAAGGCATCCATTCTTGGATATGTTGCTAAGTACATAAAACAGCTTGAAAAGTAAGTCAAATTGCTAGAGGAGCAAACAACTAAACGAATCATAGAATCAATGGTGATTGCAACGAGTACGAAAGATTCAAACGTCGATAATGAAAACTATTCCATGGATAATGAGAACTTTAATGACTCGAACCCGTTGTTAGACATTGAAGCAAGAGTTTCAAACAAGAATGTGTAGATAAGATGACTTACTAAGTGACAGCAACAGTGGAATCTACCGGCACCGGTCCTAGGAGGCAGTAGGGTGGTGGACATGAGGTGGTGAGGGAGGAGAGGAGAGAGGCAGTGGAGTACTGAGCAACGCGTGTGGGAGGGTTCAGATCTGATTCATTTGAAGATGATGTAGTTGTTAAAATTAGGGTTATATATATATATATATATATATATATATATATATATAGAGAGAGAGAGAGAGAGAGAGAGAGAGAGAGAGAGAGAGAGAGAGAGAGAGAGAGCAGGTATATAGAGCAGGTGATGGGTCGGGTCATGGATTGGGTGGACCATCACCCGAATCCGACCCGATCTATCACCCAGTTATCCATCACCCATTTAATTAACCCGTTTAGCCGGATTTTCACCCGATTTTTCAGATGGGGTGAATCGGGTACCTATTGGATTCGGATGCAATTATCAGGCCTAGTTTAGATATGTATTAGGATTAGGATATGCGTTTCACTACCATCCCTAGCCTCAATCTATATATAATATTTACACTTAGAAGTTTTTTGTCTTTCAATAATTTTTATTTTTTATTTTTTGTTGCGGTCATTTGTTATCTTTTTCGATACACAATGTGTCTTTTCCCATTGACATTTTCAATTATCCAAAGTCTATGCTTTCATTTGTTCGCATCGAATTCTGGATGGATTACATTATAGATTTTCAATAGGATTAATTCTTTTTTGATAGAATAAGATTAATTTTTGCTATCGCATAAAAGTATTTTCAATCAGATAATTATACTATACATATAAATTTTGTTTCCAAAAGGTGAGTCATAACTCATAAACCACTGGAAAAGAATAACCGCGTTTAATTTTCTTGACCAAAAAATTTAAGTTTATTTTCTGTGCTACTTATTCGTTTGAATGCAAAAGCAATTATAGTTGTTGTTAATAAATTCATCCATTTGTTTTTTCTTCGATAGTCTCACCATCGATAAAATTGAAAATATTCAAAAGAAAAAAAAATAATGAAAGGAATTACGTAGACTAGACAAAGCAAATCCGAAACCCTCATTGAGTAATTTGACTCAAGATCTAACTCAGAATATGAAACAACTAATTTGAAGTTGTACCGGTCCGAACAACTTTTCTTTTCAAATTGTTTGTAAGGGAAATTTATTGTACGAAAAAATTAAGTGAATCCACTCAACTGAAAAATTAGCGTGATGTCAGATCGAATTAAATACTCCATTTGCTAGGTCTAAACTCTAAAGTAAAGAACCACCCTTCTACTTCCTTTCTCCATCATATTCTTTCAAATTCGTTTCTAAAATCTTCTTGTTGTGCTTTGTGTGGTAAAATTTTACTTTTTGAAGGTTGGGATAGTTGGAATTCTGACTATCCTGCCCATTTTTAATTTCCTTACATCTATTTAGTAGTATTTTTATCTTAATTTAATATTTGTCTCTCTAATTGTGATAGTAATTGTTCTCTCCTATTGCAAGAGTTTCTTAGTAGTTTTTATGTGTGTTGTTGATTTGTTAAATTGTCAAGGGATGAATCAGTTCTTCATTGTAAGACAGTATTTTCATGAAGACTGACATTTCGAATGCAATCTTCAACGTCAAAAGGATATCTCACACAAGAAAATTATGCAAGATCAGCAGATCTTCCACTAAGAAGTTTCTTTAGATCTGTGTATCTCTTTCTCCAAACTGTATTGGAAAACAACGACATTAGTGGAAAACTAAGTGATCAATATGTAAAAAGATAGATTTTTTTTTTTGAAATAGAGTTTATATTTTAACTATAACATTTGTATTTGTTTGAGTCTATTCTACATTATAAATGTGGTTTGGCAAGCTAGTAGTTATTAATGAATTCTCCCGTTTACTTCCCCCCCCCCCCCAAAAAAAAACACTCTAAAGTTGCGAGTTGACGGCAGTTGCCCTTTCGGGACTCCAACGCGTGGCTGGGGCTCTCTCGTCCTAATCCAAAACGAAAAGAAGCTATCGCGTATCCCAGTTGTCACAGCGTGAGAGGAGAGAGAAAGTAGATACTTGCTAATCAAAGAGCGCCATCCTGCACTGCTAATGCTCACCCTGCGATTCCGAACAAAACATCAACATTTCCACTTCTCAGTTGCTCAGCAATGAGCCAACGTCTATCCATGGCGTCACTTACTGCCGCCGCCGCTTCCACCGCCGGAGCAACCACCTCACGCCTCCTCGCTCCCGCCGGACTTTCTCTCTCCTCCTCCGCCGCAGCGTCCTCCTCCTCCTCATCATCCTCCCTCAACTGCCTCCGCTCTGCCACTTCCGGCGCTCACCTCTTCCTTCGACAGGTTCTTCGTTTGCTACTTACTCTATCATTATTCCTTCATTTAGTCATTCGGTTCTCTTTGCTTAATTCTCTCTTTGTCGGTCTCTAATATGATGCTGAATTCGGTTTTTCTCAGAGAGGATCAGTACTGATGAATCTGTCGAAGAGGAGATTCAGCGCGAAATGCTACGCTTCAGATCCTGCGCAGCTCTTGAGTGCAAGAGAAGACATCCGAGAGCTCCTCAGGACCAAGTTTTGTCATCCTATTATGGTATCTTTTCCCTAATTAACTTCAATTAATTGTTGTTCTTCATTTCACTATTGTCAATTTTTCTTTTTGTTTTTGAATATTTTGAACTGGTAATGTAAAGGTCGTCCGAGTTTTTTTAAAATTTATCTCACCTTTAATGCGTACTTTGCTGGAAGGAGATGTTGTGGAAAAGGATAAACTTCCTGCTTTAGTTCCGTGACCGTCATCTAATCTAAGTATCCAACTAAACTATAGAGGATTGAACATTGAACATTTGTTAAGTTTTATAGGAATCATGCCTTAATAAACTAAACTACAGGATTGAACATTCAACAATGAACATTTGTTAAGTTTTATAGAAGTCTTTTTAAGTTTTACGGAAGTCAGTTCTATCTCTCCAAAAAAAAAAAAAAGGTTTTATAGAAGTCAGGCCTTAATAAACTGAGCAATGAATATAAGGTGAAGTGAGGTTCCATCTCGAAACCAAATGAATATGGCCCTGTTTGGCAATCAGCTATTAGCTATTAGCTATTAGCTATTAGCTATTAGTTGATTGTATTAGCTGATTGCATTAGCTGTTAGCTGATTGCATTAGCTATTTGTGAAAAAATTATTTGGTGAAATTAGTTGTTTCTAACAAAGCTATTTGATAAAATTTCACTTATACCCATTACTCAATTTCATTATTTTTCTAACAAAATAATTTTTCATTGGATATTGATTTTTCTTTTCGATATGAATTATAAATTAAGACTTATGTGATAACATTTATACTTTTTCCTAATTTTAGTATTTATTATCAAAATATCTTTTTAATGTTAAATGTTTTCTTTTTTAATAGCAATTGAAATTATGTGACATAAAAAATATTTATATATCATGTAAGACTAACTAATATAAATTATTTGTTAAATTAAGAAAGTGTTAAAATTAAAGGCATTATCTTCAACATCATGACCATCCATAACTCTTGTCCCAAAGAGGAAAAAAATAAATTGAAAAATTTAAAGCGTAAGCACCCAACATTTGGGAATATCATTTGTGAATGACATTTAATGTAAATTTGTCCAAATTATAAGGTTAGTATGGTCATTGTAATAGTAAGCATCAAAAAGTTATTTGAAAAAGCTATCTTAAAGAGTTTTTTGTAAAAGAGTTTTTTGGGTATAAAAAGCTAATCTAAAAAGCTAATTAACCAAACACTCCAAAGAGTTTTTTGACCAGAGTAAAACAGTTAATGCCCCAAAAAGCTCTTTTTGCACCCAAAAATCTCTTTACCAAACATGGCCTATAAGGTCAAGTGACTCTATTTAAAAACCAATTAGCAATGGATGAAGTAATACCTGACTGTTGGTCGTTGCAATTTCTCTTGCCATAGTTCGAGGTTTTCCGGTACCACATTATCTTGGCATTGCAGCCTTTCAGGGTTGAAGGTGGATGTAAGGAATATTGATATTCCTTACATCCACCCTTCAACCCTCAATCCAATCCATGTTTGCTAATTGACATAGAGTTAGGAAGCCAGATGAAAAATAATAGCAGCAAGTTTGTGTTTTTCTGTTTGCTAGTCCCCATATTCATTCCTGTGGTGCTTTGCCATGAGCATGAGACAGTTATGGGCATGCCAGAGTCTTGAAGCTTTTCTCAGGTTTTTTGCTCTAACAAGGAAGTTTTAGGAGCCTGACTCCTCTGGGCAAATAATTATTGTTTCATAAAGTAGAAGGTCAACTAGTAGGTGATGCGTGACCACATTCTTTGTGGATTTGCAATATCTGTTTAATATGTACATGCTTCTTGATGACTATGCTGCCGCTTCTCTGGACATGTGAATATTATTTTATAGGTCCGTCTAGGTTGGCATGATGCCGGCACGTATGACAAGAACATTGAAGAGTGGCCAAAAAGAGGTGGAGCCAATGGCAGCCTAAGGTTTGATGCTGAGCTCAAGCATGGAGCTAATGCAGGTTAGAGTCAATATTTTTATGCTTTCTTTGTGAAGGAGTTGCTTTGAGTGTCATGCTTGTATAGTGTACTTCCCATTTGTATTGTCAAAAGCCTCCAATTTTTTTGTCCCATTAATTTCCCAAAGTTCAATATTAACAAAGATATAATGTTCTTATTAGTTGGAAACACCATTGTCAATCATATCCTAATTATATAGTAGAACCTAACGCTTATTCTTTTAATTTTCCATAGGTCTGACAGTAGAAATTGGATTGAGGAAATATGGTTTAATACTAGTCAGTTTAATTTCTCCATTTTAACAACTAGGCTTTGCTAATGATGGGATCACCGTGAGCACTTTTATTATAGTTCCCCCCCCCTCTTTTTCTTATTCATAGTCTGGTGTCTTTTACTCTTTACCCCTAATGAAATGATTATTCATTTACTAATCCATGTTGTTTTCATGTCCAAGGCTTGTTTAAAGATTTGTTTCACATCGAAATGTTTCTCTTCCAAAAGAGCTCACATATAAGCTTGTACATACAGGCATATTCTTAATGTCCATCATCAATCTGTTTGTTGCCAATGCTTGATAATATTGCCTGTGTCTCAAACCATGTCAAAATTTTGAAGAGGAAAATTACATCAAACGTTGTTAAGTGTTTTTCTTCTCAAAGCTTAGGAGGTTTTTTAAATTTTTGGTTAGAAAGTTTAGGTGGTTTATGGGACAGAAGGAGTAATCTGGTCAAATTGGATTGATGAATGCGAGCGTTACGGAGATAATGAGAGTTTAAAGTGTGCTATTAAGAGTTCCAGTAGAATCCTGCACCTGAACTGAAAGGAAGGCATTCTTAACCTTTGGGCATGTCTTGTTTTGGATTGTGTCAAAGATGAATCCAAGCATCCAATGCCGGGGAAAGTGACAGGGCATGTTTAACACCTGAGCTGGTTTCCTGCTTATGTTATGGGTTGTTTCCAGATTACCCCTGAGTCTAAAATGTGCAAAAAGAAAATGAATTTTTTCTATCTCAGAAGTAGGAAGGAAATGCTGTTCCTTGTTTTTGTTGTGAGCCCACATGAGCAAAAATGGGTCATTCCTGTCTCTTTATGTGATGCTTTATACATGTTTTGTATTATCCGTTTTAGTTGAGGACATGGATGGATAACTGGTGTTACAGGTCTTGTGAATGCCTTGAAACTTCTGCAGCCCATAAAAGACAAGTACTCTGGAGTGACATATGCAGACCTATTTCAGTTGGCTAGCGCTACTGCAATAGAGGTCTCTCATCTTTCTCACACATTTGAGTAAGATAGATAATGCAAGTGGTAACTTCTGTGTAATCAACCTCGCTGGTAATTCAGGAGGCTGGTGGTCCGAAGATACCTATGAAGTATGGAAGAGTAGATGTAACAGGGCCAGAGCAGTGTCCAGAAGAAGGAAGACTTCCCGGTATGAGATCCTTGTATTCAATGTGAAATAATAAACTTTAATCAATGCTTAACCATTGTGATTGCAGACTCTCATTCCTAGCGGCTTTTCTGGGAAAGTAGCTAAAATACGTATTTTGGTGTATGAAAAAGTGTTGCCAATCACCTTGGGCTTTGAGAACTGAATCGATGCGCCAAAAGTTAGATTTGATACCTTGTGGTAGAGAACTTGGAAAGGATAGACGGAATTCAAGAGAAAAATCCAAGTCAATATTTGAGAGTCCCACCTAATCGGCGTGTAGTGGGATCCGCATAGTAGCCTTTCAGGATGTGATTCTTGTTGGTGAATGTCTGCTTCTTCCCTTCAATGGGAAGGTGTCCTAAATGGCTGCTTTTACCGTTTTGTTTAAACAAGCTCTGTTTGTGAGAGTAGATTGCTGCAGTGTGTATTGTGCAGTTCAACTGAATGTTCTTCTGGCTCTGGGTTTAAGAAATCCTTCTCATTTTTAAGTGTGTATGTACCTTTAAGTTGTCTAGTTTGAAATATCTCAAGGTGTAGCTCTCAAGTAAATTTTATTCTGCTTGTAAACTGCGAATGTGACTGATTCTTGGAACTTCTTCATTCAGATGCTGGGCCTCCTTCACCTGCTCAACATCTACGTGATGTTTTTTATAGAATGGGTCTGAATGATAAGGTGACAAACTGTTTTACAGGATTTTACTTCTACCTATTTGGGACATTGTATTCACTGTGCTTCTGTATCTATAGGAAATAGTTGCATTATCTGGCGGGCACACTTTGGGAAGGGCTAGACCTGAACGCAGTGGTTGGGGCAAGCCAGTGACTAAATACACGGTAACCTTTTTCTATTAGTATTTGATAGAATAAATATCTTTAAACCTGCTACCTGTGTCCATTTCTGTTGTTAATCAGGAAGTTTACATTTTGGATATGCATTGAGTATGACCTATCACTCAGAAGTTTAGATCTAAGCTGGAAAACTTGCCATCACATATGCATATCCATGCCCCACAGTCCCCCCTAAACAGGGTGTTTTGGGCTCTTTTTTTTTTTGGGGGGGGGGGGGGGTAGCAGTCTTACTTCTATAATGAATTACGGAGAGGTTATTTTCATTTGACCACAAATTTAAATACCTTTTGACTGCCTAGTACACACAAAGAAAGTACAGGACAATCTCATGAGGCATTTTGATATAATCTTATCCAAGCCGCAAAAATTGACCAAAGTAACAGTTTCGGCTGTTAAGAAGTGAACAATTCAAAAGTCTATATCCAGTAACCGAAATTCTCAAATTTCTGTTAAACAATGGACAGGCTTTCTGAGCTCTGAGGTAATACGATACTTAGGAGCATAAGCATAAGAGCATAACCACCATGCTTCTCATGAACCTTGGGGTTTTGATGATGGGAAGGCATAAGCATGTAGTTCCTCCTTGTGATTTGACTTGCTTTTTTGCTCGGAGGACACCTCGTACTCAAGGCTGTATCTATGCATTTTCTAGGATAATTCATTCTTATCTAAGAAGTGGAAACATATCGGTTATAGCCTTACTACTCACTATAGTTGATCTACTACAGATATATGTCGGTAATTCATACATAAAAAATATTTTGCATGTGCCCTTGTTGGCATATCGTGCTGTCATGCATTTTCCATTGAGACACAACTTGACCCTTTGAACTCATTAACCCTTCTTTCAATTACTATGTTGTTAGCCCAATTGTCGTGGCTGTTGTGACATGAAAAATAAATTCCATTACCTCATAGCAAAATTGGGTTATGCACATGCTCTTATGCGCTTATTTGGCGGAGATGCTCTTTTCTGACATTTCAGAAAGATGGACCAGGAACTCCAGGAGGGCAGTCTTGGACAGTGCAGTGGTTAAAGTTTGATAATTCCTATTTCAAGGTCTGAATGAATTAGCTTTGATTGATTCCTCAGAAAAACTAGGGGGCTTGCTTGTTTCTGGCACTGCTTACAATAACCTACTTCAGGATGTCAAGGAAAGAAATGATGAAGATCTACTCGTTTTGCCAACTGATGCTGTTCTTTTTGAAGATCCATCTTTCAAGGTAATAAGACAGGCTAGGTCCATGAGAACTGCAACAATCAGCTCTTTACCTATGTGTTTTCCTTTTGCTTTGCTACACCACTTAGAGCTAAATTGGTAATGATTGCAGGAATATGCTGAGAAATATGCAGAGGATCAGGAAGCATTTTTCAGGGACTATGCCGAAGCCCATGCCAAGCTCAGCAACCTGGGAGCCAAATTTGATCCCCCTGAGGTCTGTATAACTGTCTGTTATACCTTGTGCTCTCATACAATTATTGTATCTGACATATGCATCATACATGACAGAAGGAGATATTGGCTTGATGTGGTTTATTATAAGGAGTATATCATAAACAGTTGCATGATATCCCTGCTTTTTTTTTTTTTTTTTTTTGGGGGGGGTTTTGAGCCCAAGAGTAATGAGTATTTGGGTTCCAAGGCAGACAAAAAAGGTTTTGTTTTCACCCCCGTTTTTAAAAAAAACAAACCATTAGCAAGCCGACTTAGGGCTACCCAAGTGGGAAATAGAGGCCCGGGGGGGGGGGGTATGTCCAATTCTACGAGAAGCTTGTTAACCACTCTTAGGCTACTTGGATTTGAACCGTAGTGGTCTTAATGATACGTGACAAGCCTGCCAATTGAGCCAAAGGCGCTTGCTTTTGCTTTTATGCTGCGAAATCTTCTTGTTAAATTCTATTTATCTTTAATCTGATATACAAAAAAAATTTATGCGGATGTTACATTAACTATCCATTGGATGGGCAGGGTTTCTCCCTAGATACAGCCCCTCCTAGACCTGCTCCTGAGAAGTTTGTAGCTGCCAAATACTCATCTGGCCAGGTTTGTCTTAAAGTGTCTCATGGTTATTCTTAATTATTCATGCCTTCACATTTGCTACTGGATTTTAACACGCATACATGCACGCACAAAAGCATCAGATGATCACTTGACATATTTCCTTTGCACCACAAGATGAAGCTGTTTTTGCTCATGTAGTCATGTTCTGCTAACTCTGAAACTTGGAAGTCAAAATGCTGGTGTAGACAAAATCAAATGAATTGTTGTTGCTTATTTGAAATGCAGAGAGAGCTATCTGATGCTATGAAGCAGAAGATTAGGGCAGAATATGAAGCATTGGGTGGTAGCCCTGACAAGCCTCTTCCAACAAACTATTTCCTAAACATTATGATTGTTATTGCTGTTTTGGCAGTTTTAACATATCTCACAGGAAGCTATTAGCCTTTCTTCTGATATCTTTTGGCACCACCAAACCGATTCATACATTCTTTGGGGCTTTAGCAATGGCTTCGTACACGCTTCACCAACTGGCCTATGAAACCACGGGAGATCTAATGTTTTCAGCGAATGCTGTGAGGGTGTGTAGATGACAAGCAGGGTTCTCTAGAACCTTACTGTGTAAATATGTACCTTTTGAACCCGTCCGAGGGACTGAGGAATACGATAAAATCCCTTATGCACTTGATTAGCAATAATTTTCTCAATCTCTGATTGTAAATAAATTGGAGAGACATTCACCAAAAAGATATCGCATCAAAATGCAGGTGTATATATCATGATATGGGTTGCTTCAATACATATAGTATCATGAGCATTTGGGGTTTATTGCCTGCATGATTTTGTTGCTTGCTGAGAAAGGCCAATAGGCAGTTGGAGAGATGTATCATGCATGTATTGTTTCTGCAAATAGGGAATCTTGTTCTAAGGTGGAGAAATGTACGTGTTGTATTGTTTGAAAATCCTTGACGTTGATAGTATCTTGGAATTTGGGGTCAAATCTTATCATTGTTTGTCTTTTTGCTTTGTATTTTGACAATTTGTTAACGAATGATAAAACCTAGGCATTGTGGGAAAATCCACACTTTGGGTGGGGTACGAGACACAGTTTATGACTGGTAACACCCAAATGTTAAGTTTTTTCCGGACTAGCATTAAGTTATATTTTTATTTCCCAGTAGCATTAAATCATCAATATTTTTTCGAAGTAGCACTTGGTTACCTGATAACTTAAAATAGCAGGTAAGTTTTAATAATAATAATAATAATAATAGTGATATTCTCCCATGGCTCCTTTCTTCCCTCTTTAACTCAACTTCCAAGCCCCACATCCCGCCACCAGAGCAAACAGACATGGCAGCCATTCGATCTCCTCTTTCTTCTCACCTCATTGCCCTTTTTTTTAAAAAAAAAAAATAAAATTAAGGGGGTAGGAAGCCACTTCGTCTCTCTGTTAGTGTTTTTTACGTCTCTCTGTTATTGCTTGCCTCTCCTCTGTACAAATCCAAATAACTCCTTATTTCCTAATCAATGTTTATCATTTAATTTATCGTTAAATCTTACTGCTCTATATTATTTATCACCATTTTCAACTCAAAAGTCTCAAACATAAGTACCTAATATTTGAAATTACACAAGCACTTAATGTTTGAAAAATTAAATTTATACTTGGTGCCTTCAAATAGCAAGGATCTCACATTAGAATTATACAATTTTTTTTCCTTGTTCTGATATTGGCCAGATCAACTCATTGTTAAATTAAGAGTTGGAGTGATTTCTCCTGAGTTGATAGAGATTGCAGAGCGGATAGAGAAGAGTATAACGAATAGTGACTGCAAAAAGGAAGCTATTGGGGTTGTTAGGGATGTCGATTGATGTAATTTTAATTAACTTTTGGCAATGTGTTCATTAATTGAACCTTTAAATTTGCCATAGCCAGACCCAAAACGCTAATCAAAATAGCTTTTTATAAAAATGACTTTTTTGGTATAAAAAGACATTCTAAAAAACTAATTATCAAACACTTCATTTGACCGTTTGACTAATTAAAACAGTCAAATACCTACTGCTGGCAAAATTTATCCGATCTGAATACGCGAATTTGTCCGACTCGGAATATATGGAGTATGGTCACAAATTTTTCGTCCTAGTTTTAAATCAGGACAAAATATTTTTCATAGTTCTATTGTGTGAACGCGGATTTGACTCGAATCAAACCTCGTCTGAATTGTCCGGCCCGAAAAAATCAGGTATCGACATCATTTTCTTGTGTGAATTTTGACATTATCCAATTTATTCGATCCGAATTCGATCTGAACCCGAATTTTTGCTAGCGCTATTTGCACCGTTCCAATGTTCAAAAACTATTATGTCTCTATACCTACCTAATAAGGTGGGTCAAGAATTACTATATATCAACTCAACTTAGCTCATTTTCCCTGTAGTTCCCACTGTAAATGAAAACAAGTTTATGCGAAAGAATGCCACCTAGTTTTTCATTTTTTTAACTAAAATTTCATCTAGTTATTTTTTTACTTCCTTAATTGTAATGCCGTTATGTTTGGCATTTGAGGACGAATGCGCTACCAAATTATTAATTTTGATGAATTTGGCAACGACAATAACAAATTGTATAGTCACTTAATTACAATTAAAAAAAGAGAAAATATAATATCGTTATAGGGTACAAAATAACTTGACGGTAAAAACAAAAAATTAATGACATTTTTGGATATGAATAAAAGCTTAATCGAGTCTGTTACCAGTTGCAACAGAAATTGATGACAATTATGTCATAATCTTATTGACAGATGTCGTCAGATGTATATGAAGTATTTGATACTAGCGGCTGTTGATGAGAATTTTAGCTGTTTTGATCAAGTCAAATAGACAGAATGTGTTTCGTAAATAACTATTTGTAGTAGCAGTTTTATTTCAAAAAGCTCTGTTGAAAAAATTATTCCTATTAACTTTTTAATAATAATTTTTTATAAAAATAACATAATTATGCACAAATTTGAAAAAATTAAATCATATAATTATTTTTCAGTTTTATTTATGATTGTACTTTCCTTAATTCCTTCGAAACGTGCCACCATGAGCAAACATCAACGACACACCACCCAAAAAGAAATCGCCGCTAAAGATCCCCAACTTCGCAGTTCAGCATCTCTCTCTTCCCCCTCTTTGTCACGTGACCCCTCTCTCTCTCTCTTCCCCCTCCTTGTCACGTGACCCCCCTCTCTTTCTGTCTCCCCCTCCCCTTCTCCAAACTCTCTCCCTCTTAAAATAGCGCCTCGAAAAGTTCAAGCACGGAGAAACCCCCAGAGAATTCTCTCTACTGAGATTTTTTAAGGGTTTTGCATCCCAACAATGGCAATTTCCAATTCTAGGGTTTCAATCTTTTTATCATCAATCCTTCTTCTTTTAGCTTCCGTCGCTTCGATCTCAGGGTCCGATGACTCCAAGGAGTTCGTTCTCACACTTGATCACTCCAATTTCTCCGACACCATCGCCAAGCACGATTTTATCGTCGTCGAATTCTACGCCCCTTGGTATTGAATCTTCATTGCTTTCGTCAATGCATGTTCTTGATTTCAATCTGGATTTTGTGGAGTTTGGTTTCTTGTTCTGTATTATGTGCGAATTGCGGAATTAGTATAACGTTGCATGATTTTATGATTTGTTTGCTTTGAATTCGGCGTAATTGAGGTAGAATTTAGTTGAACCGTTCTTCAATTTGATGGTCAATCTTAGGTAATTGCGCTGAGATCCGTTGTTTAGCGTGTAGCGGATCCTTTGAACTTCGATTAGTGATGTAGTGGGGAAAGATACTGTTTTCTGCTGGTGACTATTCCGTGTTATGTTGTATTATCTTTCCTTCCAGTAAAGGAATTCTCATAGGGTCGTGATTTTGTTGTATAAAAAATTCCTTTTGCGAGGATTTTGCTAATTTTTTTGTAGATTACATTTGGGTACCAAAATCCAGAGTCCATAAAGCTAAGGATGTAAAAATGAGATTACAGCGCTGTATATAGATTCGTTTTAAACCAAATTTTCAGTATGGGATGATATGAAGCTAACATCATGATCAGTGTGAGCCAGCGGGAGTCATAAGTGGTTTGCATGCTCATGTATGAGAGCCCAAATCAAGTATCTCCCCTAGAAAGTAGTGATTTTTATCATGTCAAGTTGCGGCTGTGGAGTTATGTTTCTGACATGTATACATCTAAATTTTCCAGGGCTGCAATTTCATGATTTGCCTTTGCATTACGATTTCACTTATGCCTTGTTGCATATAACTTGGATTTGTTTTCGAATTTCTTCTCCTCCCTTGGTTTGCTGCATCTTTCATCAAGTTAGAATTTACATTTAAGATCTAGTTGGGAAGGTGAATCAATTCAATTGTCTGTCTGGTTACTCAACTAGTGTGATGTCTCTTCTAACAGTTAATTGTTCAATTTTTGGCTTGTTTCAGGTGTGGGCACTGCAAGAAACTAGCTCCAGAGGTAAATGTGGTTCTCTCTCAGTTGGTCTAGAATTATGCAGTTAAAAGAGTAGAAAATATTATTTGTTGAGGAAAATTCTAGAATAAAATGCAATCACATCGCTTTTGCTTAGCTGACATCAACGCTTTTCCTGATCAAACCTTCAGTATGAGAAAGCTGCATCCATATTGAGCAGCCATGATCCTCCGATTGTTCTGGCCAAGTTGGATGCCAATGAAGATTCCAACAGGGAACTTGCTTCTAAGTATGCAGTTAGGGGTTTTCCCACATTGAAGATATTGCGAAATGGTGGGAAATCTATTCAAGATTACAAAGGCCCACGAGATGCTGAGGGAATTGTTGAATACTTGAAGAAACAAAGTGGACCTCCTTCCACTGAAATTAAATCTGTAGAAGATGCTACTGCTGTTGTTGGTGAACAAAAAGTCGCTATTGTAAGAGCAATCTTATATTTCCCTCTTCAGGCTCTGGTCCTGAACCGTTCGTAGTCCTATAAAAGTCATGATATACTTCATATTTCAGGTGGGCATATTCCCTGAGTTTTCTGGGGAGGAGTACAAAAATTTCACCGCTTTGGCTGAGAAATTGCGTTCTGACTATGACTTTGGTCACACTTCAGATGAAAAGCTTCTTCCGAGGAGTGGGTCATCAGTGACAAAGCCCTCTGTTAGGTTGTTCAAGCCTTTTGATGAGCTTGTTGTTGACTTCCAGGTATAGTCTGTTCATTGTTCAAATTTTCCCTGCAGTTTGGCAGGATGTCTGCCACCTAGGGTGTCTGTTAGCTAATGGCCTATGTGGCTGGTGTGCAGGATTTCCATCTGGATGCTCTGGAGAAGTTCGTTGAAGAATCCAGTACCCCTACTGTTACTGTGTTCAGCAAGGATCCTGCCAACCATCCGTATGTTATAAAGTTCTTCAACTCTCCCAACGCCAAGGTATAAGTTCAGTGCAATTGTTTGTTTGTTTGGGTTCTTCAAAATCAGACTAAAGCAGAGGTAAGTTAGGCAGAGAACTTTAAACTAGTAGTTGGTACAGTTGCGAGTCTGGAAAATTCATTTGATTGGAAGGGTCTTCTCGTTATAGATGTTGTGCTTTCATTGTGATGGCATCTGTTCCATCTGTGTCCTATATTTTCTTCACTTCATTTCTTTCCTTATCCTTTTCTTTTTTTTTTTTTTTTTTTTAAGCACAGACTCCACAGCTATTTGACTGGCCTCTTGCTTGCACTACATGATATCTGTCTAATTTGAGCTTTGTTTATGGATTCCTATACTTGACATAACTTTAACTTTTCCGTTTCATACAAGATATACTGGTGTCTTGTGTTTTCTCGCTCATTGCGATGATCACTGATAAAGGATTTTGAATTGGATAGGCCTTGTTGTTCTTGAACTTCAGTGTTGATTATGATGTATACAAGTCAAAGTATGAGGAAGTTGCTAAAGAACACAAATCAAAGGGTATTAGCTTTTTAATGGGTGATCTTGGTGCCAGTCAGGGTGCACTTCAGGTACGTGTGCTTCTATTAACTCTGACTTTTCTTTATTGTTATGTTGATTTTGTGTTGCCTCTTGGAGTATGCCCATCAGATCTGATTGAATATCTTTGTGCACAAACAGTATTTTGGAGTCAAGGAGGATCAAGTACCACTCATCATTGTCCAGACCACTGATGGCAAGAAATATCTTAAGCCAAAAGTGGAGTCTGATCAGATTGCATCATGGATAAAAGAGTACAATGTAATGTGGTTTTTTAGTTATCTTGATTTTTTGGAATAACAGGAGTCATGATCTCTTTTCATAGTTGGCAATTTGATGCTCATATTCTCGTGGATTTTAGTAGCAAAAGGCAACCCATCTGACTGAATTACAACATTTCAGGAGGGAAAGGTGCCTGCGTACAGAAAGTCTGAGCGCATTCCTGAGAGCAACACTGAATCTGTAAAGGTGGTTGTTGCAGACACCTTTCAGGACATGGTTTTAAACTCTGCTAAAAATGGTGAGGATATTTGCTTCCATGTCATATAGCCTTTACTCTTTCCCTATTGGTTCCTCTCATTTAATGCCTTTTCATTTGACTGCCACAGTTCTTTTAGAACTCTATGCTCCATGGTGTGGACACTGCAAAAAATTGGCTCCAATTTTGGATGAAGTGGCTGTTTCCTTTGAAAATGATCCAGAAGTTGTCATTGCAAAGCTTGTAAGGCTCTTGATTTATTCTGAATGCTAATTCGGTTAACTTCTATGGTTACTACTTTTTGCCAGTTGGATAATCGGTGAATGGATCGTTCCTTGATATCAAGGGTTACAGTTAGATGCCTCATTGATTTATTCTGAATGCTAATTCGGTTAACTTCTATGGATCCAGAAGTTTTTTGCCAGTTGGATAATCGATGAAGTGCTGTAGCTTTGTTGTTGCTTGTGCAATCTGTTCTCTCTCTCTCTCTCTCTCTCTCTCTCTCTCTCTCTCTCACACACACACACACACACACACACACACACACACGCACGCACACACAGGGTGACACTGTTTGCAATTATTCTTAAGAGTTGCTCACATGCGTATTATGACTGCAGGATGCCACCGCTAATGATATCCCAGATGATTCTTTTGATGTCAAAGGTTACCCAACTGTATACTTCAGATCAGCCAGTGGGAAGATACTACGGTATGATGGGAACAGGACAAAAGAAGACATCATTGAGTTCATTCAAAAGAACAAGGATCAAGCTGCTAAGGAAGCTGTGCTGCAATCTTCAATCAAGGAAGAGCTGTGATTAAGGTAAGTGGTGGAATGGCATTCTTTAAGGGAGGAATATGCTATTTTGGTCATAATGTATCAAATTAATGTTCATATGCCTCCTGAGAAACAAGACCTGAGCATGCTGTCAACCCAGTGATTTTCATTATGTAAAATCCCGGAAAATTAATTTGGAAAATTATTTCCAGGTTGGACCAACCTAGAACCAAGTCAATTCAAGTCAATGCTAAATGAGTCCTTGTGGAATTTATTTATTTATTTTATTTTTTTTCTTGTGAACAATTTTCGACGTTTTGGAAGGTTTTAAATCTTGAAAATCATCCTCCTCGATTTTTTTTTTACTATACAACTTTTATTATTATCAATATTATTTCTATTATTATTATTCAAAAAAAAAAAAAAGCGAACACAGAGGTGGGCCGGCCACCATGCCAAAAAAAAAATAATTGAAAGTTGAGTTTCCCCCCTTACGTGAACCCCCCTTTTTTTAATTCTAAACCCTAACTCCCTAAACTTCCACTCTTACCCTCACGCCTCCCTATCTCTCTAGAGCACTCTCTCTCTCTCCTCCCTCACTCCCTCGCCGCCAACTGCTGCCACGACCACCAGTACGCCGCCACCCCATGACCATCTCTCCCTTGTGTTGGTAAGAAAAAGCCAAGTGATGCATGAATTCATGCACTCCATGCATCCAAAACTTCCACTTTTAAATCTCTTTTGTTTTTACGATGTTATGACCATTGTGAATGAAGATTTTGATGTAATTTTTATTATTTTCTCACCACTTTCGGCGTTGAATTTGAACGAAGGAGAAATTTCCGTTGATTTAGATCCGGTTTTGATCAAAGGTACTCGTAACAATGTTTTAATGTGATTTTATCTTTTTTTAATCTCAATAAAGGTGGGTTAGTTTGGCATGATTGGGTTTGGGCGAGGGTCTAAGGATGTCTAACGGGTACGGGTGAATTTTTGGTGACCCGCAGCGAGTAAAAACCGTGCATAAAAGGGGAAATAATTTGGTCAGAACTGGCACTGTTTTTGGCTCAACTTTGAAAATTCGGTATAATTATTCTGGTCGTCCAGAAATTATGAAAATTTTACAGTAGTTAGATTAGGATGTGAAAATTACGTGAGTTTTTGAATTGTATGAATCGAAGTTAAATTGAAAGAGTTATAGCCGAAATACCAAGCATTGTCAGAACCAGGGATTGCAGGTATAGGATGCGGTTTTGTGAATTTTTAGACTTAATTACGTTGCGAATTTGTGGAAATGTTGAACATAAAAGTTTTAGTAGACAAAATTATCCTTCTGGATTGGGCAAGAACGTGATTTTTGAAAGTCGAGAGAAAAAGTTATGGGGATGGGAAGTTAGGTTAAAAATCTGGACAGAATCTGGGAGATAAAGTCAGGGCTGTTTTACCCTCAATTTGCAAAAAATATCCCTAGGCTGGTATTGATTGCCAAAATTGTGAAATTTGCTGAGTAGGAGCCTCTAGATGTGCCAAATAACGTCGCTTTGGAATTGGGTCATTTGGAGTAGTGGAGGTCGAGTTTTGGTAAAATTTCCCCGGGACTGTCCTGGGAAAGACAGTCACTGACATTTTTGAAAGAAGCAAAAATTTGACTGGGTTTGGGGCAGAACCGGGCCAAACTCTAAATATAGAAAAGACAGAGGACGTTTTAAGGTTTCCAGATTGACCAAGAACACTAGAATTGGATGTCGGGAATAAAAGTTATAGCTTCTGGAAGTTGGACTCAGAAACTGGCCAGCTGAACCTTAACTAAGGATAGGGTTTGGTTGAACAAAAGTTTAGGAAATTTTTTTTATAAAATTTGGGGGAGGCCCAAGAATGCCCTATACTGAATGTGGACTGATTATGGGCTGTATGTGGGCCCAGGTGCGGAGCAATGAACTCCTACTAAAGTAATCGAGTCCGTAAATTTGTACGGTATCCAGGTAACAGTCATGCCCTAATCTTTTCCTCACGCCGCTGAACTCATGAATGTTTGGAGTTCTTGTATTGAACCTTTGGTATTTCTTTTCAACTGAATGAACACTGGTTTACAATTTGAAAGTGATTACCTGATGGGAACTGTATACTGTGTTGTGCTCTGGTAGTTGGAAATTTTCCATGTGATAAAAGTTGAAACTTACTGCGATTGTGTTTGGAGTTCTATATTTGTATGTCGAATTCTGTTGGGAAAAATATTTAAATCCGAATGAATTGAACATGTCAAGTTGACATCCAGTAAAGAGGAAAAAGATCATTAACTGAAAAGAACTGAATAGGGTGAGTAAAATCTGTTTGAACTGGTTGACGGCCATAGCCTTCCCCAGGTAATAAGTGCATGCATGTGAGCGGCCACGTGTTCGGCTGAGACGTGGGCTAGGTTATCGGTAATCACCCATGATGGTGGTAGGCCAGGAAAGTTAAGCGGTAACCGCCCGAGGAGCGGTAGGTCAGGAAAGAGTTAAGCGGCTGCGCTATGTTAGGGCGCAGGCCATGAGACCCACTGGGGTCGCTCACCCAAGACTTATCTGAAACTGAAACATTATGAATGAAACTATGGAGGTGTAATTCCGAAAACGATAATTAAGGAAGGTGGTGATAATGGTTTGCCTGCCTTGAAAACGTGTTGCTGTCTCCTTCCCCTAAAATGTTTTCAAAATGAATTTGTATGTGTGTTTGACTGTTGGGGGTGAATGTTACTGAGTTTATCTCACTGTTATAAAATATTTTGTTTTCAGATGATCTAGCTGTACTTGGGACTGGGGACATGAGAGTAGAGCGAGACTCGAACGCTGATCATGTTTGAAAAGAATTTTAGAAGTTGTAATAAAATATATTGGCCTAAATTGTGGTGTTTAAGTTTCGTGTTTAAGTTTTGGAACCATATATGGTAAGTTTTGTTTTGTAAAGACTTTGCGTTAAATGTCAGTTATGATATCCAGCCTGGTATTCCAAAGAAGGGGATACGGCGGTAACATCCCGTTAGGAGTTGCTGTTGATATTCAAGTTAAATCAGTAGCAATTAAGGAATTTGCGCTTTCCAATTCCTTAATTGCTACTGATTTAACCTGAATATCAACAGCAACTCCTAACGGGGTGTTACCGCCGTATCCCCTTCTTGGGAATACCAGGCTGGATATCATAACTGACATTTAATGCAAAGTCTTTACAAAACAAAACTTGCCATATATGGTTCCAAAACTTAAACACGAAACTTAAACACCACAATTTAGGCCAATATATTTTATTACAACTTCTAAAATTCTTTTCAAACATGATCAGCGTTCGAGTCTCGCTCTACTCTCATGTCCCCAGTCCCAAGTACAGCTAGATCATCTGAAAACAAAATATTTTATAACAGTGAGATAAACTCAGTAACATTCACCCCCAACAGTCAAACACACATACAAATTCATTTTGAAAACATTTTAGGGGAAGGGGACAGCAACACGTTTTCAAGGCAGGCAAACCATTATTACCACCTTCCTTGATTATCGTTTTCAGAATTACACCTCCATAGTTCCATTCATAATGTTTCAGTTTCATATAAGTCTTGGGTGAGCGACCCCAGTGGGTCTCATGGCCTGCGCCCTAACATAGCGCAGCCGTTTAACTCTTTCCTGGCCTACCGCTCCTCGGACGGTTACCGCTTAACTTTCCTGACCTACCACCATCATGGGTGATTACCGATAACCTGGCCCACGTCTCAGCCGAGCACGTGGCCGCTCACATGCATACACTTATTACTCGGGGAAGGCTATGGCCGTCAACCAGTTCAAACAGATTTTACTCACCCCATTCAGTTCTTTTCAATTAATGATCTTTTTCCTCTTTACTGGATGTCAACTTGACATGTTCAGTTCATTCGGATTTAAACACTTTTCCCCACAGAATCCGACATACAAATACAGAACTCCAAACACAATCGCAGTAAGTTTCAACTTTTATCATATGGAAAATTTCCAACTTCCAGAACACAACACAGTATACAGTTCCCATTAGGTAATCACTTTCAAATTGTAAACCAGTGTTCATTCAGTTGAAAAGAAATGCCAAAGGTTCAATACAAGAACTCCAAACATTCATGGGTTCAGCGACGCGGGAAAAATGTTAGGGCATGACTGTTACCTGGATACCGTACAAATTTACGGGCTCGGTTACTTTAGTAGGAGTTCACTGCTCCACACCTGGGCCCAAATACAGCTCATAGTCAGTCCACATTCAGTATAGGGCATCCTTGGGCCTCCCCCAAATTTTATAAAAAAAATTTCCTAGACTTTCGTTCAACCAAACCCTATCGTTGGTTAAGGTTCGGCTGGCAAGTTTCTGGGTCCAACTTCCAGAAGTTATAACTTTTGTTTCCGGCATCCAATTCTAGTGTTCTTGGTCAATTTGAAAACCTTAAAACGTCCTCTGTCTTTTCTATGTTTAGAGTTTAGTCCGGTTCTGCCTCAAACCCAGTCAAATTTTTGCTTCTTTCAAAAATGTCAGTGACTGTCCTGGGACTCTTTCCCAGGACAGTCCCGGGGAAATTTTACCAAAACTCGGCCTGCGCTACTCCAAATGACCCAATTCTAAAGCGATGTTATTTGGCACATCTAGAGGCTCCTACTTAGTAAATTTCGCAATTTTGGCAATCAATACCAGCCTAGGGATATTTTTTCCAAATTGAGGGTAAAACAGCCCTGACTTTGTCTCCCAGATTCTGTCCAGATTTTTAGCCTAACTTCCCATCCCCATAACTTTTTTCTCTCGACTTTTAAAAATCACGTTCTTGCCCAATCCAGAAGGATAATTTTGTCTACTAAAACTTTCATGTTCAGCACTTCCACAAATTCGCAACGTAATTAAGTCTAAAAATTCAAAAAACCGCATCCTATACGTGCAGTCCCTGGTTCTGACAGTGCTCGGTATTTTGGCCATAACTCTTTCAATTTAACTCCGATTCATACAATTCAAAAACTTACGTAATTTTCACATCTTAATCTAACTACTGTAAAAATTTCATGATTTCTGGACAACCAGAATAATTATACCGAATTTTCAAAGTTGAGCCAAAAACAGTGTCAGTCTTGACCAAATTATTCCCCCTTTTATGCATGGTTTTCACTCGCTTCGGGTGACCAAAAATTCACCCTTACCCGTTAGATATCCTTAGACCCTCGCCTAGACCCAATCATGCCAAAATAACCCACCTTTATTGAGATTAAGAAAAGATAAAATCACATTAAAACATTGTTACGAGTACCTTTGATCAAAACCGGATCTAGATCAACGGAAATTACTCCTCCATTCAAATTCAACGCCGAAAGTGCTGAGAAAATAATGAAAATTATATCAAAATCTTCATTCATAATGGTCATAAAATCGTAAAAACAAAAGAGATTTAAAAGTGGGGGTTTTGGATGCATGGAGTGCATGAATCCATGCATCACTTGGCTTTTTCTTACCAACACAAGGGATAGACGGCCGTGGGGTGGCGGCGCACTGGTGGTCGTGGCGGCAGTTGGCGGCGAGGGAGTGAGGGAGGAGAGAGAGAGAGAGTGCTAGAGAGAGATAGGGAGGCATGAGGGTGAGAGTGGGAGGTTAGGAAGTTAGGGTTTAGAATTAAAAAGTGGGGTTCACGTAAGGGGGAAAACTCAACTTTCAAATTTTTTTTTATAATAATAATAGTAATAATATTGATAATAATAAAAGTTGTATAGTAAAAAAAATCGAGGAGGATGATTTTCAAGATTTAAAACCTTCCAAAACGTCGGAAATTGTTTACAAGAAAAATAAATAAATAAATAAATTCCACAAGGACTCATTTGGCATTGACTTGGTTCTAGGTTGGTCCAACCTGGAAATAATTTTCCAAATTAATTTTCCGGGATTTTACATTATTTTGAAAAGCAAGTGGACATCTTTTTGGGGGCCTTGAAACAGCAGTCAAGATGTCTTGTGTCGCACCAGGAAAGAGAAAAGAGGGGGGGGAGGGGGAGGGGGAGGGGGATGTTCAGTAGAACAAAGGATTTGTAGGCATTGATGTTTATGGACTTTTGACTTGTCCTACAAGTAAGTGCAAGTGACTTTTGATTCTAGAAGATGTATACTTTATCTGTCCGGTCATTTTTGCTGTTGTATCAGGTCTGTTGTCTCTAGGTTGACCAATATCCAATCCAAAAAATGCGAGTAGAACTGGCATAGTGGCTGTGGATTCATGCTCAGGTCAAAATGGAAGTCCAACTCCCAAAAGTATTGATTTCCTTCATTTACCTAGTGCACATTGGTTTTGCTTAAAGATCATCCCACTCCCAGATACTTACAAACATGAATTGTATTGTGTTCCACATCTTCCGAAATTGACTATTTTCTTTGGGCCTTTGTATCCTGCATAACGAGTGTAGCCCCACTTCAGTCAATAGTTGCCAGCCCCCCCAGGGAAATGGGCGTTTATTATATGCCCTCTGTGTTGGTGCTTCTGTTAGAAGTTTTAGAATTTAATGTTGTTACTTAGACTTAGATTCTGGAGCTGGTGTTTTGGTAAATGGGGGTCTTTAATTGCTGGTCCTTGGGGGTGCACTCTCAAACTCCACAATCTTGGAATTGATTACGCTCTCCACACAACTCGCGTCGAGACTGGGGTAGTAGTTAGATTGTACTCCGTAGAGTACAAGTAGACTTCATTGAAGAAAATTAATGTCTGGCTTCGTCAGAGAATCTAAGGACCAAAAGTGTGAAATTTAGGGACCGGGTAGACTCGAAGATTGAAAAGATGAGTTTGGGGGAAGAGTGAAACTCGACTAAGTGTGATTATAAAACATTATACACCCAGGAGTGTAATCTAATTTTGAAGACTGGGGTGGTTAGATCAGTGAATATAATAGGTAAATAGAAACCATCATTGGTTTCTTTGAGGCTTGACAAGACTTGTTAGCCAAAATACAGTCCATGCCTTAGTGGCGATGGGGATAGCATGCATCTCGCCTGAGGGATCTTAATTTACAAGAAGCGTTGCTTAGCTGCTGATTATTGTGGACTAGTGCGAATAGTCTCAGCCGCTTCTCTCCTTCTTTCTTTTGTGTCATAGTGTATTTGCCTGTCAATTCTTTCAATTCTCTTACGGTCCGACAGAAACAACCTCGCCTTATCGTATCAGTTGTATACATCCCACTCCCGACCCTGACTCAGCCTGAGCTGCTGGATCAGTTTGATCTTATCCCAGTTTGTGCATTTCTATCAACATTACTGAAACCATGCGCGGCATTCCTCTTCTCTTGCAGGGGAAAGCATTGTATAGAAGGCACAGAGGATGCAGGTGGAAGCAGTCGACACCTTCGTGTTCATGCAGCGGCTATTTTGTTGAGCTTACCAGACAAGGGCATTGTTACATGCCTCGGATCGCCACAAAGTTTCCCCTTCTTTTCGTATTTTCTTCAACTTCCTTTTCCCCTTCATTCTCGTGCCCCTTTCCTCTGAATAAATGTGAGGCTTTTGTGTGTTTGTTCTTCTAGCCTTTTAGAAGCTCTAGTTTTGGGGCTAGTTTCCATGGTGAAGGAAGTGTATTATAAGGGAGATCTCAAGTTGCCAAGGATTTTGACTTCCGGAATCGTTCAATGGTAGACTTAGCCTTAATTTAAGGGCGGGGGATTCTTGTTTGCCGCATTCTTGTCATTATCTTATGTAAGATAACTGTAAGATGAAAGGCTTATAACGTGAAAATGTCGGAACATAGAGCCTGTATTTGTATCCTTTTGTTTTCTATTGGCGGGCATTTGGATATTCATGTCAAGTAATGGTATGATGTCGGAAAAAAAGTAGAGGGATCAAACTATTAACTAAGTAATTGAAGCCTCAGTTATTCCATTTATATTCCTAGCATTTTAAATCTACCAAGCACAGGTTGTTTTTTGGGTTTTTTTTTTTTAATTTATTCATTTATGTTTTGTGTTGTGTTAGTAATGCTCCAAATGTCACTTGGCAAACTTAAAAGCTACAAAATATTGAAGCTAGCTTGCTTACAGAACAATAGCGAGTCTGTGTTTGATTGGAGTGTTGCAAAAAAGAGCCCAAGGTTAACTTTTGACTGAGTTGAGTTTTAACTAAGCGTACCTTGAACTTTTATAATTTTCTTTTATTATATGATCCAAATCTTTATGCAACTTGAAAAATATTGAAAATTTCTGAACTTTAAAATGCTAACAACTCTTTCTCAAAGAAAAGACCAAATATATGCGTTGATTTAACGTATGGATATCTAAACTAATACAAAGTCTATATACTTACAAAACGCTAGCTATTCTCTACTTAAAAAATACCTAAATGAACTTGGCTGAGTCAGGCCAAGTTTAACCTTGCCAAGCTTGAGCTCGATTAGATAGACATTTGAGCTGAACTTTGGTCAAATCAAGCTTGAGCTGAGCTCTCACCAAGGCAAGATTGAGGGCTTGCTTGATTGGCTCGACATTTTTTTTATAGCCTAGCTTAAGAGGCAAGAATTAATTTGGGGACTCGTGATCAAGCATGAGATAGAGTAGTTGATAATAGGCACTAAATACTAATACATCAAGCTATGTGACCCCCTCTCTTCGCTTCCACCCTTCTTTTTCTTGTAGTAGTCAGCCTCCTATTAAGATTATACCTAACACAGCAGTTAATATATCCTCACCCAAAACGAAACAAAACAAAGGAAAGGGCCTAAGTAAGAACATTTAAATCAAGCTGCAATTAATCCATCTGGGTTTGGTTTAGTTTCCCCTGCCCCTTGTCATCACTTATAATATCCTCCTCGTAATCATAATTAGCGTTACGATTAACCATCAAATTGCAGCTGCTTCCAGCTCCAATGGCATTATTGGTTTCTTCGCAAGAATGGCTTGCAGTTGTAGTAGTAGTAGTTGATTTAAGGATATGAGGGTGCAGCTTCTTCAAATCTGATAAGCGCACTGGTTTTAGTAAGAACTCCTCTGCCCCTTCTTCTAGACACCTACCACAATTGCTGCTTATCATCAGTAACATAATTACTAGCTCATCTAACACACTTTCTGACAAATTTAGAACATTTATTTCCAAAGTTTCTCCGGTTTAGGTCTATATAAGGAGTTCTAATCAAAAGGATGGATGTCAATATATATTGAATCCATTTTCAATCGAAAAGTCTCATGCATGTAAATTAGTTGCGAGTTTAAGAAAACTTCGATCAGTCTGCAAAAGGGATTCAAACGAAAAAAATGCATGTTTTATAGGGGGCAAATTATATGGTACTTTCAAAGCAAGTTGATCCACCTACATATTATTCACACGCCGTAAAAAAACTTATTACCTACAATCTGTTAGTGTATCAACAGTTTATATGAGGAAATATATTCTCCAACGAATTATGCACATGAGTCTTTCTTTTTTTCCTTTAAAATGATTTTAAATGATTAAGTTCAAACCAAGAAAACAGAAAGGGAGAATGGAGAAAGTAGTTAGGGAAATAGTGGAACTGACATGTGAATTCTTGAAGGAACATTCTCAGACGACATGACAACCACTGGTACATCTTTTCTGAATGATCCCTGCCATCCCATCCCATGTCAAAAACAGCATTTTCAAATCAATCATTTTTCCCCTCTTATTTTCCTTTTTCTTTTTTTTTTTGGGGGGGGGGGGGATGAAAACTAAGTGGTGGTAGAATGGACCTTGACTCGCTTAAGCAGATCATAACCGCTCATTCCCGGCATGGAGTAGTCTGTCATGATCAAGTTCACCCTCGCCGCTTGGCCCTGCTAGTTTGGAAAAAATTCGATAATTGAGTGCTACTTAGGGCTATAAATTCTAGATAGTTGCAAGTTGCTATAATGAGTTATAGACAGGTATAAGCAGTCGTAAATTATAAATATGAAAAAGTTGAAATGGAAAGGCTCTAAATCACCGTTTAAAATATACTCTCATACACTGATTCAATCATACTAGTGAAATATGTAAAGCTTTCTTTATTTCGTTAGTGGTTACATTTAACCAGACCGGGTTAATTATGAGATCATGCATCTTAATTATGTGAAGTTTAGTGTGAGCTAGGCAAGATTGTATTCTAATAGTGGAGCATGTTTTTTCACATTCCAACTTTTAGAAAGTTCAGTTCGTTTTTGCTGTGACATTGTATGAAGCAATGTCATGTTTGCACACCATTGGAACTAGAACATTAGATGCGTACAGTTAAGATGTCTATATAATAGATTAAAACAAATATAAATTTTGCTATATGATTCTACTTTCACGATACCAACTTTCATTTCATTGTCACAGGTTTGGATCACGTATGTACGCAGCAAAATTCTATACAAATATGTCAATTTCTAAGAAAGATATTCAAAAATCAACATGTTCAAATAAATTCCGCTAGACTCGAAAAGAACAGGTCTTTAATTAGTTGATTTATTGAGCGAGACAGAGAGAGACTCACATCTTGGTGATGGGGATCATCAGCTGAGGGATGGGAATGATGAATAGTAGAATCATGATGATCATCATCAGCGTCATGATCTTGATCAATATGTGGGCTATGATCTACTAGACCCAGGTACTCCAATGCCTTATCTCCGGACTCCACACAAGTCACTGCCATTCAATTGCCAACATTGATTAAAAGTGGTCAACCCTTCCATTAATTAATTGCCTTAATTTCTACTACGAAAAGTAAAACCCACATTAGATTATGGCAAATAAAAACCTTCGCTCGCTTCTTCGGGTTGGTCAAGAGGTAAGGTTCTTGGTTTCCATCAGAAGCGAGCGAAGGTTAATATTAATTAGCGGTTAGCAGTTAAAAACAGTTAGAGATTTTAGATCAGCTCGAATCGATGCGGGCAATATTTTGATCTAACAACTACCTACCGATCTTACATACATACCAT
The DNA here is from genome assembly GCA_029747015.1 of Carnegiea gigantea. Lineage (NCBI taxonomy): Eukaryota > Viridiplantae > Streptophyta > Magnoliopsida > Caryophyllales > Cactaceae > Carnegiea > Carnegiea gigantea. The sequence continues at coordinate 479,117 of JAKOGI010000016.1, read as the reverse complement.
GGTAGGAAGAGAGAGTGAGAAGCTTCTCCAACATTTTTCTATCAATGAGGCTATCGTCCACCGCCAATACATGAAAACCACTGTTGTCGTGATTTTGCTCTTCTTGTTGGTCCTTCAAATCTGTGTATTTCTCTTTCTTCATTGACAATTCTTCCATGCCCTTCTTACTTGAGAGAGACAGAGAGAGAGAGGTGAATAGCAGTTGCCTCCATAAGGATCTGTAGTCCATTGGTGTTTTATACTGTGGCAAGCAAATTAAAGCAACGAGGAAAATAAAAAAAGGAGCAAATGTAATAAATATTTGTGGGCAAATTTCCTCTATTTATGGTCTTGGTCAAAGCATACACTTTCAAATACTGTTGTCAATCTTTCATTCCCTGTTACGTTAGAAATTCTTTTGTTTTTCTGACATTTGTGGGTAATTTTGCCCATGCATTACTTAGTTACAGAGAATCAAAACCTTTTTTCTTTTTTCTTGGGGTGCGCTTTGGGGGTCAATAATATGCACTCTGTCATTAGATTGTCTTCTTTAAAAGGCATAGGACCCCATCTAACTTAATTATTAAAAAAAAAAAAAAGGAACATAATGGTTTTCTTTTTTAGGTTTTGAGTTAACATAAACAAGCCCGATATCACTAATTTGCACTCAGTAATTTTGTTTCATCTTAATTGTTTGATTTACGTCAAATTTATCGTGTTTGATTTAGGTCAAATTTATTAAATCCGTACAATGCCTTCAAACATGTGTAAAGTCGTTCTACATTCAATTATATATATATATATAAAGAAAGTAACTATAATATTAATATGCTCAATAAGAAGGAAGGATTGCTTGTTCAAGTGGTAATAATTCTTTACTTCATTACCAAAACTAGGGAGAATGAGAGCATATTGTTCGCTTTAGGTTTTGCTAAGGCTTCATTTGGTTTTTAGAAAATTTAGTGGGAAAAAAAGTTAAAGGAAAAAAATGTGAAGGAAAAAAACTAGAGAAAAAGTGAGTTTTTTTTCTTATTTGGATTGAGGGGGAAGAAATTTAGATGAAAAATTTGAACGTTGAGAATTACTTGAATCATGTTGACATCATCTAAGCAACGTAAGGTTAGAGGAGGTCGGAAATTCTTTTAGGAACTTTTCTCAAACTTTCCTCGCAACTTTATGAGAAAATTTTATCACTTGTTTCTAATAATTTTTTAACCTAATTTTCCTTTATTTTTTCTTTGTGATTTTCTCCAAACCAAATATAAGAAAAGAAGTTACTTTCCCTAATTTTTTCTTTCCATACATGTACACGTGCGGGGACTTCCGCGCCTGCACACACACACATATACATATACATATATATATATAATATATATATATATATATATATATATATATATATATATATATATATATATATATATTTGGAAAACAAAATGTGAGAGGAGGAAATCTCCCGGTAGATTCTGCGACGCACATATATAACACAGGGTGCCCTCTTCTTAATTTCTCCACGTAAAAACATGCCATTTTCCCTGTGGATTTTTTCCAGTCGAGTAATTACTACCAGAATTTCACTTTGTTTTTATTTTTGTTTTTGTGAACTTTGTTTGGATGAAAGAGAGGAGGCCATATCTATCTCCATCATTGATTTTTGGTGGTTGTGGACTGATCTTCTGCTGAAGTGCTGATGAATAATACGTCCTCCCCTGGCTCTCCATTTTGCTGAGCATGCTAAACAATGATTTCATATGAATTAAAGTTTGATTCATTCAACAGTATCTAAAAGGGGATATTATCATTGACTTTCTTTGAAATTTAATGAATGACCCTTTTAGGTTGGCTGAAATATTGTTTAGAAGCCCAGTTTTTAGAAATAATTTTTACAACTTCCTAAAAATAATGAAAACAGCCCCAAAATTGTGTACAATATCAAAATGTGATAAAGCTAGGTTTAAGAAAAATAAAATGATATATTGCTTAATTATTGCAAGATAGTTCTTATGTGTTTAGTTTTTTTTTAATAAATTAATATGTCATACGGCTTAAAATTTGGATAATTACAATTAATTATAAATTATGAAGCTCTAGGATTCCTCAGCTATATTGATGAGTACAAAATGATAAACTAATCAGATCAATACCATTTGTAACGACGTATATCATGCATGTTACCTTATAATTGTAAAAGACTGTAGATAAAAAGTTGACTTTACATAATCTATTAGTGCTGATATATATATCCTCACACTATATAATAGTTTCTGAACTTGAGGGAATTAAGCTATAGATCACTTTTTTTTTTGGTTTGAAAAAAAAAAATCCTTTTGTGTCGTGTTCAAACAAACTTTTATTTTTCATAATATTATGGTTTACAAACTACATTTCATAATTATTGACTTGAAGATTTGTACACATCATTAGTATATCACATTTGTACATGTCATTGTTGTTATTTTTTCTCTCCTTTTTTTTGGGATGGAATGTGATAGAGATGCATATTGTTGGAATATGAAAGTGGATGTTGTCCGATCCCTGTATTGATAAAATATTTAAAGGGTTTGAGTATGTATGTAAACTTATTTATGAGTTATTCCACCAATTACCAATTAGTTTTGGGTTCGAACTTTATTTGAACTTGTATGCATGACTCTTTGTTTAAGATCCAATCGATTAAAAAAGAAAAATGAACACATACCACAATCTAAAAGACTAGTGTAGACATAATTGTATGCCCTAATTGTTTCTATGGAGAGATACATATATCAACATCAAGATATCATTCTTCCAAGATTTGGAGGGCCACAAATTTCGTCAAGGATTCATTAATTAAAAGCTTTGAGTAGTTGAGACCACCCACCATCCATTTTTCTCAGATACCCATGACTTGCTTTTACAGAGAGAAAGAGAGATGAGAGGAAGCATCAATGGAGGAGACATAAAGGACAATGCAGCTAAGCGTCCATTGTTTTACTTGCCAAATTAGAATATGGGCCAAATCCAAGAGATCCCTTGTGATATTATGCTAGGATTTTGAATTGATTATTGCAAATTTTGGAAGTAAATGATTGTGAGATCTTCATGCCCATAACAGTTTGTTGGTCTTCTTATGGTTGCCTTTGCTTATGCTACTTGTCCCACCTATCAACTCATGGATTTTAAGGTGATTCATTTTGGGTCTACCGATCTAGGACTATATATATATATAACAATTATTTTTAATCTTCTACTTTCTTTAATGATATATCAAGCTCGTTAAAATAAAAAAACGAAATTGCTTTCCTGTTTTTACTCATGTCACTTAAATTTTGTGTCGGTTGGTGTATTAATTGATTGTATTTTTTGTAATCACCATTTTCTTGCATGATGTCACGTTTAAGTTGGCCTTGAAATGACATGTTAAGAACCCTAGTTTCCACCCATCTTCGTGGTGGAGGATGGCCATTGGCGAGCTGAAGAGTCGTCAAATGTTATCGAAGAAAAATTGTCAAGTTCAAGAGCTAAAAGTCATTATGATCTCTATTAGTCATTTGAAAGTTGAATTTAGTTTTTTTGAATAAGATCTACAATTGTTTATATAGGATTTTTATTGTAATCGCGGTTTGATATTGGAAAAATTTTCAAGTTCAGAAGCAATGTAACTGTGAATGAGACATAAAATGAAATGAGGGAAAAGATGCCAACCAACCAAAAATAAATGAATAAATAGACAATAAAGTGAAGACTCCACCGTAAAAAACACAAAAAAAAAAAAAAAAAAAAAAAAAAAAAAAAAAAAAAAAAAAAAAAAGAAGGAAAAAAAGAAAAAGGAAAGAAAAGTAATTGACCAATTACATAACATGTTCAGAAATGAATGGAAAGATTCGAATCTGTCTGCATTGAAGGCTTCTAAACCAAAGTAGAATCACATCCCTTCGTTCTTCAACTTTTTCCATTTAGCTGGAGTGTCAGTCACGGTTTAACAGTGTCTATATCCATCTTGATTTATTATTTTTTAAATCACGAATTATTTTGTTCTACGCCGTAATTGTTTGTTATACTCCGCGCCTGATCTTTTCATCGACAAATATGGGTTGGAAAATAGATAATGTTGGTTGAGATTAGTAGAAATGGATTGAAATAGGTTGAAGTGGGAGTTTTTTCTACTGAAATGTGTTGAAGTTGACTGAAGTGGGTATTTTTTATTGAAATTGGTGAAGTGGATTGAAGTTGGTAAATTAGAATTTAGGGGTGAGCAAAAAAAACCGACCCAAAAAACCGGTTAACTGGTTTGATTTTTCTAAAAAAACGGTTCGGTTAACCAAACAAAAAACATTTTGTGGTTTCGGTTTCGGTTTCGATTCGACCATTTGAGATTCGGTTAACCGCACGGTTAAACAAAACCAAACCTTACACTTTATTTTAAAAAAAACTAAATTTTATATCGATCAATTGTATATCTTATTATTATTAAAGATAAGATTAAACACACAATAATGTGTAAATTAATATTTTGTGTCTCAAACAGTTAAATTAATTCAAAAAAGGAGTAAAAATTGAAAATTAACAATTTAAATTAGTGATTAGCCTTTAACCAAACTGAAAATCCGGTTAACCGAACCGAAAATCTGATTAACCGAGTTTTTCGATTCGCTTAAGGTTCACGTTTTTGCCGAACCGAAAAATTCGGTTAATCGATTTTCGGTTAACCAAAAGTTTTGGTTCGGTTTTTGGTTCACAATTTTTGCGAACTAAAACTTTCCGGTTAACCGATTTTCGTTTAACCGGTTTTGATCACCCCTATAGTGGGATTTACCAACGAAAAAAGCAGGGTCACCGTTAAATTAAATTTTTTAGATAGTTTTAAATAGTATAATATTTTATCTGTTGAAAAAAGCCTTAGATTTATATATTACTTCATAACTGAAGAAAATCTGCACAGAAAGAACTCAATTTTGAATTTATGCAGTCAAGAACCAAAGGCAAAGAAAACACTAACACTTTAAAGTATGGTCTTTTGTTTAATTCTTTTTTTTTTTTAATTTGGTGGAGGGAGAGTGTTAGTGTTTTTTCTGGCACTTAAGATGGTTGATTGAATGTGTGTGCATGTGAAGTGAACTACTTCGTTAGTCCAGTAAAGTCCTTGAATTTATGTCGAATCTATTCATACAATGAATTCTCCACTTTTTCTTTGAAAGTTAAGAGAGTGTTATTTCTTTTTCAGCTTTTGGTTACAATGAAGCAACATGATATTAAACCATTATCCTAAATATTTTGACCCTGTTTGTCAAACAGCTGTAAGCTGTTTATATTAGCTGTTAGGTGTTAGCTATTTGAGTTAGCTGTTTGTATTAGCTGTTTGTTAAAAAACTGTTTGGTAAAATTAGCTGTTTCTCAAACAAAAAGCTAATTCTTCAAAAACCTCTTCCAAATAGCTCATGGAATTAGCTTTTTCAAATTAGCTTTTTCGGCCCAAAAAGCTCTTCTGAAAAGCTCTTTCACCAAACATCCAAATTAGCTTTTTTACTTGATCAAACAGCTAATTTTGATTAAAAAAAACTCTTTTTGGCCAAAAAACTATTTGTCAAACATCCCTTCATCTTATGATAATTTGAATTATTTGCATAGTTTTAGTAGTGGACAACGTGCCAAACTAGGTGGGATGCGGATTGACCAATTCATTAATGAAGTAAGCCAAATTAGGCATTTTCATGTAATTATTTGCGGATCAATCTATTTAGTAACCATTGTTACTAGTTGGATGGATCACTAATGAGCTGATCAGTTAGCTAACATGTTCTAAACAACTAATCTGTCATTTGACATGGCGTATTATTGGCCCGGTCTTTTAGTGATTTGATCTCTTAATCTCTTTGATAAAATAGAAAGAATTTTACTGCAATTTCAATATAAGTCTCGCATATACAATGGATAACACATTATACATATATTATAGTGCAAAAAAAAGTTTGCGGGGGTCTGGCCCCATTGAGCCACAATAAGGATCTGTCCTTAGGTGCTATGAACAATGACATGTTTTCCGAGTTAATCATTCGCATACGTATTTTGTCAACTATGCAAATAAAAGGACCAAAAAGTTCAAACCTTGCCTTATAAAATTTTTTAAATGTTCCTTTCATAACTATTGACAAAGTTACTTTATTTAGTCATAGAGGTAATTTTTTACGTCTATATTTTACTATGGTGAAAAAGGAGCAGAAACATATTCTCAATCTCCTGGTCCAACCCAACCCATATGTAGATAATTATGGATGACAATGAAATCCGTATCTATTTAAAATCTGCAAAATCCCGCCCCATTTAAAACTCAACTTGGTGGTGAAAATAGGTTTTAAATGAGTATGGGACGGGTACTAAAAAACGGGTACGAATATGGGTATAGCCCTCACCCGCCCGATACCCGTACCCTACGCATACCCGTTTTTATAATAAGATAAAAAATTATTTTTGTTTTACATTTTTCCGATTTAAATTCAATCCAAGTTGTCCAACAAAAAATTAGTCAATGATGTATTTGATTTCATATTTCTAAGCAATATATTCCCCAAATATGACAACTTTACAATCTTATAATGACAAAAATATATATCATACTTGGATATGGGTTGTATATGGGTATTAATTTTCATTCTTTATTTGAACCCAAATAAAACTCGGAAAACACGATGCGTACGGGTATGAATTTTATTTTTTAATACCAAATGGATATGAGTACGAGTATGAGTATGATTTTCAAAAATGGTATAGATAAGGGTACAACTCAACTCACCCTGTACCCGCCACATTGCCATCGCTAGAGATAATCTTGTACGTGCATTTACATTTTAAGGTAGAAGAGAATGAATTTAGGGAATTGTAACCCCAACGCATATGGGCTCCTTGCCCATATATTAAATGGGCTACCAGCATGGGCTAGTGGGCTTTCTGAATGAATCACAGTTGTCCCTTCATTCACATGCAAATAGCCCATTTTCACATGGGTTCATTCAAGGTTTGCACCTTGGTTTCTTCCCCCTTGTGGAGAGACGACATGAAATTTCTCGAACTTACTACATTTTTTCACAACATTCCCTAGAAGCCTCTAGCCATCATTGCCGCTATAGTTACACTCACTGTCGTAACTACGAAGAACTTTCAAGACCCCTCTTCAACCCTTTACTCTGCTATATAAAAGGCTCACTTGTTAATTCTGGACTTCCAAGGTAAGTTGATCACAATCCTCTTCGATCTCATAAGCCTACATTCTTGTCTGGTTGTAACCACAAATCTCAGGTCTAAATTAAATAATGCGGGCAGTAATTGTTAGTCTGGTAGTGTTAGTGTTCCTTCCCACCCTGTCCACCCACGGATCAGGGTCGCTGCTCCCGTGGGTGGACAGGCCTACTAGCATCCTCTCGGACTTATGGCCCGAGAGGATGCTAGACCCATTTAGTATCCTAGAGCAGATGCCTTTCTCTGCCCTGGAGAGGGACGAAACCATATGGTCTGCCCCTGCCAGGGTGGACTGGAAGGAGACTCCAGAGGGCCACGTCATCACAATGGACGTGCCAGGGCTAAGGAAGGAGGACATAAAGATTGAGGTGGAGCAGAACCGGGTGCTCCGAGTGAGCGGAGAGAGGAAGAGGGAGGAGGAGCAGAAAGGCGACCACTGGCACCGGACAGAGCGGTGCTACGGCAAGTTCTGGCGCCAGTTCCGGATGCCGGAAAATGTTGACTTGGACTCGGTCAAGGCTAGGCTTGAGAATGGGGTTTTGACTATCAATTTGGCTAAGTTGTCCCCTGACAAAATTAAGGGCCCTAAAATGGTGAGCATTGAAGGTGGTGAACAGCAACCTAAGATTGCTGCTGCTTCTGGGAAGAAATCCGATGAGCTGTAAACTCATAGTTTGGGTTCTGGAAAAACTTTTCTGAACATTTTTCCTGTCTTGTATGCGTGAAAAAAAATATGGTATATGTACTGAGCTATGCATGAACGTGAGTCAATGCAAACCGTGATATAATATAAAAATGTGATTATTGAGCTTGAAACATTTTTCTTTACTTTCTGTTTTTGTTTTTGATCAATTTCACGTTGTGCTTCAAACATAGAACGGGAATTTTCTCCTTTAAAAAAAAAAAAAAACCAAATATGAGGAACAGAGTGTCGGTCTTACAATGGGACATTGAGGTGAAATATAGGCTTAATATTGGGGTGGATTAACGTTGTGTATTGTATGTCGGTATACAAAGTTAGGTCAGAAAATGCAAACAATATTCACCAAAAAAGATTGTAATGACATTCACTTTAGGGTGTCTCAATTGAAGCTGATCCATTGGTCAGCCTGTTCTGACTTGGTGTGCATAGTTTTAAGTCATTTCAATTAGGATGAATTTTTAGCAATGTTCCTTCCGCGAAAAAGAGCGTTTTGAATCCATTTAATGGTTTGATTCAAATTCATTCTGCATCGCATGGGTCCTATATAAACACTTCAGTAACATTGAGGTATCTTTGCAAGATTGCAGGATCGGGTCGATAATTTTATTGATAAACAAACAGCTAAAAATCATTCGAATTCGAGACTCCAAGTAGGTACATGGCAATGTTCACCGACTTCGATATTTTGATTGAATCCTATACTTGACTTGACAAAAATTGATCTGGATTAGAATTTCTTACCAATGTAATACATGACAATATTCACCAGACCCAAATTGCTAAAGTAGATGCAAACATTATCAAAGCATAAACAACTTTGCATTAAACTAATTTGCTTCGAGTTTTGAGCAATGCAAAGCCAAATCTGGGGAATCTTACGCCAGGAAACGGGTATTTTTCATCAGGGCTTAAGCACCCGAGTGCGATATTCGCCTAGAGCCCAGATGGGGAAAATGTTTCTGTATGCTGCGTATGTAATCATGCAGTTCTTGTTGAACACGCCCATTATCTCCTGTTCCAAGAGGTTAAATCACAACGTCAAAACAGAATATTTGCACCAAATGTTCAGATTATCATACTGTTGAAAAAGACTGACATGGAGGCAAAATCTGACCTGTAATGAATTAAGTGACTTAAGTTATTTAAATAGCTTACCTAGCTAAACCCAGAACTAAACAATCCAATTCCGACCTGAAACCACTTCATTTGGTTTGATTTGAGACGAGGGAATTTAGTTAACCAGTCCTGAATGGCACTCAGCAACCCCCCATCCCCCTTGCCCGAAGCTGAATTTTTGGAAAGACCTGAAACAACCCCCCCCCCCCATCCTTTTCCCATTATTACTATTAAGCCAATAGGCTATGAAAAACATAGACTAAAATCGAAAGACATTTCAACGTAAGATCAACAAATAACACCATTTGAACGAAGGCTTGCTGATACCAATTCAACTACCTACCATTTTTGCTTCAAACGTCGCCCATTTTTGCTTACCTTGTCATTAATATTTATTACTCAATTAGTTCTCTTTTGGGTGTCTGAATGTGCTGCAAACTGCAAATTCTTTCCAGGTATTTACCCCATGCCTCAGGGCGGCCCAAGGTTGCAACCTCAACGATGCTAATTCCATCAAACTTAGCTTCCCTATTTTAGAAATCAAAGGTCCTAGAGGATTTTTGTTTTCTGTTTTTAACAAACTCTTTGCAAGAGTCTCAAGTCTCAACAGCTGCCTCTTCTCCCTCTACTGCTGCAGTACCAATCAATTTGCCACTTCCAGCGACCGTTCCGTTAATTGTCTCAGGTTTGCTGTACAAGACGTTGAACTTCAAGCAGGTTTCATTGACCATTTATCAAAAAGCATTTGCACCTGAAATACTAGGTAGGTTTATGGAAAACTAACTTTTTTAAAATTATTTTTCCTATGTCACACCTAAAATTTCATCTAGATTTTCAATGTCACACGTTTACATTTGAGGGGTCTTCCAAAGCCTAACCAAAAATTTAGGTGGTTTGTTGGATAATGGTAACATCCTGTAAAAAACCAAAACTTCTGAAATGACCTGTGTGCCGGATGTAGGCAAATCTCCCAAAATGCAGCACAATGATTTGTCATACGGTAATAAATTGCTAGAGAAATCATTAAATATGGAAGGACAGAAAAGCAAAGGCCAACCTGCTGTGGAAAATCTCCATTTTGCATTTGGGAGTTGATAAGAAATTTAGCTGCACGGTGCAGTGGCTGTGGATCTCTTTCAGCCTGCAACAAAAAGCAAGACAAATTGAGGAGGAATATCCTCAAAACGGTAAAGCAAGATATATAGCAAAGGTAATTCTTCCTGTCATCAATTAAAGTTTAAGTTGAAAGAGAGAAGGGGGGGGTGTTCCAAAATCCTACGTCACCTTAACCATGAGTACGGAAAGAACAATGATGCAGTTTCGAAGAAGCAGATCACCACATCTCAATTCAATTGATAATATTTAAAGTAGGCATTACCTAGCACTGTTTGTTGGGATGTAATTCATGATATAAATGTCAAGCTCAAGTTCACAAATGTACCTGCCCAGCATCAATAAGAGCTAGCATGGCCCATCCTGTATTCACCACATGACCTCTGTTGTCCTCAAGATTTGTGTACACCTTTTTGGGGGGGGGGGGGAGACAAAAAATAAATGAAAGCAAGAAAAAGCAATGAATTTGCAGCAATCTTGAAGAGCGACTAATAATAAGAGTGCAAACATTACAGATGGCAATTCAACATAAGGAAGCAAAGGTTATTGTTCGAGACGGGTTTGTTTAGGATGACACTCTTGTAAGCTTTTTTAACAAGCTTAATGATGTCAAACTCGGGGACTCTTCATATGATATGATGAAATGCGATTTGGATTCTAAAGGGGGCTCAATAGTCAAATCTCATCATTTGAAGCTCCTACACTTGAATTATCCATCATTACAAACGCTTTTTGAACCTTCCCTTGCAAGCTCATTTGGAAGTCTTTGGCGCATTTATCGATTTCTTTTTCTGTTTGGGAAGCAGCACATAGGATATTTGGACTTGTGATAACCAACAAAAGAAAGGAAAGATCTTGGTGGATAGGTGCTATATCTGCAAAGGGGATTTGGAATCAATGGATCACCTGTTGCTTCATTCGATTGCGAAGGCACTATGGGAGCTTACTTTTAGTTGCTTGGGCATTTCTTGAGTTACTTCTAGTTGCATTTAGAACCATCTTTTGGCATAGGAGGGCTTCTTTAGTAGCAAGTGAAAAAGAAGATGTCCATGGTTTACCCTCGTAATTTTTTGGAGCATTTGGAGAGGAGAAATCGTAGGGACTTTGAGGGTGATAAACTTCCCTTCAGCACTTAAAATGCAATTTCATCAAGACTCTTTATTGTTGAGATAAGGGGAACTTTTGCTCGTCAGCTTTTGACTGACCCTGTGGAGAGCTCGTACTTGGAATGTATATTGTCTTTTGTAGGATGCTTTTTTTGCACTAATCCTATTATCCTTTTATGTTAGCATGCATGTTTTTGCTTGTCTGGGGGGAGGGGGAGGGGGAGGGGCAGCATGAGCAAGCGCAGGTCTTTTTGGCTCACAAGGGACAATTATCATGTTGCAACTCTTCAGTGATTTCCAGTTCATCCCAAAGAAATATTTAAACAAATACATTACTTCTGTGATTGCCAGAAAACCTTGGAAACATTCCTCCCCTCAACATGAGTAGGTTGAACTTCATAACTTACGTACCTTAGATTGCTTTCATATTAGAACCCGAGAAAGATGCACAGCAGGGAAACAAATCCTAGAAAGTCATTCTAGGAAAAGGGCAGATAACTTATGGATTCATAGCTATTGCGCATCTGGTAAAGAATTATCAGTTCATGAGCTTTGAAGGATCAAACCTTGTTCACACATGAAAGGTAGCTCTCTCCCCAGCCACCACAGTCAAGCTGTTTGGACAACAGAAAGTCACAGGCCTTACGAATGCTAGGGCAAGTGTCATAGCTCTTTCCAGCAGCAATTAGACCTTTAACTCCAAACCACATACCATACGTGAAGCAAATTGCCCAGGAGCCATACCTGAGGGAGGGTGGGAGGGAGGGTGGAAGAAAACCACTCAGATATAGTAGAAAGGGAAGCCACAAACAGCTAAGTTAATGCAAAGCTTTTATCATGTTACACCTGCGATTGGTTAAGAGATACTGGGCAAACTAGAAAGGCAGCAAAGACCCCCTCCCCCTCCCCCAACCCCCACACACACACGCGCACATAATTATCACATGAAATAGGAGAAGATAAATAAAGACAAACCATGAGCCATCTGGGGCTTGTATCTTTTCAATGAAGCTTGAAGCTCGCTTAATGCAATTCTCTATCTCTGCTTTCTGGTGACCAGGGTACAATCTCCTAAATGCTACAAGGGCTTGAATTGCAGCTGACGTACACTCAACATAGCTTCACAGAAATTACAGTAAGGATTGATGGCAATTAGTGGCATAACAACCAACTTTAACAAGAAATCCTCCAGGATGAAATAATGGGTAGCTGAATAAAAAAAAGGTTCACTACTTACGGATAGTCAATGACAATGTCACCAAAAGTTTCAGCAGGGTTAATCAACTGGAATGGAAAAGAGCAGAACACTTATGACATTACTGGACAGAATGGAGAAAAAAAGAAGGAAAAATATAGGCATATAGCATAAGGATAAGCAAATAGGTGCCCTGGCAGACAAGGGGATGCACAAGCTCAAGTGCTACCATAAAAGGGGTGGTTTGGAGAATATAAAATTAAAAGTAAACACATAGGAATAGGTGGGACAAAGAAGTACGAGCATTCCAGACTTTCCATTTCTTAGTAAAGCTAATACTACCCAGCCAACTAAGGTCCTATTGTTTTCAACTTGACTAATGCAGAACCCAGATTTATCTAGATTGCAGACTCAGGTTTATCTTTCATTCATTCATATTTGCCAGGTTTATATAGGCCAAATCAGATACCAAAACCGAGGTACAGAACTTTCAAGACTGATTCAGAAAAGAACAAAACTTGAGGCAGACTAAAAAGTATATCAACAAAGTTTCCAACATAGCACATCAAGGTAGCAGTTATTACCACCAGTCCTATGGAAGCTATAATTGTTGCCTACAAGAGAAACCATTTTACAATGTTTAAAAAACATCATCGACTTAGTTGGGCAGTCAAATTCAATTCCGAGGAAACTTTAAGAAACGATATTACAAATTTACAATACACAAAAATGAACTCTTACAATATGAGGCAGATACAAAGGAATGAAGCAAATGGACATTTAGAATTCAGAGAGAACAGAATCAACCCACAAGATTTGTTAAAAATCAAACCTAAAGCCTTTTCCACACTTCCATTTTGGCAAATATTAGTGGCAAGTTGAACTCTACTAGCATTAGACCACATGCTAGAGAAATTTAAGAGATGTTACAGCATGGTATAATAAATTGAGTGAAAAGCCGACAGCACGAAGACCTACCTCAAGCCAAGGATAGGATCGCGTAAGTTCATACGTTGCAAAGCCGCCATTATCATTCTGTCGCAAAAAGAGAATAAAACTAACATCACAACCATGATTCGCTACATCATAAAATCAGGAAAAATAATTGAGTTGGCACAGAAAAATCACAAATGATGATAGCTTTGAGTCAAAGCTCATGCTCACACCTAAGGAATCAAACAGAAAAGGGGGGGGGGGGACCGAGGGTCTTGCTAATAAATCAAGTTTCACAGATAATCTGCCTGCTTTCATGAATGTTTTAGGTAACATTTCTAGACTGTGCGCATCACCTCAATGGTAAACTTATTGCCCAACAGCCAAAATAGATGCCTACAAACCAGCCATGTGGAGGTAACCCTTCATAGCTAGCTTCTGAGAGGGACTATGGCCTTCCAGACCATGGAAATTTGAGGAGCATTACAACCAAGTTGGTCAAAGTTTTCTTGCATGGCTTTTTCATTCTAGCTTCTCAATCCCCCCCCCCCCCCCCAAAAAAAGAGAGAGATAGGGAGATGTCCACACTGGCTTGATTCTCATCACTCTCAGATGGTTTTGGTCTCATTTGCAGCAAATGTAAGGGTTGTCACTTGTCTTTATAAATTATTGGCAGCTGAAAGCTCCTTAATGCAAAGCAGCAACTCCATTTTCCACATAAACCACACATGATCATTGAGATACACAATTTTTAAACCTCAATCAGTCAGTTTAGCCCTTTCTGTGCTCATGTGCTGCTGAGAAGGGAACTCTAACCACCATTGCCAAGTAGATTGTGGTATGGCAGCACAATTCGCTTTTGTATAGTGGACTCAGAGAATCATAAAGATCTGGCTCCAAGTCCAACCGCCATGTGAATTCCTAAGTCACCAGTCAAATATACTATGATTATTCTATGGGAAAACACAAGAAGAAGATGGATAGCATTGCAGTAAATTAATCAATAATGCACCTACCATCTATAAACTAGAGAGGAAGCATTAGTCATCTCGGCATAAAAGATGATTCTTATTTCTTCAAATCACAAAGAAGGTGAGAAGACTATATTAATAAGTAAGAATAAACTATAAAAAAAAATTACCTGCAGGGCCGCCTCCCCGGGGGGGGGAGGGGATGCGAAATCAGATGGTTTCACCAGGAAGCCAACAATAAAGGAAGCAGAAAAACTAGAAACAAAAATAACTGTACATAAAATTGATTGTAAACACCATGTAGAAACAGTGAACTGGAAGCATCAACATTGATTTTCCTTTGGAGTATGGTTAAAATTCATTTGCCCCCTTACAATGCATCATTTCTAATGTTCTTATTACCATGCATCATCAATGAGAATTCTATAAACAATTGCACAAGAAAGTGAAGAAACTGAAATGTTGTGACAAACTAACAGTTAAAAGATCTTTTCCAAGATGGTTCTGCACAAAATTCAATCCACAATGTGACTATAACCAACAGAGGGAACATCCGCACCAAACACCATGAAAAGATGGAGTTGATGTTCAGCCTCTAAGCAGCTGACAGTTGTGATAAAACGTAATTCCTTAGCTGAGCTAAGCCCAACTAGGACTCTGCAAATCCTGCAATTCCACACTACCATTTGGGCAGCTAAAAACCATGTGAGGTATGCTAACAGAGACTCTAATCAGAATCAACCATAAAGACTTTGCAACAGGGAATGGGAAGACAGCCAATTGATACAATTTCATACATCTACACCCAGAATATGCATTTCTAGCACCTCATTCTCCTAAACATTGAGAGGCAGGAAACTATATTTAATAAAAAAGACGACAAATCCGTGAAAATTTAGCAAGGCTGAAGACAGATTACCTGCAGGGAAAGCAGTATGTTTACAGCATCATACAGGTGTTCTGCTTCCAATGGCTCACCAACAATTTCCGAAGGTAGCTGTGATAACAGAAGAGCGGCCTGAAGATGAAATTACATTAAAATGAGGAGTATTATTGATAGTTGAACCAAAAAGAATATGTCCCATCATTAAGCTTGAAGTCATTACTTTCAATCCCTCAGCAGTACAATCTGAGATGGGCCAACCATGATCCGCGGTTGAGAAAGGCCAAGCCCCCTTAGAGATGTGGCGATACCAATAATTTAGATCACCTGGACAATCTTCCAAAACCTTCAAATAACAGAATTTCGATCTAAGCCATATTTAAGTAACGAAGATTACTACAGATAAGTGCTAGAATGAACGAGTCATCAAATACTAAAGAAACAACTAATTTACCTGTGAATTTTTTATGAATACATGTGCTTTTTTTAAAGTTGCAGCATTTTCCTCAGCAAGATTGGTTGAAATAATTGCTTGAACGGTAAAGGCAGTATCCCATAGTTGACTGCCATTGTAACCCTACACCAGATGAGCATAAACTCAGCATTAAAAAAAAGAAAGAAAGAAAGAAAGAAACGGGCAACTGCACAAGAGAATTTTTGAAAAAAGTGCAATTATAGATATGCCTCCGAAATAGAAAGCAAATTTCAGATAGGTAAGGCAGGCTTGCCTGCATTTTCATGCCATCTTCAGCCAACCAAAGATAGTCGTAAATTCGAGGAAGATGTAGCTTGAAAGCTTCTGAATTAGGATCTTCCACCCAACAACAGAGCATATTTAACACCTGCATAGTTGTTCACATTTCATACATATACGAAGAAATATTCCATACATTAGATTTTCTGAACAATAAGTGGATATCCATGATCAGATGTGAAAAGAAACTAATTTACTGCACAAGACAGGAACTGCAAATCAGATTTGTTGTTAAGACTAAATGATGTAGAAAGGGCACATGATGTAGATAAGAACACAAAATAGTCATGTTCATGAAAATGCGGACAAACAAGAATTTTTGGAAACAAAGAATATTCGTATGTGATTGGAGAGGAAAAATGTCCAATGCAAAGGAGACATTACGAATAGGGCATGGGACATAGAGTTGCAGGATAGAACACACCAAATATTCATATTACCACCACTAGATTTGAAACACTTGTGATACCGATACCAAGGAAAATAGAAAACTCTATGTAGACAATGCCCAGCGAATCCCAACAGTTTTCAATTTTCAAATTTCAACATTAGCTTTGCATATCAGACTACCTTACTTACCTTAGCTGTCAAAGAGAGCTTTCTTTGCAAATTACCGGCTCTTTGTTACACATTAAACTGAATCAAGTTTTTCTAGCACAACCAACATAAAATGCAACCTGCGTCATGCAAACGATTACCTTCATTCCACTTTATGGTAGTCAATCAACACCCTTTCAATCTAGGCCCCAACAGAAATATCCTCCAACCCAACCCCCCCCCCCCCCAAAAAAGGGTTGGTGCCCAGGAGGGGGGCACTTCCCAGGCAAATGACTAGGTTGCTTGGTTGTTCAGAGCCCTTTGCGCCTAAATAATAGGTAAGGCAGAGGTGAAGCTACCGTACTAACCTTGTTTACAGGGCCAATGCATATATATCGTGTATTTTCATCTTCATAGTGTATGTGTTCCATGACAGCGGAAAGTGCCCGTTCTCTCAATCTTTTAACTGGCCATCGCATCAATAGAGGTTCAGCAACCTTGTGAAGAGATGCCCAAAGTATGTCCTGAAGCAAGGGGTGAGGATAGTATAGATCTTCCTGCATATGAAACCAAGATGTTTGAAACATTGTTTTGGCATACACAATACAGAGGCAGAGGAAGGGGCAACTGTGAAAATGAACTACAAATGACATATAAATTCATGCTTTAGTTCCCTCGAATCCTGAAGGAAAAGCAGGGCAGTGCTTAATCGCACATTAGCTTCCAAATGCCAGAAAATAATTATCATAGTCTTCCTTCCTTCCCCTTGCCCTCCCGTCCCCAGCCCCCCTCCCCCCGCATTCCTCCGTCTGTCGCTTTCTCTCAAGTTAATTTAGATTGGTAGTTAAAAAACATAAGAAGTATTCCAACCAAGCTGCGTGCCCAGCAAATTCGACAATTAAGCTCAATTCGGGAAATCAATGTTTGAAATGCAGATTTTAGGCGACATTTGACCCATACTTTGGTCTAAACCACTTCTCAAAAGCTTTATGGTTTGAATATCATTTGATGAAGGACTATGCAAAACAAGCATGTTAGAATGAGTCAATCTCACGGCCCAAGCTGTGATTTCAGAGGATACACTTGGGGAACAGATGAAAGCAATTTGAAGTTTGGCCCGGGCTATTTCTAGACAGAGCACCTGTAAGCAAGCTTTATTTGATTAATGGAGCTTAATCTATAGAAAGATAGCTTAAATCAAAGCTCGATTTATTAAGCCACCCATTCTCATTGAAAACATTTCTGTTGTAATTTACACGAAACAAAACTTGGTTGCCCTATGCATTTCATGGTGGTACAAGGTTGGTAGTCTTGTAAATAGCGGACACTGGTGCGTTGTATTATGTCTGACGCTCGCTTAAGGACTACAACTAAACTTGAACTAGCAATCGTGAGCTATGTACATGGAGAATTAAGATTATAGCACCTATCCTTTCTATTTAATATCAAGGTGAATGACGTTAGTAAAAGCTCGCTCTTAATAAGGGTGGCTAGAGTGTGTTTTTTTTTTGGGGGGGGGGTAAAAACGCTAGCCTCGCTCAACTCATGATGAAATATTGCACTCCTTAAATGATTAAGCCAGAAATCTCAAGCTTAACTGTAGTTCAGATGACATTATGCTGAGAACAGTTACGGAATTCCATTAATATTCAATTTCTTATTGGATGAAAATCAGCTGAGGAAGTCCCTCATTTGAAGTTCCTGCACTAGTCAGTTGGAAAAGAAGGTGACACCAGCAGCCTTTTTTTATTTTAAAAAAAAACTTTTGTTACTCTAATATGTTTCTTCGGCATTTGAATTGGTCACTCTGGCAGAATGGGGAGAGTGCTAGCTTGGCACAGGTTGCATATCGCTGGTTAGCAAATGAGCATGCTTTTCTTTCTTCCCTTACCCTTGCAGCCCATTATGTACCAGCTAAAATGTTCGCAAACGGCCTCTACATCAGTCTCAACTCTAAACTAGATAAGGCAGCATAAATCTAGCATGAATCTTATCTCCCAAGACCTTACAGGGCATGTCATTTGTGATTCTTTCGCAATTTGCTTTCATCTTGTATTTCATTGATTTTCAGTTTCAATAGTCTTAGAGCAAGTCTTTAACGGTGATAGGGTGTCCAGAGATATAGCAATTAGGTCATGAGTGCAAAAGGCAATTAAGTATCCCCTTAATCCTCACCCTCCAGCCTCATCCTTGAATTTTACATTAGAGGGTGCTGCCTTAAAATGACACTGATGTATTCCCTAACCCTCAACCCCAATTTTTCTAAAGCTGTGATTTCATTTTATGGAAAAAGCTGCAATCTGGGCTTATCTTGAAATTGACACCAATAACACTGAAGCCCAATGAGACTTTGTGGACAGTAGGTCTACATTCCGTTCCTTAAAAAAAAATAATAATAATAAATTAAGAATTAATCACCTTTGCGCATTCACCGCGGGCATGATCCCAATCTATTTCATGATATGGGGCATTGTACAGCTCCCTCCGTAAAGACAAAACAGTTGGTGTGATGGGACCAACAAACCTCTTCCCGTACAAGTATGACATAGGCAAATATACCATACGACAGTGGCACCACATTCTTCCTGCACAATCAAATGACAACGTATGTAACAAAGGACACAAGCACAAAGATAATATTTAGGTTTTTTTAAGGAAAAAGTAATATATTAATAAATAGCTAGTAAATGACTGGATGCACAGCAAGCATCCTGCAAGAAGTTATATACAACCAGAATACAAACTGTCCACACAGCCAGCCACATCAAATCAGAAAGAGCAAATCTTGTCGGTACCCCAAAAAAGGGAGTCTTGATGAAATTGATTTTAAAGCGGTCCAGAGGAGTTTCAACACCATCAAATACTCTCTGTTTTCTCTCTCCAAATACTCCAAAAAATCACATGAGGTCAAACCATGACCTTCCTCTTCTTCTCCAATTTCCTTCTGAAGAAGCCTCCCAAGCCAAGAGGTGATCCCTAATGGATTTAGAAGCAACCCAAGAAATGTCTAGCAGCCGAAAGCAAGTCCCCAAAGAGCCCTAGTGAATCAGCAATGAAGCAAAAGGTGATATGTTGACTCAAAATCCCCTTCGCAAATAAAGCATCTATTCACCAAGATCTTTACCCTCTTTCCAAGTTGTCACAAATTAATATGTTTCCAAGTGTTGCTTCTTCAAACAAACAAGAAACACTTAACGGGGCGAAAGACTTCCAAATTAGCTTACAAGGGGAATCCTCAACCATTAAGTCTGTAAGGATGGATAATTCAAATGTAGGAGCCTCGAGGAAAAAGATCAAACAGTGAAGTCCCCTTTACAGCTAAGGCCCCATCTCACTATATCATGTGAAGAGTGCCCTAGGTTGGCCTCATTAACCTTCTTCAAAAAACTTAACAGAGGGTCATCCTCCACGAAGCCATCTACGACAAAAATAGGCGACCAAACATTAATGTCAGACACTTGCTCCAATAGAAGCATCTCTATCCAAAGCCAGCACAAAAAGAGCAGGGAAGAGCTCTTTCCATGGAGCCTCTGCACACCAACATCCTGCTAGAAAAAAAAAAGGTGGAACCATCACCTACCTCAAAAGAAATGTTAGGAAAGAATCCAGCAAAAAGATAATATTTAAATGTTAATGCTACATTACGTTTAAATGTTAATGCTACATTACGTGAACTCTTCATTCATTTCAATCATCTGTGCACATATTCAATGGTCAACTAGAATATGGGCGTCAATACTTCATCCCTCAAAAAGAGGTGGATTTCAATACCACCCTCTGTCAGATATTCTACACCGCTAGGTGCGCATGGCCAATGACCGAGCCTGAGTGGCACTATGTTGAGTGAATAAGTTCGCACAGAAGAGACTATCAAAAGGTTTTCCAATGCCTCAAAAAAGAGCGGCATCTAGAGTAAGCTGAACGCAAGATTGCAAGTGTTTTCACTGCAGCAGCTGAGAACCATAAACCATGGTGATTGAATAAGCTGAAAATACTTATACCTATTTTCAAAAGTATAATCTCGTGAAACTCAAGGAAATTGAACAAAAAAGTAAATAACACAAAAGCAAATGCATAAACAGACAGGAACCTGGATGGACAGGGAGAAAATATGGTAAAAGCCATATCTCTGGAGGCAGGGGATTGTTGCCAGCCCATTCGAATACTCCGAGTACCTGAAGCACAAGTAGCAACATAAATTAATAGTCAGAGAACCTGAATAAAGATCACACTTCAGAAAAGTTCAACGAACTGAACTGAAAGCCAGAGTTTCCCCCACGATGTTATTGCGGTAGCACTTCCATGTTCCAGAATCCATTTACGCCCTTTTTCCATTGCTCCGTCACCATCATCAGGTCCTTCACCAAGCAATCTTAAGGTGACATAGGTCAAAGCAGTACCAAACATGGTACTGTGCCCTTCAATGTGCAAGCCCCACCCACCATCTCTGTTCTGCGGCCAAATTCCAGAAAGAACTATCAATTCTATTAAAGCAACTGCATCCAAAAGTACATCCTCCTCTTCTTCTATGTCATAGTAAAGACCTACAACTGGAACTAAACAATCCTTTATGAGAAACTAGAAGGCCAATCTTTCTGGTAGTCGTCCTAACCTGATGGTTGTAGAGGTAACAGCAAATTTCACGCTGATGCTCCTTTGTTAAGACAGCATTCAGCGCCCCAGAAACCGACAAGGCAATCACCTGGTGTATTGAATCCAAATTAGTACTCCATATTAAGTTCGCCAGATCGTAGACATAATTTGCAAAAACTTCAATGTTTGCAACAATTAAAAGAACAGCAATGTATGATTACCAAATCAGGCTCACAATTTGCAAAAAATTCAATGTTAATATTGATCATTTTTCTCCACAAGAAACTACAAATTATCTCCAGTATAGCCATCCACACTTCATAATTAAAAGAACAGCAACGTATGATTACCAAACCAGGCATAAGGAACATAGGACCACCATAATCCCCAGGCCAGTGCCCATCATGTGCCTGTAGGGTCGAATGATAGTTAAGAGCCCTTCTTAGTGTGTTGGCAACAATTTCATCTGATATATCGCTTTCATCTTTTACTTTGACTTGAGGTAAGACCACATTGCATGGATTCTCCCTGGCGAACTACATGGGCAACAGAAGGATTACATGAATGGGTATAATCAGATCAGATGGATAAACTCCAAAACTTTCGTACTGTTAAGACGTGTCAAAAGAAGTAAACAGGAAGCCTTACATTACTAATTCTTAGCATATGCCAATTGATCAGGCTCAGGCCTCATGAAGTCACACACCAAGTTACAAATAAAATCAGTTAAATCAAGGAATGACATACAAATGCAAGTTTCTATTACTTATCTTTGTTTATTAACAGCTGCTCCTCAGTCCTCACCCCTTTCCTTAGCATTACGAGCCTTGATTTTCTCTTTACAGCTAAAGGAAAACTTATTAATGGAGACAACATATATACAGCAGGACAAACTACATATGGCATAAAGAAGAGTGTCGATTCCACTGCATTTTAGTAAGATTGACATTTGAAAACCGCTGCTAGACTTCTGGCACGGAAGGAATATTGGATAATACAAGAATCTGGAAGACAATCTTTTAAAGCAGAGATTCTGCACAAAGTTTTCCAGTCTTGTTTATTTCGCATTATATAATTTCATCTGGGTTTCAAGAAATGGTTTCCAACCCTCTAATTCTATAATTCTTTGCTTGGAACGCCTCGATCTAAAATGGCTAGGATTACTTTTGTTACATTCAGATGTGAATTAGGATTACTTTCATTGTATTCTGACATGTGACTTTTGTTTCCAACATCAATTTTTCTCTATATTGTGAAGAATTCCACAGAGATTGCTTCCTTTTCCAAAACGAAAAATTAGAAAATAAATACAGAAAATCATGAAAGGATCTTCATGGGGAAAAATCCAAATATGATCACCTGCATCCGCATAAGTAGATCTGAACTATGCTTTTGCTCAAAGCGATGGCGCCGAAAGTTTTCTCGAGCCTCTTCAACTGCTCTGATCTCTTCAAGGGTTCCAAGATTTGGGTCAAACTCCCAGATCTGTCTTCCAACATGATTATTTGTAGTCCTTAGCCATGGACTATCCCCTTCTGCGATCTTCAGCTTCCACATTGCTACTCACAAGCAATTCCAAAATTGGTCATTCAAATATGCACACTCATCACCTATGCATCCTTGTACATCAGCAGTCGGCTGTCGGCATTTTTTAGGGCTGAGAAATTAATCACGGCTACAGTTCTGGATCAATGGCTATCTCAGAACGAAAAGTGAAAACTTCGGGGTGTAGATTTCGATTTGATCTGGTTTACATGGTAAGGAACATTTCTTCTAAAAACTGAAGCACACTCAGCTAGAAGCATCATATATATGTATTGTTTCTCATTTAATATATCTTTACATTCCAAATAATTCATTGATTTTACCCTTAAAAAAACCCCCAAAAAAAAATCATTCCCTGATTTTACATGAAATGTTAGTTACTAAATTCTTGCTCCAATTAAATGAATCGTATGCACATGCGGACATGAATATTGATCTCAATTCATGAACCGTTTGGTTTCAGTAATAAATATAAGAGGATTCAACAATTGCCCATTAGTTATTCCTCTTCTTTTTCAAGTGTAGCATTCGAGAACAAAAAATTTAAGATTTTCTTTGATAACATCCAGCCATTTCCTCTTCGTACAAGTAGAATATTGGTAATCCAAACAAAAAAACATCAAATTCAAATGCAGGTGAGAATCTGGGGGAAAAAAAACCGTACCAGATGAAGAACAAGTAATCTGATGATGATCGATGATTCCGAAGCGAGAATGTGGGAGAAATTGGTAGGTACACGGACGCCCTTCTCAAGGTGAAACTCCTCACGGCGTAGGTTGCGCAAATAGGGGAAATTACCAACCGGTGTTGGTTTAATTTTAATATTGCAACACTTCGGACTCTGCAGTGTGGGCCCCTGTTAGTAGCAAGAAAGGAGACGCGTTCTCAATTAGAGCATGTGCAGTGGTGAGCTTTACTTTTGGCTCACTGGTGGCGATCTACCACTGCCACATCAACCCTCTCTCCAATTTTTTGGCTCACAAGCTTCACTCTCTCCAACGGTTGGCTCACCACTTTGCCTTACCAAATAAAATAATATCAATAGACCTCACACTTAATCATATTTATTTATTTTTGTTTTTATGTTTTAGTTGGTGATTTGTGTTTATTATTTGTGAGATAAATAATGTACAAATAATAATTTGGTGAACCAACTAATTACAGAGTCATTATTTTTTTGAACGAAATACAAGAGAGTAATTTAAAAAAATAACACATACATCAATATGGAAATTGCGAGAGTTCGATAATTAAAAACAGATACACCGGGTATGGAGCGAAGGGAGAAAAATTACAGTCGTTGAACAATTCAATTATTAGAAATTACAAATAGACGATCAATGAACTATGCAGTTTGTCGCCGACCCGAATTTCGCTTCCATATTTCCTCAATCAAGTCTGCTTGAAGAGTTGCATGCGTGTGGGAGTTGCGAACTTCGCATGATCGTTGAAAGTACGTCTCGTAGCACGGATGGTGATCGTGGTTAACAGTCGGCTGTGGGACAGTTTCCTCAACGACGTCGTAATCAAAAGCAAGCTCGTAGTTGTCCCGCTCGTCCTCCACAACCATGTTGTGGAGTATTACACATGCTCTCATAATGATGCCAATTTCTGTTTGATCGAGCATACGAGCGGGGCCACGTACAATGGCAAATCGAGCTTGTAACACCCCAAAGGCCCGCTCAACATCCTTCCTCACTGACTCTTGACGTTCTGCAAAAAGTTTTTTCTTAGGCCCTTGGGGAAGGGGAATGGTTTTAACAAATGTCGCCCATTTCGGATAAATTCCATCTGAAAGATAGTATCCTATGTTGTACTGGTGGTCGTTGACGACATACTCACATTTAGGAGCCCGATCCTCATACAACTCTTGGAAAATCGGTGACTGATCAAGGACGTTGATGTCGTTGAGACTTCCAGGTAATCCGAAGAATGCATGCCATATCCAGAGGTCGTATGATGCAACGACTTCAAGGATGATTGTTGGCACCTTGTAAACTTGCTTTTGAAATGATGCCCTCCAAGCCGTTGGACAATTCTTCCACTCCCAGTGCATGCAATCTATGCTTCCCAACATACCGGGAAAGTCACGGGCTTCAGCAACTCTCAGCAAGCAGTTAACATCAGCTTGGTTTGGTTTTCTCAAGTACTCTTCCCCGAACACCTCAACGACACCTAAGGCAAACCTTTTCAGGCACTGCACTGCGGTACTCGCACCAATCTTTAAATATTCATCCACGCAATCAGCCGCAACACCATAGGCGAGCATTCGCATGGCTGCAGTACACTTCGTTAATGGCGACAACCCCCGTTTCCCCGCCGCATCGTACCTCACCTGAAAGTACTGTGAATGATTACCAAGTGCTTCCATAATGCGGAGAAACAAGTGCCGGTGCATTCTGAACCTACGCCGAAATTGATGTTCGTTGTACAATGAATCATCCGCAAAGTAGTCTTTGTACAAGCGGTTGTGGGTAGCTTCTCTATCTCTCTTAATAAACCTTTTTTTCATCCGAGGCGTTGATGCTGAAGGTGTCGGCGCTGTTGCTGTTTGGCTCAGTTCTAGAAGGAACGTCAGTTGTTGTTGCACTAGTTCATGATCTTGCAGGTAAGCCCCCATGGCGACTACCATGTCATCATCTGATGAGGACGAGGAGGAGGAGGGTGACTTGTCTTCCTCATCAGGCAGCTTTCCGACATTAAATGAATCCATTGCAAAACCTGCGCAAGAGAATAGTGATTAAACGCTAACGTATGAAGAGTAACCACTATATTAAATAAGAATATGTTGATACAACCTAAGAGAAACCAATTTATTAAACAAACATAAGTTCAGACAATCTAAGACTGATCATTTTATGAAACAAAAATAAATTGATACAACCTAAGCGTATTATGGTTTTCTTAAGCAACAACATGATGCTCCATATTCATAGAGAAGTGAAAGATACATTATAAGTTCATACAACCACATAGGAGCAACGTAGTTCTTTTCGTCTACATAAATGAACGAGACACGAGACATTTTACTGAGCTGATGATGAGTGTCCTGATCTCTTTTGCATAATTTCTACTTTCTTTTGCTCATAATACGCCGCGTATTCAGGAGCCATTGTTGAAGTGTCAAGCATTATGATTTTGTCCTCTTCCGCCCTCATTTTCTGTTCTCTCCACATCATCTTTTGAACTTTCTCTTCTTTTGCAGTGCTAAGAAAATCTTTGAACATTTCAGTCACACCAGTGTGGGTAATGTTTAAGTCCGTCAGTTGAGCTTGGATTTTATCATGAACGGTGTTGTGACCCTTTTCCTTCAACCTTCTCTTCGCGGCCTTCCGGCCCTCGGGCCTTTCTCTCCCACTAGCACCTTCATCTCCTGCCTCTTCGGTGTCGGAATTGGACCTTTTGGATGATCCTGTCCCTGACTTTGGTGGCTCGCATATGGCCCTCCATTTCGGTTGGTCCTTCAGCAACTCATACCAATGGTCCAACTCAAACTTCTTCCCTATACGCTCAGTGTACAATCTGTGGGCCTCCTCTGCAATCTTAGCATCGTTCCACCCACTGTGATTACAACGTTCAACTTCCGTCATAATACCTGTCCATTTGTTCATCAATGGGGAGCACCGAAGCCATCGGTTATTACATGTTTTTGGAGTACGTGCCGAAGACCCTTCTGGACGGTGCTCGTTAAAATTAAAGGCCACCCTACTCCAGAAGCTGGACTTTTTTTGATCAGCCCCAATAACCGGATCGGTCCCTACATTTACCCACGCCCTTATTAGACGTTGATCTTCATCAACTGTCCACTTCTTCGCCCCAGAAATTTGACCCCCCATTACTTCCTCCCCATCCCCATCATCAATACTTGGCTGAATATGGGACTCTGACCGCCCCTGCCCTACCATTGATTCCGTTGGTGTGGCTGATGGGGTGGGGTTGCTCCCTGCAGAAAGGTAGTTTCCATGTGGAGGAATCGGGTGATAGTAATGAGGATAGTATGGGTATTCAGTACCATACACATTAAAAGGTTCGGTATGGATCGGGCGGTAATATGCTTCAGGATGTGTTTGAGCAATCTGACCTGAACTAGTTGGGATTCTCGAGGGACGTTGGGGTGGGTAATATGAATATTGGGGACGATAGGGGTAGTTCTCCGCTGGAATTGGACGGTATGACACATGGGCACTGGGATTTGGGCCAGCACTATTCCCCCTATCATGGGGTGAGTCGTCATCTTGAAAGAAGCTCATAAAGGTCGGGGAGGTGTTAGGATCTATATTCGAAGTGAAATTACCACTAACAAATTACCACCAACAAATTACCACCTACAAATTTATAATTAATTGTATTAGTACGTTGATCACTTGCATTAGCCTCGCCCCACCCTAAAAATGCGTAACATTACAGAATTTATTAACTGAAGTATACGATAAATAAGGGTATAGTTGTCCAAAATCTCAAAGTTCACCGAGACATTTTCTTTTTCTTTTACGACGGAGTGCTTAGTTTTTACCCTTTAATATTTTTTGGGGAGGACAAATTTATTTCATGCCTTCGTACTTATGGTGAGTTAACAGAATAGTCATGCCCATCTACTACTATGATTTTCGGCCAGTTTCTAAATATGAATGGAAAAGAGTGCCGATAAATATGGGTAGTATAAAAACTTTACTAGTCATATAAACCATCCACCAACATTATGTCATTACCTTAGCCATATAAACCATATGAACCATCCAAAATTGTTGGCCTCATATATTTTCATCAATTTTTAACAAATTAAACACATCGAACTATTGTCGCAAATCATATTTCATGTTAATAACAAATTATACATGTCGAACTAATGACCCAAATTTCATGTAACATTTTTTTTTGGCCAATTTTTCCAACAAATTTAAACAATAATTCCGCAACTTACAATTTTCCGTGATAAATTACAACCCGAGCAATTCTCTACAGATAAAAAAAAACGTCAGTTAGTAACATAAACATCAACTCCAACATAAAAAATTAAGAATATCATTACATTTAAAAAAAATTGTTACCAATTCTTCCACACAGCCCTTGTGGATAAAAATTGACTTCAGATGTGAAATCACAGGAATTTATCAACAACGTATTTTGCTCTTGTAAAAATTTCAGTTGGAGCCTCTCAACTTATTAATAGGCAATACTTTCACCAAAAAAAAAAAAAAAACAGGCCAAAGTTCACAGGCTGCGTTCTCCTCCATCCACGGCCTGCCATAGCACGCCAGCCCATGCTTTTCTGCCTCCCAGCCCAGCTTTTGCAGTCCCAAAAAAAAAAAGAAACCAACCGCCCCAAAACGACGTCGTTTCAGGGGGGTAGAAGACAAAAAAAAGGGCCGCGGGGCCGCCCGAGGCCCGCAGCCTTCCCCCGAGCCCACACGGGCGAGCGCCCCACTGCAACTCCCCGGGCCAACTTTTCCCCCGCCCCCCTCATTTTTTGGCCCACGGGCCAACCGATGCCCATGCTCTTAGAGGCTTCCTTTTTGAAATTACGTGATGACAGTGACGTCACGTCAGTAAAAATTTTATAATTTTAAAATTTACATTTTGTCACTTCTCTAACCTATGAAATTTAATTTTAATCATTCAATAAAAATATTTATCATGGACTCATCTTATAATACATAACTTAATTTTAAAATTATTTAAAAATTATATACTTAGGCTCTGTTCTTTTCATAGGTCAATCGCAATTCACAAACCTCAACCTACTTCAACACACTTCAATATATTTCAACCTACTTCAATCCACTTGAAAAAAAATGCCAACTTCAACCCATTTTCACTTACCTCAACCTACTTCAACCCACTTCAATCAACTTCAACCCACCTCTTTTATAATTTTAATAATTTGTAAAGTATTATGTAAGATTTAATCATTCTTACAACAAAAAGTTCACTATACTACTTTTTTATAAATTATCTTTGGAATTGTTTTATTTTTGTACTTTTCTATTTTTTTAGTTTTTTATTTTTAAATTTTTAAATTTTTAAATTTTAATTTTTTGTATTTAATTTTGTATTTTTGTATTTTGTATTTTTTTATTTTTTTATTTTTTGATTTTTATTTTAAATTTTTTGTAATTCATTTTTATTTTTAAATTTTTAATTTTTATTTCTATTTTATTTTTTGTATTTAATTTTTATTTTTGATTTTTTGTATTTAATTTTTATTTTTAATTTTTTAATTTTTTATTTTTTAATTTTTATTTTTTAATTTTTTAATTTTTATATTTCATTTTTCATTTTTTATTTTTTTATTTTTTATTTTTGTATCTTTGTATTATTTTATTTTTTGTATTTATTTTTTAATTTTTATCTTTTTAGTTTTATTCCAAACAAAAGCTACAGAAAACTCCAAAAAAATAAAAATAAAAAATAAAAAATAAAAAATAAAAAATAAAAAATAAAAAATAAAAAATAAGAATAAAAATAAAAAATAAAAAATTAAAAATAAAGAATAAAAAATAAAAAAGAATAAACAAAAATTCCACAAAATTTTGATAACTTCATAAATTATCACACATTAATTACATTCCTATTATTTTAACCCACTTCAACCCACCACATAAAAAATATACCAACTTCAACCCACTTTAACCTGCATCAACCTACTTTAACCTACATCAACCCATTTTAACCTACTTCAACCTATTTCAATCCACTTCAAAAAAAATATATCAATTTCAACCCACCTCAACCTAGTTCAACCTATTTCACCCTTTTACCCACTCAATTTACCCACGAAAAGAACAAGCTCTTATTCAAAAAATAAAAAAAAACAAAAAAAATTTAAAAAAGCCAAAAAGTGGCTCGCGGGGAGAAACGTCTGCCTGTTCTTCCCCGCGTGGCACACTTTCTTCTCTCCTCTCATGTGCTGACAAATCGCAGCGTGGAGCCTGCGTTCCTCCTTTTCACGCTACGCCACGAATGCTCTAAAGTTACCTTGACTAATTTGCCCCTCTATTTATTTTCCTCTTGTTCAGATGCTCCGTTCTTTTCCATCCTACCATTGTAGTCCTCCTCTCACACTATTCATCTCCTCTTCCTTCCTTCTTTCTTTTTTTTTAATCATATTTTGTCTTATTTTTTGATAACTATGAGTATCTCATTTTATTCAACAAGAAAACTAAATTACTTCAATTTAAAAAGAAAACTAAATTACTTTATGGCGTCATTTATACTATATGTCAATCATCTTACCATTTTCAATATAGATTTTAGTCGAAATATAAATTTAACAAAAAATAAATAAAATTGTGTCATATTTCTCATAAATAATTTAATTAATTATTTTGCAAATCAACTTATTGAATTAGTTATAGCACCACACTTGAAACTATGAATTTTGACACAATTTAACTTACAAATGATTAGTTGATCAAAATATAAATCGATAATTTTGACATAATTCAACCTAATCATAATTAATTGATCAAAACATAAATCAACAACTGAACATAATATAAGAAATAAGTCATTGTTATATGTAATAATGACTAAAAAAATACAAGTCCACTAATCTTTAAATTATTATTTTATTTTTTCATAGAATTTGAATTACTTTTTTCTAATGAATATGCTTTCTTTCTTTTATAATATAATTAATCTCGTTATTGATTTTAGGAAAGAATATGATGCTTTGAGATTACCAAAAATCTAATTTTAAGGCTAATGTAGTTTTTTTTTTTTTGCTTAAGTTAGATACCTATTGGGATAAATGTTAATAGGTTTGAGCAGTTATATGCTCGGTGACAACCAATGCACTTGCAATCCTATTATTTGATAACAATGAATATTGCTTTCTTTTAGGGTTAGGGTTTATCGCATTTTTTGCAAAAGGAAGCCAAAATCTCTATTATGATGTAAATGAACAAGATGCAAAACTTGAAGGTATGTGGCTTAACATTAGAGTTTATGGCTTTGGGTTGAAGCCTAGGGCTCAAGTAGTAGCAAAT
The DNA here is from genome assembly GCA_029747015.1 of Carnegiea gigantea. Classification (NCBI taxonomy): domain Eukaryota; kingdom Viridiplantae; phylum Streptophyta; class Magnoliopsida; order Caryophyllales; family Cactaceae; genus Carnegiea; species Carnegiea gigantea. Next base: position 448,489 of record JAKOGI010000016.1, on the reverse strand, counting down.
GGGTGTATGATTTACTTTTGTGGTTTAGTGGTTGGGATTTGGCGTTTGAGGCTTAGAGTTTTTTGGAGTTTGGCCGATGACTGTAATGTTAACTTGATTCTTAGAGTTCACACTTAAACCATGCATAAACCCTAAATGTTAAAAGTAAACCTTAGCTTGTGGTTTTGTACCATGTTCGTTTATATCCCAAGACCTTAACTGTCAACCTTACACCCTAAATTAATATGATCTTATTTTAAAGAGTATCGGTTAATTATTACAGAAAAAATAATATTTTTTTTTCAAGTTATGAATTCTTTTTCCATAGATTGTTACTCATTATTTTTTGAATGGTTATTTTCTAACAATTATGCTTCTCTTTTGTTTTGATTGATAAAATTACATTCATTACTTAGTCTAGTAAAGATTGTGATATTTCGATGTTACAAAATATCTATTTTAAGGGTTAATGTATGTTTGTTATTTTACTCTAAGGGCTATAGATATTTATTGGGTTAAGCTTAAGGACTTTATCACCATTTAGGGATCAACCCTAAACCCTAAAATCCATACACCAAACCCTAAACCTTAAGCCCCATACCCATACCTTCGGCTAACTGTAAGCTCTAAACCCTAAACCCTAAAACATGAACCTTAAATCCTAAACTCTATGTTCTAAATGACAATTAAGGTTTGGAGTTTAAGGCTTACAGTTTAAGCTGGACCTGAGGGTTCAACTATCAAACTTTAGGGTTTCTAGTAACTATTGTGGATATGTCCAACGAAGGGGTGTTTTTGTAAATTAAAGTAAGCGAGTGTGTACATGACTCTTACTACTTATTTATCTTAAAATTTATATGGGAGCGACATTTGCAAAAATTTAGAGGGGTTTGTTTTGTTGTAATATATATATATATGTATGTATGTGTGTATGTATGTATGTGTGTGTGTGTGTGTGTGTGTGTGTGTTGTGTGTGTGTGTGTGTGTGTGTGTGTGTGTGTGTGTGTGTGTGTGTGTGTGTGTAATGTTAGATGTAACAAACGAGTTACTACTTATATAAGGTTCAATCACAGTTAGATTTTGGGAGAGAGAGGGTGCCTATGTATATCCGTTTATCTTTAGTCAAATTTATACTTGGATTGAAAATAACATTGGAAAGGAAAATATAGTTGGAATGGATCTATCAATAAAGTATTTTAATTTTTGTTCTTTTTTTTTTTTTAAAGAATACTATGTATTAGGCTAAATTATATCCAACTTATTCATCTATATTTGGATCAATTGACTATTATGTATTATGTTAGATCATATCAAAATCTATATTTTTAAGTATATTATTGTAATTAATTTAATACATTGACCCATAAAATAATTAAGTAATTTATTCATAAAAAATTTTGATGAATTTCATTTACCTTTAGTTTAATTACAGTTGGTTAAAAATGTTATTTAAAGAATAACATGATCAAAATATATTAACTAAAAAACAAAGTTACGTAATTTTTTTTTTTAATGAATTAACTGACATGTGAAAAATCATATTAATTGTAAAATGAGAAAATGGAAAAAAAAAGGAAAAGAACATATGCTCAGTGATTTGGAAAAGAACATATACTCAAGGAGACACTTAGGGCTGAAGGGAGACAGGGAATACATGAAAAAAAAAAAGGAAAAGATCATATGCTCAGCTACCAAGGAGGAGAGAGAAAATAAATTATTAATGGGGGAGTAAGGGTAGTTCAAGAAGAGCAGTTGCCCACACAGGCCAACTCATGCACCTGTCTTTTCAATCACTGCTCAGACAGATTGTAAAATAAGATCTTTTGGGTAATTAAAAAATAATTGGGTAATTAAAAAAGATGTCCAATGGAAAGGCAGAGGGCCCTGATCAGATACCAGTGAAAGTGTGGAAGTGTTTGGGTGAAGAAGGACTAAAGTGGCTAATGGAGCTTTTTAATATTATTTTCAGGACCGATAAGATGCCCAAAAAATGGAGATCTAGTACAGTCATCCCATTGTACAAGAACAAAGGTGATATTCAATATTGTAATAATTTTAAGGGTATAAAGTTGCTCAGTCACACTATGAAGTTATGGGAGAGGGTGATTGAGAGAAGGTTGCGAAAGGATGTCTCCATTTCAGAGAACCAATTTGACTTTATGCCAGGCAGATCAACCATAGAGACAATTTACGTCCTTAGAAGACTCATGGGTTTGTACAGAGATAGGAAGGTAGATCTTCATATGCTGTTCACTGACCTGGAAAAAGCATATGATAGAGTTTCGCGGGAAGTTTTATGGAGATACTTGGAAAAGAAAGGAATATCCCCCTTGTACATTCGAGTCATTAAGGATATGTACGAGGGAGGTAGGACGAGTGTTAGGACACCAGGTGGGGTCACCGAGGACTTCCTTGTTGGTATGGGCCTACATTAGGGTTCCGCCTTAAACCCTTTTCTTTTCACCCTACTTATGGATGAACTTACAAGAAGGATTGAAGAGGAGTTGCCTTAGTGTATGCTTTTGGCAGACGACATTATCCCTATTGATAAGACCAGACATAGAGTAAATGTCAAGTTGGAGCAATGCAAGCATATACTGGAACCTAGTGGTTTCAGACTGAGTAGATCGAAAACAGAATACCCCCATTGCTGCTTCAGTGGGAGGAGGATGCGGGGGGTGAAGTTACCCTGGATGGGAGTCCGATACCTAAGGTCGATAAGTTTAAGTATTTAGGCTCGATCATTTAGAGGAATGGAGATATTGACGAAGATATTAACCAGCGAATAAGGATGGACCGGCAAAAATGGAACCATTCCTCGGGTGTGCTGTGTGATAAGAGGGTGCCCCTTCGTTTGAAAGGCAGAGTCTATCGTATGGTAGTTAGACCGGCTGTTCTTTATGGATCAGAGGGTTGGCCTCTAAACAAGATGCAGGTTCAAAGGTTGATGATAGCAGAGATGAGTATAATTAGATGGATGTGTGGTTATACGAGAATAGATAGAATTAGGAATGATGTCATCAGAGATTTAGTTAAAGTAGCTCCCATTGAAAATAAGATGAGAGAATCAAGACTCTAATGGTTTGACCACGTGAAAAGGAAGAGAGTGGACGCTCTAGTGAGGAGATGTGAGATTATCAACATTTCCGCGGGCAAAAGAGGGAGGGGACAACCAAAGAAGAGTTTGGATGAGGTGATTAGAGAGAACTTGAAAGTTGTCAGTCTGACGGAAGATCTGGCTCAGGATAGGAAGCTGTGGCGGGATACGATTAACATTGTAGAATAAGATCTTTGATCATAGAGAGCTGGCCTCGTAGTTGGCTTTTGGTTGCAGTGTCAGCGTGTTGGTATTGGTGTTTTCGTTTATCGTTTTTCCTTGCAGGTAGTACTTTCTATGAGGAAGAGATAACGTTTGCTTACCTCTGGTTGTTAAGGTATATCACCATCCTCTGATTTACTGTTCGTATGTTACATAGTTCTAGCATCATATCTTTTTAATGTTTCCATTAAGTGTTTTCAAAATGTCTTTTCTTCAAGATTTTTTTTCAAAATTTCTTTTATGTGGGTCTCTCGGAATCAGCCTCTCTACGGGCAGAAATGCTGGTAGGGGTAGGGTTGCCTACAGCTGGATCTCCCCAGACCCCGTGAAAGCGGGACCCACATTGGGAGGTGTGTTGTTGTTGTTGTAAAAAATAAACAGGGAACCTGTTAGTAATTTTCCCATGCAACTAATTACAGTGTGGCATGTGTTTCATGTGAAAAATGAAGATTATGTTTAGGTTGTTGAAAGTGTTTTAAGGTTCATCTTTTTGACATAATAATATTGTAGGTTTGTGTGCCAAATGCCAACAAACCCAAGTTTGAGATTTATTGGTCACTAAGGCCCTGTTCTATTTCGCATTTTTTAGGATTTAGTTTAGAGCTTATATCTCCTTACAGCTTCTTACGTCTCCTTACAGCTGTTACATCTCCTTACATCTTCTTACATCTTCTAGATTTTCTGTAACATTCATTTATTTAGTTACAAAAATATGTATATTGTTTTAATAATACTACCAATATACAAAATTTATAAATATCTTATGAACACAACATTTATATAAACATAAAAACATAATATAACGACGTAAATTATATTTGAGTTTCGACATGAAATATATAGTATTATAGATGACCATACATTTATTTACATTTAAAATTATTTACTTAAAATATGAATTTATTTGAAGAGTTGTATTCAATTTTGTCAAAAAAGTTTTTTTTTTTGGGTTATACTTTGCTTATTCGATCAAACTAATGTTCATATAAAAAATCTTGGACGAAATTTTAGTCACGAAATTTATGGAGATTAATATATTTTATTATTGTGTAATTAACTTAATTAATTGTTTATTTTTAATAAGTATATTATTTTAATATTATTATTTTTCATCCAAAACATTCATTGTAAAACAAATTATACTATACAGCTCTTCAACAATTCAACAACTCCTTACATCCATCCTTATAGCTTCTTATAACTTCTTATATCTTCTTACAACTTCTTACATCTCCTTACAGCTCCTTATATCTCTTTACAGCTCTTTACAGTTCTTTACAGCTATCTATCTATGTAAAATGCGAAATTGAACAGGCCCTAATAACTCTAAGTTAAGAGAACTATGTTATCATAATAGCCACTGTTATTATGCCATTTTGGTATTTTTCTCTCATTTGCTATTTTTTTCTTTCGTTATGAAGTCAATTAAATTACATTATTTTGTGTTGCCAACACAGTCATTGATGCCCTCTATCCGCTCCTCACTGTCGCCCCTTCCCCTCACCATCCTTCGTTGTGATATCTGTCTTCTTGCCTTCTTTGTAAGTTTTGTAATTCTAATTGGGCGTGCTTCATGTCTTACAATGGTATTTTGGTTTAATTATATTGCATGCTCCAGATGTATTATGCAATATGTTCATATTTTCTTTTACGTACTACTTTGAGTATGCTTTCTGTATCTCTATAACAATAAGCTAGCATTTATAGTTGCAATAGATCGAAGGTTCTTTCTATAACCATGCATTTCGTCCTCTAAGAAACTATTTTATCAACATTGAAGTCTGCACAGTAACAATTCAAATCAAGAGGAGAGCATAAAATCAGGATAATCTGAGCATTTAACAACGTTATCCGATGCTCTTAAATTGGTGAGCTGATTTTTTATTTTAAGCTTTCAACTTTGTTCACATCGTTTTTATTTTTTTTTTTTTTTGAGGGGGGAACTATGTAATGATAAAGAAAAAAATGACTTCAAAATAATATGGACTCCAAAATTGCCAAAGGCTAAAGGTTTTTTTTTCAAAAAAAAGAGCGTTAAAAAGTGTGGGTAGTTGTTAGCTCAGAAGACCACATGTTGGCCAACTTTGAGGGTGTTTGGTAACAACAGTTGTTTGGAGAAAAATAGTTATTTGGGAGCATTTTAGCTGTTTTGACCAAATCAAAAAGTTAAATGATGTTTGGTAAAGAGCTATTTTCAATAGCTGTATGACCTCAAAAAACTGCTAATTAATTTAAACAGTTAATATAAACAGTTAACAGTTAATATAAATAGCTAACAGTTAATAGCTAACGGCTGTTTATCAAACAGGACCCTTGATCAGGCTGATATATATTGGCAACGAAGGCTCATGGCAGTTCCCCGCCCCTCTTTCTCTCTCTCATGAATTGGTCGTTTAGCCTTTGATGATGTCTAAAGACCAATGCTAATGCCAAACACAAAAGAGGGCCATTTTCCAATATATTAACTTACAAGGAATAAGGTGTTCTAATAACTTATAAATGCCCGTACATCTAATAAAAAGTTTTTTTTTGGAAGTACATATGAAGCGTAAAAATTAACGAATATAAAATTTAAACTCAGATCCTTAACAATAATTTCCAAAAACTTTATCAATTAATCTAATGACATCTGCGCCTAACCAAAAATTAAAACCGTTAACAATTAATACAAACAGCTAACAAAAAGAAAAAACCGCTAACAATTAAAAAATAAAAATATGGTCTATTAAACACTAATTTAAAGATGAGGGTATAAACAAATTTAAATTTTATTATATATCTTTTTTTGAAATAACTGATTTTACCAAACATTTTCCTATAAATAGTTAATTCAAATAGTAGATTTAAACAACTAATTGCTAACAATTAATGCAAACAACTTACGGTTGTCTGACAAATAGGGTTATAATTAGTAAGGCTTTCAAGGCCCCGACCCAATCCTATCCTTGCTTAGGCTGTCACATAGTTTACTCTGAATCCACCGCAAGAAGTATCCCCAGCTCATCAATCAAATCTACAAACACAGCAATGTGGCGAAGATTCACACCCCAATGGATCGGAGCTTCACTGAAGCTGGAGAAAAATCCCTGCCTCGAACAAGGAGGGGAGTTGAGCATGTATATAACGTCATCCTTTGTCTATAGGTTTCAGGATGAAATTTTACTTCATGATTTTGTAAGCTTGTACATGTATATAAGCAATGAAGTACTTTGCTGATGGCTAACAAGTTTTGAAATGAAATCTCAAGTTGACTATACATATTACTTGATATATTAAGATCAACTAACATATACATGAAAAAAATTAATACAAAATTGAACACAAAATTCAAATCAACCTATCCAAATAAGCATGCACACAAAGAAAACTCGTAGGATAATATGATATACATAAACGTATGTAATCCAACTTATATAAACATAACAAATTCACCCTAATGAGGGGAAAGTAGATAACATATATATACTCCTACTTGCTTCTTACTTACCCCCTACCCCTTGGTTGGGAGGGGAAAAGAAGAGGGGCAAACCCCCCAAAAAAAAAAAAAAACCCCACAGCCGCAATATAGACAATGTAGCATTAGCATATACACATACACATGATCAGCCATGTTCAATCAAGTATCTCTCAGCAATGGCAGCATGAGTGGCAGCGCCAATAGGGAGGACATCCTCATCAACGGTGAAGTGTGGGGAGTGGCCGGTGACCGAACCGAGCTCCTCACCCCTTATGCCAATGAGGGAGAATGCAGCTGGGACTTCCTTGGAGTAGAAAGAGAAGTCCTCTGCCCCCATTATCGGAGGCACGATCTTGAATTTCTCCGGCCCCAGCATGTCCACCGCCACTTTTCGTACGTGCTTGTGCATTTGTTCGTCGTTCACCATGGAAGGGTAGATTGATAGCTCCTTCTCGAAGAAGTCTACTGTGGCTGTGCATCTGAACACCATTGCTTGCTCTTTGATCACCTGCATTTCATATATGTATGAGTCAGTGGCATCTCTTACAGTGAGCATATTTTGTATATAAGGCAAATGAGTCATTTAGATGAAGTCAAAAATGGGTTGTTAAACTATATGTGAGTTCAAGTGGTTTACATACGATGCATCATTTTAACAATAAGTTTGTCACAAAACTGCAATCATTGCTCTTCCTGTAATGCCTAGATTAACAAATATGGTCAATTGATTAGCCTCATAGAACATCATGCACATTTTAGTGCAACTTTCCTTAGACCATCGTAGGATTAATCCGAGTAAAACATATTTAATTATCGAGTTTTATGAATGAGATTTCAACAAGGATTCCACATTTGCATTTATAAGTTATACCATTAGAATATTTAAACCCTTTTTAACGGGAATTACAAACTAGGTGAATTTCTAATTAATAAGGTTCGGGTCAGTCTAGGGGTGGGTAATGGACCGGGTCAGGTCGGGTTAGGGCCGACTCATTTACAAAGTGGACCTGGTCGGGCCATGGTCAGCCCGTTAATTATTTGGGCCGGATTGGGCCTTTTGTGCAAATAAACGGGTCTGGTTGGGTCGGGTCGGCATATGGACGAGCTGCTTTGGGCCGATTTTAAAATAGAACAAATTGCACAAAAAGACTATGTATAATAATTATTGTTATGTATAAAGTGGTGGTAATAATCTTAACCAATTGGAACATATAAACTAGTGCGTCAAGTAGGATTAAAAAAATAATGGGTCAGTAAGCGGGCCGTCAATGGACCGACCCAATCCGACCAGTTAATATGCCTTAATGGGTCAGCCTACTAGTGACCCGATCCATCATTGACCCGACCTTTTATTGGTCATATTTTAAACGGTCCTACTCACTTGACCCAGTGGATACATATTAAACCCATTGCCCACCCCTAGGTCGGTCAAATCAAGATTGAAATTAATGTGAAATTCAACTGTCTATTTTAATGTTGGGTGCGGATATTTTCCTTTTGGGACGTTCACACGGCAGCATTGAGTTGCCAAATGTAGTGATACATACAAATTAAGATGAATTAACATTGTACCTGTTCTATTCTATGCATAAGCTTATATATGTCAGAGAACGCCCGGAAGGTCCCACCAATCACGACAGATTCAGCTACATTTCCAAGCTCGTTGCCCCCATCAACCATTGTGACTGAGACAACCTGAAAAAAAACAAAACATAAAATGTGAAAAACATGGGGATTGAAAAGTCCCTTGACAATGTTGCCATAGATGTCCTGGCTCTTGAGATATTTATGTAGGTAAATGGGTAAAACAATGGGTCCATCCTTGGCCCCAAGGAAACGGAATAACAACCAAAGTTGGACTTATTACTGTCTGACGATGTTATCGAGGAGGAGATTTCTCATGCAATTAAGGTCTCATTCTGTTTTGCTTTAAATATGGTTGAACTTAAAGTTTACAATTCCTTACAGTTTATTATAACTTTTTACGACTATAACTTCTGACAGCTTATAACATAATTTAGCCTCACAGTTAAAAAGAATAGGGCCTAAGCTAATAGCTCTCCTGAGGCAACCTAGAAAACATGATCCAGAAACACTGAAAGTAACTCAAAGTACCTTAGGCCTTTAATCTTTCCCCACACTATTGAACTGCCCGACACTTAAACAACCAGCTATATGAGATTGATCAAATGAAATCAGGGAACTTAAACTCCAAGAAATTTAGATGGGAAAGAGTAAGATACCGGAGAATCCAAAGGATTGGCTTCACGAGAGACAATGCCTTGCAAGCTGATAACTACAGCAGAAGCAGCTACGATGGTGTCAACATGGTTTGGGTGACTGTCACTCGAGCCATGGTTGGCACTGATCACAGCACTAAAGAACCCACACCCGGCTAGGAAAGCGCCACTCCGCGAGCCAATGACGCCCATTGGGTACTGGTGCGAAACGTGCAATCCGAATATTGCCTCCACACCTTCCAACGCACCATCTTCTATCATCTGTTTCGCTCCGTTTCCTTTCTCCTCTGCTGGTTGAAATAGGAGTATCACAGTTCCCTGGTTTGGTGACGTCATCAAACTCATTGTTAGACGTGTCACAGAAAGCAGGTAACGATAATAATAGTCCAGAGCTTGGCGGTTACGTTAATGGATGTATCTTTACATGAACTTTACATGAATTATCAGAGAGACTGTTTTCAAAAAAAACTGTTAATATTTGTGACATTGCATTTGATTAAAGCCTTAGTACTATAATAAAAAGATTCATATATGCATGCATTGTGACCTCAAGCCTTCAATTCTTCTTTTTGATTTCCTTATTTCATCATAATAAGAAAAACAAACCTAATCAAAGAGCTTATTGAGAAAGACAGGCACAGACAATCAGAGACAGCATAGGTTCCTTGTGTGACCTGTAAATTGGCTTTTTTGAATTGCAAAATGATAAATGTCTTGTTGTAAGTCACTTAAAAAGTGTCTTATTTTTATTTAAAATGTATATTATTACGTATCAAATCAAAAAAATGGCATGATTGAATAGTAAAAAGATGGCAAAACTGATAAATTGTGTAAAATTATCCTTTTATACATAATTTTTAACATCTATAAAATTACACATATAATATACTTTCGCAAATGAAATTGATCTGGTTAATGTGTCGATTTTTATTTGTTGGCATAGCCGACGAATATTAAAATTTTTACAACTCATAGTAAGTTGTAATTATTAAAAAAATAGTAAATTTAAGTCATAAAACACATTAATTTCAATTAAAGCAAGACATTTAAAAGTATCTTATGACAAGACCCATATCATCATCCTTTTGAATTATCCATGCAAGAAAAGAATCAAATACCTGATAAATTAAATCAGACATATGGATAAGAGAGAAGACTGAGGGACCTATGAGGTGTTCAGATTTTAATTTTTGATGTTTTAAGATCAAACTACACTATTTTCAAATACAAAGATTGCCTTTTTTTTAATGGATAAATGTCGTCAACTAACTCCTATCTTAGAGGGGTGCCCAATAAAACCATCGGTTGAGAGAACCCGGGCTCCGAAGGCCTGATTACATATGCATACAAAGGCTCTGTTCTTTTCGTGGGTCAATCCATATTTACCAACCTCAACCTACTTCAACCTATTTCAACCTATTTTAACCTACTTTAACTCACTTGAAAAAAAAAAAATACCAACTTCAACCCACTTCAACCTACTTCAATCTACTTTAACCCACTTCAACCAATTTCAACCCACCCCCTTCATAATTGTAATAATTTGTAAAGTATCATGTGAGATTTTACTGCCTGTTGTTTTTGTGGGTAAATTGGGTGGGTAAAAGGGTGAGGTAGGTTGAAGTAGGTTGAGGTAGGTTGAGGTAGGTTGAAGTTGGTATTTTTTTTTTTTTGAGGTGGGTTGAAATAGGTTGAACTAGGTTGAAGTGAGTTGATGTAGGTTAGAAAATGCTGAAGTTGGTATCTTTATTATGTGGTAGGTTTAGGTGAGTTAAAATAATGAGAATGAAAGTAATGTGTGATAATTTATGAACTTATCGAAATTTTGTGAAAGTTTTGTTTATTCTTTCTTATTTTTTATTTTTTATTTTTTATGTTTTTTATTTCCTATTTCCTATTTCCTATTATTTATTTTTTATTTTTTAATTATTTTGTTTATTTTTTTAATTTCTTATTTTTTGTTTTTATTTTTTCATTTCTTAAGTTTTTTATTTGTTATTTTTTATTTTTTATTTATTTTTTATTTTTTGTTTTTAATTTTTTACTTTTCATTTTTTACTTTTAATTTCTTATTTTTTACTTTTCATTTTTTATTTTTCTATGATTTTATGTTATTTATGTTATTATTTTTTTATTTCTCATTTCTCATTTTTTATTTTTTAAGTTTTCATATTTAATTTTTAATTTTTAATATTTGTTTTTTATTTTTTATTTTTTTATTTTTTTATTTTTTTATGTTTTATGTTTTATTTTTTTATGTTTTTTTGTTGTTTATGTTGTTTATGTTTTTATTTTTTTATTTTTTACTTCTTATTTTTTATTTTTTTACATTTTAATTTTAATTTTTAATTTTGTATTTCTTATTTCTTATTTTCTTATGTTTTTATGTTTTTCTTTTTTATTTCTTATTTCCTATTTTCTTTTTTATTTTTTATTTTTTATTATTTATTTTTTTGAATTTTCTGTAACTTTTGTTTGGAATAAAAGGATCAAAAATTAATAAATGAATATAAAAAATTAAAAACAAACAAAAATAAAAAATAAAAAACTAAAAAAATAACAAATGAAATATAAAAAATTAAAAATTAAAAACAAAAAATTAAGAATAACAAATAAAAAATAAGAAATAAGAAATAAAAAAATAAAAAAAGAAGAAAATAAGAAATAAGAAATAGAGATTAAAAACTAAAAAATTAAAATTAAAATGTAAAAAATAAAAAACAAAAAATAAAAAATAAAATCGTAAAACATAAAAACAAAAAATAGAAAAATTAAAAATTAAAAATTAAAAATAAAAACATTAAAAATAAAAAATACAAATAAAAAATAAAAAATAAGCAATAAAAAATAAAAAATAAACAATAAGAAATAAAAAAATAAGAACATAAAAAACATAAAATCATAGGAAATTAATAAATAAAAAATAAAAAATAAAGAACTAAAAACCTAAAAAAATAAATAGCACAAAAGAAAAAATAAAAAATAAGAAATAAATATAAAATTAAAAAATTAAAAATCAAAAATCAAAAATCAAAAATCAAAAATCAAAAAATAAAAAATAAAACATACAACATAAAAAAAAAGAAATAAAAAATAAAAAATAAAATAAAAAAATAAAAAAATAAGAAATTAAAAAATATTAAATAAAAAAATAAAAAAATATATAAACATAAAAAATAAAAATAAAAAATAAGAAAAGTAAAAATTAGAAAATAAAAAATAAAAATAGAAAAATAAAAAAACATAAAACATAAAACATAAAAAATAAAAAATAAATGAAAAATTAAAAATAGAAAATAAACTATAAAAATAAAAAAATAAAAACATAAAAAATACAAAATAAAAATTAAGAAGTAAAAAGTAAACAGTAAAAATAAAAAATAACAAAATAAAAATAACAAAATAAAAATGAAAAATGAAAAATAATAAAATAAAAAATAAAAAAATGAAAAATAAAACATAAAAAATAAAAATAAAAAGTAAAACAATTAAAAATCAAAAATAAAAAATCAAAAATAAAAATCAAAAATCAAAACAAAAAATAAAAAATAAAAAATAAAAAATTACAAGATTAGAAACTGCAAAATAAAAAATAAAAAATAAATAAATAAATAAATAAATAAATAAATAAATAAATAAATAAATAAAATGAAAACTAAAAAATAAAAACTAAAAAATAAAAAATAAAAAATAAAAAAATAAAAGATAAAGAATAAACAAAAATTTCACAAAATTACGATAACTTCATAAATTATCACACATTAATTACATTCTTAATATTTTAACCCACTGCCATCCACCCGATAAAAAATATACCAACTTCAACCCACTTCAACCAACATCAACCCACTTCAACCTATTTCAACTTATTTCAACCCACCTCAAAAAAAAAAAAAAAAATATCAACTTCAACCTACCTCAACCCACATCAACCTATTTCAACCTAATTCATCCTTTTACCCACCCAATTTACTCACAAAAAGAACAGAGCCAAAAAATGCATGTTCCATATATAAGCATGAATGAATAGACACACATGGTCCCCCTTGGGGGGACCAAACTAAAGTATAGGCAATCTCCAAAACTCATATGAAATAAACAAGTTCAGTGCCGATTCAGAAGAATATGTCGGGTGCATTCAGATGCGCATATTTTTAAAAGATGCAACTTGCAGCCAGATTTGCAATGCCACTGAGATGCTTTGGTTTAATGGGTAAATATCATACCTTATTAATAGCCAAGACATCATGGGTGGATCTAAAAAACTCCTAGTATGCAATTTTGAAATGGTTAAAAGTTATATATATGGACACCCCTAGAAAAAACCCAAAAGGAGTCATGGACACCCTGACAACCTTCCGTTCACGCGGCCCAAATAAATGAGCTACCAATATTTTATTTTTTTATTAAAAAAGTCTGTAAAGACCTTGACAGTAATTAAAATAAAAAAACCCACAACTCAACTCCGTCCCTCCCAATCTGACTCTCTTTCGTTAGTCCTCTCATGCTAGAATTTTGTTCTTAGTAAACTTGGTTTGTTGCTCACACTCAATCACACAGAAACCTTGCCTTTTTGTTTGATTTCATCGCTGAGTTTTATGTGCTTGTTTTTCTCACCAAATTTTACATGGATCAATCCAATTTCATTTTATGATACTTAAAAATAAACAAAATCAAAAAAATAAAGAAAATAATGCAAGTGGTAGTAGAGTAGGTGGACACCCCTGTTTCGAACGTCAAGATTCGCCACTGCAAGATGCCCGCTACTGGTTAAGGCTAGGGATTAAGCTGGTTAAACTGTTATTGATCCTAAAATGACAGAGTTCTATCATTACATATTTTTCTTTATTTACAAGACTCAAATTTATGACTTTATTTAAAAGAAATAAGTAACAGATCCTAAAATCTTAATATATGAATTCTAGTTAAGGCTAGGGATTAAGGTGGTTAAGCTGTTATTGATCCTAAAATGATGGAGTTCTATCATTACATATTTTTATTTATTTATGAGACTCGAATTTAAGACTTTATTTAAAAGAAACAAATAAGAAATCCTAAAATCTTAATATATGAATGTCTCATCAATTTTTATATATTTCTAATATATTTTGTCTAAATAAAAGCACTAAACAACATATATTTCTAATATATTTTATATATTTCTTTTTGTGGGTATCAGCTCTTTGACTTAGGTCAAAAAGCTCTTTTGATTGTTTGGTTAGATAACTTTTTGAATTAGCTTTTTGTACCCAAAAAGCTAATTTAGAAAAAGCTCTTTGGAAGAGCTTTTTGTATCAGCTTATTACTGTTCAATATCAAATTTACCATATTACCCTCCTTCTTTTGACATAATTATATTTATGGTAGTTAGTACAAAAACCCTACTCTTCATTTTCAAATGGACTACATGTAACATTGAACTTTTTGTTTTAGATTTTTTTGTTTGTTTTTTGGCCTTTTGGGACAAGAGTTGTGGAAGGTCATGATGTTTAAATTAATAATTTTAATTTTAAAATTTTCTTTAATTTAAGCAATAATGTAGATTAATTAGTATTTTGTGGTGTAGATATTTCTAAATGTTATTATGTTATAAATTACAATTATTACCAAAAATAAAATTAAAGTCAATTAAACAAAAAACTTATGGTAATAAACATCAAATTTGGGTGAAGGTATAATTGTAATTTTATATATTTCACCGGTCACAATCTATAATTCAGAATTCATGTTAAAAAGAAAAATGAAAATGCAATAAAAATAATTATGTTATTAAAAAATAATAAAATTTTGTTAAGGGGCACAAGTGAAATTTTACCAAATAAGCTTGTTAGAAACAGCTGATTTTATCAAACACTTTTTTCAGAAACACCTAATGCAATCAGTTAAGTCAAACAGCTAACAACTAATTCAATCAGCTAACAGCTAACAGCTAATTGCCAAACAGGACCAAACAGTATTTTTCCTTTATTATTATTTAATGCATATCAAAGTCCACATATCACAATGAAGCTGTCTATTCTATTCGTACATGACCTAATCCATATGTGGATTTGAGCCCTTCTTTCGCCAAGATGTCGGCACCATCAAACCACATAAAAAATTCGCTTTTTTTTCCTCTAGTGTGAAACACCAAGTAGCCTTTTTAACAGTGATCCATCAATCTTGATCCCAAAAAAAAAAAAAAAAACAAAACAGTGAGCTATCAATCTCAAGGTCGACAAATTTCTATGGCCTCAAAAATTTATCAAAGGCTCTTTTCCCATGAACAAGTTAATAATAGGCTTCTCTATCAACCACAATTTTCATGTACAGTGAATTAGATTCCTCCCCATTTAAAGGTCTTGCCATAAATATCGCCGATGGGGCAATGACAATGTTGGTACTATGATAGAAATTACACATATATAAGTCGAGAGAAAAAAAGGGTTGATGTTATGTACTACCTAACGTTCAAACATATCTTATGTATCTTTTTTTTTTGGGGGTGAATGTGCTCATTTTTGCTGTTATTATTGATGTTGAATTTCTCAACCACTGATTCATCGTCATAAGTGCTGACACCCTTTGTTCCTCTCAAAAGGCCAAGCAAGTACAACATGTTACCCTCACATAAAAATTGTGGGCAGCTCATGAGGTCATTGATGATCTCTTCTCTCTATCATTTTGATATCACTTCAATGTACATTTGATTTGGGTCATTCTCATTAGGTTTAATAGTTATCCAAGTGACTTGGACAGCAGGTCCCACGTTATAAATTGTCTCCATTTAGGTAATGGGTAGAGTGGATGAGAATGATTAAGAATGGTTGTTAGGGCCCAGGTTAAATATCTAGGTTAGTCACCTTATTAAAGTGGATTTCTTATTACATGGACCAATTTATCATGTGAATTGAAATGACCCAATTTGTTATCAACTCAAATGAGGTTTTGTTAGATTTAATGGGTTCACAATAATAACAAATGATATGACACAACTATTTGCCAAATTGGGCATCTAATTTGCTCCCTCACCCGTTCCTCATGCCATGTGATCACAGTCAATTACATTCTATTTTATCAGATAATATAATTGAACGTACCATTACAAGAGCAGTCACTTAAAATTTATTGTCATTTTACCCTTGCATTAAGACCAAAAAAAAAAGAGTAATGACACTCAGTTTAGGAACCTCATTCATTCATTAAAAATGACAATTTCATAACAATTTATATGCCAGTCAAAAATTTTATCCTATTAACAACCGTAGTTGTAGTAGTAACAGGTACCTTTTCTCTATTTTTTTAAAATAAATATAGCCTATTTTCAATTGGATATGTTTATTATCATAGGTACATTTTCTTTATTTATAGGTATTTTACTTTCCATTTAAGATAATTTAAACAATATGATATATATTTAGAGTACAATAATATAGCAAGTGCAAAGTATACAGGTAAGTAATTAATTTGGTACCTTGAGAAGATGTTCACGAGACTTGAGTATTTTGGCAGCACCAAGAAGCATGGCAACATGTGCATCGTGCCCACAAGCATGCATCTTCCCATCCACTTTGCTCTTGTATTCCCATTCCACGGCTTCCTACATGTACCCCAAATTCTTTTTTACTTTCTTATTATTGTAATTAAATTATTCCATAATGAATTTAATTATATTCTTTTTACATAAAAACATATGTATTCACGTTAGTTGTCTTCAATGATAAGGGATAGATCTATTATAATATCTTAATATCTTCCTAAATATTTAGATATTATATTAACATCTATAACCTTCTATAACCAAGGGGTTGTGGCGTAGTGGTAACTCAATTTGTTCCTTAACCAATTGGTCAGGGGTTCGATCTTTGACCTTTGGGAATGGAGAGCGATTCTTGATCAGCCCTTTACCCTTAAGTGGAGCTCGCGGGACGGGGGGATTAGTCATTGCGTCGGCAGTGGTTACTTTTGGTTAACCCCCCCAAAAAAAATCTACAACCTTCTATCCAAGGTTCCACATAAATTTCGAAATATTTTAGAAAATTTTAACATCTTGACATCAACATGTTATTAAATTATTAATTTCTAACATAATCAGACATTATATTCAATTATAACCTTCTATCTCTGAGATATTGATTTTATTCTGATAAATTGGGGATGATCCACAATTTTAATCCATAAGAAAGAGACAAAACATTAATGTCCATGTCGTTTTTGTTCACTCTCTCATAGTCATACCCCATAGGCCATAACCAAGTGCCAGAAAATGAAAACTGAAAAGAGAGAAAAATAGAAAGCTTTCTAATTTGGGCGCACAACATATTACTCCACACAATGAAAATATCATACTTAATAACTGGCATTTTGTTTTAAAAAAATCCATTTAATGTAATGATAAACATCAATAATAACAACGACATTATTTTGAGGTCAAAAGGTCGAGACTTTATTAAATATTTTCTCAATCTCATTGTCTTAAGTGTGCTAGACTAATCACTGCATTACCAGGGCTCTCAACATGATAACAAACAAAACACTCATCTAAAAACTTTTAGTGATAAAAAAAAAGTTATCACCGAATTTCTTATAATTTTCACCGGCAACTATACTGTGCTAAACTTATTTTTCTAATTTGCTAGCACATTTTAAATACAATATAAATAAATTAAACTAAAAGCAACTACCTTTTTCTTTTTTATTTCTACAAATAATATCACATATTCATTTTTTTCCCCCTAGAATCCAATGTTCTATTCTTACCTTCTATCTTTGAGGAGATTTTCAGATATTGATCCTATTCTGATAAATTGGAATGGTCCACAATTTCAATCTATTAGAAAGATACAAACCATTAATGTCCAGTTCTTTTTTTTCTTTTTTTTTTTCCCTTTTCTCTCTCATAGTCATTCTACCCCATAGGCCACAACCATGTGCTAGAAAATGAAAAGAGATAAGAATAGAAAGCTTTCTAATTTGGGTGTGCAAGCTGTGGCCTGTGGTCGCCTCTAAGAGCATCCGCAGCGGGCGTTAAAAAGGAGAACGTAGGCTCCATTGCTGCCACTTGTCGCAATATGAGATGAGAGAGGGAGGGGTGCCACGTGGGGGAGAATGGGCAGACGTTTCTCCCCGCGGGCCACCTTTTGGTATTTTTTAATATTTTTTGTTTTTTCTTTTTTTTTTTGAGAGTAAGTATATAATTTTTAAATAATTTAAAAATAGATTGTGTGTTATAAGGTGGGTCCATGATAAATATTTTTATTTGAAGATTAAAATTAAGTTCCATAAGTTGGAAAAGTAAAAAAATACAAGTTTTAGAATGGTGGAACTCTGGTTGGGAATACTCTAATGTATCCACTCACTTCTTGTGTTCCTCAAATAGCAAATTTCGGAGTATTTACTTTCATATTTTATATTTTATATTTTTTTTTTTCTAGTCCCAAACGTTTTTCAACATTTTATGCAAGACAAGGGCGCAGTAATATCAACTAGAATTAGGAAAGTCTAACATGACATGATAATCCGACCCGAACCTGACCTGAAATTACTAAGAGGAATACGAACCCGACATGAACCGAACTGATTTTGACCCGAAACTGACACCATTTGACCATTTAGTTTGAAACATGTTATTTTTCAATTTTGAGCAAATCTAAACTATTTTCAAGACTAACATAAAATTGACTCGTTTATTAAATTGATCGATCCAAATCGATCTATTACCCAACTCTAACATCAATCAATGGCTTGAAGCCGCCTGCTAATCTCGGCTGATAAAGTCTTCTATCACGTTTGTCCCTTGGTAGTTCTTAAGTAACTTTCAAAAATTTAAAAAAAAAAAAAATCGATGAGAATCTTTTTGTCTACAAAAGACATTCATATAATTGCATGATGATTTTTTTACCAGATAATTACTTAAGGGTTTTCATTATATTATTAATGAAACTTTGAGGATGGTATTATTTATGGAATATAAAGCTTGGATTATGCTGAATTCTTAAGTTTTAGATTGGTTAACATAAAATAAGGTAAATAATCACACGAAAATATGATGATTTTTGTTCTCATTTGAAAAGTATCGACGAGTTTGATTCAAGTAATACTACTGAAAGTTTATCAATCAAAAGTTCATAAATTTATAAGACAGTGTAAAAAGTGCAGGAAAAGAAAATAATTAAGTATTGAACTTAATAAATTACTCAATTGATATTAAAAAAAAAAATAAATTACTCAATTCTGCGTCATAAAAACTAGGATAAGGTCTCAATAATCTTAATAGCATGACATATTGACCATATTTCATTTAGCTTTAGGTTGTTGTTTGCTAATTATCTTTAATTTAATGAACTCTTAAGGAATACTAAAGTGCTAATCGATCATAGCATATATAATATTGCGGCCGAACAACTACAGAAAAGGAGACAAAAAAATAACTGGGGAAAGGGGGCCTACAGTAAAGTCCTTACCAAGAAGCTCGCAGATGACATGAGGGTTCCCCTAAACACAGTATTTTAACATATTCTTTCTGGAAATTTCGGCCTTCAACCTTTTTAGGGCCCCACTGTTTATACTTTATTATCAATTTGTTTTTATTTTTAAATTTTGTTTTATCTGGTCGGGTAACGCAGTTTATAATCAGATTTGAGGAAACCTGTATCATTAAAAATAAATTGCAAACAAAGGTTTATAGTTTAGGATGTTATATATTATTCAGTACCCAATTTACAACTTCTAACCTTTGTTAAATTGATTCTAGTGGCACTTAAAAAACAAATATGTATAATTAACTGTAGCACAAAATGAGCTTCATTGTCACGCATATTTTTTTTCATCAAAATAGCTCTTACTAAATAAAAGTTCATGTAAAACATCCATCAATTTACTATAATAAAAGATCAGGCAAAATAACTTCTTCAATCAATTAATCCCAAAAAAAAGGGGAAAAAAAAACACTTCCTTCCACTCTTAGATTTACTAAAAATGTAAATATTCTGTAACATTACTGCTATAATTAATAGAAAATTGTACATCAACTAATGTTGTTTTTTGTTTTTACAGAGGAAGCTAGGAAATTGTCTGACCGTTGTATAAACTAACACCCGCAGCAACATATTGATGAATGGGATTTAAAAAGAAAATTGTAGCAATTTTTTTAAAAAGAATAAAAATAGTATAATATTGATGAATGGGATTTAAACACAAACATCAAATAAAAGCTTCGAAACATTTTGCCAGTTGTATAAACTAACACCCTCAGCAACATATCATTTTTCTTTTCCGAACAATCTATATTTTCGGTCATGTACGGTCTTCTTTAATTTGTGCGTACAATTCAGCACGTTTTTCTTAGATATTTGAAATGCTCACTTTATTCTCCTTAAAATTGGATCCTCCAAAAAGATTAAAAGAACAACTAATAGTAACTATTTAGGAATCTTTTTCCAATTGCATATAGGCAGCATTTTATCAATAGTACAAAGTACAAACTTTAATTTCCTTTGTACTACCAAATTTCTACTCTTTTCACACCGTTGACAAGACATATAAATGAAAATGAATAATGCTTAAAAAAAAAAGTACTCCCAAACTGTAACCTTTTTAAAAGAATTCTATAAAATTTCGTACAACTTAAGAAAATACTTATTATCAGGAACCACATATATAAATATCTAATATCGAAAATAATAATTAGACATATGTACAAAAATATTTAGTTTAATACTTAAGAACTAAAGTTGCATAAGCAAAGTCATAGTAAAACCTTTTATTAACACTCACAAAATAACTGTAGTTTACATGTAAACTAAATAGCAAATTTTTAATTTTTCCGAACAAAAGGGTAGCAAATTTATGTAAAGTTAAAAGTATTGGCTCAGAAAACCTTTCTAATACTTATCAAATAAAAGTACCATAAGATTTTTATCGTACTGACACAAGCAAAAATAGATACGAAGAAAGTACTTATTATCAGGCACCACATCTGTATTCACATATCCGTAACATTGGATATGCACTTAAAACTAATATAACTCATCAAAAATATCTAATACTTCAAGAAAAACGAAAGTTTATGTAAATAGTATAACATCACACTTGAAGAATATACTTATATGACTATTTTTTTAATTTTTTTTTGATATTTAGTAAATAAAAGCACTTATAATATGTAATTTGTTTTTGCAGAGCACATATAATAAAGTATAAACAATTAAACAAAAGGCAAAAGCAGAAGAAATATAATACATATACACACATACATGTAAATATGTACACAAACAGACGAAATATTTTTGGCCCAAGACAACCACCGGACCCCCCAAAACCCCCAAAAATCCCAACCATTCAACAAAATCCTAATTTCCAAAAAGGAAAAATCAAAACAAAATGCAAACTCATCAGAACTATAAAATTTAAAATTTACCTGAATAGGCAAGGCGTCCATGTCAGCTCGTAGGGCCACGAAGGGCGGGACGCCGGACCCGATCCTGGCCCGGACGCCGGTCCGGGCGAGGGGGTGGCGGTACTCGATGCCGAGCCCGTCGAGCTCGGCCCGAATCAGGGCGCTGGTTTCGAATTCCTCGAAGGCGAGCTCCGGGTTCTGGTGGATCCGCCGCCGGAGCTCCTTGATCCAAACCACAGTCGTCGGCCGGTGCGCCGCGGCGAGGATCTCGCCGTAGCTCCACTCCTCCGCCGGTGTACAGCTGCCGACGACGGAGCTCCGGTTCCATTGGCTTCCGCCGAGGAGAGAGTCGGCGGTGGGAAAGTAGTACTCGCCGGAATCCGATGATGATGGTGGTGGTGATGATGATGATGATGTGATGATTTCGACGGCTGTGATGAAGGTCGGGTGTATGAAGAGTGATAGGATTGGGTGTATTACAAGAAGAATGGCGTTGAGAAGATTTTTCTTCATGGCTTTGGTTTCAGGGAGAAAGAGAGAGAGAGAGGAGGGGAGACGGAGAGATGGGGCGGGAAGGTAGGGATGGTATGATGAGGTGGTTATAGTGAGAGTTAGAAATAGAAAT
The DNA here is from genome assembly GCA_029747015.1 of Carnegiea gigantea. Lineage (NCBI taxonomy): Eukaryota > Viridiplantae > Streptophyta > Magnoliopsida > Caryophyllales > Cactaceae > Carnegiea > Carnegiea gigantea. The sequence continues at coordinate 426,492 of JAKOGI010000016.1, read as the reverse complement.
GTGGAGCGAGGAGAGAGAAAGTGGTAAATTAAACACGTGCTGATAATGAGGTGTCACTTGTGACGTGTGACATGTGAGAGAGGTTGCAATTGGAAGAGAGGGACGGAAGGAGGTGACAAAACTCGATTTGATGTTTTTTTAAAAATTTTTTCTTTTTCTTTTCTTTTTTTGGGGGGAGCTGGACGGATAAATAGCGAAATGTCATCTTAATTTAATCGGATGCATTTTAGATAAGATTATATATATACGGGTCCATCTTTACACATAAATAATTTTTATCTAAATTCATTGACAATATCTTTTCATATAATGTATACAATACAGTATCACATTAAATTGCTTGAATTTGATTTAATTATTGTGCAAATTTTTTTAAATTTTTAATAATAAGAATCAACTATCTTATATAAGAAGTTGTCCAACCTTCACACATTCATTAAAATTTTATATCAAATTTAACTATAGCTTAATTTTACCAAATTTTAAAGGAGACAAGAAACCAAAGGCAGTTGCGGTGTAGGGAATACATATTTGGATAGGGTTTTGGAATATAATTAGTTTGACATGGGTTGGCGGAAAAACGGCTCAAAGTGGAGGACATTGGCCGCGCTAATTGTAGTGGGGGGTCAATATCTTGATTAATTTTAGTCGGCAATCATATATATACATATCTAAATTACAGACAAGTTAATATGTTCCGTTAAGTATTTATTAAAATTTTTTTATTTAAAAATAAATATTATAATAATGTGATTTAAAATCATTAAAATAAATAGTTCCTTTTCAACTACTTTAATAAAGAAAAGAAAATAAATTACAGATAAGTTAATATTATTATTTATAAAAATTTAAATTATAATATTAATTATAACATTTCTAAATATTTTAGCTAAAATTTTAAAACAAAACTAGTTTAATTTAATAATTGGTTACGTTGGATGTCCACTAAGAGTAATGCATATATTCCAAGCTGCATATGATGTGTTTGAAGATACTTGGACTGCCTTGGTAGGCTTAGCTTAATCGACCAATTAACTTAACCATTTTCAAGAAAAACTTGGACTACCTCGGTAGGCTTAATCAACGGACTTAGGTATATATATCATAGTGAATATTGAAAATTATGTCTAATACGAGTGATTGAGTAGTCTTTATGGGTGAAATAAATTACACTCAAAAGTCTTAAGTAGAAAAAAAAACATTTTTCAATGTTTGTGAATGTACTATTTGAAAAAGATAGATGCATATCAAGAAAGTAGTTAGTGTATGTATGCAGTAGAAAGTTTCTACCAACACTCGCATTGGTTTTTTTTTTTTTTTTTCCCCAGGGTCTGTACATAGGGTCACGAAGGGCAGTACAATACAGTTACAATACAATAGGAGAAGGGAGAGTCAAACCTAGGACTTAATGTATCCAGGACTTCAATCGTAATCACTAGACTAAGACTTTATTGGTAGAAACACTTGCATTGATGATCCATACTTTTAGATTAAAGTAGGGACCCTACTCCATCCATATCATTCCACAATCTAATTTTTTCCCTCTCTGTTGCATCCTATGGATTAGTAGCTTGGATCACTTAAAAAAATATTTCTTATGGACTCTACCACTGAACATGTTTAAATTAATTTTAACCTTTTATTTTGTATTATTATTTGTGCAAATAAACTGTACAAAAATAATTCATTTATATTTTCGGAAAAATGAATTATTAATCTTTAATAGTGATTTTTTTGAAAAGTATAATAAGAAACTTAATATAAACATACTAGACTTCAATATAATTATTCTCTTTAATAACAGTAATCTACCATACATAATAAGAGTTTGACTTAAAATTATAAAACATGTGAGTTTGACCTAAAAAAATATAAGACTTTGACTTGAAAAAATACTATGGAATATATAACAAACAAAATATACTACAAAAATGCCATAACATCCGGGCCCAATAGTAATAATGCTACATTCTTTAAAACTCAATGCCCAATAGTCAGAATAAAAAAGGCTTCAGTCCACGTGCCAGTGTTGGACTAAAGAGAAAACGGGGAAATTAAAGTGCTAGCAGATCACCTTATTGAGCTTGATCACAGGACGATACAACAGGATCACTGTTGCAAAGTATTTTTTTAAACCGTGAACCTTACTTTTGAATCATGATCCAACTGATGCAGATGCTCTAAAATATAATCCGGTGATTGATCGGCTCATATGTTGTATGTTTATTTTATGGAGGATGAGTCTGTTCCAATTGAGATGAATTAATTCTAGCATGTGGTAGGAAGTTACTGTTGGGACCTTTGGGTCTATCAATCTGGGCTTTTGTTGTACTTTGTTTACCAGCCGCAGCAGAAACATGAATAAGGGGGATTTTTTGGTTTTTTTTGGGGGTGGGGGGGGGGGGGGGGGCGCGCTCCTACTCTTGTTTGACTTTGGTACCTATCAATTCACTTTGTCTTGCCTAGTACTAATTCCAAAGCATTTATCAGTTAATTGAATATAAAAGTGGGTGGATAGTGCCATGCGGTGTTCCACCTAATCATATTTGTATCGCCATGAATAGTTATAATTTTCAAGTTTATCAATCAATTGGACGGATAAAATATCGAAACGTCATCTTAATTTAGTCAGAGACATTTTAGATAAGATTATGTATTCAATCTTTACACATAAATAATTTTTATCTAAATTCATTGACAATATCTTTTCATGCAATGTATACAACACAGTATCACATTAAATTGATTCAATTATCGCTCAAAATTTTTTAAATTTTTAATAACAAGAATCAACTATCTTATATAAGAAGTTCTCCAACCTTCACACATTTATTAAAATTTTATATCAAATTCAACTACAAGTTAATTTTACCAAGTTTTAAAGAAGACAAGAAACCAAAGGCTGTTGTGGTGTAGGGAATACATATTTGGATAGGGTTTTGGATTTTAATTAGTTTGACATGGAGAGGCGGAAAAACGGCTCAAAATGGAGGTCGTCGGCGGCGCTAATTGTAGTGGGGGATCAATATCTTGTTTAATTTTAGAGGGAAAATTAATTTTATAATTGGTTACGTTGGATGTGGACTAAGGGTAATGCATATATTCCAAGCTACACATGACGTTTTGAAGATACTTGGACTGCCTTGGTAGGGTTAGCTTAATCGGCCAATCAACTTAATCACTTCCAAGATGCATGGACTGCCTTGATAGGCTTAATCAACCAACTTGGGTATATTATATATAGTAAATATTGAAAATTCAAACTTGTGATTTACATTGTGTCTAATGTGAGTGATTGAGTACCCTTTATGGGTCAAATAAATTACACTCAAATTCAATGTTTGTGAATGTGTTATTTGAAAAAGACATATGTATGTCTAGAAAGTAGTTAGTTTTAGTCTATAGTAGAAGGTTTATACGAACACTTTTATTAGTGATCCATACTTTTGGATTATAAGTAGGGGTCCCACTTAATTCGTATTACCTAATTTTTTCTCTTTTCATTGCATCCGGGCCCAATAGTAATAATGTTACATTTTTTAACTTAACGAGCTTTAGTCGAGCCGTCAGTGTTGGGCTGAAGAGAAAACGGAGAAATGGATGCGTGAGCGGATCACGTCATGAGCTAGACCATGAGACGATACGACAGGATCACTGCTGCAAAGCATTTTTTAGACATCGAGCCTTACTTTTGGACCATGATCCAACAGATATAGGTGCTCTAAGATATAATCCGTCTTGATTGAACGGCTCTTATGTTGTATGTTTATTTTATGGAGGATAAGTTTGTTCCAATTTAGATGAATTAATTCTAGCATGTGATAGGAAGTTAGTCTTGGGACCTTTGGGTCTATCAATCTGGACTTTTGTTGTACTTTGTTTACTAGGAGCAGCAGAAACATGAATAAGGGTTTTTTTTTTTTGGGGGGGGGGGGGGGGGCACTACTCTCGTTCGATTTTGGTACCCATCAATTCACTGTGTCTTGTCTAGTACTAATTCCAAAGCATTTATCAATCAATTGTACATAAAGGGGGATGGAAAAGCAGTAAATATAATGTCATATGGTGTTCCACCTAATTATATCACCATGGATAGTTATAAATTTCAAGCGACTAATGATCACGATTTTTAATTTTAACATTTTTTCAACTTCTTTGTACTCTTATTTAGCTCTATGTATAACTGTCACGTTCCGAATATTTATTCTAAACTATATTTTTTTGGGGGGAGGCTATAAAGTTTACATTTTTAAAAAAATTATTGTAAGCCAATAAGCGGAGAAGTACAAGTGCATATAAATCCACAAACAAAACAATACAGCTTATAAATAACATTAAACACTGCTCACTAGACCTTATGCTTTCATGGGCCTCCCATTTTATATTGCTGATGACCAAAAACCTTTACAATGCAAGATGGTGCTAACATCTCGATGTCAAAAAAAATGAGGTCGCCTTGCAAATATAGAAAACCCAATGTCACCTAGTCTAATAATATGCTATTGCAACACTCGCTTCTTCCAGAAGAGATCAAAATGGATTATTCTTCCGCTGCCATTTTACCTCATGAACTAACATATATAAAGTTTAGTACTGTAGCAATTTCAAAACATTTAGAGCACTGCCAGCGGAAGAAATGCATGGGAGATGGGGGGCCCACATTTCCCACGCGTGGAAAATGCTCTCTGACAGCCATGGGAGAAATGGAGGGCACGCATGGAGGAACCTATGGGCATTCCTCCATGCGTGTAACTTTGGGAATTTTTTATTTTTTGTTTTTGTTTTTTCTTTTTTTTTGAGTTAATTTATAATTTTTAAATAATTTTAAAAATACGCTGTGTGTTATAGGTGGGTCCATGATAAATATTTTTATTGGACGATTAAAATTGAGTTCCATAGCTTAGAGAAGTGATGGAATGCAAGTTTCAAAATTGTGGAACTTTTGCTGATGTGACAAGCCAGAGTTCCAAAAACTGGAACTCCCACTGGGAATGCTCTTAGAAGAAAAGAGCTGAAATCTCCAATCATTGTACTATGTAACCTAGGGTATAATAGCATTATACATGCTGCGGCCCAAAGTCCTAATGAACTATCATAAATTCGCGGCTTAAACATGGATTTATTATCCAGTATGTTAGAGCATTCCCAACCTGAGTTTCAAAAATTGGAACTCAGGCATGCCACATCATCAAAAATTCCACATTTCTGGAACTTGCATTCTATTACTTTTCCAATCAATGGAACTCTAATTTAAATTATACAATAAAATATTTTATATGAACCCACTTTATAATATATATTTTTTAAACTATATAAATAATATTTTTTATTAAGAAAACAAAAGAAAAATAATTAAAAATCAAATAAGGATAAAAAAGAAGGAATACGGAAGGAACGGGCAGGCGTGCTGCCACGCATATTCCCGTTTTCCCATGGTTGGCAGCAACTTGCCTCCACGCGTGGGACACGCGGGGCTCATTTGCCCCATGCGTTCCCCGCGTTGGGAGTGCTCGTAGTTGGATACAGTTTCTATCTTCGGCAAATTCCATTAAGTTAAGTGATGTAGTACTTTGGTCAAAGCTAGACGTTGGCCTTCACGTCTTTGGTTCGATGCTTGCCAATAACAAGTTGTTAAAACTTTTTATTTTTAAGAACTTAAAACCTTTCCATTTTTAAAAAAAATATTTAGCATTTGCTTACTTTTCTTTTTTATTTTTTCCCTACTAGCCAAAGTTTGTTTTTCAAATTAATTTTGTTCGTCAAAAATTGTTCACCAAATAATGATTTTTTAATCATCAAATATTGTTCAATGAAGAGAGTTCTATCATTTACTAAAAATACTCCAATGATGAATAAAAATGAATAAAACATAAGTTGTACCTAATGATCCTATTTATTCAGTTGTTAACAAACAAAAATGAATAAAATCTTAGGGCCTATGCTTTTCGTTGATCTTTTCCAATTTACCAATTTCAGCCTACTTCAACCCATTTCAATAAAAAATACCAACTTCAACCCACTTCAACTAATTTTAACCTACTTCAACTTGCTTCAACCGGTCACCTTCCACGTCCTTCAAAATTTTATTCTTACTATTTTAACCAACTTTAAAAAATATATCAACTTCAACCGATTTCAACCAACTTCAACCAACTTCAACAAAAAATACCAATTTCAACCCACCTCAACCAATTTTACGCTTTTACCAACCCCAATTTACCAATGAAAAGAACAGGCCCTTAAAAAATAAAATTAAAAATCTTAAAAATAATAAAAACAACAGAATTGTAACTTTATAAGAGAAATAAGATGAATTAGGACCAAAATTAAAAATTAAGAAAAACATAATGGACATCAAATTAAAGCCCAATCAATGCCCGAGATCACAAGATTAGCATTTTATCGGTGAGGACAGTTGTCCATATTGAAAAGACTATTTATATGTTAGAATTTGAGAGAAATAAAGTAGAAGAAGGAACCAAACCCAAATAGATTATTGATATTAAACCCCCCCCCCAAAAAAAAAAAAACAAAGAGCAAAGTCTAGAAACATGACTTAATTAGACCGGAAAAATCAATATAAAAAGTAAGAAATCTGAATAATCTAAATCCACCTTGAGAATATTCTTATGCAGTAAAGATTGCTAATTTTTTTTTTCCTAATCTAGAATTATTAGAGATTGGGGGACATTCATGAATGAACCCAATCAAGTGGGAGAATTTTAAAAATAATTTAGAAGAGCAAATGGCAATAATCATGTTTTGGTTTGAAAAATAATAATTGAAGTCAAACAAAATCTAAACATCTTGTTGAAAATATTCTTGATCTTTTTCTTTTTTTGTTTTAAAAAAGAGAGACTTGCAGTCACGGTTTTCTTTTAGATCAATAAAGATCATATTCTAATGAGGCCATCTGTATAAGAATCTTTTCAGATTGAAAACGTTGCGTTGATGAATGAATCAATACTTGTGGGGTGATGATGTACTTGGCCAATATTTTATTGAAATGACCATGTTAGCCATGACACAAAATAAAAATAATTACCTTTAAACAAACAAAAATAATTAAGAGAAATGTCCAGTTCAACACATGCAAAATTTTAATCCAAATTCCTAATATAACCTTTGAAAACTTTATCGATTAAGGCCCTGTTCTTTTAGTTGATAAATCTCAATTTATCAACTTCAATCATCTTCACCAATTTTACCTATTTACTAATCCATATTTTTCAACGAAAAAACATGTCCTAAGCTATTTAAAACCCACATGCAGAGCATAATGACGTGCTAACTCAGCCGGAATGACCCATTTGGGGAGTAATTGGGTCTTTCTTCCTTAACCTAGCATCTAACTGAGCTCCAAAAGTCTGAGCAGAAAAAGGGATGAAAACAGACATATGGATTACGTACGTGATGCAATCAATCAAAGTTAGAAATTGATAGGCTATAAAAAAAAAATGTGTAAGAACTTGCCAATTTGTCACCATCCAGAATCTGAACGGAGTCTTGTATCCAACTTGCAATCCAAGCCCCTTTTCTTTGTGCGGCTGTGGCTTGTGCCACATTTAGGCCCGTGTTTCTTCTTGTTTTTTCCCTTTAAAATAACGTGCAGTCAATATTGGATTTGTATTTAGGTCAAATAAGTTCACTCTTGATGGATTTCAATTTATGGTAAATTTATATATAAATTGTTCTATGTTAAATGAGGGGACAGAATACGTTTTGCGATTATTTTGTTTAAAATTATTTTGGAAGTACAGACAAGCTGATGATCTGATTGCGTCGATTCAAACTGTTGGTGGCACTTATTGACATGCATTAGAATCTTAGTGAGATTAAAGGCCATGTTTTGAATGTGAAGAGTTGTTTCGTTCCACTCTCTATATGAGCTTTGGCATTGATGCAAGTAAATCTCATTTCCAAATCAACCGTGTGTGACTCTTTGCGAAAGAGAGTTTTGAAGTTTCAAAGAATGTAAGAGAAGTTGAACATACGATGAAGAGAAAAGAGGAAGAAACTCTTGATCTAAGAGGGACCATGCTAGAAGCTGAGTTGTACCCTAATTAGGGGAAGCAAACGCATAAATAGGATAAGGGTGAGTTTTCTAGTCAAATATGGGGTATGCACCAAGTAACTAAACTCAGTTGAATGTGTATAAGACGAGGAAAAATAGATTTTTATATAGGGTTATTGTGACTATTGCATTGTAGTATATATTATAACTATTTTTTGGGTGCGATTGAGCTTTAAAGGTTGATGTAGATAAGATTTAAGCTTAAGGTCCTGTTTGGCAATCAGCTGTTAGCTTATTGCATTAGCTGTTAGCTGTTAGCTGATTGTATTAGCTATTTGACTTAGCTGATTGCATTAGCTGTTTGTGAAAAAAGTGTTTGATGAAATTAGCTGTTTGTAACAAAGCTATTTGATAAAATTTCACTTATACCCATTACTCAATTTCATTATTTTTCTAACTAAACAATTTTTCATTGGCTATTTATTTTTCTTTTCGATATGAATTATGAATTAAGACTTATGTGATATATAAAATTACATTTATACTTTTTTCTAATTTTAGTACTTATTATCAAAATATATTTTTAATGTTAAATGGTTTCTTTTTTAATAGTAATTGAAATTATGTGATATAAAAAATATTTATATATCATGTAAGACTAACTAACATAAATTATTTGTTAAATTAAGAAAGCATTAAAATTAAAAGTATTATCTTCAACATCACAACCATCCACAACTCTTATCCCAAAAAAGAAAAAAATAAATTGAAAAATTTAAAATATAAGCATCCAACATTCGGGAATATCATTTGTGAATAACATGTAATGTAAATTGGTCCAAATTATAAGGTTAGTATGGTCATTATAATAGTAAATATCAAAAACCTCTTTGAAAAAGCTATCCCAAAGAGCTTTTTGTAAAAGAGCTTTTTGGGTATAAAAAGCTAATCTAAAAAGCTAATCAACCAAACACCCCAAAGAGCTTTTTGACAAGAGTCAAACAGCTAATACCCCCAAAAAGCTCTTTTTGCACCCAAAAAGCTCTTTACCAAACATGGCCTAAATATGTGATAACTGCTTCCAAAAGAGTTTATTAATTGAACTAATTGACATTTAAATCTTTTTGATTATAGCGAATTTACTAGTGGCTGTTGGATCTTAACATCTCTACTCATTGTTGTTTGGGTCATTCATGTAAAACTGGTGTTTTCCTTCTCTTGCATTCCTCATGTATTTTGTATATTTTGCCTATGAGCCCTTTCCCATTAAGATACAGTCATAGACACATACAAGCCAAGTTATATGCTAACTAGAGGAACCACTCTGAGACAAGTGGTAGCATACTCATCTTCCTAGTGCTAATTGGAGGAACCACTATGAGATAAGGAAACTCTACGACTTGCTAGGATTTGCTCCCCCCTCCCCCCCCCCCCCCCCAAAAAAAAAAAGAAAGAAGAAAAGGCAATGTGCTAATCTACTATGATTCAGATACGTTTTTACTTAAAACTGTATAGTCTATATCCATATTTTTTTACAGGCTTAGCCGGTGTTTGGTAAAAAACTTTTTGGATAACTTTTTAGCTAACAAAGAACTTTTTTGACCAAAATTGATTGTTTGACTTAGTAAAAAAGCTACTTTAGGTATTTGATGGAATAACTTTTTGAAAGAGTTTTTTGGGTCCAAAAAGCTAACTTGAAAAAGCTAATTTGATTAGCTTTTTAAAATAGCTTTTTGAATAATTAGATTTTTGTCTCACAACTTTGTTAGAAACAACTAATTTCACCAAACAGTTTTTCTACAAATAGCTAATTGAAACAGCTACCACAAACAGCTAATTGAAACAGTTGACAACTAACAGCTAATACAAACAGTTAATAGTTAATAGCTAACAACTGTTTATCAAATATGATCTTAGTATAGATCATTTAGATCAGCACTATCTATTAAGTAATGTCATTTAACATTCCACATTTTTTTGGTGGAAGATAAGTAATAAATTATTAGACGAATTTCTTTTCGCAGTTGATCAGTATGATTTGTACTACGGTACTAACAAACAATGTAGTCTTGAAAATTCTTTCACGCAACTATCTGTGGCAGATATTTGACTTGAAAGGTATTCTTCACATTAAGTTAAATTGTTAATGAATAGACTAAAATTTAAAAGATTAAAATAATGATGATGCAAAATATTTATAGTTTTTATGCGCTAATTAAGGTTAAAGTCCTGTCTGTCATGATTCGCATTTGTCAACTTGAATTCATGACCACTCGTTTGACTTTGTACCTCTGAAACATACCTTTGAAACACATGATTGGATTAATTAGATTGCTCCCCCCCCCCCCCCCCCGGGGTTATTGACGACACTGGATTGGGTCCTAACAATATTTCAGTGATTACATGGATCTTTAATAAAAGATCTGCATGGGAAGAATTCTACCTTTGTAAACTACGATCAAGAATTGTCCCCTAAAAAAAAATATATGCTGTCATATGATCTATCCAAATTATCAAATCACAGATTGATCTGATCAAGCAGGTGGCCCACACAAGGTAGAACATCTGTTCAGACAATGGCCAAAAGCATTATCGGTTTGGCTTTATTTAAGGAATAAGGGCATGAACTTCATGCAAGAAGACTTGATCTTCACTGAATGGTTTTTTCACAACACCAGAGGAAGCCACAATGATACTTATTGGCCTACGTACAAAATTTCTTCTCACCCTTTGGTACCTATGGAAGTGGCGCTGCTCCGCTTGCTTTGGGGCACTGGAGGAAGTTCCGCTGGATAAGGGTAATTTTTTACTATTGAGATTCAAAGATATCATCAAATTTCTAGCAGAAGGCCACCATGATCAATTCTCTCGCAAACCGGATAATGGCAACAGTGGCTTCGTACGATGGCAATCCCCCCCAGGAGAATGGGTGACGCTCAATTCGGATGGAGCAGCTAAAGGAAATCTAGGCCCCGCGGCTGCAGGAGGGGTTCTTCGAGACCATAGAGAGACATGGCTGGTGGGCTATGCAGAAAATCTAGGCTCTTGCTCATCAATGCCGGCGGAAATTCGGGCAGTATTGAGAGGCCTCAAGATTGCTAAAGATTTGGCGATAGCAAAACTATGGGTCCAATTGGATTCCAAAGTATTGGTAGACACGCTGCAGGGCAACGCGGCATGGAGCCCTTTCCATAAATTCCTTCTTAAGCAATGCACCGAGCTACTGTCGTGGAATGGCTGGGAGGTGAAGGTAACACATTGCTTTCGGGAGGCTAACCAGACAGCGGATAGGTTAGCTAATTTGGGAGTGACCCTTGAACTAGGCGTTCAAATGTTTCAGTCCCCGCCAACGGAGGTTACTGAGGTTTTCAAAGCTGATTGTATTGGGGCTGCTTGGCCTAGATCCAACATAAGTTAATAATACTAATTCCGGGGCTAGGCCCCTCTTCCGCACCCCCCCAAAAAATAACAACAATACCAAGTGTAAATTGAAACGAGATCTTTAAAAATTCAAATGTATAAAGTATTATTAGTAAAGAAACAAGCTGCAATTAACAAGAAATTAAAATATCGTAAGCAAAGAACAGTTGCAATCGACTGTACTCTTAGCTAAGCAAACATAACACTAATATATGTACTGTCTATTTCTAATCTCTGATGGTCCATTCACATTTTTAAATATATAGTAGAATATTCTTTTACGCGCCAAAAAGAAACCATAAAAGCGACAGAAAGTTCTGGCAAATTCTCGCATTATTACAAACCCAGATACTTCGTCTTCCTTCTACAATGAATCCATGGCTTCCCAAATCCCAGAATCATCCAGAACCCTTCTCTTCTCTCTCTAAGTCTAATCTCCAAACCCCAAGCATAATAAAACCCTAGACCTCCTTCACCCCCAAAACCCCGAAACGTTTCGCATAATCGAATAGAGAGAAAATGTTTTTCTTCTTCGTCGGCGGAGTAGACCAGCATGTCCGGCAGGTACTCAAGAGCGGGGTGGGAAGATGCATCAACTGCGGCTCAACGGCTGATCTCGTCGACTACGACACCGTTTTGAAGGTCTTCTTCGTCCCCGTTTGGCGCTGGCCCGGAAAAGAGCCTCTGCTTCACTGCGATAATTGCAATCTCTTCTTCCCACCGTCCGTGCCTCTTCCTCCGCCGCCATCGGGAGGCGGTTTCCGACGCGATTAGGTGCCAGTCGTGCGAAAGACCTTTGGAGGCTGACTATCGCTTCTGCCCCTACTGCGGTGTCGCTCTCTAATTCAAATTAATGTGTCTTCAATTATTTTAATGCTTTTTTTTAAAAAAAATTTTCATGTAATATGCAATCGTGCCCAATTAGCTTGGATAAGATGCAATGTAAAGTTCCTTTGGCAAGCAAATGTGATATTGTGATGGCTCTAATTTTGTTTTTGTTGGTACTTATTTATCAAATTATATAGTAATAAAGATTTTTTTAAAGATAAATATTTCGTTCATAAAATAAAAAAAATATGATAAATTAAAATACAAAAATACATAGCCCCTGTACACCTGAGGTGATGAACAAAGTGTGGCAGTCATTTTCCAGATCTGTTTTCAGATTGTAACTGCGGTTCTCCAAAAACGCAGCTGGAAATGCCACTCTATCATATCATAAAACGGTAAAATCTTGATGAGCCATGAATTCTAGGGAAGGGCTTTGGGCTTTGGCTCCAAACCATGCCATGCAAAAGAACAAGTACCACAAGCTATGTCATTTTGCATTATATACTTGAGTCCGTGAAGGGTAGGCGTTTTTCTCCTCGTTCAATTGCATCTCTCCATCGCCTATATCGTACCCCGAGTTTGTCATAGGCGACTGGCCAGTTCCACACATTTGCTCCTTTGTTCATCCGTTCTTGCTGTCCTATAACGAGTTTCATATCTTCGTTCAAGACCTGTTTGGTCAAATCAGATTGCATCATAAATAATCGTCTGCATGTTTACCGTTGAGTTCGCACTTGACAACTAGCAGCCATTAAGAAAAATAAAAGTTCTCTAAGGCTTTAATTAATTTCAAATGAAGCCACAGACTGGACTATGTTGGACTTGGCTACAGGTGACGAATCACAAGACGGGTAATAGATTACTCATATGTATAACTCAATCCCTACAATTAAAGATTGTCGGGAGCATTTCTGATGAATCTCATCTACAGAAAGGATGGACCCTGAGGCACCTTTTACTTCGTTAAATTTTGCTAAAGTTCAGCCAGACATTTTGCCACAGTTCAGCACAGCCTACCATTGCAAGCATCGCCAATAGTAACTCTTATGATTCCAAAGATATCCTGCCCATTTAAGGAAAAGTTTGCACGTTTTCCATCTAAAGTGAAGTGCCCTGCGCCACACCCGTGTCTGACTGTCATGGGTCCAGCATGAGTACATGTGAACCAAGGTCTGAGTGAGGAGTTTAGATTGCAGAGAATTTAACTCTGGGAAAAGAATGTACCTTCTCTGCAAAATGCCGCCATAAATGTTGGATGAAAGGAACATGCTTCAATATGGGAGCAAAATCGAGCGACATTCTATAAAGCAACCTTGTTTTCTGTCTTGAAGATGGCAAACACACATGAAGCTGGTGAAGATGAGTTGAGCATTGCTTAGTGTTCTTCCCCTCCAGTTTTCCTGGCTTTGAGATCCCAATTGTTGAAAGAACCATACAAGGTGGTCTGAACTCCATATCTATAGGATAAGGGTCCCAACATCCTTTAAGTCCAGATGCTGGAGTCAAGAATTTCACCAAACTGAAGCAAAGTACAGCACCAAGGATGAAGATGAGTAGAGTCCTAAATTACTTTTCCAGTTGAGTAGAAGTCTAAAAATGTAACCAATGATGACTTAAGTTCGTAGTCAACTTCCCGTGTTAGTAAGTAAGATCTACGTTTCCCATGCAATAGCTTAATGTGAAGAGATTGACATCCATGTCAAGCTTAGACAAGAGCTCCAACAGCTCACAGTTCGGAAACCATGATCTGGGGACTCTTTCTCTCACCTAAAATACCCTACCAGGAACTCAACGGTCTAGCATGGGCATCAGCTCTTACGCTTGCATTTTATTTTAGACTGCAAACACACAATACCTGTAGAAAATGGTCAAGTCTGACACCTAGGCACATACCCATCTTGGAAACATAAATAGTCAAGCCTGACACCTAGGCACACACTCATCTTGGAAACATAAACCGAGCGTGAGCAACATGGTCAAAAGGTCCAAACGAGATACAGGAAGCACCAACCTGGGCACACTCCATCCTTTAGCAAATGTGGAAGTATGAGTGAAGGGAGCATGCGCAAGGTCCAGGAGATTATCCAGGAGAAGCCCATGTTCAACTGGAAGCTCCATAACTATCTGGCATTTTCAACAAGGTATTTCAGATGGTAGAATTTCCAAACTAGCTATTCTGAGTGTTCTTGCACAGGTAAGAGTGTAGGCCTTGTACCTCTGCATGAATCACAAACCCTTGTGGCGGCTGCAATGAAGGAAGGATCGTGGTTGGAGGATCATTGCCGGGCCAAATCCAGATCATTCCTTCCTGCTCAAAGCAAGGTAATGATTTTATCCTGATATCCTGTAACCGTGTAGATGGCATTTTCTCACATTTGCCATCCGTTGAGTATGCCCATCCTGGAATACACCCGTAAATGCAGCCAAATTACATATTTAAAGTTCTCAGGAGGCATGATTTTGTAGTATTGAAAATTTTTATTGGAAGAATAATTTGAGGTTACTCCAATAATTCTGAAGCTCCCGTGAGCAATGAATGTATGTATGAAGCAGTTAAGTATACATACCATGATAGGGACATTGGATGCGACCCTCATTCACAGAACCAAGATGAAGAGGGCATGCCCTATGTGCACAGGTGTCCTGGAGACAACCAGGTTTCCCATCTTTCCCACGAAAAAGGACCCATGGTTCTTCAAAGCATTCTATTGGGATCTGGAAAGGAAAGAAGTTAGTCCTCCTAGAAGACTTTCACAAGCAAAAATTTCATGGAAAACAGTGATTGCATTTTTGACAAGATTAGTGGACAACCAAATAGTAGAATCAAATAGACCTGCACCCAAAGTGATGTGAAAGGACCTGAATCTCTAGAATATTCCATAAAGCATTCTGACTTGACCGAAATGAACCCGTTCCTTAACCCATAACAAAAACCTGTTTGGTAGATCTAAAACTATAGATGGCTTACCATAGTATCATCCTTCAGGTCTGCAGAAAAAGCAACAGGGTACCAAAAGTTCTTCAACCGGGGGTGATACGATGAAACAGGACCCGACACATCCAATCTTTTACGTGGATGATTCCTCTTGACAGCTTCCAAGGCATGAGTCGAGGTGGTCTGGGAAGATGGTGTTATGTCTGCTTCAGTTGTGCTTCTGTCTTGCAACAACCTATCATTAACCAGTTCTTCCATGTAAGCCAGTTTATCTAAAGCAGCTGAAACCCGCGCTTCAGATCTATGGACCTGTTAATTAACAGGCAGACTTAGGAGAGATTGCTGGGACTAGAATCTAGTCAAATAGACCCTCAAGACCAGCATGATGAGCTTTGTCGTCATTGTTACCTGCTTATGAGCTTCTGCAAGCTCTTCTTGTAACTCTGCTAGCTCCTTCTTCAGTGTGCCGATGGACTTATACTCACGCGCAAGAGGGTTTAGAACCTCTACAACCTATGATTATATCTGAAAGTGAGAATCATCAACTCCCAATTGAACTTCAAAGGAAGACCTGAATTCTTAATGGATATAGCATGTTCCTTCAAACATGTATCTGAAGAACTATACAGGTAGCATATAGCTCAATTGACTAAAATAACCAAACCAGACAAACTAAGCTAGAATCCCAGCAAGGGAGTTCACTTGACTAACACAACTCAGAAGATAGAACACATGAATATGAAAAGGAAAGCTACTTGCAGGTGTGTAGCTTTATGCATCCAAGTTCCAATCCTCCTAGCCCTTGCCCTTTTTTCTCTCTTTTTCAGAAGTTTGAAAATGCTGAGATTACTTATTACACCCCAACAATTCACTTATCAGTTTCTGTGGAGTATTTAGCTGTTTGAAGAGCACAATGGCAGAACAAAATATAGTTACACGTATGATTTATGTAAATTATTATAACGAAGAAAATAGTTGCAACGCCAACTCTTCTGCTTCCTTTATCCTTTCCCTGTCCACTGGCTAACATCAGCATGTCTGTCCTTCACATATTCTTTTTCTTCTCTTTCCTTTCTGTTTTGTTTTCATCATGGCGGAGATTGAAGAGATTCGAAGAACACAATAAGATTATCCTCTAGGTAAGGAGTACAGATCATACCAAAAATACATTAGCTAAGAAATAAGAGGAAAAAACATAGTAAATGACAAACCTTTTCATGGAGCAGCATTATTCTGAGAACATCCTGCCGCGCTCGCCAATCCAAGTATTGGATATCCAACCTTGCCAATTCCAGTGCTTGATTCACATCCAAAATTTTCCCTCTAGATTTTGTAGCTCTTGATCTTGGATCCTCTACATCAAAGAGGGGACCCCAGGAGCTGTTTTTACTCACCGACCCTGCATCCTCCCCAAACACAGCAAAGACTCCTATTCTGTCCCCAACCTGAAAGTACTGACAACTTAGCATTACCAGAATGAAAAGTAGATCCAAGTTGCCACCATTTTTCACCTTCTAGGACAAGCATGGCTTAATGCGTTTACATCTATGTTACTAAAGAAAACCCCAATAAGAGGTAGTATTGCCACCATTTTTCACCTTCTAAGACAGGCATGGCTTAATGCATCCACGTCTGTGTTACTAAGACAACCGTAATTCCCTGTGTCTAACTCTGGAGCATAAATTAAAAAGGGACTTCCTCAAAGTAGCCTAATATAATAGTCAAGTGCAGACCTGATCCCTGAATCCGAGTCATGTAGACAACTATTCTAAGTTTCCAAGCTTTCTGGTTCAACTAACAGGGGCACATCCTCTAACCATTTATAAGACTAATGAATCACCGCCCCCCTCTGCCTTTTTCCAAATAAAATCCTCAACAATTACAAGTAACTTGGACCTATCTGGGACCAGCCTATGTATCTGAAAAGCAACATGCATTTTAATGATAGTTAAGACCAAGAGGCTAATGCACAAGACAACTAATCAGGTAAAGTTTCCTCTAAATTAGGCAAATATCCACACAAATTACCAATACCAGAACATACAACACTACATCATATGATACATAATCTACGGCAGGGCATGTTTTGAAAATCTGCACTACCATTCGGTGCCCATCAACTCCATAGCTGAAAACACATATGCCCAGATAACATAACACCAAATACATATGGCAAAAACCAAATATAGTGCAGCAAAATTTTCAACCAAAACTTCAGAAATATGCCAATCTAAAAGAAAATCACCAACCTTTCTGGACTTAAGCTTAGACGGCCGTGGGGGAGAGATGGGTAGAGATGTACCAGAAGCAATGGCGGGAACAATGGTGATCATAGCTGGTTAATTGAAACACCCCCACAATAAAAACACAGAAGAAAAAAAAAAAAAAAATGGCAGTCATTATAGAAAGTGAGAATTTGAGAAGCGGGTATTCAGAAGTTGGATTTGGACGCGATCTGCGGTGGCCTGCCATCGATTGCCATGTGGGATTTCGTGTTTGGCTCGTGGCATGACATGAGCTTCTTCCACATGGACTTGGAATTACTGGGTGTATCTTTCAATGGCGGGGCTTAAATTGTAAATTACCCTAGTCAGGTTGGAGTTTCTAGATCTCTCTGCACTAATTTAATTTGGTACTTTGGTAGCCATTAGCCACCATAAAAACTCAACCCAAACTTTCTCCACTATTCACTTTAATTTTTAATAGGTCTCATCTCCCACATCGAAGGGTTCAATTGGATCACTTCTACGCTTCACTTTTTAATTTAATAGGACATCTCATTTCACGGCAAGGGAAGTCAATTGGCCTCCTTGTAAGGTGGTCGGTGGGGAGGGATCGACCGGTCTGTGCAAGCCCACCATCCGATCCACTCATTGCGAAGCTGACGTTGAAAAATGTGATTAGGTGTGACTTTTCACATGAACCCAATTCTTAAACCTGAGTTGAACGGTAAAATATAACTAGTCTGCGTAAGCGCGTCCCAATTTGTAAACCAAGCCACTTCAATTTAACTCAAAAGAGGCCTAACCCGCAAAAAATTTAAAAAACAATGGAGAAATTGTAAAATTCTTTGGTTTTTTTTTTGAAGTTTGTCATTTATTGATATGTGAGAACAATTGTCAAGAATGTTAAGAATTTTAAAAATTAATAGAAATAAAAAAATCTACAAAAGATTTTTGATTTAAAAAAAATCTCGATTAATCAGAATTACCTTATATAAAACCTATACTTATCCCGACATGCCCCCTTTATATTGGTGCAGTGTAATTAGATGAATCTTTAGCTACATAACCTGCAAATTATATTGCGTGAAGCAAGCCATTAATATAAATTTTTAATTTTCAAGTTATTTGATCTACTTGGTCCATAGATTTTATTAAGTATTACCTTTAAATTAATAATTGCTAAAGATATGATATAAGATATTTACTCTTATTATTTTGTTTGGAGGTTGTATCACTATAACTTAGTTTTTATGAAGATAAATACTTATCCATGCATCCATCCGACAAATATGTAAAATTCAATGGTATGTATTTATTGTCAAATGCATTTTAATTTTTTTTAGAATTTGTTACTAATGTTAGATTCTCTCATTAATTTCTATGGTGTTTTATTTTATTACCATCGTTTCTTGTAAATATAATTTCTAGGAGTATATTTGACTTTTAAAAAGTCTAAATGTGCTTAATCAAGTCAATGTAATTATCTAGGTCTTTTTATCCTCATCAATGGTTTGTTTATTTCACATATTTATAACTTTGGTGCCATAGACCTTGGTCTTTCTAAAATAACACATAAATGGATGTACATAGTTATAACATTTCAAATGAAAATTTAGACAAGTATATGCATACAAAGGTTACATATATAATTTTCTTTAAAAAGATTCAAAATGAACATACATGATCAAATAATCATCATTATAACTTCGTGTATTTTTTATGGCACTAAATTCTTTCTTGTAAAGGAAGCTCCTTAATGGATGCTAATAAGAAAATGGTAGACTTTAAAGAACATTAATGACCTTGTGTGGCCTCCCAGCCCCTCTAGAAAAGAAAGAATGACTCACAATTAGGGGTGGGCACCGGATCCGGCTGGGCAGGGTTGGGCCAGCCCATTAATTAAATGGGTTGAACTGAGCCTAGCATATTTGTTAATGGATCGAGTTGGGTTATAGGTCAAATAAATCTGGCCCACTCATGGCTCATCCATTACCACCTAAAGAGTGTTCTTAATTTTCCCACTGATGTCGTTGTAATTTTTCAACTAAACTAAACTAATCCAAATTTAAAGTTAGAAAATACACAACCAAACTAATAAACGGGTGGGATCGGATGGAACTATGAGTGGCCCGCTTTGGGCCCATTTAAAAACGAAACAAACTTGCGTAAAAAAAGTTGTATAATAATTATTGTTATGTACAAAGTGTTGGTAATAAGTTTAACTAATTAGAATATATAAATTAGTATGTCAATTAGGGTGAGAAAAATAATGAGTCATTAAACGAGCTGTTAATGGGTCAGTTCAGTCCGTTCCGTTAATATGTCTTAAGGGGTCTGCCCATTACTGGCCATGTCCATTATTGATCCCATTCTTTATTAGACCTGTTTGAAACAGGCTAACTACTTAACTCAATAGGTACCCATTCCATTACCCACCCCTACTCACAATACAAGAGAGACTTTTTTAATCCTTTTTTTCAAACAATATCCTATTATAATCAAATCTCTCTCTTTCTCCCGCCTCTTAGCCTCTAAGATAATTGACTTGATCATTACATGTCCTACTGTGGTGTCACACCTGGGTTTCTAGGCTACTTCTATTATGGGACTGAGAATCACCAGAAGTAGCGGATTTCCTTTAAATTCCCTCTTCTGTTTATCCATTTTCATTGAACCGAAACATTTGGGGCCATTTATAGGAAACTACAAGAAATGCAACTTAAGAAGAGCCAGTCCCAAAATAAATTTTAGGGTCGGGATAGTCAAATTGTAACTTCCATTCCCTTTAAGGGCCTATTCTTTTTGTAGGTAAATTCATCTTTACCAACTTCACTCAATTTCTACCAACTTCTTCTAATTGTAACAAAACAATTTCAATCCTTTTCAATTGCAACCAACTTCATCCAACTTATACTAACTTTTACCATTTCAAAGTTTCTTACAAAGAGATCTCCACTCATTTATATTTTTTACTAACGTTCTTCAACTTCTACTAATTTATATCAACTTCTACCAATTTCTATTAATTTTTCCTAACATTGGTCAACTTTTACCAATTATTCTAAAAAAATTACTAATTTCTATTAACTTTATCTATTTACAAGCTCCGATCTATTAATAAAAAGAACAGACCTTGAAGTCTAGAAAAGCTTATTTATGTATTTTTTTCAATTCTTTCTTCGATCCAGTATTATCCACACCACATTAGAGCATTAGACCGCATCACCCTTTTTTGCGTGCAAAAGCAACAAAGATGCCACGGAGAGCATGTCCTAGTAGTACGCCAGCGCTCCACAGTCAACCACCAACTGCCTCTCTCTCTCTCTCTCTCTCTCTCTCTCAATCTCCCGCCACTATTTTCAGCCCAGCAAGCCACTTGGGGGGTGGGGGGGTGGGGGGATGGCGAGGGGGAGCAACAAGCAAAGAGCTGGCAACGCCGGTGTATTTTTTATGGCGACGCTGGTTATGTGGGCAGTATCTGTGGTGTTCGAAATCACCTTCAACAAGAGGGATGAACTTCTTCTCATCTTCGCAGGCTTTTTTTTCTTCCAATTGGCCAATTGGGTCCTTCGATTTCTCGTATCTTCGGAACCCCTCTTCGTTAACACCTCTGTGTCTCTCCTCCACTCCTCTCTTGCCTCTGCTTCAGGTATTTCTTGCACAATTTTTACTTCTGGTGCTTTTCATTGCTGGAATTAGTTGCTTTCTCTTTTGGGTAGGCTTCAATTCCAATTAACCATCCTATTTGATGTTTTGTTTTAGAATTGATGTTGCTAATTTGGAGTTTTTATTGTGATGGGTTAACTTGATTGTTTTGATTTTGGGGCGGAATTGAATTTCTTTTGGTCTGAATGTAAGTATGAAGTTCAATAGAGATGCGTTTTCTTTGGCATTCTACCCATAGTTAATGGTAAGATTTTTGGTGTAACTTGATTGTGTTGATTTCGGGTGGAATTTTCTTTGGTGTGAAAGTAAGTATGAGGTTCTATAGGAAGGGGTTTTCTTTGGAATTATGAAGTTCAATAGATGGGTTTCTTTGGAATTTCTATCCCTAGGGAATGGTATGATTTTTGGGTATTGATTCGTGTATGGGAGGTTACAGTCTATAGGTAATGCATTTCTGGGATGTTACTTACAGGTTGACAAGAAAAATGAGAGTTTAGCATTACTTCCTTCAAAAATTGAAGGAATTCTTTTTTAAACCGCTATGCCAGCACCTAATAGATTTTTGCTATTGTGTAAAAGGGAAGGGCGCAATTCGAATGCATTATGATACTGTGGAGTATTTCTGAGGAGGTTAACGCCGGAAAGTACCTCATCTTGGGAAGGAGGTGGATTCTAGGAGGCATGATTTCATCGAAGGGTAATAGCTTGCTTTGTCTAGGTCGATGCAGGCAGAAATGAATCAATGAAGAATCAAATTGACCAATCGAAAGCAACTAAATGCCCAAGTTGACCAGTGGAGAGTGGAGGGAACTATCAAAATAGGAGTCTAGGTTCCTTTTGAAGATCACATTTGCATGTCTACACTGCAAGTTGACCTAAGAGATGCATGGGATCACAGTTAGATGTTGGTCTCTGTTGGATTAGTGGTAGTTCTCCCAAGAATGTGTTCAAAATGGAAGAAGGGGGTAATTAGAGGCTATTGATAAATGCTTGGTAAGTTGGGTTAGGTCATTTATTGTTTTCTGTTCTTATTTGCCTCTTTATGAGGTTTACCAATGGTAATCACAAAAAATAAAAATTAAAAAAATGAAATAGTAAAAGCATCCCCAAGTAGACATTTGGAGTGCTAAATTTCTCTTCTTTAGCTTGATGGCTTCTTGGGAGTTTCTCTTGTCAATCAGAAAAGAAGGGAGAAAGTTAAACTGAGTCTCTCACATAGCTTCCCCTCACATGCTTAGCTGACTATCGCAAATTGAAGACTTTCAGAGCACATATTTTTGTGATTTTGATATAGAACCATGTTTCTTTTTCCTTTTTGGTGGGGGGCAGGAAGTGGTCGTAGGTAACCTTACCCTAGCTAACAGCCTATCAATAATTGCGGCACCATACATGGTAATGGCATCTTGAGCCCGTGAGGAAGAATACTATTCTGGTACTAGACTAGGAGTGCTATACTGCTGTCTCTGTTGAAGATCTTGCTGACTCTGTTGGCATGCACAATTTGCATTTTTGCAATGCTTTGTGCTTTGGGCATCAGCAAGAACTATTAACAGTGAGTTCGATGTATGATAGATGAGTTTATAATGTCTTCACTGTTTCTTTATCATGCATATCCTACACATACATTTTGGTTGATCACTGTTTATTTTCATGGCTTTACTCTGGAAGATTGTGATATAAGTACTGCTTTCCTTTTCTTCTTTCTCCCCCTCTCCAGCTGGTTTTGGAACGAATCATAGTTACCCCCAAAAGGTTATTATTCGTTGATCTATGTCCAGGATTGAGCAATCCAAGACCAAAGGCCAAACCACCAAAGTCAGGCTAAATCTGTGCATTAAGTAGCAATACACCGGATGTTTCATGTAACTAGGAGGGGATATGTAGAGCACAACCCTGGCACTGGTGTAATTAATGCATTCATGGCTTCTGTTAAACCCAAAATTAGGTATCAGTTCATGTGTCACGTGTGTCATGGCACTATGTTGGGATATTCCATCATTTATGCTTTTTCATTCTGAGGTCTACTGCTTCATCATCATTCAATCCCTTTTGTGGTCTATTTCTGATTATTACATGCGTTTGTTGCAGTTGTGTTTATTCTGCTCAACCAGTGCTTTGCAAATCGTTCCATACACATATTTGACCATGAACAACTGGTTCACCATACTTGGCCCTGGGCATATCAAGCTTTGTGCTTCTCATGTGGTTATTTTGCGTATGATCAGTTGGATATGTTGAAGTACCGACTATATACGGGTTGGTTCCCATCTATCTTGGCACATCATCTGATCCTTCTTATTTGCTTCACTCTTGCCCTCTACCGAAATGTCACCATCAACTACCTTATTCTTACCTTGATCTGTGAGGTATGTTTTATTTCTTCTTTCTGAACTCATGCAGCATCTGCATCTGCTTTTTGTTGACTCTTCTCTGATTCTTTCTTCTGGGCGAACTTATCTTACTGCTTTGTTCGATTTGAGTAGTTAGATCCAATTCGTTGTACTTGCAAGTGCTTTGGATGTAGATTACTTACTAACTTGAGTTCGTGGCCAAAACTCTTTTTTTTTTTTTTTTGGTCGCCTTTGTTCTTTTCAGTTTGGTTGCATTGACCATCCTTTGTTCAGTTGAGTTTCCTTTCATTCATTATTAGCCTGTCATGCCCAGTCAAAGTATTACATGCCTAAGAAATGATCATGACTTGCGTGATATCTCCTGTTTGTAGTATCCACGCAGACATGCAGTTATATAATTAATAGTGGTGCTGATTCATACATGTTTGTAATTTGACAGACTGAGAGAATATAGAGTCATTTTCAGCATCAAATTTGTTCCCTTTATCCAATGTATGTGTAATGATTCATTTTATTACCATTCAAATGAATTTATGAATCCTTCATTCAGCTTGTTTGGTTGAAATCGCTTGA
Source organism: Carnegiea gigantea (assembly GCA_029747015.1). Lineage (NCBI taxonomy): Eukaryota > Viridiplantae > Streptophyta > Magnoliopsida > Caryophyllales > Cactaceae > Carnegiea > Carnegiea gigantea. The sequence continues at coordinate 402,477 of JAKOGI010000016.1, read as the reverse complement.
TAGGAAGGGAAAGGAAGCGAAAGGGGGAAGGGTCGCTTTCCCGCATTTGCTTTAGATTGAGATAAATGTAAATCAATTGCAAATAAAGGAAAATGCTTTTAAAAGGTGATTCATAGGATTCTATTTCACTTTCCCTTGAAATTGGTGGAATTGTTGCAAGATGAAAACTTCATAAACTACAACAGATCAGGAGGGTTGGTCATCTATCCATTTAGGCTATCTTATTGTATGGTCAAACAAAGGAAGAGGATTCCTCCCCCCCCCCCCCCCAAAAAAAAAAACTAAATGAAGAAAGTATCCAATTGCTTCCTTTTCCCTTCATGCCACCCGTACATTTCTCCTCATTTGGGGTCACAAATTAGAAAACAAAACAAACTGTACAGAGGCTTTAGTCCTCAATAGGAGGGCTTTCACCCTTAAACTGATTTTTCTGTTTTCTTTCCCCTCAGCTACATTCAGTCTTTCTACATGTGAGGAAAGTGCGGAGGATGGCAGGGATTCGGACTGCAGAGAGCAAAATCGTGAAGGCAGAGTGGGTCCTCAGCTGGGTCACCTTCTTTTTTGCCCGGCTAATACCCCACTTGCTGATACTGACCAAACTACTAAAAGATGCCTCCAGGTTTGGAAAGGGCATTGAGCTTCCCCTCGCTTTGTTCGGAATGATTGGTATGAATTTGCTAAACATTGGCCTAGGATTGGACCTCTTCAGTGCTTTCAAGAGAGAGATTAATCCTCCACAAGGTCATCGGAGCGATTGAGGGTGGCCACGACAACAATAACATCACCTAGTGGTTCAATATTGAACTTGTATGCTGGATTTAGCTTCCATTTTGTGTACAAAAAGCAAAACGGAATTATTCGTTTCATTTTCCTTTTCTTCAGCCTTCAGATGTGCAGCTTTGTTGTTCATAAGAGGGGCAGAAATGAGGGTTGGCTTGTAAAAGTGAAATGGGATGTGTTCATACTTGATTGTTTCATTTGTCAAAAGTTGTGTTATGAGTGAGGGAAAAAAGGTCCTACCGGGAGTCGAACCCAGGTCGCTGGATTCAAAGTCCAGAGTGCTAACCACTACACCATAGAACCCGTCGCGTGCTATGTGTGTGACAGTGTTTTGATCTTTCTACGTCGGGAAAGAATTGTTTTGTTTAATGGTAATTACTAATTAGTAGCTGTGAATCTCGATGTCCATGCAATAGTAAATTATTTCACTATTTCTCCAAGGAAGGATGGTTAAGTTCTGTAAGGTTTAAAGTTTAAACAAGATTTTTGGAATTATAAAAGACCTTTTTTCTTTTTTGGAAAAAAAAAAAAGATTTGTCATTGGTATCATATAAAAGTTTTTTTGTCCTTTGGAAAGTGATGTGGAGGAAGTTCATACATTTTAGGATGAGTTTAAGTTGAAAATGACATTATAGTATTGAAATTTAAATAGTTTATCAGAAAATTAATGATGAACATAAATCCTATATTTGTACTTAGGATATACTATAGATTTCTACTTAGGATATTTTTCGTATAATCTTTTTTCTAAATATTTTACTATATATGAATAAACATTATTTACATAAATGTCAAAAATAAAGAAGGAATTGTAAAATCAACTATACAAACTAAAAAAAATAATGAAAATGGATTTACGAATATACAAAGTCCCATTCATCTAGCTTCTAGATGGGTGCAAGAAGCCCTTAGGTATGGGGTCACAATTTCTACATCTAAATTGTAGAATTGCAATTCTTCTTTTGCTTGATATTTAGTTTAAAAAATAGTCAATAAGTCGATGTCAACTCCCAAGTTAAAATCAAATCAAAATAATAAATTAAGCAATACTATGTATCCATATTTGAACTAAGAGAAATGTATTCATCTACCACCTTATATTTTCATTTTTCATGTCGTAATTTGAATAATCGTGTCAAGTCGGTGTTGGACCATAAGCGAGTATAAAAACTGGGCATTAGTGTCCTCGGAAGATAAAATTCACTCCCTTTACCCCTTTGGGGCCTGTTCTTCTCGTTGGAAAATAGGTGAAGTTGGTTGAACTGGGTTAAACGAGGTTGAAGTTGGTATTTTTTTATTGAAGTGGGTTAAAATGAATTAAAGTTAGTATAGTTTTTATATGATGGGTTAAAGTTGGTTAAAATAGTGAATTAAAGTTAATTGAAGTTAGTATTTTTTTATTAAAGTTCGTTAAGTGAGTTGAAGTGGATTGAAGTTGATAAATTGATATTTACTAACGAAAAGAACAAGGCCTCAGTGCACATGAGATCTAGACTATTGCCTATGCACAAAGCAAAGTTAGTGATTCATTTTCACAATAATGAGCTCCACGAAGCCAAGCTCTCAACAATACCAGAAACCAATTGAATCAATGCATATATTTAAACCTAACTGTTCCAAAACTTTTCACATTTTACTCTTCCCATCCCAACAATCTCCTAAGCTCTTAACACACCAACACAGGTACAAGGGTGGGACTTGGGAGTAACCCGGCTGACTAATCCCTGCTAAGCGAAAAATATTTGGCAAAACCGTTAGCACTTTTCTCAGAACCAGGAGGATTCATGAAGAAAGTAGGCGATGTGGATGATGAAGAAGATGCCGGAGACTTGCTGAGATGCCTCCCATTGTGACTCGTGAATGGAGTGTAGCCCGCCTGGGAATCATTCTTAGGCTCATACTCCTTGGACAAGAATGTGTGGTTCGAGTGAAGCTTCCAAGGTTCATTACTTCGCCTGGCCATCATCAATGGGGCAGGTGGTAAGAATCCTGGTATACTAGCAGTGTCAATCAGAAAATCTTCAAGTGTTGCTAGAGATTTTAGCTGGCTCCCGAGAGATGCAATGGTCTTCTGACAATCAGCTAGTTTTCCTGCTGCGGCTTCAAGATCCTCCTGAAAATTATCCCCAGCATTAGAATGCTACACAATGGATTCCTGGTATAGAAGATGACAAGTAGTTTTCATTTTCCTATGTGCTGTGCTGTCTGAATTTTGGCAAGTAAGCTAATTCGGAAGCTTAAGCATAATATGGTTTCAATGAGGCACTGAAGCCTGGGCCTTGAAAAGGCAGAGGAAACAAGTTGCCTTTGGTTCAGTTACACTCCCCGAATTGTGCATATATGATTATCAATCAACCAAAACAATACTCGAATGTTACGAGTTGAGCAGGTTATGTGGGAATACAAGAAATTGCAAAGAGGCTTTGCCTCTTGAACCTTTAGATCTGACAGGCGTCACTATCTATTAATCCACAATAAAAACAAATCAAAGACAACTTAGGGAGATATGTTGCTTTAGCGTGCCAAAATCCAAACCAAAAATTATTGCACATCAGTGACTTCTTCAGCAAAAGAAGTGGAGAGCGGAAATAGGAATATAGGTTTGTAAAAATCATAGCATACCTGCTTTATTTTAATCTCATTATGAGAGTTTGCCCTTCGTTGAACTTCGAGCTCTCTTCTTTTTTGCTGAAGCTCAGTCTCCAGTTCCATACATTTGACAGAAAGTTCAGCTGCTGAAGCCCGTTCCTTGTGCACTTGTTCTTTCAAGGAATCAATCTGAGCGGACATGGCCTGAACCTCTGTCTGTACGTTATCAAGCTCTGATTTTAGAGACTTTTTCTCTTCATTTGCCGCATCTAGCTCCTTTTCAAGCTCGCCAAGCTTCATTTCAGCCTCCCTCAGCTGTCCTTGAGACTTCTGCAGACTTTCTCGAGTTTCCGCTAATGCCATCTCTTTCATTTTCAATTCGCTATAAAAAATGGCATCTTGCTGAATCTCTAGTTCCTTTTCCTTCTTTTGCAGTTCATTCTTCAGCTCCTCACACCTAGCAGATTTCGCAACTGACAAAGCTCGTTCTCTGTCGAGCTGTGATTTAAGACATTTCTTGTCTTCACTTGCCACATCTAGCTGCTTTTCAAGTTCCCCAAGCTTCTTTTCAGCGTCTTTCAACTGCCCTAGTGATTTCTCCAGACATTCTCGTGCTTCAGCTAATGCCATCTCCGTCAGTTTTAACTCTTCATTACAAACAGCATCTTGCTGAATCTCAAGTTCCTTTTTCTTCTTTTCTAGCTCATCCTCCAATTCCTCGCATCTGGTAGATTTTGCGACTGACAAAGTTTGTTCTCTATCTAGTTCTGCTCTTAAAGACTTTATCTCCGAACAGATCAACTGAACTTCTTTATCTAAGGAAATGGCCTTCGCCTTATAAAATTCTTCCCCTTCATTTGCGCTGCGTATCTCCTGTTCCAGCTGCTCCAGTTTCATTTGGGTTTCTATTAGCTGAACCTGTGATCTCTCCAAACAATTTTGAGTTTGCACCAAAGCCGTTGCTAACTCAGCCTTATCTGCTTCCACTTTGTCCATCTTCTCCTCCAGTTCAGCTATCTGATTGATGACTGATTTAAGCTCGATTCTTAACTTGCTTTCTGCCTCAGTTACTGGCTTTTCAGAGGCCTGGTGTCCATCATCAGGCAATGCAGCAAGCCTTTCCATTTCAAGGAAATCATCCATTAGATCAATCTCAATGGAGGATGCCGGAATGCTTCGGTCAAACCCCTTCTCACCCTTGAATTGATCGAGCTCCGCAATTAGAGCCGATGCCCATGATTCTGAACGGCTGGGATTACACTGAAGTAAACCAGAGCCATTCATCTTGCGGCTGTCAGCTTCTAAAGCACTGAGTTGCTCCCCACTATCAGACTGACTATCTGTTAATGACTCGACATAGGATGAAGCAGCAGCATTTGACAAAACACGATACTGTGATTTTAGCTTTCGACACTCAGCCTCGAGCTTGGCCACCTTCTTGATGCTCTCTAAATGTTGTTTGCTGGCTGTTTCTGCAGCTTCAGCGCTCAGATCTCTCTCAATTGTCCTAATCTCCAGCTCCTCTGATTGTGCTTGGAGCTCTTTTCGAAGAGATAAATTTTCTCTCTCCAAAGTTTCAAGTCTATGCAGTAGCGCAGGATCAGGAGATTTCACTCTGGATGTCTCTAATACAGCCTGAAGCTCAGTGATTTCATCCTGAAGCTTGGTTTTGGCAAGCTCCAATTCCTCAGCTTTCTCAGCCACAGCTTGATTTATTTTCCTTTCTTGCTCATCCCTTGCAAGTCTCAGCTGCCTGACACATTCTTTTAGAGCTTCATCAAGATGGTTTGCTCGGGCTTCCAGAGCTGACTTTTGCTTAACAACAGTTTCAAGCTGTTGCTTCAGCGTAGTTGCTTCTTTTTCAGCCTTTTCCCATCCTACAATTCAAGCATACTAGTTAGATGACAGCATACTGAAAGAATCTCCCTCCCTGCCCCAAGTGCTTCATTTTCTTCTCTGCGTGCACCATGATTTTCAATTCTCTATAAGAATTTATATTCATGTTCACGTTCTGGGGGAGCAGAAAGACCCCACACTAGACAATCTTCTTAAATTTTGGATTATAGACCTAAACAATATTCTGAGTAAGCCGTAGTCTACATCTTTTATTGTGAAGTAGAAGATGGTCAATATCTTTCAATTGTAGGGTCTCATACAAATGGTCTTGAAGTGATTCTGCGGTAGGAATAAGGCTTCTCTCACTGGAATTTGCCATGCCTTCAACAAGGTGGTTCTTCGGATTGGGGTGGGCTTACATTAGACTGGATCTGGTTTAATCACATGAAAACTTGACTCCCCATACATGATAATCCAAACATTTATTATCCTCTTTAACTGAACAAATTGTAGCAACTAAAACAGGGCAAGAAACTTTTGAGATATGCCATTATATTATCACAAGGCATCCTGAAATGACAGACTCACTTCCAAACATGCTTTCTAGAAAGGTCTTGAAGGTGTTATAGAATTGAATGGTATGACTCCAACACAAGAAAAGCTGCAATTAGTTTTGGCATCCTAAAATGGATGGAGGAACCACAAGATGAGAATTTAGGGCAAAGGGAGAATCAGCAACCAACAATCCATCATTCAAAGCAGATACAAGCAAACTCATCAGCCTCGATAATTACCTGCAACAGCTTCTTCAGCAACTTTCGCATGCTGCTTAACCAGATCATCTTTGAGACTGACATTCAGGAGAGCGGCAGAAAGTTTCTCTGTCAGAAGCTTGACACTGCTCTTATCTTCCTTGCAGTCATTGCTGATTTTTGCGACTTTTTCTATCTCAGAATTCTCATCCACAGAAATTCTAGATACAACTTCCCTAAAGCTATCTTTGGATCCATCATCTACAAGAGGGTCTGACCATTTTTGTGTGCACTTATTCGTAGAAATATCATCTTCCTGTGACAAGATACATTTAGATTCATCATCTATAGGAGCATCGCATAATTTCTGAGTCAAGCTCTTTACGCTCTCATGCATCTCCTCTTCATTCATTTCATTGTCCATCTCTTCAAATGTAACTGCTGGCAACTGAGTGTTAGCTGGAGATCCCTTTGATGCATCCTACATTAGTCATGCATAACTTGATCAGTTGTCACTTGTCAATGCAGTATTCTGGGATAGACCGTTGGATTAGCATATAATGGTGCAACTGAAGAATAAGCAGGCATTTGTTAGTGCATGAAGAGTAGAATGCAGACGGCAGATAAGGATGACAACTGATGAGGATGGAGATGACCATTTCATCCTCTCAGAGACATAGTTAATAACAAGTCTCATCTTCATCAAACTTACTAGAATATAATGTGAATAATAAGATGATGATTCAACCAACAATGTGGTTGTATCCAACGTCCAAATAGGAATTGTGAGTTTGAAACCTCCAACAAAACAAAATAGAAAGGAGCAGCTTCAAGTCTTCATTTAAGTGATGAATATCAGCACCATATTTACCCCCATAGTTGATCTATTAACTAGGAACCATGATGCATACACATATGATTTAGACTTAACAGTACACAGCACATCATGAAAACAAGAATGGTAAGTAAATTGAAAACTTGAACACAACAGGAAGCTAATCTGTTAAGCATCATGGAAGCAATCAAATAGAAGTTGCTAATCATGACTGCAGATCCCATATAAAACGCTTATATCAGTTCCATTATTGACTGTGGAGACATAATAGATTAGATATAGAAGAAAACAAAAGGCAAATGTCTCAATCCAAACAATTTCATTTTAATAGTTTTTTCAGGGACACATTCCACAAAGAACTCAGGTTAACTATGTAACTAAAAGGAAGAGAGCGAAGACAGAATGACTAACCCGGTCCTCCGAGCACTTCTCGGATTGCGAAGACATTGACCCTGAACTATCAGTCTCGCCACCCATCTTCTCAGATGACCTTTTCCCCCACAACCATTTTCTCTTTACCATCGCAAAGTCTCAAGCATTCAACACTAAAGTAGCTCGCCACTAACATCATCTGAACCTATGTGCATTTATTCCTATGACAAGCAACCTAGAGTTTCAATATGGAAACCTGCACAATTTTAAATTGCATGAGACTCAGAATTGTCGGACACATTTCAAGATTGCAGTAGAATCACAGGCATCATTCCAAAAACCCTAGACACCAAAACAAGTACTGGGCCTTGATAGCCAAACTATGTAAGAACTAACAGATTTTCACAAAAATTGATGTTATGTTTCTTCAATTAGTAACCAATGCACTTTAAGCAAAGAAAATGGAGGGAAAAATACAGAAACAAGTGAAAGATCGAAGCATACAGAAGCCTGAAATGAACCACATCCCCCCTCTCCCCACAGTATATTGTGAAAACAGTGAAGACCCCTCACTAAATCATGAAATAGGCAAACACCCATCAGCTAATACCCTCAAAATCTCCCGAAAAAACCATCAAAACCCATGAAATTTCAAGCGGGGTCCGTACCAATACAACAGTTCCAACACCAATAAACGCTGAATATCAGTTCCACACCACCCCAATGTGAATGCCCCACTTGTAATCACCAACTCAAAGCCCTGATTGGCTTGAAAATTCAAGTTTTCAGTGCAAATTCATTGAATAAACAACTACCCAGATAGAAATAGGCCCAAATTGCTCAAATTCTCTCACACAAACAAGTGGGGAAAGAAAGGAACAGTTGGAAAGAAACAAGAAGCAAATGTTACCTTTGACCATGAGACCCAAATGGACCAAACCCTGAAAAAAAAGAAGAATGCAATAAATGAAATGCCAAAAAGGGAGTCTTTGTATAGCTTAAAGAAACAGCTTCCGCAGAAAAGATTTGTGGAATGTCAGAAAAAAATGCTTGAGCAGAAAATCTGGGTTTAGATTAATTAGATTAATATGCTAATTTTGTGATTGTTTATGAATGAATTGATTATTGGGTATTTGAAATTGGGCAAAGAAAAGTGCAAACCTGCAGTAGCTGCAGCATGTGACTGTAGAGTGTGATGTTGAAGTCAGTGGGAGGAGAGAGACGAGTGTGGGGGAGGAGAGTACCGAGAGCAATAATATCACTTTTCAGTTTACAGCTTTTCTATTTCTGTTTATTTTTATTGTTTTTGGGTTTAAAATGAAGCTTCTATTTGTTCCCGCCAAATAAAGAAATTGATTGTGAGGCACTTTTTTTTTTTTTTCTTTTTTAGTTTGAGAAAAGAAAAGATGTAGACTACCTCACTTGTGTGAGCAACCATAAAGAAAGCAATAGGGTATGACTAAAATGTAGTAATGAGAAGAAAATCATTGTACATGTGTTGAAATTTGATATGAAGTTTGAATTTTGTATGATTTTTGTTATCGATTCGCGTATTTTGAAAATTTAGATTTTTATTAAAAATGTCAATTGATCATGTCTTTGTTAAATTGTTGCACATTTATTAATTTAAAATCTTGGGAATAATTAGTTGGATAATTATATTTTATCTAAGCTCTACTTTTTTTTTGTTGGATAATCTCAATTTATCAATCTCAATCAATTTCAACTCACTTCATCAATTTCAATAAAAAATACCAATTTTAATCCACTTCAACCAACTTCAACAATTTTAATCCACTTCAGTTCACTTCAACCAACAAAAAAAAAAACCCAACTTCAACAAATTTCAATCCACTTCTACTAATCTCAACTAACTTTACTCATTTATTAACCCATGTTTTCTAACGAAAAGAATATGCCCTTAGGCCCTGTTCTTTTCGTGGGTCAATTCTAAAATATTAATCTTAACTCATGTCAATCTACTTCAACCCACTTCTCCTATTTTAACTAAGTTGAATTTATCACATAAAAAAATTTAACCTACTTCAACCTACTTTAACCCACTTCAATATGCCTCAACTTACTTCACCGCTTTACTTATCCCAATTTATTTACGAAAACAACGTGTCTTTAATCTCCAACATGATATAAATAATAGATATCCCCTGTGAAACTACTCGATCTTATTATATATCACCCATATCAAGAGGATATAAATGCTGAAATTTGATGGATGGAGAAGATGGTATTGGCTGTAAATCAAATCTGACTGTCTGAGTGTTGATTCATGGGAATGGGATGGACATATCGAGGAGTTTGGGGGGAGAATGGAGTGAGAGCAAATGGGCCTGGAGAAGTGTGCAGAACCCTTACTTTTACTGCTTCCATTCAAATTTAATCTATTTTTTCTTGGCATCCCCCCATTTTTTTTTGGGGGGGGGATTTATTTAGTTGAAGTAAAGACGACCAAAAACAAAAACAAAAACCACAAAAAAAAAAAAGAAAGGAGAGAGAAGAAATTGGCGGGAAATGATTGGGCCGCACTCCTACGGACAAGGCTTTCCAGCTTTCATTTACTCGTTGCTGTGATTTGCAATCTTTCTTTACATGTGACATGAGGAAATTAAATAGTTTTCGTGCATGTGCAAGTGCTTGTGCTCTTTTTGAAACCTCAGCCCTCTAGCCTCTATCTTAGGAGGTAGTTAGATGATATGTTTGTACTTTGAAGTCATCAACTAGGCTTCTTGTTATATTGTTTTTCAACTTCTCAAAATTATGGGTCTATCCTTTTCGTAAGTAAATTGGAGTAGGTAAAAGGGTGAAGTAGGTTGAGGTAGATTGAAGTGTCAGATGGGTTGAAGTACGTTGAAGTGGGTTGAATTTTTTTAATGTGATAAATTGAACTTGTTTAAAATAGTGGAAGTGGGTTGAAGTGGGTTGAAGTAGGTTGAACTGGATTGAAATAGGTTGAGATTGGTATTTTAGAATTGACCCACAAAAAGAACAGGGCCTATGTTAATTTGGACGATTTTAAACTAACATGAATGGAATTAAACTCATATGAAGTATCCTATTAAAGTTGTTCATATTGCTGAATGAACTTGTTGAACTTATAAAATTTATTTAAAAACCAAAAATGACATGATTTAGGCACGTTCCTACTAAAAACGTGTGACCCGGTCTGAACTTGATCTTATTCACACATTAATTGAATGAATCATTTATTAGGTCTACCCAATTAGCATGCTATCTTAGTTGGCCTTCTCAAAAATGGGTCGTGAGAGCACTTAAATTTTATCTGTGTAATCTTTAGGAAAATTTTTTAATGTTTGAGTACAACTCTAGGACTTCAAATACATTGCAAGACTTATGGCTCAGATACTTTCTATAGAAATTTAAAATGTTAAACGGACATCTAAAATTAAATTTGAAATATTCAAATAAGATATGAGTCATTCATAAAATGAAATGATGATGACTGGTGATTGAAATAGAGTTCTCTTACGTACATCTTTCTTTAATCATGGAATGATAAAACTATATTAATTTGGTTGAATAATTCGAAGGGTTGATGAATTACAGGTTATGATTGTCACAGAGGGGTTGATATGACTTTCTTGAAAATAAGATTTAGCAAATTTACATGAATTATTTTCCAACCATCCACGTAAATGCTACGTACTATTGTTTTCTCATTTTCATTCTTTTTGAACAAATTTTTTAGTGCATATTATAATTTGTTGGTTTTTTTTATTGAAGTTTTGATAGTTAATTCATCAATCGATTAGTATAATATGAACAAGTAATAACAAAACGATCAAATGTGTCTAAAATCTAAACCATCCAAAGAACAAGACCTAGATAGAGTCCTCAAGTGTTAAGTCACCAATAAAAAGTGTAGACAATAATGGAGGATCCAAGAGTTAGCCAATAGGCCGCTTACAATGCAAACTCTCATGCATTACTAGCTCTCTTTTTCTCGCTCTAAGGCAAGAAAGACTAATGGGCCTTCTTTGGATGGCTTAGAGTTAACGTGTCAAAATGTCCGTAGCTTACAAGACGAGCAAAGCATGAGGCCAAAACTTTAAGCAATCTAGCATCCTCCGTATAATCTTAATTAATGTGTTCAAAAATATATCTGTCATTTCTCTGTGTATATATTGGCGCGTGTCATTTGTTATGCATTATCATTAAAAACTTTGTAATTTTTGGTAACAACGCCATGTTCTTTTCGTTAGTAAATCTCAATTTATCAACTTCAACCAACTTAAATCCGCTTTAACTCATCACTTCGCATATTTCAATAACAAAATACTAACTTTAACCAATTTCAACCCACTTCGACCCAGTTCAACTAAGTTTAAGCCACTGTAACCTACTTCAACCCATTTAAACGCACTTCAACAACAACAAAAAAAAAAAAAACCAACTTCTACCAATCTCAACCAATTTCACTTATTTATCAATTCATATTTTCCAACGAAAAGAGCAGACCTTAATTATGTGCACTAATGATATAGAATGATTAATTATCAAGCCTTTTCCGTTCCTTTCCCTTTATACCCTATCCCATTCCTTCTATTTCCTCTAGGATGCATGATGCCAATAAAATATGAGCCTTTAATCCAATTATCTTGTCAAATCTTTAAAAATTAACGAATTTTCATAATATGCTTACTTTAACAAGAGCTTTTTTATCTGATTTTGTTATGCAAATCGGTCAACATATATTTTATTGTTTTTATGTTTGGTTTGGAACTTAATTTTTTCTAACTCTTCATAGGAAAAATATTTTAACATATGGGGAAAAGGAATCTTTTATTTTAAAAAAAAGTTACAAAACTCCCAAAAAAACATTGTAGTTGGTTGTAGACTTTTCAAGAAAACCCTAAAAGATACCATGGAAACAAAATTATTCTAGAGTATTCTAACCCTACTATCATTTGTACATTCCTCAATGTCTTTTTCTTAATCTTAGTCAAGTGGGTTTGGAGTTTGGACCATAAAATAAGTGCGTAGACATGGATGCTTTGATACCACAAAGCAAAATACCATAACTTAGTTGTGACAATTTGTCCCATAGCCAAGTCAATTTTCATCAAAGTAGTACCCACCAACCTTTCATTTGTTAATTTGTCACCAAGTGTTTTGGGCTAAATGCATCACCTATCAATTTCTCTATATGTTTTGTGCAGTTCCACATTTATTCCAAACCCAAGTTTTTGGAACTTAACTTCAATTATCCCCCAAAAAATCAAAGAAAGCGTTTCAACTTTTCTGTGCCTTTAAATCTCTATTAAAAAAAGAGATGAGGATATCATACTTAAACACCCAGCTAGTCTTGTCATGGATGCTTAATTCTTAGTATACATATATATGTTTCATAAAGAGGGTTTTTGCCTCTAAAGTTAAATAGTTTAACTTCATCACTGAAATCTTATTATCGTTGTTAACACTGAGCACTAATGAAAGTTTATGAGATTCGAATTAGATTACTCACTAATACTGACAATTTTTTTTTTTTTTTACAGTGGTAAATATGGACCATCCATTGGTTCCTTATCTCAGGAAAGATTCAATAGGCCAACCAGCCCAAGTGAAGGAGGATAAAGTTGTCAAGGCCTAAGGCACACTCCACACCCCTTCCTCTTCCAATTAATTGGCAAAGGAAGGTCTCCCCAGATTCAAACCTGGTTGGAGAGGGTGGAGCAAAGGTAAGTATGTCAATCAGCTCAAAGCAGATCGACACTCACTAATACTTACATGCATATACATATGTCTCACTAAGAATAAGTAATTCAACAAATGTGACTAGTCCAACTACTCAAATGGTAGCATTCACTAGTTTATATTTGAACTCAGCTCCATTTGACTCGAAAAGAAGTCATGAATTCACTTGTCTAACTTGATTCTCTACTTTCTAGTCATAGCTGTACGACCTGATATTGGATCTAAACGAGCTTGGCATGAAAGCCAATTCCCCCCCCCCCCAAAGGAAAGTTCTTAGGAGGGAGGCGGTGTTTGGAAGAGTAGATTAAAACCAAATCAAGAGAGTGAATGGGTGATAGGAATCAAACCACATCTATGAACCTTCAAAAAGGTGAAGTTGATGTCACTATGGAAACAAATATTTATTCTTATTCGATAAATATATGGTTTTTATAAGTAGATCTAGGTTTTTTGGACACTCATAACAATTTGTACTTCCGCAGCTCTGCTATCCACGTGATATTTACTCACGTGTATTTGTCATATAGACAAGTTTTAATATGTGCGTGCTTATATGACTTATGGAATACAAACTCGTAAGAAAGTGAGGTAGGAATTGTGAGAACATAAGTTGAGGCCCACAAGTAGATCCCCGATAATTTTGGATATGGTTTAAAGAAAAAAACAAGAAGAGGGGGGGGGGGATAAGCTATGGATCAAATGAAAATATTAGTTACATATATTGGATTTGAAGGTTGAGTGTTTGGTTTCATCTAGTGATTTTGAGGTCGACTCCAAATGTAATTAGAGTTTAATATTTGGCTAGTTGTGAATTGGCATATTATTATTGATTTATAATTCGTCTTCAAGAAATAGTCTCATTCGTCATTATTAACTATTTCTTTAATATTCGAGAAAGTTATTCAATTAATTTCTTTAAATTTAGATTATGTAGGACTGCTATTGTCCTATAGTTCTTTAGTTATAATAAATGCTTTTTAAGAATAAGATTCAACAGAAATATTCCTCCTATCATTCAAGATAAAGTTACACATCTAGTTTTGTAACCCCACTTAAACAGAATTTTGAAATATCGATTTAATTCGCTAATAGTTTCGTTCAATTTCGCTTCATAATGAATGAACATTTATATGTTGACTTCTAATAATTATAGATGCAATTGATAGTTTATTTAAGGGAAATTCTAAAAGTCTCTGTTAAATCGAACACTCGTCACCCATAATTGAAATGTTGTTCTAAATAAATTACTAGTCAATTCTAAAACTTTTATAAAGTCATCTCTAAAAAAGTCAATCTCATCATATTTCTCAAGTTATATGATTTTAAACGGGAAAGTTGAGCCTTTTTTTTTTTTTTTTTGTTGAGAATGGAGCATAATGATTTCATTAATTAATAACACGTCAAGTGACACTTATAATGAAAATCGTGAATGAACAATTGTAGATGTAAAACATAAATATGAAATTCAACTTTCAAATAACTGATAGAAAATTTTAATAACATTCGGCTTTGACGTTATAATGACAATCTTGTCTTTACTTTTGATGACTTTGCATCTGTACTTTTGATGAAAAGCCTCACAATCTGTGTTATAATGATTTGAAAATCAATCTTCATCCAATATCTTAGACCAAACCAATTGAATATAACTCTCATAAAAAGAGACACTAGTAGTCCATAAAAGGGAAAAATAAAACTTTTGCATAAAAAGAGACAAACTTATTTGTAGCAAGACTAGTGTTAAACTATCGATTGATAAAAAAATCAATCAAAATGGGAATTCACCATTGACAAAAACGTTGATGGCATCCCTTTTAAAGGGGTGTAGGCTAGGGTTTTCTTCAAGGGAAGGGAGGAAGAGAAACGAGACAGGGAGAGTTACAACCACAAATAATATTAAGTTGAGCATTTCTTATTCACATGATTCCAAACAAAACACTTATTCAAGACACAAATTTGTACTTAAAATATTACACTAAGGTTGATTATATATATATATCACATACTTTTAGAGAAGGTAATGTTGCAGTAAATTGACCTGTACAATTTAGTCAGCATGTCAAATCTACAAATTACTTCCTATTTTATATGATAACATCATAAATATAACCTCTGATAGGGTGTTTGGCAAACAGCTTTTTGAAGAGTTTTTTGACTAAAATGAGCTTTTTTGATCAAAATTATCTGTTTGATCAAGTAAAAAAGTTAATCTGAGTGTTTGGTGAAAGAGCTTTTTAGAAGAGCTTTTTGGGTCCAAAAAACTATTTTGAAAAAGCTAATTCCATGAGCTTTTCGGAAGAACTTTTTGCAAAATTAGCTTTTTATCTCACAACTTTATCAGAAAAAGCTAATTTTATCAAACAGTTTTTCAACAAATAGCTAATTCAAACAGCTAACTTAAATAGCTAATTCAAACAGCTAATAACAAATAGCTAATACAAATAGCTAACAGTTAATAGTTATTTGCCAAATCCGTACGTTGCATTTTTAAAAAAATACTAACAAAAACCCAATTTGATCCAACAAATTCACAGTGCATTGAAGCCACCCAAAAAAAGAGGAAAGCATTTCTGATTTAGAGACGCGTGGTCACTTTACTGACCTTCCAAAAACCCTGAATTCTATCCAAAATCTCGTTAGTTTCAGCCCTCCCATCTCTGATCCTTTAAAACCCCAGCACCATTTAATGCAAAATTGACACACTATGAACAAAAAAACATCAAAAATATAGTGTTAAAAAAACAGAAATAGCATCAAAAAAATTGCGAAAAAATGGCTCAAACTATGCTCCTAATGCCAGGAGTTTCTGCTCACACAACAAATTTGAAGAAAGATAGTTTGGTTCAATTGCAAGTGCAGAAGCTTAAGCCGAGATCTTCATTCGCTTCTCATATCTTGTTCTCTCCTCTTCCATTTCACTCTTCTCGTTCTTCTACTTTTAAGGTTCTTGCTGTTTTCAAGTCCAAAGCCAAAGCTGCCACCACCAAGAACAATGTAAGTATATCATATGTTCCTCTTACTACTTTAATTTAAAAAGCAGCAATAATAACAAGTCTCAGTGTATGATATTCTTTTTATAATATTTAAGAAGATTCAGATATAAGCAGTCTTACCCTTATAAACACTCCTTCTTTGTAAAACCATTTTATTTGTTTAGGTTAATAGTAAATCTTAGAGAAGATTGTATTACCCAGATCAGCAGTTAAGACTGGCCGAGACAGAGATATTGAGTACATTAGATATCATGTTTGATTTCCATTCTTTTAATTGTATTTTACTCATGTTTGTGTCTCATGTATGTATAGAATAAAAAAGAAAAGAGGCTTTAAAAAAGTCCTTTCATTTGAGAACGTATACGTATTTTTTAACTTAACTAGTGGTGTATTTATTTATTTATTTATTTTGGTTGGATTTGTGTTGGTAGGTGGAAAAGCCAAAATCAGGAGGAGAAGGGATATTTGGAACATCAGGAAAAATAGGGTTCACCAAGGAAAATGAGCTCTTTGTGGGTCGTGTTGCCATGCTTGGATTTGCAGTAAGTAACTTTCACATCCCGTCATCATCCTATTCTTTTTCGACTACTTCCTAGATGATTACGGACTTTTTAAAAATTATTGTGCTCCAAGGGTCCTTTATTGAATTTGGACATGCTGACTACATCCATGTTGACTCTCTTGTATCGAATTAGAAAGTCTTGGATATGTTATATTTGAATCGAGTCAGATTGTCTTATTTTAAGCACAAATTAAGTGATTAGGCATAGATTAGTTTTACCAACACTCTTTGAGATGTAAAGATTAAAAGTTCAAATATTCATCGTCCAAATCCTTTTCTGCTTTTGAAAAGTATCCTAAGGAATTACGAGAAGATAATTAAATAGTGTTAGAGAACTGTTTTTGTAGTAATTCACTGTCATCACTAATATAGATTAGTTCGAGTAACTTAACACTGATTTCTTTCATATAAGATCTTAGGTTTGAGATCTGTAAATAGAGAATATGTATAATAAAAGAAATCTCACCTTGATGGGCCAATGGTAATTTAACTTTAACGAGCTGTCAATTACAAAAGTGACTTTTTTTTGGGGGGGCGGGTGGTTTGGGGGAGGCGGTGGTTAAGTTCCTCCTTCAATTTCATAAGATGTCAACGATTATAAGATCGAAAAAAGTACTAGTTAAGAAACTAACACAAAAAACAATTGTTTCGTCAGAAAGGGGCAGATTAAGCCAAATACGCATTATAGTATTGATCCTAAATCTGTAACATCAACTACCAACTATGTTACCAATTAACCTAACTCAAGCCTATTTTTCCGCTGTCAGTTTATTTAGCTAGGGACATTCATTAGATTTTGCTCTCCAAGCATTAGCCATCCATCAACTTTTTCTAATGCTCAAGTATTCCCCTAAGGTCAAATCCAAAGATCAAGGCAAAGAGGAACCCAAGCCCATGAAGAACTTGGCACAACCCATGATGGCCATACTACTTATAACCCTACTTTCTCTCACCTCAACCCCGGCCTTGGCCGAAGTCGACAGCCCAAGGGCGGCGGCCCTCTTCCGGCGGGCTTGTATCGGGTGCCACGACACAGGCGGGAACATAATCCAGCCAGGAGCCACCTTGTTTGCCCAAGACCTCCAAAGAAATGGAGTTGACAGTGAGGAGGAGATATTTAGGATTACTTACTATGGGAAGGGGAGGATGCCGGGGTTCGGAGAGAAATGCATGCCCAGAGGGCAGTGCACATTTGGGCCTAGGTTGCAAGAAGATGAAATTAGGCTTTTGGCCCAATTTGTTAAATTGCAGGCCGAAAAAGGCTGGCCCAATATTGATATTTATGGAGAGTAGCTAAGTTCTCGGGCCCATGGTCCTGTTCCTCCCCCCCTTTTTCATTTTTTGGATTCTTGTTCGTTTGATATTCAAAAAATCTCCCCCTCCCCCCAATGCCATTTTCATCGAACGTTGTTTTTAATTGACCATTTAAATTGAACATTTGGACATACATCTGCTATTATTGTTGTGACTGTGGTTAAGACCCTGTTTGACAAACAGCTATTAGCTATTTGCATTAGCTGTTTAAATTAGCTGTTTGATGAAAAACTGTTTAGTAAAATTAGCTGTTTCTGATAAAGTTGTGAGACAAAAAGTTAATTCTTTAAAAAAATCTTCCAAAAAGTTCATGAAATTAGCCTTTTCAAATTAGCTTTTGGGTCCGAAAAGCTCTTCTAAAAAGACCATTCACCAAACACCCCAAATTAGATTTTTTTATTTTGTTAAACAGCTAATCTTGATCAAAAAATCTTTTTTGGACCAACAAGCTCTTCAAAAAAATGTTTGCCAAACATCCCCTAAATGTTTCCACACTTAAAACAGCAAAAACATAGAATTGATTGTGATGCAAATTTACATGGAACTAATGGATGAAACAATTTGCAGGCATCACTATTGGGAGAAGCCATAACAGGAAAGGGTATATTGGCACAACTGAATTTGGAGACAGGGATTCCAATTTATGAAGCAGAGCCTCTTTTGCTGTTCTTCATCCTATTCACATTGCTTGGGGCAATTGGAGCTTTGGGAGACAGGGGTCAGTTTGTGGAGGAGGCCACTGGTCTTGACAAGGCTGTCATCCCTCCTGGCAAAAGCTTTAGGTCTGCTTTGGGTCTTAAAGAAGGAGGTAAAGTCTTAATTTCTTCCACTTATCACTTATGTGTTCTAGACTTCTAGGTAACTGTTAGACATGTTTCCCTTTTGTGCTTTTTTCTCCCCATTCTGTAGTCGGCCATAAATCCAAAAAGTAAAACGGTCTTAAGGGAAAGGCAAGTAACTACTTAAATTTAACACCAGTAGGATGGATAGAAGAGATTGCTAAACTCTAACAAAGACAACATAAATATCACCTAGTTTTCAACCGAATTCAGGCAGTATAACTTATTCAGCAGTAGCTTTTCTAGCTCTCTAAAAGAGTACTTCAAGATAATATTTTCTAATTTTCTTCAAAAATCTCCTTGATACTCGGAAAAAATACGTTTTTAAAAAAATCTTCCTTCGAATTCTGTACTCTATTGTCCTGCCAAAATAGAATGCGGAGAAATCAAATTTTCTATACTCTTGTATGTATTTTTTGTATGGGTCACCTAATCATATGGGTTAACGTTTATTTAAACTGTATGTCTTTTCTATTCGTTTGATGAGTAATCTAAATAATCAACCAGCTACATCAAATGAGCAATTGATACGGTACAAGAAAGGGGCTTGGAAGAATACGGCTCAAATCAAATGTAAATGGGTCGTTTGTATTAGATGTTAGCTGTTTGAATTAGTTGTTTATATTAGTTGTTTGAATTAGCTGTTTAAAGAAAAACTATTTGATAAAATTAGCTATGTTTAATAAAATTGTGTGACAAAAAGCTAATTCTCTAAAAAGGCCATCCAAAAAGCTAATCAAATTAGCCTTTTCAAATTAGCTTTTTGGACCAAAAAAGCTCTTCTAAAAAACTATTTTACCAAAACTTAAATGAGCTTTTTGACTAGATCAAACAGCTAATTTTGATTCAAAAAGCTCAACAAAAAGATGTTTACAAAATACCTCGTAAATCTAAAAGCCAGCATAGTTAACTTTTCAACACTTCATGAGTCCGATAAGTGCGCAATCCTTCTTGAAAAAAGACTTTTTATCTCTTTTTTTTGAATTAATTGTTATATATTTTTGTTTTTGTATGTGTGTCATCTGGGAAGGTCCCATATTTGGATTCACAAAGGCAAATGAGCTATTTGTGGGAAGATTGGCGCAGCTTGGATTTGCATTCTCTTTAATTGGAGAGATCATAACAGGAAAAGGCGCACTTGCCCAACTCAACATTGAAACAGGGGTTCCTGTTAATGAGATTGAGCCCCTGGTCTTATTCAGCATCGTCTTCTTTTTATTTGCTGCTTTGAACCCCGGCACTGGTAAATTCATCACTGATGAAGATGCTGAATCTTAAATTTTTATTAATTTTGTACATTTTCATCTGTAATAACAATACCTTTTTAATCTAGTACGCACTCACCTATGAATTATTAATGCAAATTATGAATCATCGTCATTTGCATTTGATGATAACTGGTAAGTAATTAGTGAGTTTTGATGATCAATTGGGTATATATATTTCATTGATTTTCATTGGCTAGTCATCATTGATTTTCCACCACCAAAACTGAAAAAAGAATCGTATGGTTAGGAATGGCAATGGGCCAGATTTGGTTTGAATTGTACCCGCATGTATACCTATTTTCAAAAATTATACTCATGCCCATATCCATACCTATTGGGTATTAAAAAGTAAACCCCGTACCAATACCCATTCGGACTTTGCGGGTTTGCGAGTTTTATTGGGGCTCGCATAGAGAATGGAAATTAATACCCACGTGTAACTCATATCCAAGTACGACGATATACGTTTGGGTCATTATAAGATTGCAAAGTTATAGTACTGTGGGAGTATATTTGTTTAGAAATGTAAAATCAAACGCATTATTGATCAACTCTTTGCTAAAAGGGTTTGGATTGAACTTCAATAAGAAAATGTTACACCAAAATAATTTTGTTGTCTTATCGTAAAACGGGTACAGTTAGGGTGACGGTATGTGGTAGGTGAAGCCTATATCCGTACTCGTATCTGTATCCGTACCCATACCATTTTCCAACACCCACTCCTTACCCATCCAAAACTTATTTTTACTACCATTTAGATTTTAAATGGGGCAGATTTTCTAAATTTTAAAAGGAGTACAGGTTTCATTGTCATCCTTAAATATGGTGAATAACACTATTTTAATTAGAGTCGTCGCTAAAATATTCAAGTTTACTGGAAAAATGGGTTAAAATCTTGAATTTTATTCTTCTTAAATTATCAAGAATTTAGACCTAATAAATGCGATTTGAGTGGAACATACAAAATAATGATTCAATTTGACTAAAAAATGAAAAAGGTGCTCATGTAACATTATTCTTTGGCCGGTATTCCACCTCAAAATGAGTAACAACAATGGAAATAGTACAAGAAGAGGATCCAATGTCTTATGTAAGCAAGACCTAATTATTTCTGCCACCAAACCCTACACTAAAACAATAATCTCACCAAAAAGTCTATCAAGTCATAAGCTACACAAGCAGTGGAAAAAAGAACTACAATAGGGAGTTTTAAAAAAAAAAAAAGGGGGATGCTTTTGAGGTTGTCCTCTTATAGTGTGTTCACCAGTCACCACCTTAAGTAACTACTTTTTTTTCCGCCTTTTTCGATTAATGGGTGTTACAAGGCATGGGTACAACCAAATAACAGGCGAGAAATTAAAATAAAGAAAACCGACAAAAACAAACTAGCAAAAACAAAACTACCAACAAGGTCAGCAAGACATTACAAAACAGAGAAGCTCATGACATGACTGACATAATTCCTAGAAAAATAGGATTAGGATTAAGGCAAAGTTCCTGGCTAGATCATCAGTAGTGTACGATAATAGTTCTACCCCATGCTTTAGACCATAGTGCCACCCTCCATTGGATTGTATGACACATGGCTTAAAAGAACTAGTTATTAAGTCACTAATTAACAACAACAATAACAACAACTCTTAGTGTGGGTTTCGCTTTCGCGGGGTCTGAGGAGATCCAGATGTAGGCAACCTTACCTCTACCGGCAATCCTGCTCATAGAGAGGCTGATTTTAGAAGACCCACAAAAAGAAGATTTTATGAAAACATTTTACAAAAAAAGGATTTTGTGAAAACATTTTATGGAGAAAAACTAAGGATAAGTCGCAGGGAATGAATTAAGAAATACGAAAAAAATTATGTGGCAGTAACTATGTAAAGATAAGTGTACTAAGGCAGAGGAAGATACTGTACCTTAACAAACAGAGGTAGGCAAACAATGTCTCTTCTCAGACGCATAAACTACCTACATGCAAATATGACATACGAAAAAATCACAACCAAATCCACTCTATTGCGACCGAATGACCAACTACGATAGCTAACTCTCTACGATCAAAGATCTTAATTCTATCCCACCATAGTCTCCTATCCGGAGTTATATCCTCTGTTAACCCTACAACTAATTAAGCTATATTCAAATGATTTTATTGACTACTAGTAGTAGTATTTGTTGTTTATGAAAGTCTCTAATGAGGTCAAATGTCTTAATATGTCAAATTATAATTATGTATGTGTTTTTTTTGGGTTAGTTGATTAAACATGGTGTAATCTTTTTTAATTTTTATGTAATCCCCATGTTAAGTCACAAATTTTAAACAATTCTTCCGGGACACCCCCCAAAACTCTTCTAAATTAGAATAAGGATTGTAATTAAATATCAAACCCATCAATTTGATAGGTTCATGCACCTAGGTCAAATCAAGTTCTAACCAAGTTCAAGTTGACTTGTTGCACTTATTCAACCAAGCCTAAGCATGCATGGCTTGGCTTAGGCTGACTTTGGATTTTTCCTATGGATATTTGCATTAGAGGGATGAATTATCATAATAAATAGGAGAATCTGAAAAATATTGATGTTAATTAAAAAAAGTTGAAAGATGTTTATTTTGATCCCTCCTTGTGGTGTGACACTTTTTTTTTTTAAATCTGATATGGGTGATTCATTGTTGGATTGCCATCTTCATAATTAAATTTGTTGAATTTAACTATGAGGATTCTGCTTTGCAATATACCTTCTCTTATTTTAATTAATGGTCAAATCTGGAGTTTATTTTTTCAAATTGAACCCCCCTCCAAAAAGAGAAAACCGAGTCAAACCCAAGACCAAGTTAAGCATGGAGACTCATGGTGAGGCATAGGCTCCTAGCCATGGGTCTCCAAGTTGATCTCAATGCAAGCCTAAGTTTTTCAGGTTAGATGAGGTTCGAGAGAAGTTATCTTGCTACGTATCGTGATTAAGCTCCATCTCGGCATTTTTAGACTCGATTCAAGTAAATTATATACATAACTGAGATGAATGGAAGTTCAATTTATTATGAAAAAATTTCCTATAAGTCCCCTCTTTCCCCCTGCAACCCCCCAAAAAAAACCCTCTTAATCAAGCACCCCTAATCATAGTCACAGACTATAGTACTAATAAACCGTATCCAAAAACACCATCAAACCATCAAAAACCGACCAAATGGAGCACCATGTGAACTTGGATCCATTGAACGAGCCTATGCCGAGCAAAATCAAAACTTTCATCAAATCATGATCAAGACACGTGTCAGCCATCAACGTCCCCAACCTCCTCCGGAGGACCCACTGATATCAAACAGGACCCACAAAAGCCGTGTGTGCCCGTCTCTCTCTCTCTCTCTCTCTCTCTCTCTCATATCAAAGTCCAAACAACTCTCTCCAAATTCCAAGTTTTTTCCCCAGCAAGTTTACGTTTCTGGGGGACTCATACCGCAACTGCAACGGTCGCCCCCATCTTACCCCACGATCCCACGATTTTCTCTCTCCTTATCTTCTCCATCTCCCTAAAATCTCAACTTCACTCTGCTTCTTTGATTCTGCCTGGGAGTTAGAGTGAGAGAGAGAGATGGAAAGTTCAAGTATTGAAGGTTATTTGACTGGTAGTTATCGGGAATCCTTTGCTTCTCAAAGACATGTCTCTTACAGGTGAGTTTTCTGTTTTCTTTTTCAGGAATTATTCGTATTGGTTGATTGATTGATCCATTTTTTGATATGGGTCTTGTGGGTATGTTGATTTTGTTGAACCATTGATCTTCTATTCAGGGTTTTACTGTGGGTTGCTCTTAATGTGGATGAATTGGGTATAAATGGTCAAAGATGAAATCTTTGCAGTATGATGTGTGCTCTTGCGAAATAGTCAATTTGGGTAGTAAGATTAAGAGAGTGCTCTAATTTTGAGAATAATGTAGAAACCGGTGGAAGGATAGTCCCTCCCCCCCCCCCCCCCAAAAAAACCAAAAAAAAAGAGGGTAATGTGTGAATGGAGTTGAAGTTAGATTGTCAGAATGGTTGATTTGCAAAGTGACTGATTGAGATTAGCAATTTAAGAATTCAAACAAGAAATGGGGTTTCATTATTTTAACTAGTTGAGAGAGATGAAAAACCTGGTTCATGTACAGTGTGTTTTGTGAATTTGATGAGGTTACTCGCATCTTGTAATGTGCCAACCCACCACAATATGTAGATGAAATTTCCTGGCCTTGTTAGTCATTGCTCATTAGTCATTATCCTCAATTTGAGTCTTTTCAGAGTTTGAATCAGCGTAAGTAGGTTTGCTTTTTTACTGAGGTGTTAAGTGATTAGCTTTGTTATATCCTTGTTGGGGCGTAAATTGACTGGGTTCATAATGTATTGAAGTTTAAGCCATTTTAACTAGGTCTAGATGCCGTCATTGGTTATATTTTCTACAAGCTGGAAATTAGCTCCTTCTTTCTTTTGTCCCACATTGGGCCACCCTTGCTTCGTTCTGCTGATTTGTGTACCGAAATAATTCTTTTGTGACAAATGAAGGGAAAAGTGAGAGGAAAAAGATTGGGGGAGGGGGGGGGGGGAAGGTGGTCAGAAAGTAATTGTATTCCCTACAAAGTTGTAAATTAGCTGGAGATTGAGATGAGATCAGATTCCTTTATTTTTTCTCTTTTCTTAAAAGGAAGAAAAGGTCTAAATGGTAAGCTTGAATTTGGAAAGGTGAGATAGGCAGGCAGACATGTACACATTATTGTCTAAAAATTGGGAACCCTTTGAAATGGTGTGCTTACATCTCTGAATTAATCTATCTCGGGGACAAGTGGGGACAAGCACATGGCCTCCATGTCGTCTTCTATTTGCTGGCTGATTTGGCTCATAATAATGGTTTTAGAGTTTTAAGATGATCGTATTGTGGTTGTGGACATGACCTGTTTTGCTAGTCAGGTGTAGCGTTGCTAGCATATATATCTCTTATAGCCCTGCTTCATCTAGATCACCAGTTCTAAGATTAGTCACCGTAGTTCACTAACTTGATGGAAGAGTGAAGATCAATCTTAACTAACTAGCTTTGAGAAGACTGTGGAAGCTGGAGAGTATGTGTGTAGCTTTCGGTTAATTCTTTGTTTGTTCTGCGCTGATTAGATTGTGAACTGGATTCTGGAACCTTTTTATTGTCTTATAAATTGCCCTGTACTTATCTTCTTCAAAAGAATAGATAGCCATCAACTCAAAGGTCGAGGCCTCGAGGGTAAAATGAGAACAGGTAGTTTGCAATTGAATTGGAGTAAGGCTCTGTGCATTTGGAATTCAATACATTACCCTTCCTAGGGCTGTGGTTTGATTGCTTTCTTCACTTTGTGTGTATTCCAAAATGCGGAATGGGGCTACTTCTAAGTCATAAGAGCAACTGTAATGGGACAAAACCCATTTAGCTTGCATCCCTCGTCACATGATTCTCATTCCTTCCTCCTCTGCAGACCCAGAAAATTATTGTCTAGAATTTGAGTCTAAAATTGTGAAATTTGCTAGTCAACAAAGAGATCTAGAACGCGAGAACATCGGTGAGCAGGTTGGCACATTTTTTTTTTGGAGGAGTTCGTACATATTCTCTTACTTAGAGGTTTTACGTATGGCGAAGATGACAGTATAGACATAATCTCAATGCATATGCTCTATAGAAAAACTCATATATGCAGCATTAATTAGGCGTGGTTCCATATCTCCACTAGGTTAATTTTGAAATTTTCTGTCGCTGCAATGTCACACTTATACAGACTGTCAGTGTTTGTCCAAAAATGTTTGAATAAGTCATTGAGACTTGAGAGGGCGGAAGTAAGTATGTATCCTTTTAAGGAGTTTGAGAAGATATGCTGATTTAGTCCCAGAAGATATGAGGGGACGAAATGAGCTTCCTTTTTTAACTGAGTCATATGTATGTCTGACAATACTTGAAGTCCTTGGTCTTATCAATCAATTTCTTTCATGCTTTGCAATCCGATTTCTTCTGTGAAACGTTGTAATTAATCGTTGTATTTGCTCCCACAATGAGCCTCCTTTTTTCTGCCCCGGGGGGGGGGGGGTGGTCAAATCCTTTTAACAAATTCAACCAGTCGCTGAACCACTATCTGCATGCAGCTGTGGTTATTGTGGGTATGACCTAAACTTGAGCTCGTCTAACCGGAACACCGCCACCATTGGCTCAAAGTACGGGAAATCCATAAAACGAGGGATCATTTCCTTTTTCCAAGTTGACGAGAGCAGATTCATGAAGGTGGATGAGATCCGATGCGTGCCTTACTTCATCTCCAAGCACTCTTGGGGTTTATTTCGCCGAAGAACAAAACTCCTTTGCCGCAAATGTGGGACCCACATTGGTGATGCCTATGACGATAAGAGTTATCCTCACCCGCTTGTGACGGATGGATCAAATAGTAGCCCTGTTGTTGGTGACAAAAAATTCGACATCAAAATCCGTGCTTTACAACCGTCGTCCTCTGATCAGGTTGGGACTCCTTTGGTTATATGATGTTCAATCAGCAATTTTTAAAACCTTGTACTGTCAGTTATCATCAGATGGCTTAAGCATTCAGTAGTAGAGCTGCACATATTTAAGAGCACTTGTGTCCGTAAAAGAGGTGGTTGAAGTGGGTTTTGATTGTTTATCAAATGTACAGGTAATATAGTATTTGTCTTTGGTTTTGTCCATAGACTCCTTCCTTTATTTTTTTGGTTTAAATAAAAAGGTTGCAAGTTGACCATGATGTTTCTTTGAGAGCATCTATTGTGTACTTGTTGGACAATTGTGATGTTACATTGTACATTAGTGAAGGTATCTAGGGGTGTTTGGTAAATAACTTTTTGAGTAGTGTTTTGGTCGAAAAGAGTTTTTCAGATCAAAACTAGCTGTTTGACCTAGTCAAAAATCTAATTTAGGTGTCTAGGAGAAGAGTTTTTTGGGTATAAAAAGTTCATTTGAAAAAACAAATTTGATGAGCTTTTTGAAAGAGTTTTTTCAAAGTATGTTAGACCAAAATTAATGATTTGACTACCTTTGGCCTGTAAATATTATGAACACCACCCTAACATTTCAGGCCTTGTCTAATATGTTGGACGCCAATAATGTTTAGGTGTTGTTCATAATATTTAGGGGTGGACAACAGATCGGGTTGGATTGGATTGGGCCAGTTCATTAACTAACCGAATCGGGGTAGGCCTAACACATTTGTTAATGGGTCGAGTTGGGTTATGGACCAAGTGAACCTAGCCCGTTCACGGCCTACCCATTATCACTAAGGAGTATTTTTGGTGAGTTAATTTTTCAACTAAAATCTCTATAATTTTCCAACCAAACTAAACTAGTACAAATTCAAAGTTAGAAAATACACAACCAAGCTAATAAATGGGTTGGGTCAAGTCGTCCATGGGCGGCCCGCTTTGGGCCTGTTAAAAAACGGAAACAAACTTGCGCAAAAAAAGGGTATATAATAATTATTGTTATGTACAAAGTATTGGTAATAAGTTTAACTAAATAGAATATGTAAACTAGTATGTCAAGTAGGTTGAAAAAATTAATGGATTACTAAACGTGCCATTAATGAGTTAGCCTAATTCAGCCCGTTAATATGCCTTAATGAGTTGGCCCAATATATGCCCAGTCCATTATTAATCCGTCCTATTGTTAGCTCTATATTAAATGGGTCAGCCGCTTAACCCAATAAGTACTCGATCCGTTGCCCAATCCTAATAATATTGATGACTAAGGCCCTGTTTTTTTTTTGTAGTTTCATGGACATAACCCACTCTTTCCCACTCCCGCCCACTCCTTCCCTCAATTCCCACATCTTCCCACACTTTCAAAAATACAACTCCTTCCCACACGCACCCACTTTCACCTACTCATTCCCACTCCTACATACAACTATTATTTTTCATATTTTGAAAAATTTTATAATTTATGTAATTATGTGTACAAATAGTCTGATAACACTTATGAAAAGTTTTATTTATTTTTTATATGTTATGGAAATATTAGTTAGCCGTGCCGGAAATTGTAGATGATGTAATTTTTGTTATATATATTGAAAAAATAATAATTTTTTCTGCTTTGCTAAGCAGATGTTAGTTTTTTATGACTGGTAGATATTTTGGATTTGATTTTGTATATGGAAGATATGCTTAATTTTTTTCGCATTGGTTACGAAATATTTGTTATAGGTTACCAAAGCGTGGATGGTTGTTGCTATATGTGTAACAGATTTATTTTCCGTTCATCGTAATTTTGGGCTAATTTTGCAGATTTTTTTCCCGACATAATGAAAGAATGTGTAAAATTTTTTTAGCGTTATTTGTAATTCGTGACAGGAAATGTAGATATATTGCATGTGTATTTTGAGTACATATTTTTTTTCATGTGCGTTAGTAACAAAATGTTGGAAGTTCTTCACAAATTACAGATGATTGTTTTCTATGTACTAAGAGTCTGTTCTTTTCATTGGTTGAGATTAGTAGAAGTGGGTTAAAATAAGTTGAAGTGAGTATTTTTTGTTTAAGTGGGTTAAAGCAGGTTAAAGTGAGTTTTTTTTTTTTTTTTTTTTTGGTTGAAGTGGATTGAAGTTAGTTGAAATGAGTTGAATTTTTTTTTTTGTATGATGGATAAAAGTTGTTTAAAATAGTGGAAATTGAGTTGAAACTGGTTGAAGTTAGTATTTTTTTATTAAAGTTTGTAAAGTGAGTTAATGTGGATTGAAGTTGGTAAATTTGAATTTACCAATGAAAAGAGTAAGGTTTGAATATTTGTGTATTTTTTTCGTTGTTCATATTTGGTTAATATATAAAAAAATATACCTGTAATTTATTTTACGAATAACAAAAAATATAATTTTTTTGGGGGTAACAATGGGTCACGAAACAATATTTTGTACCTGAGTCAACGCTGAAAAATATTTTTTTCAGTCTAAAATTTTTTTTTATCATCGGTAATTACTATCACAAATAAAAGATTACATAAAAAAAAACCAAAATACATAACTTACAACAACTCTCTTACTTCATTCGACTCCTTCCCACTTCTTTCCACTCCTTCCCTCCCTTTCCCACACTTGAAAAAGAATACCACTCCTACCCACTCTCACCCACTCCTTCTTCCCCATTTTCACTCTCACCCATCCCACACCTGTAATTTCCAAACGAAAAGAACAGGGCCTAAGGTAATGTGTGATTATCAGTGCAAATAATATATATATATATATATATATATAATATATATATATATATATATATATATATATATATATATATATATATATATATATATATAATCCTGATATAATCTGTTTGGGTGTTATTAGACAAGGTAGTAAGAACAACAGCCAGAATATTGATGACTCAGGTAGTGTGCAAATAATCTAAAAAATTATAATCTAAAAATATGAGAAGCAAAAACAAATCAGGGGAACGGGCAAATAATCTAAAAAAATTTGCCAGCTTCAGCTTCTATCACCTACGACTCTGTTTGCCTTCGCATCTTGAAAGTTATGGAAAGTTATGCAAAACATGTCACCTGAATTACCAAAGTAGAGATAAATATTAATCAAAAAAAAAAAAAAAAACTGCAGTCAAAATTTAGATTTGAGCTTCCCCTAATCTTTCTAGTCGGATAATTAAGTTTTGAACTTAGTTATTAAAATTGTTTTGGTGTTGAAAAATGTCAATTGAATTGTTCAAATGGTGAAAATATTAATTGAATTGTTTTAGTTGAGATAAATGTTAACCAAGTGAATGAATTTTGTGCTCAATTTAGATTTGAGCTTCTTCAATCTTCCTACTAGATAAACAGGTCTTGATTAGAACTGTTTAAATTGTCTTAGAGGCGAAAAATGTCAACGGAATAGAATTAGCGAAAAAAATATTTACTGAATTTTCATAGTGGATAAAAAAAAATATTGATTGAATGAAACATTTTGCGTTCAAAATTCAGATTTCAATTTCTTTTAATATTTCATATTGAATAGTCAAGTTATGATCCAAATCATTAAAAGTGAAGTTTGTCTCTAAATTTCAGGAAATTACATTGTGAAGATAGTAGAAAGGGAGAAAATCAACTTCCTCTCCTCTCAAATGAAAATTATTTTCCTCGACTGAAACGAAGATGATTTCCCTTAAAAATAATTTATCGTACTTTACTTCACCCAAAAAAAAAAAAAAAACCAAACACTACCCAAAGCAATTAGATTGAGGCTACATAGCTTGTAGAGCTACGATTACAGTATCAGTAGCGAGCTATGGTCATATTGTTAAAGTTCTTTCGACATATTTTGCCAAACTTATTTGAATTGAACTGAAATTCTTTTTGTTGAGTTATATTTATTTATATTAAATTCTAAACGTATTCTTGCTGAGGTAGAATTTAACTCGACTATTGTTGAAGAAAACAAGGCCTATATCAAAAGTAACTTTGACTCGGGAAATCAAAGAGGGCAGGATTCTTTTGCCTTGGGGAATTTTGTAGCAGCTAATAATTGACATATCTAATTTCAAAAAGCACTCTACTTCGGCTCTCCACTCCCCTGGCCTATGTGCAGAGGTTCATAGGGGTGGCCACATTTTAATCATATCAAATATTAGACAAGTCGGTGTCAAATCTAATCTAAACATAAACTAGTTAATCTTTAGTTGCATAATTTAGGGCCTATTATTTTCGTTGGGAAATATGGGTTGGTAAATGGGTGCAGTTGGTTGAGATTGGTATAAGTGAGTTGAGGTTGATGTCTTCTGTTGAAGTGGGTTCAATTTTTTTATATAATGGGTAGAAGTTGGTTAAAATAGTGGAAAGTTGATTGAAGTGGATATTTTTTTATTAAAGTTGGTTGACGTTGGTAAATAATAATATTTTTTTCCTGAGGTTTTGGATAGGTTACATAGGTCCCATATTTAACTTCGTAACTGTCTCCTCTTTAACCAGATTGTCCAATGAGACTAACAAGTAAGAAATTAAATACGGGCAAAACAATCACATTAGAGTTGAATCCACGAGTTTCACACGTAGGGAAGTTTGACTTGGTACCTCAAAGTCTCAGTTCAAAGCCCCAAATTGGAGAAATCCTAACATACCGACTGAACTACGAGTTTAAAAGTGTTGTTATTACTGATTCCTAAGAAATAAAACCGTTGAATTATGTATAACTAGAAAAGAGAAAAAAAGGGGGGCCAAAACCAAAATAGGGTGAGCCAAAGTAGCTTTCATTTCAAGATGAATGAATGCATTTTATATTGAAGAAACTTTAGCCCATACCTCAAGTATGAGTTAAGGGCGGCCCCCCATGGAAGAAGTACGACAATGATATGTTGGTGCCCTTTAGTTTGTCTAACTAGGGTAATTACTTCACATTTTACGGCAACATTTCCCACTTCATAAATATGGGGGGCCACAACGCTAAGCTAAGCTAAGCTGAGCTAGCACTTCATTTTCATCTCTCTCTCTGTCTCTTTCAATGGATGATGCATATAATTAATTTGTGGGGAGGCTAGCTAGGTGTAGCTTAACACCCAAATTAAAGGGTCTAACAATGGCCGACAATGTGTTTCGTTATGGTTCAATATTCAAACCTTAATACAAAGACGGTAAACACCTAGCTAGTAACTACTGGCATATCGTCCAGTGTGACAAGACTCAATATAACTAGTAATCAAATGGGCCCTAACTAACTCTAACTGTTTCCCATTGACAAGCTCCTCAGAAATTAATCACTCCATAATTGCAATGTCTTTTCAACTGTCCTGTGTAAAAGGAGCTTCCCAATTGGCATTTAAGTGCTTAATTTTTGTAGTTAGAGGCATTTGCTTTATACAGATTCCCTCATCAATACAATCACTTGTTAATTATTCACCTCTAAGTGTGGCCTCTTTTTCTTCTTAACTTTTTTCTTTTTTATCTTCTTCTGGAAGCTACTATTTTGGACGTAGTTTATGTTTTTTTTTCCCGATACAAACTAGTTATAAAAA
The DNA here is from genome assembly GCA_029747015.1 of Carnegiea gigantea. Classification (NCBI taxonomy): domain Eukaryota; kingdom Viridiplantae; phylum Streptophyta; class Magnoliopsida; order Caryophyllales; family Cactaceae; genus Carnegiea; species Carnegiea gigantea. Next base: position 370,617 of record JAKOGI010000016.1, on the reverse strand, counting down.
ATAGTGCAACGATTATAATAAGGGACGATTGAATACGATATCAGATATATCTAGAATTTCAATCTTAATTATTGGTAAGAGGTCTTTGATTATGTGTACTTCTGTAACAATTGACCATCAATACTAAAGGCAATGAGCAAATTGGTAGTGGGATGACCGTCGTAGGAAAAGAAAATCCAAAATAATTGTTTAATTCTTATTATTAGTAAAATAAAAATCAATTTAAGTGTACGTGAGTTTATACTAAATTAAGACCCCAGTATCAAACCCCACATATTCTATCAATTAAACTAAGTAATTAACAGCTAAAGATATATGACATTTTATGTTTAAAAAATAATAACCTGTCACTATTTTAAAGCAACAGAACCCTTTGATTGATTAATGATATTGCCCTTGGAAAATAACTTCATTTGAAATATTTAGTGACCATAATAAAGGAAGGCATATTATCATTGTTTAAAATCTTATACATCTGAGGACCGTATTTCAACCACTAAATTAAAATTTTATCCATTAACTGAAATTTATCATTATATATTCTCAAAAGTGCTACATCATCGTATTCTTGAATCAATTACATATATTTTCATATTTTTACCAAAAAGAGCACATTAATTTTAGAGAATTGTCGACACCATAAATTAAAAAAAAAAAAGAACCTAATTGAATAAATAAAACACATTTTATTTTTATTTTTTTTAGGGGGACCCTTGTCATGACTAGTTCACCATTACTACTCCCCTCCCTCCTCTTCCTTCTCCACCAATGGCTTTTTTGGATCTCCTCCATCTGATGACCTGTAGCAGATGCCCAATCCCCTTCCGCCACCTCAGCGATCCAGCCCAAAGATTGGTATGGTCCACCACATTTTTGTTTCCAGAACTGCCGTTGTTGACTCCATGGTTGAATAAGGTTTGACTGGGCCATGCCATGTTGAAATGTTCTAGTGACACCTTTGAGACATTGCGTGTACCTTTGTCCCATGATGCCTCTCCATTCTCCCCAAATTTTATTGATATAAATGATTCATCTTTGCATATAAAAAAAAATCCAAAAGCAACAAAAGCAAATGTTAGTACTTATTTGTCCATCTGTGCAGAGCTTGTAAATAAGTTCGTTGAGGTCAAGTTCCTATTTTTTCAAAGAAATTAGAAGAGATGTTAAAAAAATAAGGAGAAAAATAAATGCTAAAATTTTTTAAAATATGATAAAATTTGTTAAAGATCCAAATCTAAATTCAATATTTGAAATATCCCACTACCAGGCGGGCTGTATGGGGTATAATGTAGCAACCTTATCCCAAAATATTAGGGTCAAAGCATTATTATAGATTCTATACATATAGGGTCTGTTCTTTTCGTGGGTAAATTGAGGTGGGTAAAAGGTCGAGGTGGATTGAAGTTGATTGAGGTGGGTTGAAGTTGGTATTTTTTTGAGGTGGGTTGAAGTTGGTATATTTTTTGTGGTGGGTTGAAGTGGGTTAAAATAATGAGAATGTGTGATAATTTATTAAGTTATTGTAATTTTTAGTGCATTTTTTCGCTGAATGGTAATTTCAAAATTTTATAACTATTTTTCTGAAAGTTGAAGGCCGGCACAACTTGTCAATTATTTTTAACGATTTGGGTTACAAATTATTAAATTTTTGAAGGGGTGGGTTGAAGTTGGTTGAAGTTGGTTGAAGTAGGTTGAAGTGGGTTAAAGTGGGTTGAGGTTAATATTTTTTTGAGGTGGATTGAAGTAGGTTGAAGTGGGTTGAGGTTGATAAATCTAAAATGACCTACGAAAAGAATTACAGGGCCATAGTTATAGATATTCTTACATATTGCCCACCAACATATCATTATCATATTGATAATGAAAATCAAATATAAATCTCTACTTAGACTATATCTACTTTTCACAACTATACCAACTTTATCGGTGTTAGGTGTAAATTTTTTGCAACCCTTCCCACATCCATATCATGCTTTAATTTCCATGACCTATACCTCTTTATTTCTTCAAGGTTTTTATGTCCAAAAAATGCTAGGTCACTAGAGCTATATACATTATATTTATGTATGGGGCTTTGAGGCTAAAAGCAATTTGCTTGGTTACATTAATTGAGGAGCTCTTCCTATCATCTTGAGTAGATTTTACATAACATTTATAGTCCATCACCTTAATTATACTTAAAAGTGACATATGTTAATTTCCTAAATAAGAATTTTCGATTTTGAAATTCTTTTGACTTTATCATTTAATTTGTATTTTCAAAGACAAATTAATATGAGATTAATTCAAATTAGACATAACTGCAAATTATGTCAATCCAAATAGAGATTAACTCGAGCCAAATAACCTATTTATCTTACATACTGGGTGTAATTTGTGTACTATTTAGTAGCTAGCAGCAACTAATGAAAATCACATGAAACATGAAAGAAAAAATGTGGAAATTTTTTAGTCTTTTTTCAATCCTTAGCTCTCTAAAAGAAAGGAAAAAGAAAAGAAAAAAAGAGACCCATAGAATAATAATTGATTAGTTTTTTTTTAAAAAAAAAAAAAACAGAGAGAATAATAATTAGCTAAAACAAAGTTTACCTTCATAGCTGGTGGAAGTGGAATCAGGAAAATCATCAAAATCATGATGATGATCATGATTATGATAATCATGGTGGTGATGAGGTTTCTTCCGGCAATGGCGGAGGGATCCAAGGGTGAAGATCTTAGGAAGGGAAATTGAAGACGGAAACGACGTCGCTTTGTAATGAGTAGAGGACTTAAGGTCCTGTTTGGCAGCTAAAATGAGAAGCCTCTCATTCAAGCAGAGAGGACACACTCCTACATACACTTGTTCTGGGTGCAGGTCACACCACTGCTCTCCCATCTCTCTCTAATTCTGTGGGTATTAAGGAAGAAGAAAACAAGAATGAAGAAGAGGAGGGAGAATACAAAAGGAGAGGGAGAAATAATGATATGAATAATGATGTATTTAATTATCACAAAGCTGATGAAAGGACAGAAGTGGAAATGCATACCTTTTTGTGTGCACACTAATGACATTACTGCGTACTTCTGGATGTACATACTCTTATTTATGGACAACCCTTAAGAAGCTGTTTTTTTTCGAGGGGGCATATTAGTATGCGTGCATTCCAGTAGAAATGTGGCATGTTAGTATGCATGCATACGGTAGAGAAAGAAGAAGAAATAACGTGCTTGTATAGTAGGCCAATAAGCTTTGGTGAATCTGTTGTAATTGTATCGTATTGTTTTTTGTGGCATATTTAAAACTCATTAGAAAAAGTCTAATATGTCTATGGTTTGACAAATTGATGAGTTTTTAGTAAGTATTTGTTTCATTTACATGTTCTTTAATGTAGAAATGTTTGTGGCTATGAACTTTATAACATCAACAATATACTCTATATAACATATATGATATTGACCCCCCAAAAAAAAAATAACGAAGAAGAAAAAGTAAATGTTTTTTTTTCATGGGGGAAAAAGTAAATAGCTGTTGGATGCTCAAATGGAAGTCCATAGTTTCTATTGGTAAATCCAAATAATTTAGAGAGCCTTTTGAAATTTGAACCTTACGTGTCGTACGAGTAGGTAATTCTTTTTTTTTTCCTCCTTCGAGGACAGTTGTTATTGACACATTGGGCCCCTGTGAACGGCGTAGAATGATCCAATGAATAGAAAATCGAGGAAAAGAGACATGCAAATTGAGCTAGACTTATCTAGAGATCACTAGGTGCCGATGAGATCTTAATCAAGTGGTTAAAATTGAGGTTCTAAGTATATTAGATCTTAGGTTCGATTCCCCTCCTCCTATTATATTGTACTGTCTTTGTGGCTTATTTGAACCCCTCCCTCCCCCCCCAAAAAAAACAAGAGATCACTAGGCATGTATTCAATCGTCTAAAAACGTTTGTAGGTTTCGCACAGAAAATTTATACCTCCTAATTAAAATTCGAATTATTAAGGCTAGAGTTACACCTACAAGATAGCAAGTTTCTCTAACCATTAGCTTTTAGTTGTAATATATGTCATCTAATTTCTTCTAGGTAAAAAATGTATATACGTCAATCTCAATAGTACTTAACTGAAAAATGATGCATGCACAACTTTGACGTTTGGCTACGTACATGCAATTGCTAGCTGCAGAGAATGCTGAGTTTAGGTTTTAACAGCAAGAGTAGTGTGAGAATTGAGTGTTTTCCCAGCTAAGGCCATATTTGTTTAGTCTAAAAGACTCTACAAATTTAGTTCTGTTTCTCAGCCATCCATGCACATAAAACAAGAATTATAAATCTGTGAGAATCTGTAGAATTCTCAGAAATCTGCACAAAATAAGATCAGCAACTGAAATGTGTATAAGATAGGATAGGAAAGCGAGGTGTAATATTATGTGATGGCTGTAGGAATCTTATGAATCTATAAGAATGTGTAGAAATTAATCTAGAAAGAAATTAGGATAAAATAAAGGATTATTCAGTACTGCTTCAACTTGGATCATACTGAAAATCAAAGTTTGATGTCGTTGGATTTGGTCAATCTAGATGCATATGGCTATTCTAACTTGCATGCCGTCTACCTCATAAGTCATAAACCAGTATAAAGGTGGATATTAGTTACTTCAATTGGTAAAGTGTTGAAAGCTGTTATCAAGTAATTGAGTTTGAATCCTGTCTACATCGACTTTTGCATATATCTCTTAAAGAGTATACCCAACAAACAAGTTATCCAACATGTGTTGTAGTCGAGTCAATATATAAGATTTTATTAGCATTAGAGCCGGGTCGACTTTGATTTGGGTCATTATTGGTATCGGGTTCAATTTGAGTTAGGTATTCCAAGCGCAAAGTAGAGTATTTGGATTTCGTATTGGAAGTCAGTTTTTCAGATCTAGTATAGATATGGTAAAGAATTGAGCAGTTATGACTAGCGGTGGCATTTCACCCACATCCGTTGGATATCCATTTCACCCGATCCGAAAAAGCGGATGAAAATCCGAAATATATGAATGATGGATGGATGATGGATGATGGTTTGACGGATTAGATTGGATCCGGGTGATGCTCCACCGGACCCACCACCCGATCCATCACCCGCTTAGTCATCCACTTGTTTATCTCCTATTTCCAAGGAGTTTACTTTTTGTTTTTGTCCTTTAAATTTTACTCATTTTTTGGACAATTATATTCTTAAGTTTATGATTTTCGTCAAAATTAATATGATGAATATGGTATTTATTCCTTCCGTATATCTAAAATATCTTTTTTAAACTTTTCAAAAGACAAATTTGCTAACATGTTACATATAAACTTGTATTACCCGCTTACAACCCGATTCATCTGTTTTCACCCGTGGATGATGGATGGATAGATTGGATTAGATTTTTGCGGATGATGGATGGGTTGGACGAAACGGATTAAAGCGAGTGATGGATGAGGATGATGGTTCACCCGATCCGAACCCGATCTATTGCCAACCCTAGTTATGACTGGGTACTTGTTAAAAGAACTCTACCTAAACGACCTACTGGCAAATTGTCCTGTATGACTGGAATCAATATAACTAGTAATCATATGGGCCCTAATTAACTCTGATTGTTTCCTATTGGCAAGCTCCTGATTAATTAATTTACTCCATAATTGCAACACCTTTTCAACTGTCCTATGTAAAGGGAGATTCCAAATTGGCATACATATGCTTAATTTTTGTGGTTAAGAGGCATTTGCTCAACTGCTTTCTCATAAAGACAGATTCCCTCACCAATGGAACAATGCTTCCATTCCACTTGTTAATTATTCACATCTGGCTATGGCTTCTTTTTTGGATCTCTCGGAATCGATATCTCTGTTGGTCGTGATATTTACAAAGTTAGAACCGCTTATATCTGAATTTCTCCAAATTTCGCACAAACGGGACCCAAATTGAGAGGTTTTTTTTTGTTGTTGTTGTATCTAATTGTGTCTTCTTTTTCTTCTTAAAGTTTTTCCTTTTCAACCCCAGATAAACATTGAACTGATTGAGTTTAACTCCACTGGAAAAAAGCCTAAACAAAAAACTTTACCATGTTACATATTTCAAAAGTGCTAAATCATCATATCCTTAATGAACCCAATTACATATATGTTTTCGTATTTTTTACCCAAAAAACACATCAGTTTCAAAAAACTATTTACGATAACCTAATTGTATAAGTAAAACACAATAATGTAACCCCTTGCAACTTCTTTTTTTTGGGGGGGGGGGTTTGGGGAGGGGACCTTTGGCATGTCTACTTTACCACTACTATTCTCTTCCACAGTGGCGGATCCAGACATAGAGAATAGGGGTGTCCATCTATCAAACTATCCATTTTAAGAGTGTCCATACATACAATTCTAACCCCCTTCAAAATACAGCTGATTAGAAAATTTTTTGGATATGGATGTCCATGAACATCCCTAACCTGCAAATAGATCCGCCTATGCGCTTCCATCCTTCTCTTCCTCCTTCACCATTGGCCTTTTCAGATCTCCTCCATCTGATGACCTGTAGCAGGTAGCCAATCCCCTTCCGCCACCTCATCGGCCCGGCCCACAGTTGCCATGATCCACCATATTTTTGTTTCCAAAACTGCCCCTGTTGACCTCATGGTTGAGTGAGGTTTGACTGGGCGGCCAGGACTTGTTGCTGTGTTCCAATGACACCTTTGAGACATTGCTTGCACCCTTGTCCCATGATACCTCTCCATTATCCTCAAATTTTATTGAGATAAATGATTCATCATATGAAAAAAAAAGCAAGAAGAAACAAAATAAACGTTGATATTTATCCTTTTATACAATTTGACAAAGAAGTATACTGCGTTGAGAGCTCCTATTTGTACTAGAAAACTGAAAGAAATTTTAAAATTACTAGATGTTAAAATAGGAAAAATAATAAAATTTGTCAAAATATATGACTAATTTTGCCTAGAAATTAATCAATTAGCTAAAGGGCTCAAACGAATGATCAACTAAAATTAAGGCGGGAAGTTTATTACATATTATAATATCATGTGCTTTTCAGTTCTATATGAATACCATAATGACTAAATATCTTTTCATTTTCATATATTAGGTACGTAGCATGTAGTTTTACTATATGAGGAGCTCATCAATTAGCTCCATCTAATGAGCTAATGATGTCACCTCAAGTGATTATCCATCCACTAATATATACTTCGTAAATGCTTAATATATAAAAACTCATCACATTTTATAAATAAATGAAATTAAAATATATATGAACACGACTATTTAACATGCACTAGAGTAAGAAGTAGCTTTAAAACCAACACAGGTTGGTTTAAGTGGTTTGACATTTTTTCCGGTTAAGTAAGGTCTCAAGTTCGAGTCTTGTAAATGGAGAAAATATATATGTGATGGAAGAACTCTATTCATTATTGGACCAATAATAATTCGACTCCAGTGAAATGGAGGATCCAAGATTAAAAAAAAAAAAAAAAAAAAAGAAGTAGCTTCAAAGCAACAACACAAAAAATTAGTTGGGAATTAGGTTTAAAGCTTTTATAACAATCATAACGGTAACATTAGGTTTAGGTTACTTTCTCACTTTAACCTCAACTACCGCAATAATTTTTTAAATAAGATAGTTTTATTTAGTGCGTACATCAGCTTCAGTTTATAAACACTTTTTAAATTAGTGAATTGAGTTCTAAAAATATATTACCCTTAAACTCTTGGTTAAAGGTGTTAAATACCCCTCAATTTTAAAAATGAGGCAAATGCCCCTTAACTTTATTATCCAATCTTATTTCTTTTTATTAATTAATGATGTGGCAAATTTAAAAAATGACATGACATGTTAAAATGATGTCACTTAATTTAATGTATATTGTGTTAAATGTAATTTTTTTATTTCTAAAAAACAATCAAATTAAATATTATCTTTGATTTTTCTGGTTGTACCCCAAAAAAGGTCTTACGATCGAACAATATAATGTATCATATTTTTTCCTACATTGTGGTGAGGCCAACAATAAATAAAGAAAAATTTTTTTCCTTCCCCTTTTAATAGAAAAACCAGCTCAAAAGTTCATCTAGGTAGATCGAAGTCTTTCATTTCAATCTCATAATCTTATTTAGCTTGACAATTTAACTTACAGTTAGAAAAATTTTAACAGCTAATATGAATTGTTCAAAAATTGCTTTATGTATTGTCAAATCAAATCATATTGGGGGCATGTATAAAACACAAAATTAATATATATAATTATTTTTATATAGAAGGTGGGGGAACAATCAACTATGCATCAACCTAATTTCTAGAGCGTAGCATACGACATTTTTAAATTTTCATATGAAATTTATTTTTAAGTAATCTTATAAACACAAGCATTTTTCTTCCAAAACAAGCATTTTAGTAATTTTTATCAAGAAATAAGAGAGTTAAAAAAAAAAAAAGACAACAAAAAGGTGATGCGAGAGCGCGACGTGCTCGATCGATAGGAATGAAATCCTCAATTTGTTTCAAGCAAGTCTATGAAATAATCTTATAGAAAAAAAAGAAAAAGAACAATCCATATATCTTCATCATAATTTAATTATTGTAATATTTTCCTAACTCATGTATGATGAAATTATGAATTTATAAATTAAATTAAAAAACTAAAAAATTATGTTATAAATTGACGGAAGTAGTTGCCTTAATTCTACATTTCAAATATGAATCATTAAAATACAATAATGTTTAGCATGAATATTTTCCTATGTTATGTACGGTTTTAATTTGTCCTATATTTTGTCACTGAATATAATTGTGTAAAGTAGACCATGTAACTTTTGTGGACGAATAACATGCTTATATGGCTTTTTTCTTTTCAAATCTTGACATGTCACATTTTGGGCAAGCCAGATCATCAATTAACATAAAAAAAATAAAATTAATAAAGTAATTCAATTAAATCAAGGGATATTTACCTCATTTTTAAAGTTGGAGGGCATTTTGTTACGTTGACTAAAAGTTCAAGGGCTTTTTATTTTTAAAACTCTTAGTGAATTACATCTTTTATTTATCCTGTGATTGTTAGATGATATTATCGATCTTAAATGGGTTGACTTATTGGAATGTGGGCCCTAATCTTACACATTAATGCACCATTTTCCATTCCTTAGTAACTACGCTCAATTCTCACTTAATTTAAACTTAAAAAAAGGTAAAAAATAGTTATACTTGGATGATTCAACTTAAACTAAATACAAGATTCAAAATGTGACAAAAGTAATTATTATCCCGACTGAATTGATCAAGCAAATCTAATTCAATGTTGTTTGAGATTCTCCTAACCTTATCATTTGTATTTTCCCAATAGAACAATAACAACAATAATAACAACAAGAATACCTCCTAGTGTGATACTTTCTCGGGGTCTGTAGAGATCCGGATATAGACAACTTTATTTTTACAGATATTTCTACCTGTAGAAAGGCTGATTCACATAATTAACCCGATATAAATTCAAATTGACTAGGACATTAACTTGAGGTTATCTCCATTCAAATAGAAATTAATTCGACCCAAATAACCTATACTTAATACTTATGTTATACATTGGAGCCAAATTTATGCACTATCTAGTAACTGCATGTGTAGAACATGACAGGAAACAAAAATGTGAAAAATTTTCAGTCTTATTCCAACTCCTAGCTCATTAAAATGACCCCCAAAAAAAAAAAAAAAATTACCTTCAAAGCTGCTGGATGTGGAATCAGGACAATCAGGAAAATCATGATCATCATGATGGTGTTTATCAGGATCAGGATGATGAGGTTTCTTCCGGCAATGGCGGAGGGATCCAAGGGTAGTGAAGATCTTAGGAAGGGAAAGTGAAGAGGAAAACGTACGACATCGTTTTGTAATTAGTGGAGGACTTAAGGCCCTGTTTGGCAGCTAAAATGAGAAGCCTCTCGTTCAAGCAGAGAGGACACACTCCTACACACACTTGTGTTTGGGTGCAAGTAACACCACTGCTCTCCCATCTCTCTCTTATTGGGCGAAAGCAAGAATGAAGAGGAAAGAGAGTACCTGTACATGAGCTTGCAAAAAACAAATATAATTCAAAAGGGCAAAAGTGGAAATTTATTTATCAATAGTTTGGCAAAGGACTTGTTCTTTTCTCTCTTTTTTTTTTATAAGAATAAGTTCAAATGAATTAAGTTTACTTTCTCGTTCAGTTTAATTTTTTTAGAAATAATTTTAAGTATTTAACATGAATAAATTTAATTTAATTCAATTTTGTTCATTAGAAATAAGTTTAACTTAGTGAAAATAGATTCAAATAAATTTAATTTAGATAAATACAATGAGAATAAGTCAAAAATTGATCAAAGTTAAGAGATAAAAATAATTTAAAAATAATTTTAAAAAACCTTTAAGTGAGAAGGGAAGAAAATGCACATCTTCCATGGAACAGCAATTGAACAACTTCAACTATAACTAAAAAAATTGTGGAAATTTATGAATTGTAAAACTCTCAAACTGGCTCCATCCTCTACCTACAACAACCAAGCTATAACCAAACCCACCACAAAAAGGTCTACAGTTATTGTTGGTAAATCTAGAAAATTCAGGACCAATCTTGTGAAGTTTGAACCATTTATACCATAAAGTTAGATAATTTTCAATTTTTTTATACTTGTGGTTTGTGTAGTTAGACCCTCACGAGTCAAGAGTCGAAAGAGTAATTCAATAAACTAATAGATAAAAGGCTGAAGAAGGATGAACAAATGCCTAACAAAACTAGATGTTTTTTTTTAAAAAAAAAGTACCTCCTAAAATTCGAGTTTAAGAGGTTAAACTTGGGACACCTTAATCATTGTCTCTTGTGATTTTGAACTGATTAAGTTAGGATGCTTGTGGTACTTGAAAATTGACATAAATATTTGATGTTTGGTACATAACATTTGACCTTGCATGGGTTAGTATTTGTCTATTTGATATCATCATATCTATAACTGTAAAGTATAGAAAATGGTCAAATTAGGTTTTCTTTCCTTGGCCTTTGGCAAAGAGCCATTTTAATGGCATCAAACTAAACCTCAAGTATACGTAGGCAAAATTCAGACACAAAATAAAGCACATTCGACAAGTTCTACATGAGAACCAAAATCCCATTTACACGAGACGTTATGGAGAAAACAAAGCTAGAAGGCTGTGAACTACTAGTAATAACTAATAATCAGGGAGAATATAGCATGGAGAGCTCATCACAGAAAACTTTTCTAATGGCTTCTCTCTTGAGTTTGTGTGCTGCTGTCACTAAACCAGATTCTGGAGTCCAGGGCTCTGAGAGCACTTTGATTTTTGCTGGGATCTCGAACTTCTCCAGCCGTGCCTTCTTTGCTTCCTGTATCGCAAGAACATGAGTTTGAGCACCTAATGCTAAATATTTGCCATCTTGCTTCTAAATGCTGCAATCGCATTTGTGTTTCGGACAAGTAGAACATATATGCATTTCTCCATGTCCCCATATGGTCGTACGTAGGATGCGATGCAGTGTTTACCACTTAAAGTTACTAGATGTGCGCTTCGTTCTGAACTCCAAGTTAGACCTAGCGAAACTAACATGTACACAATTGCATACCATCCATCCAGAACAAACCATCCTAAAACTCAAAAGAAGGTGAGCTAATTTCAGACCGCACTGATATTGATTGGGGGTGTTTGTGTTTGGTACTTATCCGGAAGTTGGGACCAAACATAGCGGCATGAAACAAGATCCAACAATCCTTCCAGAAACCAAGTTCCACATTTTTTAATTTAGCTGATGTGTGTCTTTTTCCCCCCACTTTTCTAAAGGGTTGGGTGGGGCAAATGGAAAGAAGATTTCCTTTAATCAAAGCAAGCCAAGCCAACACTGTGAAGTCCCCGGTGGTCTAGGTGTTGGCCTTCAAGCGATTGAATGTACACAATATTACCCCCCCCCCCCCCCCCTTCCCCCGAAGTATAGAGATGCTGTTTCCTTGGGAGGATGAAGTAGTAAATAAGGATGAACACCATACAGACTTACAAAGCTTCTTGAGAACAAGTGAATCTTGTATAGAAACAGGAATACCGGAGACACACCTGTAGGAGAGAGCGGCAAACTTCTCTAACTGTTTCATCTTTGTCGAACAAGTCCTGAAAGTCATTGAAACGAATTCCTTGCTTAATAGCCCAATCTCGAAGTGCAGCCTCTGAAGCCACTACAAGAGCCACCGAGTATGTGTGGAAAGGATCAGCATGCATCATGATATTGTCAACATAAGGGCTAACCATTAGTGCCGCCTCAACCTGCAGGTAATGTTGAGTTCAGGCTTTGAGAGCAAGAGTGACAGAATTGAGTGTTTTCCTAAGCGCATATTTGTTTCCTCTATAGAATATATATTACTAGTTATGTTTCTTTGTACATCTGTAGCAAATATGATAAGAATTATAAATATATAAGAATCTGAATAAATATGTAGAAATCTGCACAAAATCAGATCAGCATTTGAAATGTGCAGACAATAAGATAAGAAAGCTGTAATATTATGTGAATCTATAGGAGTCTTGAATAGAAATATGTAAGAATTTGCAGAAATGTAGAAAGAAATGATGAGAACTAAGAATCTCAGAAACTTGTAGAAATTAAGACTCAGTTAAAAAAAAAAAAAAAAGTCCTACCAATCTCGCTTTTAACTCTCTTTTGACCCCAGAGTTCAATAGTGACTTCCTTCTAAAATGGATGGAGGCTTACTGTTCTCCATATACAATTAGCCCTACGTTGAGACAGGCACAACCCCACCCCTTAACACCTCCCTCCTCCCCAAAAAAAAAAATTTGATTTTGTTCATGCCAAATACTCCATAAAATACAAAATAATTACACATCAAATTATAACAAAGATGGTACCTTTCCCAGAGAAATATATTCTCCATGTTGAAGCTTAACAATGTCCTTTTTTCGGTCAACTATCTCGAGGCACCCATCAGCATGAAATCGTCCTACATCACCAGTGTAGAACCACCTCATCCCATTCTCATCAACCTTGCCAAAACGAAGTTAACAGTGATGAATTAAGTACCTTACCGAAAAAGCAAAGATAAATGTATGAGAGAGCATATTCCCATATTCACACCAGGTCACCGAAGAAATACCTGGTAGGCTTCATTGGTTTTGCCATTGCTATTGAAATATCCAACAGCAACATTCGGACCACCAATGACAATTTCCCCCCGTGGCATTGGTTTATCACTTGTGAGATAACCCCCTTCCGGCCAGTCTATCAGCTGAAACATGAGACGTTGCCTTAAATTTATTACTGACTACACATTAGGTAGGTAACCAATGTTATATATATAATAAACAAATTAAAAATATAATGTGTCAGCAATTACAGTCATTCAACAATGATGGATATAACTAGATCAAGATTCTGCATCTACATCATAAGCAACTCTCTGGTTCATTCATATTCTCAAGAAGACCAAACCAGCATTACAGAGTCTCACCAGAGTATGGTGCTTTACACTTCACTCAAAACATAGAGAGGTTCCTTCCATTGCACCCCTAAAATTGAAAAGCGTTGACTATTATGACTCAACATTTGGAGGGAATAGAGGTAGAAAACAGTTTGACAGTTCATAATGCTTTAGTTCATTAAAAACCTAAGAAAAATGATACCGTCATGCAATCCATAATTGAGCCAAAGTACTCAACATAATTAAGAACGAAAAGAGCTCGATGAAACCGAGATGGAAAAAGGCACGTCACAAGGGACGAGGGCTGATGCAGTGTTATACATGACGATTTCCGTCCACGACATTTGAAAGTGCAGAGAAAGCAATGTACCCAGGACTACATCCTGAGCACGATTGCAAAAAGATGATCAGGCCAGATTTGAGAACTACAACACCACCAATGCACCCACCAGGAAGTGAATGATTTTCAAAGACATTTTACTGGGTGTTAAAAGAAATATTTCTCTATTCCCCTCACCTTAATGAAACAGCAAGGAAGGGGAGCGCCAACACGGCCAACAGATGTATCATCATACTCGGTAAATGTGCCACCAGCACAAGTCTCAGTAAGCCCATAACCTTGTCCTATTGGAGCCCTGGAAATGATAATCCAAATGTTACAACAACCCAAACACACAAGCATTATAAAATTAAGAGTAAGAGTTAAGACATTTGACGACAGTGCATGAAGGAAGCAGCATAGGAGAATTAAAGAAAGAAAATTTCTTTTCTTAAAAGTTTCAGTCGAGGTTTGGAACAAATTAACAGAAAACTAAGATGGTACTCCAACTCTGAGTAACAACAATAGACACAGAATCACAATCAAAGAAGCCCAACAGCAACAATTACAATATAAGGAAGAAAAATAGAAAATAAACACCAGCAGTCACAACCTCCAGATACATTTCTTTCCCACAATTTATTTATATATTTTATAAGCATTAGAGTATTAGGCATTAATTTATCACTTGCAACTGGTAGTCAGAGTCAGAATCAGAAGCAGACTTAGGAAGCAACACGAAAAAAATAATGAATATACTAACCCAATGCAAATATTGATGAATCTTTGAGTATCACTAGAAAGAGGTGCACCTCCGGATAGAATAAAACGTATACGTCCTCCCAGATCAGCTCGAACCTTTCTAAATACTAAGAGATTCCACAGAAACCTCTCTAGACCCCATGCACCAAGCCAGCTGCCATTCATAGGACATAAGCAGCGGTAGTAAGCAAAATCGAACAGTTTCTTTGATAGTCCACCCTTTGCATCAACCTAAAGCATGATGAAGGACCAATATTAAAACCAACAGGAGTGCAAACATAGAGGGAAAACTTACTCAACTTGTTGCCCCATTATTTGGCAAACTAACTCTCATATATCTAAGCATAGCGGCTCAATTCTCCCCACACCCCCCAGCCCAAACCCTCCAAAAAGAATGACAGCTTTGAAACAGATATGAGCTCTAAGCTTATAAGATGGTAAAATAGAATTGAAAAAAAGGAACCATATAATGATTCTCAGACTATCAATGATAGCCATGGCTAGTGGATCTTGTAGATTTTGTTGACAGTCTCTTTTTGGACTATAATTAGCTTTTTGTAGGATCGATAATCAGCGCCCATTCTCTTGGGATGCCTATTTGTATATTAGCATATCACTTTATCCTCATCAAAAGAAAAGAGATCAACGACAGCCTTGAATAATTTTACACTATTGCCACTACAAAATTCCACTGGGTGCAAGTATATCTTTGTTGCATAAATCTCTGACTCGCTTCAGTGCCGGTGTTGGATACTCAGACAAGAAATAAGATTATGAAACTTACACACTGTAATTTGAGCCATAAATATGTGAGAGTTCCTTCAATACTGGTACAAAGAAAAAAACCTCTCAAAGGAATACAGCCCCTATCCTAGGGTTAAAGCGTTCATCAAATGCACCTGAATTTGCAATTGGGGAATAACATGATTGATCATTGAGATTAGTTTTTTCATCTAAGCTAATTCTTTTAAGGAAGAGAGAGTGACATTTAGGAACATAAACACATAAACACATAACATCACCAACCTTTCTACGCACACCATCTCGAACATGATCTAGAATTGCTGGAACAGCTGCCATCAGTGTTGGTCCCAATACAGAGGCATCTCCCTTTGTACCCTTCTTTATCTTGTTTGATGTGTCTGTAAGTGTAAGTGTAGAACCATATCCAATCCGACTTCCAGTAGCTGCTATTAGGTTCTGCAAAATAAAAAGGCAAGTGCATATGTATAGATACTTATATGAAACAGAATGCCAGCTCTGCCACAATAAATTGTATAAATACTATATAATCCAAACCTCGGCAGCGAGTTCAAGCACATGAGCCAGTGGTAGATATGCCAAATAAACATCATTGCTGCCCAGTCCGGGAACAATTGTCATTACAGCAGATATCGTGGCGAGTACGTTACCATGCGTCATCATCACCCCCTGGAAATTAACAGCAAATAGAATCTCCTTAAAATGCCCCAATTGGAAAAAAGCCAGACGAAAAAGATTTAAATGATGAGTTATCTTTGTTGAATGAAACTGTTTATAAGAAACAGAAAACAGAAATCATGAACTTTTGACCAACGAAAGCAACACCTATGATCATATATGCAGTAGTCTCAGAAGTTTGAATTTCCATTAGACTAGACATGTTGGTTCGAATATGATTTCACAGCCCATAAAACTTGATTTTGCAGATCCCTAAATTTTCCCCTTTCAGATTAACATGATAATGGGTCATTAGGTGACATAGTTTTCTCAAGGGAGAAAATGTCCAGTTTCTTGCAAGGGTATACTGTAGGCCTCTTTTGACATCATACTTGGGTCATGCTTTGGGGGCTAGGTATATGGAGAAGTCAATATTGAGAGATTTCAGACCATATTTTCTTGTTAGAAAATCAAGCATCACACCGAGGTTTCTTTCCCACTTTTTACCTTTTGTTTTGGGGAGGGGGATCAAGTCTTGTCAATAGTACTTTCTGTGGCATCTCAACTAATTTTCTTTTTCTTGTTCCGTTTCATTGTTTATTGACATGTAACTTGGACTGCATTCAAAGAGGCTTCCTTCCAGGTTAATTAGGGAATGACTTCAAGCAGATTCCTGTGAGGTGAAATTCCTCTCAAGAAAACCATTTACAGGGGTGGATGGCTTAGGACTCTGTTAGGGATACTAGGTGAATAATTATGAAAGTTCATGGATGAAGAAGTGTCTTTGGAGGAAGATGGCCAGCAACACCCCCCCCCCCCCAACCAAAAAAAAAAAAGGAAAGAAAGAATGAAGGAAAGAAAGAAAGAAAAAAGAAAGAAAAATATAAAGGGAAAACAAAATTACTAAACCAAATTACATGATAAGTAGTTCTATGCCTACTCACCTTTGGCAAGCCAGTACTCCCACTGGTATACATTATAACTGCAATATCAGCTGATAAGGGTAAATCAGCATCAACAGGACTTTCTCGTCCAAGCTTTTCCACTTCAGCAAATGAAGTTATGGTCCAGCTGCCCTCAACGAGAGACACATTAGATGAGAACTCTTCATCCATACATATAATGCGTTTTACTG
This sequence comes from Carnegiea gigantea, assembly GCA_029747015.1. Taxonomy (NCBI): domain Eukaryota; kingdom Viridiplantae; phylum Streptophyta; class Magnoliopsida; order Caryophyllales; family Cactaceae; genus Carnegiea; species Carnegiea gigantea. The sequence continues at coordinate 353,495 of JAKOGI010000016.1, read as the reverse complement.
TGTCAAGTTGTCCACTTATGTCCACAAGTTTTTTCATTTCTGTCTGCCCACAAATTACGGTAGTGACTTCTGTCTGCAGAATAGTTGGCATGTTTTCGATGTGCAAATGCGCAAAAAAGAAGCAGAAATCGCAATCAGGACAACACCAAGCAGATCAAATTTTTTAAAAAATAAGAAAAATTGATCAGTGAAGACTATGCAGAATAGCAGCAACCACCAGTTTGGACTTGAGACCCCTTGAGTAGGGTCTGGGGAGATCCAGAAATAGGGAACGTTACCCTCAGCAATCAGAATTTTATCTGGATAAATGTCATTTCTTAACTATGAAATGATTAACTCTTTTGCTTGGAGGATAAGTGCAAGTTGTTAACAAATGCTACTGGCAGGAATCAATGAAGAATCAGAAATCAGAATGAGAAAAGGGGGGGGGGGGAGAGAGAGAGAGAGAGATCACCTCATTCAGTGAATGAGATAAAGCTTCCTCCCCAAGAGAAGCATACAGCGTGACAACAGTAATGTTGCGCCTAAAACAAGCCTGGGCCATGAAAATTAGTGTTAAAGTTTACTCTATTAATCATTTAGGTGCTGCAAGCCTACTAAAACCATTACCCTGGACTGCCAATTATCATGGATTGTGAGGGTTTACATCTAATGATCCGTACCTCAACAACAGAATTGAAAAGAGGCTGTTCCAGTGTATTCTAGACTTTAAATGCATTGCCTGCCTATCCTAGATTTTAAATGCTTTGCCACAGTATAATCCAAAGCCTGAAGCACAAATACCGTGGCTAAAGATCAATGGCACAAATCCACAAATCACCCTCTTTTAGAGAACACAAACAAGAATGTTTTGATGGACAGATCATCTTGCACTTGGATACTCAAAGGTATGATGTGTCAGAAAATTTAATACTCCCATTTTTCTTTAAATTAATGATATTTTTGTGAAATCCACTGCCAATATGAATGGATATATAGGGAGTACCTGTAATGCAATAAACCATTCCTCACGTGTATCTGCAAAGATTGCAGCACGTTCATTTCTTGAATGGCCTAGTTTTGCTAAACCAGAAGCGAAGTTGCAGACTATTTCCATTGTTAGGCCATAGCTAAGCCACCCATACTCCCCCAAGTGAAGATACTCAAAGTATCTCCCATCTTCTGATATTTCAGTCTCCCTGGCAGTCAGTATTCTGCTTCCAAGAAGGGGCTTGTCCCAATGCTTTGCACATGCCTGCTCAAAGAGCTCAGCAAGAGTTAAAATTCCCTCCCATGCTGTTTTCACTGGCAGAGTAAACCGACAATTCCGAATGGTATAGCCTGGCTCCCCACCAACATCAACAGGCAACCCACGTTTCTTCTGATGCTTAGCATTACGGACTAGTAGAGTAAACACGAGTGGAACAAGGGCTCCAACTATATAAGCATTCATCTCTTTGTAATATACCTGAAACAAGTTACTGTAGTCAATTTCTCTTGATGAACATTCAATCCAATTTAGTTAACATAGAAGATAGCTTTCATCGACAAACTCCATTTATGAATCTAAACAGCCAAATCAGAATTTAAATTGCCCAAATTTCTTTCTTCACAAATCATTCACCGAATTCTGGAGGCTTTGACAGTCCAGACAAGAAGATCAATAGAGAACAAACCATGACGTGACAGCTCTATTTTGTGACAGAAAATGTCATAGGACACACGACAACAAATCCCTAGAATTAGTTGAACTAACAAAACAATTGATGATGAAATTTACAGGAAAGAAGCGACAAGGAGGTAGCAAATTTACGAACAGTATATTTCTAGATAGATAGAGTGTTGATCAATGAGAGTGACATGGTTAAGCATAAAAATACCTGAAGTACTTCACTCAAATCCGAATCCAAATACAAAGCCATACCCTGAATTCCCACCCAAGCAAGGTGGGGATGGGGTTAGTTGTAGTTGGCTAGTAGCCTTGTTCTTTAATTGCAGGAGACTATTTTAGTTGAATAATTAAGTGCCTACTATTACATAGAAAAAAAGTAAAAGATTACATAGCAAATCATTTTGTTATAGCCCACTATAATCCAAGCAATTGTGCATGGAAACGCCACAGAAGCATGTAACCAAACCAAAAGAAGACAACCCCGCAGAAGGATGCTCAAAGCTTAATGGGTAGACCTGTTGCAAGAAGATAGCAAGTAACATAGAACTCCACAAACTTCCTCCTCTTTATACCTCCCTAAACCAACATAACTAATCTGTAGATAGAAAACCAGCCTCACTCCCAAGACTCAGCACCACAATAATGTATCTAGCTCACAAGGGAAGAAGTCAACTAGTGACACCCAATCTCACCTTTACCATGCACAGCACGAATACTTCTACAAGAATGATTTTGTTTGGTATGCATTCATTAGTGATACTATTACTGCTATAACAACCACTGCTACCCCCACTTAGTATGGATTCCAACTAAGTTGGCTCTATGGAAATTCAAGCACACAGACTTACCCTGATAGACAAGCAAAGAGATTGGTTCCAAAAGACTATTACTCACACTAAATATTTGGCGATATCCAAGTATTTCTGTGAAAACTTATGAAACCTAATCACAACACTAGACATTATTCCCAACCTTGGGCTATCCTTAAGTTACCATAGAGTTGTTGCGGCCTCAAAAAAGGACGAGACAAAACACTAAATTGGACACTAACTCAACCAAACCCATTGCAGAAATGTCTGATGACTTTTGTTTCTTTTTCTTCTTCCGTTTTTTTGGGCTTGGGGGGGGGGGGATTATACTCGACAAATTTTGTCACCTATGAGAACGTTTGATGGGCTACACCCACTTGATCACTTGAATATCAAACTTCACAAAATTCCAGGTTATAATGCTAAAGTATACACCTTTTTAAGAAATGGGTTCTCCTTTGAACCCCACAAAACAGAACAACATCAACATCAACATCAAAAACTCCAAAAAGGGTTTCTCTCTCTACACCATATGAAATCATTTGAGTAATTGCTTTGGATTTATCATTCATTTCAAATAGGATCCAGACAAATACCCAAATGCCGTATGCATGTGACCCAAATGCTATTATCCCAGCAATTCAATGTATGCATAGATTATATCAAATTCTATTGATCTCAGCTTCTAACAACACCTCCCAGACACAGTAAGAGATGGACCTGTAAACAATCGTAGAAGCTCGACTAAGTAGAACGCACTGCTATGGAGGTTTTTTGGGTTTTTTTCCCCTTTTTTTAAGCGAAATTGAAGAAGAAATGTTGGTTTCTGCCAAATCGAGCAACCTTAGAAATCTGAGAAACCCTCTCTTTTTTTTCTTCTTCTTCGTTGTCTAATCGTTTGTGTCTGTCTTTCTTTTTTAAAAAACAAATAATAATTAAAAAAAAAAGGATTGGGTTATGCAAGAGATGTGGTTTTTTAATTTGTGGTGAGTAAACTCAACTAAACGAGCTTTCATAACTGGGGGATATTATCAA